>CM077450.1:28786370-29386370 GCA_039654765.1 Mylopharyngodon piceus
AAAAAACATCATACCACCTGTTTCTGAATTCACAGGACACTAGTTGTATGCTCTAAAACCTTTGAAACAATTCTATGTAGTTCATGTCAAACCTTAACCAGTGTTGTACCTGCCAATAATTCCAGAGGATTCCTAAGCCAGTGGTGCACAGGAAGAGTTGTGCAACAATAAGTGCCCAGCATCATAAGAGGCCAGTATTACATAAGAAGTGAGTGCCAGCAGGAGGGACTTCTCTGTCCTGGACAGTGGTGTATTGAGGCGATGACAAATAACAGCCTTACGAAATGGGTTTCTGGGAAGCTGAACAGAGACTAACAAAAAGTTTACTGGCTCTCTGTGTATTTTCTTGTATAAATAAAATACAAAGTTCTGTCATGAAACTCTAGATGGCACAGTCTGATAGGTCCTTAACTCAATCTGCTTGCAATCACATTATTCTCTATAGGGCACAGCTGATTGGTTCCTGCTGTATCAGTAGCCAATAAGATCGCTGCTCAACATTCAAATACTTTGTCAGTATTTGCTTAGCAGTGCAGCACACTTTCAGAAACCCTCCACCTTCCCCAGCTCCACCTGTATAGATCTGCTACCCCAGGTGAAAAAAAAAGTACACTTTCATAATGTACTTAAGGTGGTCTATTTTCGTGCACTAAGTTTGTACTCAATATACTAAAAATTCTTCTTTAGTACTTCTTAAGATAATCTTAAAGGAACACTCCACTTTTTTTGAAAATAGGCTCATTTCCAACTCCCCTAGAGTTAAACAGTTGAGTTTTACCGTTTTCGAATCCATTCAGCCGATCTCCGGGTCTGGCGGTACCACTTTTAGCATAGCTTAGCATAGTTCATTGAATCTGATTAGACCGTTAGCATCTCGCTCAAAAATGACCAAAGAGTTTAGATATTTTTCCTATTTAAAACTTGACTCTTCTGTAGTTACATTGTGTACTAAGACCGACGGAAAATGAAAAGTTGCGATTTTCTAGGCCAATATGGTTAGGAACTATACTCTCATTCCGACGTAATAATCAAGGAACTTTGCTGCCGTACCATGGGTGCAGCAGGCGCAATGATATTACGCAGCGCCTGTGACAAATGTCTCCATGCTTGCACAGGCACGCTCCTGTGCAACCATGGAGACATTTGTGAGAGACGCTGCGTAATATCATTGCGCCTGCTGCACCCATGGTACGGCAGCAAAGTTCCTTGATTATTACGCCGGAATGAGTGTATAGTTCCTAGATATATCGGCCTAGAAAATCGCAACTTTTCATTTTCCGTCGGTCTTAGTACACGATGTAACTACAGAAGAGTTACATCAAAGAGGAAAAATATCAAAACTCTTTGGTCATTTTTGAGCGAGATGCTAACGGTCTAATCAGATTCAGTGAACTATGCTAAGCTATGCTAAAAGTGGTACCGCCAGACCCGGAGATCGGCTGAATGGATTCAAAAATGGTAAAACTGAACTGTTTAACTCTAGGGGAGTTGGAAAATGAGCCTATTTTCAAAAAAAAAGTGGAGTGTTCCTTTAAGAACATCTAAGTGTACTTAACTGTGCTGTTTTGAGACACCATGAATATGAACTAAAATGTGCTTTTAACATACTATCTCTGTTTTAAAAATGTATTTAGTTACTACTTGTAGTACACTTGAACCCATCTTTCATACACTAGTTCAAGTGTAGTACAAGTGGTAATTAAATACATTTTTAATACAGAGATAGTATGTTAAAAGCACATTTTAGTTCATATTCATGGTGTCTCAAAACAGCACAGTTAAGTACACTTAGATGTTCTTAAGATTATCTTAAAGAATGATTGGTTACACTTTATTTTATGGTGTCAGTATTACAGTATAATTATACATTTAAGGGGGGACACTACAGGCAAAAACACTGTTTTTTCATGCACCTGTCAATTTTGAGATGTTGCGCTTTTTGGCTTTTCATAAATTATTTTTTCAGACTGGTGGAAAGAAAACATCCAAAATACACTTTTAAGTGTATATTTTATATCACTTTATCTATTTGTGTCTGTAGATTTCAATTACAGTAAATATCTTTAAAGGCCGTTTTCTCAAAATGCTCTGAGTCAGAAATTCAGCAGAACTTACATACACCAAACTTTAGTTTTATTCCTATCTATATTCTGAAGGTTTTTACAGAGGGATTTGTTGATATATAATTTGCCTGATTTTATACATTTTATTCCTAAAAAAAAAAAAAAATGGTGATTTTTTTTTTTTTTTTTTTTTCTGGCTGTTGATAGTATTTTCTGATTTATGGAGTGATCAAAATAGATATCCAAAATTCCCTCTATAAAAACATTTGAATTGAATGTAAAAAAAAAATGAGAATTTTGAACCTTACTTCATCCAATTTTCAGATTTTTGTTCTAGAAATGTATGCAATAATGCCTCGTTTGCATATTTAAACATAACATTTCAGAAAACTTGTAATACAAAAAATGTTTGCAATTTTTAATGTAATCAATCAGCTGGGGAAGTATGGTGATATCTATTAGTTCATTTTTTTTTACCCTATTCACCTGTACTGAATAATAATAATTAACTACATGTACTTACTAGTTATTACTATAGTAACTACATGTAATGTGTAACAATGACACTGTAAAATAAAGTGTTACAGAATAATTTTTAGTATATTAAGTACAAATTTGTGCACGAAAATAGAGCACTTTAAGTACATTATGGAAGTGTACTTTTTTTTTTTTTTCACCTGGGATGGGTAAATCATGTATGCTATTTTGTACAGCAGCAGCATGTCTTTCTTGCTCACAGTCAAGTCACCTTTATTTATATAGCGCTTTTTACAATGCAGATTGTGTCAAAGCAGCTTTACAGTGATAACTGGTATATAATTTTGGCTGCACAGTATCTCTTAAAGAAAATGGTGTCATCGTCCAGTTCAGTTCAGTTCGCATACAATGGTGTCGATGCAGGTAGATCAAAACACTGTTGAATATCAAATGTCAAGTGTCCCCAACTAAGCAAGCCAAAGGCGACGGCAGCAAGGAACCCAAACTCCAACAGGTGACATCAGGTGGCAAACAGGTGTTAAAATGGAGAAAAAAACCTTGGGAGAAACCAGGCTCAGTCGGGGGGCCAGTTCTCTTCTGGCCAACAGCGAACAGTGCATGATTATGATTCAGGCAGCTTTCATAAGTCCGATTGGGATCGCAACAGTCAAAGTATTTATTCCAGTTCCGTCTAGTTGAGGATCGTATTCATCATGCCGGTATGGGGCGATTTATTGAGGATCTGTGTCGATGAGGCCTTCACAGGGGATGATCTAGTTGACGACCCGGTTCCGACTATGGTAAACCTCGGGATAAACAGAGAGACTAATATTAGCGTAGACGCCATTCTTCTTCTGATGTAACGAGTACATCGGGTGTTATAGGAAGTGTTGCCAGTTCCGGCTGACCTAATTTATGCAGCCTAACAATCCTTTAACGGATCTGAAAACATAAATTGATAATATGTTACGTGTATGCCAGGTTAAAGAGATGCGTTTTTAGTCTAGATTTAAACTGACAGAGTGTGTCTGCTTCCCGAACAATGCTAGGAAGACTGTTCCAAAGTTTAGGTGCCAAATAGGAGAAGGATCTACCGCCTGTGGTTGATTTTGATATTCTAGGTACTATCAACTG
Source organism: Mylopharyngodon piceus (assembly GCA_039654765.1). Lineage (NCBI taxonomy): Eukaryota > Metazoa > Chordata > Actinopteri > Cypriniformes > Xenocyprididae > Mylopharyngodon > Mylopharyngodon piceus. Next base: position 28,790,045 of record CM077450.1, read on the forward strand.
GCCTAAATTCTGAGATCGCAATAGACGTGAAGGACTATAATGTGTTAAGAGCTCGCTCAGGTACACAGCAGTGTCGTGAATGTATTGGCAGTAGCAAGTCCCGTACTTGCTCTGCAGCAGCAGCCGCAGCAATAACCAACAGCAGCAGCAGCAATAACAGCAGTAGTGTAGCAGATCTATTCTACCAAGTCCAAACATATCAACATTGTCATATCCATTACCATGCCAAACACTCCAAGAGTTGTCATGACAGAAATTAGTTTCACTTCAAAATGTTGATTTTATGAGCCACACATGAAGCCACTGTAAAATGACACACCCATGAGTGCACATTCTAAAACATCAAGATGCATATATTATTATTTATGGGGAAAAAATGTTTATTCCAGGTATCATCATAAATAAAATACATTTATTTGGCATTTTATCATATTGATGTTGCTGCCATTTTTAAAAGCAATAATAGGTGTTTTAGGTTTTTAAGAAAACCCAGGTTGTTCTGCAGAAAAAAAAGAAAAAAAACTTAAAAAACTAAAAATTAATGTTTGTGTGGTTTAAGCTAGTATCTGTCAACATGTTTCTGTAGACAAAAAGTAGTCTTATCTTATACACTTACCCCCGGTTTCACAGACAAGACTTAAGTCTAGTCCCAGACTAAAATGCATGTTTGAGCTGTTTTAACTGAAAGAAACTTGTTCTGACATATCTTAAAATATGTCAGTGCCATTGTTTTGTCTCAAGATGCACACCAGTAATGTTTTTTATAAATCACATTTATAAAAGCTAATTAAATGTCCTAACTGAACTAAGGCCTTAGTCCAAGCCCTGTCTGTGAAACTAGGCCTTAATATGACAGAGTTCATCAAATTCATTGCTAATACTTACTGATGTTTTGCTGTTTGCCCACAAAAATTATGTCACTTTCTGGAGTATGACGTCATTAAGGACCTGGGTTTGGTTAAAGGGATGTTACAGAAGAATAAGACTGACATTGAAGTCTCATAATTGATTACCAATTACATCAGTATAAAAAAAAGATACTTTTGATTACAAAAAGAAAAAAAAAATTGAGAAACACCTGGAATATTTTTTAAAATAAATCACCAATCGCTCTCTAAGTCATCAATTTTCATTTTAGAAGTTTTCTAGTGCACGACAAAAATAGCAACATCCACTGAAACCAAAATAGTGAAATTCAGCCCTATTTTCACTTAATTGTAAAAGTGATCTGCAGTTGAACTGCAGTTTAACATTTTATCCAATATATTAAGACATATATGACAGGGACATGAAAATGTACTGGATGGGAATGACCCACATCCTTTAGCCATGGAAAAATCACTGTTACAAACAGCATCTTGTGGCTTATTACTGTAATTTGAGCTCTTCAATCGTACAAGCTTAGTTCCATTTGAGACTGATTACTGGCCAATTCAGGAAAACCCATGCAATTACTCACTGGTGTGCTGTGATCTCTGACGAGAGAAGACAAGAGCACAGCTGCTGTTGTGTGTTCTCATCCAAGTGTGATTTTCTCAAAAGGCAGCCAGTCTATCTGAACGTCAGAAGCAGAGGAGACAGCAAAGCCACATGGCAGTGACTCCTGCTTATGCTGTGGATTCTGATCAAGTCCTTGAGACAAAACGAAAAGCTCTTCTAGATCAGGTACTATCAGTATTCTGTTCCTAATCAAATGACCATCAGAATGTGCTTCATATGAACTGTAGAGAAAACATCATGTCAAATCACTCTCAAAGTCTCTGAATGTTTAAGATAGTCTGCTTAAACTGGCATTAAATTGCAGCTGCACATAATAAACCCAATTAGTAATCAGGATGCCTTGATGGATTGAAAGACTGCTGCATGCGAGAACAAAGGCCCAGGTGCAAACACTGTCAACTGTCACTGTTTCTTGTTGATTACTATAGACACAAAGTGAAGTCCATATAGAAACCTCACCTATGTAGAAAAAGACCACAGTGTGCTAGTTATTTTTCTCACTTTATACTAGAGTATCAATATACACTGCACTGTGGCACTGTAAAAAAGAATAATTCATTTGATTATCTTTTACGGTTTGATTACTCACATTGGCAGCTGTGGTTGCTAGAAATGTGCCATTAAATTGGCGCATATATGGTGCGTTCACGCCACGTCGCAATTACCGTAATTACCTCGTAAAACTCGTAATTACAACTTGTAAGATGGGAATTTTCTGAGAGCTCGTACTTGTACCTCGTGACCGCTGTACCACCTGACCGCGGCAGATTCATTTAGACGTTGATACTGTTGCCAGAGAAACGCATAATTCCAGAACAGCTCCGAGTAGAACGTCACGTGCTGTCATCTCAAAATTACGGCAATTACGACAAGGCGTGAACGCAGCATTATTCATACTTTAAAAATATGAATAGCCTATATATATTTTACAGTAAAATTACATGCATTGTCTTTAATGGGTAAATTTAACCCATTAAGCATTTTATAAGCATTTTATACTAACACGTTTTATGTTGCAGTGTAGCCTATATCAATTTCAATAGTCTAATCAACAATTAAACAAAGCAACTAAATGATCAGATCTAATTATTTATTGGAAGTCATATTAATAAGATCTTATTTTCTCCATGAATATATTAATAAATATTCTGTATGGATAAAAGAGTTGACAAGTTTCACAAAATTACGTGATGTTCTTTTTTGCTCTCTTATGTTCTGTCACACGCTGATGCTTTCGTTCTCTTTTTCCTTACAATCTAGCGCCATCTAGAGACATACTACAGAATACACCGCTTGAAAGACATGCTTTCATATCAGTATGCTACATTACTGAGGGAAAAAGTTCAAAGACAAAGGCAAGAGATGAAGACCCATGATCCAGATAATTCCAATCTCAGGAAAGGACTTAAAGATCAGGTAAACCCTCCTGGTATCAATGACTAATCACATTGTTTTCATTACAAAGAGCATAAAGCAAGCGTAGCTGTTACTAAATTTCGCCAGTAGAAGGCAGTGCTGAGGAAAAAAAAAAAAAACTTGGCCTGCGTCTCGATGTGCATACTATCTATCCTAAATAGTATGTGAAATTAGTAATATTAAATACTATTTAGTGCGGATAAGGTGGATAGTATGCACACTGATGCAGATGCAGGGCCAGAGAGAAAAGGTTGCATTGTTTTCCGCTGGATCTCTTTATATTTAAGACATTTTAAGCATTTCTTCCCAGTTTTTCCTTATCAGATTTGATTATAAGGGAGACCTGGGCTAGTTGTCAAGTAAACTGCTTAGAGTAGCTAGTTTTACGTTTGAAAGTATTTCTGTGTATTCACAAGTTACCTTTAAAGTCTTTCCACTGGGGTAAGTTGTCATATTATCACGCTAATATGATATCAGTCTTTCCAACCAGTGCTATTTTAGTTAGATGCTATTATAGTTTTTATTAATATTTTGAATTAATTTTGTTTTATATACTTTGTTTGCATTTTAATTTTAGATAAAGTTTTAGCAATCTTGTTGTGTTTTTGTCATTTTTATTATTATTTTTTAAATCGTCTAAAATGTTTTTTTTTTTTTTTCAGTTTTAGTTATTTAGTTATCAAGTTTAACATGAATTTAAATGAGAAATGTTGGCTTGGCAACTAGTTAATAAAATAAAATAAAACTGGAAAGGTAACATTTAAAAAATATCAATCTATAGTTTTAGCCAAAAGAAATTGTAAATATAATGGTATTTAAATGGTGGGCAGAACTCAAAATATATTGTTCTCATTTAGAACTAGTTTGTGAATCACTTCACATTTCACTGCAAGGGGGGAAAAAAACAAGCTTTTATGCAATTGGGTCTTTACCTAAAAAAGAAAAAAATAAACTAAATGAATAAATTTGGATATAGCCCACTTCCCCTACAGAACTAATCCAGTGTCCCTTACAAATAAGGTGACCTTCTGCGCGGGATAGTAGAATGTCGTTACTGGTGTTTATTGTAAACCAAACTCACATGTCAGCCTCAAACTTCCTCTACCATCTGAAATGAGCTCCTAGACATTCTGGCCAAAGCCAATCACACCCACCCGACACATACACACATACCCATACATACCCATACGTTAGAGTATCAAACACATCATCTACATCATCCATTAACATTTCAAATAAAGGTACCCATTTCCTGTCTTTCCATCAGAGCATGAGAGGAAGTCTCTGTGCTGAAATATTCATGACAGTGTTCCACTGAAACCTTACCAGCAACTAACTGTATGGACAGTTGTACAGTATACATTTCCTTATTGTAGCTACGTGACCCTGAAAAAGTTGCGGCCCAACCTTGCTAAACTCACATAGAAAAAGAAAAATCAACTGAGAGAAAATTGGTTTTCCTAGACAGCGATTACAGTTTTTTTTTTTTTTCAACTGCTTACACACATTTTCAAAACTTTGCCTCTTTTTTTCAAAACTTTACACACAAATCCAAGAATTGCACACACAAAATGCAAAATGCCTCACATCTCTTGCAAAATGAAGCACTGCATTCAAAATATCACAAACACATCTCAAAAGCAAACATTTGTCTTACGTTGCAAACACCTTTGCCGTAATATTCTATTTTTGGATATATCATATACACACAGTTATTCAAATCCTAAAGCTCTTCTTTCATGAGCTCCTGTGTACATTTCTGTACAAGATTGAAAGTAATTGGCAGAGAGATGTTGAAAAATTCATGGTAAACACGAAAGAAAGATTGAACTATTTATTTATTTTTTTACTGTAAGCATTTGTGGTTGTGAATACAGTATTACACAGTACGAAAGAAAAGAAATACATCAACCATGTGTAGTTGGACAGAAACAATGGTTGTGTTTGAAAAAGGAAATCAAGATACTTCCTGTTAGATTTTTGTGTGTTACATAGAGAATTGTGTGTTGTGTTTTGCAAAAAGTGTTTTATGAAATTGAAAAGTGAGTCGAAGGCTGGGAATTAGTATATAGTTTTGCAGATTTGGTGTGTAAGCAGTTGAAAAAAAAAACTGTAAATTGAGATCAAATGTTGAAAAGTTAGAGAACTTACCCTCATTTTTTCCATCAAATTCTCCCAAGACCTAATAAACTGGCCTATACTGTCCATATAGATTTTATAAGTCTGTACTCCTGCTGAATGTCAACAATTGTCTAAATTGTCTCTTGTGTATATTTTTATTCCACCTAAAAGGAAATTTAGGAGAAACAATTGAGCCAAAGTAGATATTCAGTTCCATTAAGTTAAGTCTTAACTATGAAAGCAATCTCTCACCACAAAAAAGTGGTTAGAGGTGCTTTACTGAAGTGAAGTTAGGCTAAAACATGTACAAAACAGCATGAAAGGTGAATGCCAAACATCTCTTGAGCAAAAATGAATCTAGAATGCTGTAGTGAAACTCATTGTAGGAGAGTAGATGTGTGTTTCCCAGTGCCACTTTGAAGTGTTACTAAAGTCCAGAGGATTGAGGAAGCCTGTCATTGTAATATAGGGGAAGCAGTTGGTGTGGACTTGTGATTGACTTTGATTTTGGCCGTCTGGGTTGAGGACAATAAGAGGTAGAAACTGGGGGGTAAGGATGTGGGGGAGGGGTCTTTGGCTTATCAATCTCCTCCTATAAAAGCCAGCCTTCTTCAGTGGGCTGTAATTGTGTCCTCTAATGACCAGCACTGGAGGGGAGGACAAAGGGAGAGCTATAAATGACTTTATGGGCTGCCAGTAGGAAACCTTTGGTACAAATTGCTGAGCAAATGAAACTGCCCTGTTGTTTCCTCAGCTCTGCCTGAAAACTTTGTCCAGACTTCATGATGATGAGCCGGGACCAAAGCAGGCCAAGCCATGGACACCTGCTGGGGCCTAATTGGTCCCTGTTGCAGTTAATGGCTTCCTGTGGTTGCATGTTTACTTCTTATTCGATTTGTATGCTCTACTGAAAGACAGGGGTCCTCACTGGACCCTTGAAATGGGAATGCTTACATATAGGAAAAAATCGCAAATTAAATCTCAAATGTTCTAGACAGAAATGAGCTTAAATGGAGAGCAAATGGAGCTTAAATGTCAGATTTCTCTCTGGAGAAAAATACCTCGAGATGTGTCTCTTCAGTTTCTAAATAGATTTCAACAAAGTTCAAGCTGTGCCCAAATTTGTTATCAGTGTCTGCAATCAGCAGTTAGAAATTCCATTTTCAAAGTTCATTGTCTTTCCATCCTCAATTTAATCTTTCTGTCACAGAAGTTTGTCACTATTCAGAGGGTCACCAGATCAACCCTCACACATAATGACGCATACTTGGAGTGTCTACCTAAAACACGTCACTACCTGGTGAGAGCATTACTCGGCTTTCTTTCTCCATGGATATTTACTAGGAGATAATATTTGGACTTAAGAATGAATGCACATGATTAATCATCTAATCTAATCTTAATTCTGGCCTTCATGAGGTTCTGGAACTGCAGAAACAGCTGACCCGACTTGGGTATCTTCAGAGCCGCAGGGAGCAGGAGGTGTTCAGGGTCTGGGCAGAACAACACAGAAGCACAAGTGAACTAGAGAAGCAAATACAAGCAATTGGCAATGGTATTGTTTTTCTAGACAAGGTACCATAGTAATACCTTGTGATGGGTAATATAACTAAAATATTTTTCCATCATTTCAACCAAACAGGAATTGTAACCAAGTTGGTTCAAAATGTTTAAAGGGATAGTTCACCCAAAAATGAAAATTTTGTTATTTACTCACCCTCAAGTTGTTTCAAACCTGTATAAGTGTCTTTCTTCTGTTGAACACAAAAGAAGATATTTTAAAAAATGTTGGTAATCAAACAGTTGACGGTAGCCATTGACTTCCATAGTATTTTTTTTTTCCTACTATGGAAGTCAATGGCTACCGTCAACTGTTTGATTACCAACATTTTTAAAAATATCTTCTTTTGTGTTAAAAAAAAAAAAAGAAGAAGAAAGAAACTCATACAGGTCTGGAACAACATGAGGGTGAGTAAATGATGACAAAATTTTCATTTTCGGGTGAACTATCCCTTTACTATAAGTAGTGAAATATAGTCAAAATATAGTTTAAAATAATCAAGATTAATAACACAAATCATTTAATAATCATTTAATTGAACACAAAGCAGAATGTTAATCATTTCCATTTATATGCACTAATATAGCAATACATTGCAACAAGCAGCAATATTTACTTTACTATATACCATACTATGTAGTTTTTAAGAGATAATGTACAAAAAAATTGAATTTGATGATCAATTCATTGAAATGGTCACACTTTTACTGTAAATACACAGAAATGAATCAAACTTACCAACCCTAACACCATTTTGTTACTTCAGTTTAAATCTGCAAAACTTTGGATTCATATTTGTTGTCATTGTCATTTCATGCTGACAGAGAGCAGCAGTAATTCCAGCTCAGATGTGACTCTTAAGGACCTGCTAAAACAGAAGTCTGGATCTCTACCAAAACTTCAGATCACATCCGATGACTCCACAGCAAAACACGAACATGTATGTTTCTGCTCATTCAATAAGTCACTGACTAATCAGCTCTTCAGCTGAATGTTGTATTCACTTGCCTTTCTGCCTTCTTTCTTTGCTAGTCATTTTTACAAAACCTTTTCAGTTCATTTTAACCAAAGAAAAACTGAAATTAACCTCTATTTAGACTATTTAAAATGCTGCTGGGGTTGAAATGGCTGCAACTCTCTTCTCTCCCCATGCTGTTTGCACTGTTGGCCTTACACAAACACACATTCTGCTGGAAGCCATTTTAACCTCAACTCTAAGGGAAAAGAGAATTGATTGTTCACGTAGCAGTGAGATGATCCCCCCCTCAGTAGTGGAGGAGGATCTCCTTCAGTCAGCACATCATGGACAAACATCACCCAGGGGAGAATGTCTAATTCATTTCACACACAAAAGAGACTGACCAATTTGGCCTGGGATGTCACATCATGCCGGAGGTCAGGGAATGAATTAAACTGTTTGGAAAAGATCTCCTTAAACAACCTTTCCAAGAAAGAAAATGTCTCTCTCTCTCTATAGATAGATCTCCAATAAAAATCTCAATAGTTTCCCCTACATAGCAGTGAGTTTAAAGATTTAGATTTTTCTCACAAAGAAATCTCATATTTATCTTCTGTAGAGTTTTTAGAATAGATCTCAAACCATGATCAGGTTTCCCAAGGGTTACCGTGATTTTGTCAATTAAGACATGTTCCTGGATCAGTATATTTTGTTGATCCTGGAACAACATTCCAGTCCGAAAATTTAATCCTACTCCTAAACCTAACCCTACCCATAACTTATCCCTAAAATCAGAGGGAAATGATAGGTGAATAACACTGATGTAGAAGCACCTAAACCTGGTTGTAAACTTGACATAAACTGTAAACTTGTCCCTTAAATCTGATTAAATCTGAAGTTAATTAGAATGTTGTTCAATGACCAATGACCTTAGTGAAATCACATTCACAGTTTGGCAAGATACCAAAGTCTGTTAATAAGAGTTTTCTATGAAATATGAAAATATCAAAATCACACATTTCTCTTCATGTTCTTTCAAGACTGAATTATTTGAGCTATGCTAATCCACACTGATTTTATCACCAACAATGGTTTCAATTTTTATTTCCTCTAAAGTGTTTTAGCTAAGAACTTTGTAACATCTCCTGAACTACGAAAGAGCAACCTCTGAGCAATAGGATTTTCCCCTGGGTCACCGTGGCAGGCTGGTTACTAAGTTCAGTACAGCTTGTCAAACTTCACAGCCACAATAATCACAGTTGAGGCCAGAAATAGAGATATTTGAGATCTATAAATTATACATTTGAGTCTGTTTCTTTTTATATTTACCTCAGATTGTTTGGTTTCTATGAGAGATACTGAGTCACAATATCTATCTGCTATGTTGAATTTCACACTTTTTTATTTTCAGGGTGGACAGTCAAATATGTCTGAGGAACATTGCTCCATCATCACTGAGTTGAAAGGAGAAATACACGGAACAAATTGTTCCCAATATATTTGTCCACTTACACACCCGTGTTTTTTTCCCAGAACATTTATTTTGAATCCAAAGTTTGTAGGCTGTACTTATAGCTAAACTCATTCATCAATACAATCTCCTTTTCTTTTTCAAATGAATTTTACTCTCATTCTCTCTGTCGGTGTGTAGTTTACAGGCTTGTTACAGGTCTTTTAGCTGCTACACAGTGCTGTGAGGAAACACTGTCCTGCACTGCATCACTCTGGAGGGCCAGTTTGCACCCAGCAGACAAAGTGTGTCCTCACCCGGGTGTGCAGTGTTATCGGGTGTGAGCTGGGCTGTGTCCGAGGCTCTTCTTGAGAAGTAGCACATCATTAGGAATATATTAACCCTATGCTCACTCCAAGGGTTGCTTGCACGTACAGCTCAGGCTTGGCCATCTTGCAAAGTGGGAAAAAGGTGGAGATCAGTTTCAGAGAGAAGTAGAAGACAAAGTCATGTCAACCAGGCACTGTGTTCATCCTCAATAATGCAAACCTAAAAGGATAATTCACACAAATTCATATAATTAATTTTTTGAATGTCAATAGGGTTGACTGACTTTCATTGAAACATTCTTGAAAAGTATCTTCTTTTGTGTTTCACAGAAAAAAAAAAAAGCTGCACAAATTTGAAATGACATGAGGGAGTCGACAAACGTGTTCATCCCAAGCTTATTAATGAAACTAAAAAAAAAAAAACCTCTCGAAGTGTAGTGAAATCTGAGTTATAAATGGTTGTCTGTTTGTAATGTCTGCTCTCTTCACAGATGCCAGTCTCACTAAGAGGGGGTGGAGGAGGGGTGAATGCTTTCCAACTGCAGGGCAAACAGACCTGGGGACAAGATGAAACTGAGCTCATGTTTCCTGAGGTAAGTGTCAAACCACAGTGTCTCTGATCCCAGTAAGTAGGAACACATGGAGGCAAACACACCTGCAGCAGTTGTGCACTCTGTCTTTCTCTCACACATAAACATGCATAACTCTCACATCCATCTACACTTATAACTATATTGAACTTTTAAAACAAGAATTCATAATATAAAAAGAATTATAGATATTTTTTTCTTTTTTTAAAGGGTTCAAATAGAACCAAAACCTGATGTCATAAGAGAACATTTTTAAACTCCTCAAAAAATTTGATATTTGATATTCCTCAAACATTCTGGTTATAGGGTTTGTTCAAAATCTTTTTGAACATGCACAAATAAAAATAGACTTTACAGTTTCGAATGATGTCTATCTGTATGACCAATAATGACCGAGTTCTTTTCGCTGTTATCAGGAAAGAATGTGCCAGAATGCGCCGGCACATTCGTCGACCCCAGAGGGTTAAAGTATTAAACCTCTGCTATTAATTCAGTGGCACAGTGTAATTGTGATTGGTCTATTGTCTGGCATCTCTTTGAATTCTGAATTCATCTATTTGCAACATCAAGGACCTTTGTAACATCCAAGCTCCAGGTGGAGGTTGGATGCGCTAGTGTGCCTCTTGAGGCCAGGGGAGTGAGGTTTACCTGCACATACCAACTGGCCTCCGTTACATTCACCCCTGTAAACCTCACTGTAACAAAGTTCAAGTTCAGGGAAGAAGGAGGCGGGAACCGGAGAATGTTAAACATAACTTTAATAATTAAATAAACATAAACAAAAAGAAAGTAAAGCGGCAGCTCCTCACAGATGACTGCCGCAAACTAAAACAACAACACCAATATAAATGTCCCAGGCCTGGTCCTTTCTCATCCTTCACTGTCGTCACTCCTCCTTTTATCCTTCCGGAGCTCCTCCGTTGGACTCGGGATTGGTGTGGCGCACAGGTGATGCACATGAGCACTCGTGCCACCGGCCTCGCTCTGTTCCCATGGCCCTCAGCCCCGACCTGTTTGCCACATACCCCCATTGCCCTTTGCAGGCCGGGGGCACCCACAAGACTCCACTCTAATGCCCCCGCTCCCTCCACCGGGCCATCCGGTCCTCCAGCAGCCTCGAGCATTCATGGCGGTAGACTCTGCTGGCACTCCTCCTTTTGTCCTTACGGAGCTCCTCCGTAGGACTCGAGACCAGTGTGGTGTGCAGGTGACACACATTAGCACTCCTGCCACTGGCTTCGCTCCGTTCCCATGGCTCCTGGCCAAGCCCTGCTTGCCACACTTACGCTCAGCTGAGTCACAGCACCACTGTAACCAGTTCCAGTCAGGGATCAAACCAACAATTGCCATAATGGGAGTTGGGCACACTTACAATGGCGCTAAGACCACAGTGAGGTTTACCTGCACAACTATCTTGTACCAGTTGGCCTCTATTACATATACAATGAAAAATGTTTCTTGATAGGAACTGATGTTGAACTTATGTCACTATAAATAAGAACCTGTACATGTCACATTTTGCCTGTGTTTTAGTTGGACTTTGAATTGGTTTTGCACTGTGTTCTGTGGTGTATGTAGTTTAACTCTAGGAGTTGTTATAGTCAGTTATATAATCAGTTATATAGTCAGTTATATTATGGTTTTTTGGTTGCCTGCTATGTGAAAACTGGCATAAAAGTAAACTAAAGTTGACTGCAAGACACCAGACGTTACCAGAGTTCAGACCACATAGAGGTGAGTAAGGAGGATGAGGAGTAGGAGGAGTAAAGCTGGGATGTGAGTGGAACCATGTAGAAACACACGAAAGGTTCATTTTCTCACACCTCCCTGTCATAGTGGACGTGTGCAAACAGAGCATGGGTCTGGAGGAGGGATGGGGGATGGCAAACATCGAGCAGTTGGGAAGGAACAGTAGTCAGGGGTATTACGCGGCCCTGCGGCCCATTGACGGCATCATCACATAAGAAAACAGAGTTAGATCCACCTGGAAAAAAGATACCAGACATCCATCACATGGACAGACACTGTGTGCATGTGTGAGAGAATATAGCCTTTTAGAAGATATCCAAACATCTCTCACTTACACTTGCATGAGAAAATGTCTGTTGTACTCATATCAGCCTTTGAGCTGAATACTTTATTGTATTTGAGAATCAGTATTTCATATTTTAAGCAACACATTTTTATTGGATAAATAGTGGGGAGACACAAGTAGTTAATGGGTAGAGTTTCAAGCCAGACTCAAATTTGTGCCACTGAAGGCCCAGGTATACTTAAAGCCAAATCGAAGAATGAACTGGTGTGGCGTCATTTCAAACAAAATCAGATGAAAGCAAAGTTTGTTTTAGATACATTTTGGGAGTTTGAAACAGATTTCCATCTTCACCAGTTAATTTTTTTGTTCAGTCTGTCAAAATCAGATGCAAAAATGTTGAAAAGCTGCTTTATAGTAGAAATTGTTTAGTTGTACTGTACCTCCAGTTAAAGGTGTTGAAGTTTTTTCATGTTAAATACTATAAACCTGCTTGCTGTAAAGCAAAGCAAATGCTTTCTTAACTGCTGTTTTCTCACCACTGTCATTTTTGTTGTGTTTTTATTTATTGAGAGGAAAACATGCAGCACATATTTACATATTCATCTAAATGCTGCTCCCAGCAGCATTATCACTATACCTCTGCAAAGGTATTTTAAACTTCTTTTCACCCATAAGCGAAGAACAGAAAAGAACATCTTAGGGTTATGTATGCAATCCCGGTTCCCTGAGAAGGGAACTCGATGATGCGTCAGTTGCTGACGCTGTGGGGACATGTCCGCAGGGAGGGCTAAATTGGGGAGGGCGACAAAGGAGAGAGTGGGCCACTTCTTGCAACTTAGTCCACCTCAACTCTCATCTGCCAAGCTTTACATTAAAATGAGTATGCTAGAACCAACCCTCTCAAAGTAGAGCATATATCCCTACTTTAAACCCCAATCTAATAAATTGGGGAGGGCGGCAGATGAGAGAGTGGGCCGCATTCTGCGACCTGGTCCACTTTAGCTCTCACCTGCCAAGCTCTATACTCGTGAATATATCCACAAGGATGGATATTTAAATCCCAGGGCCGTTTCTTGTGACCTCAACTCTCATCTGCCAAGCTCTACCTTGATAATGAGTACACTTGAACCAACTCATTCAGAGAAAATAGCCCTGCTTTAAACCCAATCTGACAACTTGGGGAGGGTGACCGATGAAAGAGTGGCCCGCTTCTTGCGACTTAGTCCACCTCAACTCTCAACCGCCATGCTCGATACCCATAGAGGCTTAAAAATGGGCATTCTTTTAGTGCGAGGAGTCATGCTGAAATCTCACGTCTCCTTCCAGCTTAAAGCCGAAGGGGTAACACATAACAAAGTGGAACGCTTACAGTGATAAAATCCACCTTTTGTTATAATATCCCTTGTAAACTTTCAGGGAGTGTGCTGATGTAGCCCAGACTATTTTTGCACCATCACTTTACTGGAGGGGGCAACTGATGGGAAGTGAAAGTTTTTTTAAGCAATAATTGTAAGGAGGAAGGGGCGAGAGCCTGAACAAGCCGCCCGGCTTTTATCACCTGACTTCTTCCTCTTAGCTGGAATCACAGTCCTCAGGTTGGATTTTAGCTTCCTCATGGCACAGCGCCTCTGCCCCCCTAAATCTGTGGATTTACACAGCTCCTTATCTGCCTTAGGAGACAATCCCTCACCCTGATCCAGGTCTCCCAGTAAGTCGGCTTGGTCGGGCTCCACCAGCCTGATCTGTTGCCGCATACACCGCAATGTTGTTTGGCACGGCTTAGAAGGCAAAACTGGAGCCTTCAATGATGATGCCAACACAGGGGAGCATCTCTTCTACCCAGGGCATCCTCACGTATCCCTGCTTGCACAGTCCATCCACATGTACTAAACAATGCACCACAGCTACAAAAGAAACAATCCCATAGACTTGGGACTTGATATATCTAAAGACATATAGACTTGATGCGGTCTGGACTCTGGCAACAACTGTCTTACAGTCAACTACTTTATCACTAGTTTTCACATAGCAGGCAACCAAAAACACCTTCTGTGTTAGGAGTCTTTTGATTTGGCTAAGTAAGCACCTAGCAACCAGAAAAACAACACTGGAAAAAATCTAGTTGGATATTGTCGGTCCATATAGCCAAAAATATATTTTCAGATATATTTTTAAATACAAAGTTCTGTCATGAAACTCTAGATGGTGCAGGCTAATAGGTCCTTTAACTCAACCTGCTCATAATTACATCATTATCTATAGGGCACAGCTGATTGGTGCCTGCTGAATCAGTAGCCAATGAGCTTGCTCAACCTTCAAAATACTTGGGTAGCATTTGCCTTAGCAGTGCAGCATGCTTCAGAAACCCTCCACCTTCCCCAGCTCCACCTGTATATATCTGCTATGGGTAATTCATGTAGCAAATCCCGTACTTGCTCCACAGAAGCAGCAAAAAAAAAAAAAAAAAGCAGAATATCACCATTGTCATACCCATTACCATGCCAAACACTCAGAGAGTTGTCATGACAGAAATATATTTCATACAAAAATAGCCAAAAATACATAGCTGTTTTTTAAAATTCTAATTTAATATTTTAAAATATTTTTAGTTACTTATATTTCCTCATATATCTGTGCATTTTATACATTTTCTATCAAAATATATTCATATAAAATGTAATTTATTTATATTTTAAAAAATTGCATGTACAATGTATTTTAACATTGGAAATGTATTTTCTTGCCTCTTGAATTACATTTTGTAATATATTTCTTTATCTGCATGCCCTGTTTTCAACATAAATGTAGCATTTATTTGAAATTATATTTTTCCCAGTAAAAAAAAAAAAAAATGCCATATGGGGAATATCTAATTTTGGACTGAAAACGTTCTTTTAGTTAGCTATGGCATGTAAAATCAGTTATGACTTCTCATGTAAACAGTTGGATGTGATCTAATGTCACTCTCACTTTGGTCTACAGGGATTTTACACAATGTTACACCTGTTCTCCACTCACATTACAATGTGCCTGCATTTAAAAAGTCAACGCTTTACCACTGCAATTGTTGCTTTAGTGCAGAAGCTGTAGACGTGAGGTCCACCTAACATCATTCATTTGGTGACGTGTGCGAATAAGCACCTATATCAACAGTTCAGCTGTCCCAGATGGCTCCCTCACTCACATCCTGTCACCTCAGGGTGTGAGACGACACACTGTGTGGCTTGAAAGATTGTGAGGTGCACAGAGTGACACAGCAACTGTGAGAGATGACACTTGTGCTGTCACCTCTGACTGATATATACCGCTGACATAAAACCCATGGAAGTGATGAATAATCACCAATGAAGGAATACACAAAACACAGTTCACAACCTATATACGTTGCTTACATAATTTGACATAATGTCGAGTGAAAATACATTCAATGATGAAAATAGGAGGACAGGATTTTATCCACAGGGAATTGACTGGATTGTGAAACGTGGGTGTTACATATCAAAATGGTGTAACAAATATGATGATCTCCTTCCTAAAATATAAAGGCAGCTATATATTTTAACGAAGAAAGTCCCATTATAAAATAAATGAAAATACAAATATTATGTGTTAAATATTTATATATATATATATATACATACAGTTGTGGTCAGAATTATTGGTACCCTTGATAAATATGATCAAAGATGACTGTAAAAATAAATCTGCATTGTTTATCCTTTTGATCTTTAATTCATAAAATTAGCAAAAATCTAACCTTTCATTAAAGGAAAAGAATTGAAAGTGGGGGGGAAATCATATTATGAAATAAATGTTTTTCTCCAAAACACGTTGGCCACAATTATTGGCACCCCTAGAATTTTTTATGAGTAAAATATCTCTGAAGTATATTCCTATTCCTATTCATATTTACATTTTTTTTTTTTAGCACACCAGGGTGATCATGAACATGAAATTGTCCAGCCATGACTTCCTGTTCCACAGGAGTATAAACATGAGGAAACACAAAGGCCAAATTCCCTTAATCATTTATCATAATGAGTAAAACCAAAGAATATAGTTCTGATGCGCAGCAAAACATTGCTGAGCTTCACAAAATAGAAAGTGGCTGTAAGAAAATAGCTAAAGCATTGAAAATCCCCATTTCCACTATCAGGGCAATAATTAAGAAGTTCCAATCAACTAAAGATGTTACAAATCTGCCTGGAAGAGGACGTGTGTCTAAATCGTCCTAATGCGCGGTGAGGAGGAACGTTTGAGTGGCCAAAGACTCTCCAAGGATCACAGCTGGAGAATTGCAGAGATTAGTTGAGTCTTGAGTCTCAGAAAGCCTAAAACAAATGATCAAACAGCACCTACATCCCCACAAGTTGTTCGGGAGGGTTTCAAGAAAAATCTTCTACTCTCATCCAAAAACAATCTCCAGCATATTCAGTTGTCAGACATGACTGGAACTTCAAACGGGACCGGCTTCTATGGTCAGATGAAACGAAAAAAAGAGCTTTTTGGCAGCAAACCCACCAGATGGGTTTGGTGCACACCTGGATAAAAAGTACCCCATGCCCTCTGTTAAATATACTGCTGGATCTTTAATGTTGTGGGCCTATTTTTCTGCTGGAGGTCCTGGACATCTTGTTCAATTACATGGTATCATGGATTCTATCAAATATCAACAGATAAAAAATCTAAACCTGACCGCTTCTGCTAGAAATCCAATAATGGGCCGTGGTTGGATCTTCCATCAGGACAATGATCCAAAACAAACATCAAAACCAACACAAAAATGTGTCACTGAGCACAAAATGAAGCTTCTGCCATGGCCATCCCAGTCCCCCGACCTGAACCCTAAAGAAAATGAGTGGAGTGAACTGAAGAGAAGAAGCACCAACATGGAGCTGGGAATCTGAAGGATCTGGAGAGATTCTGCATGGAGAAATGGTCTCTGATATCTTGTCAGGTGTTCTCCAAACTCATCAGGCATTATAGAAGAAGACTTAGAGCTGTTATCTTGGCAAAAGGAGGTTGCAAAAAGTATTGAATAAAAGGGTGCCAATAATTGTGGCCAACGTGTTTTGGAGAAAAAACATTTATTTTATAATGTGATTTCACCCCACTTTCAATTCTTTTCCTTCGATGAAAGGTTAGATTTTTGCTAATTTTATGAATTAAAGATCAAAAGGTAAGATCAAACAATGCAGATTTATTTTTACAGTCATCTTTGATCATATTAATCAAAGGTGCCAATAATTCTGACCACAACTGTATATATATATATATATATATATATATAATATATGTGTGTGTGTATTTATCTTATGTAATATTTTTTCTGCCTACAATTGTTACATAAAATTATGGCTGCCAATAAAATACAATTATTAAGTTTTAATCTAGTTATTATTATAATTATTATTTAAATTTTGCAGTATTTTATTTATTTATTGTTTTTTTTCTGCAGACCCCTAACACCCTCATGCACTAAATGTTAAAGTTGTAAGAGTCACAGAGACAGGTGTGAGTTCTCAGGACACCTCTTTTAATGATGTTTGTCATGTAGTTGTAGGGACATTTGCATTTTGTCTCCACAGGTCTTCACTCGGGAACTCAAAGTGCCTAAATTTTCCACTCTGAAGTCCAACTTCCTGGAAGAAGTCAGCTCCAATTTGCTTTGTTGGGTACCTATAGAACATTTTATCATCCTACATTCACCTTAATTCATTTAGCAGACATGTTTATCCAAACCTCTTCAGGGGGATAACAATAGAAAGTATAGGGCTACTATTTAGGTGCACATGTTTGGATTATGTGTCCATGTTTCTCTGTTTTTATCATAACAGAGAAGCCATGAGCCACTGATTAAGACAAAGACCACTGACATTACCTACAAAATGAGATTAATGCACAACCTCTCGCTCTCTCACATGGCTGACACCCAGAGGTGAGAAATTAACATTTATCAACTAATTTAAATGTATAGACATTTGATAATTATAACTTTTTTTATGTGAGCAGAATCATGGCAAAAAATGAAAAATGGAGCTTGCAATGCACAGATGGTTTCAGCATCAAAGAATTGGTTAGTTATACACAACACAAGCTTTCTCAGCACTACAAATTCACATTAGTGAACTTCTTTATTAAATGTATAGACATTTGATAATTATAACTTTTTTTATGTGAGCAGAATCATGGCAAAAAATGAAAAATTTTAGGGATAGTTCATAGGTTATATGTTTAACCAAAATGAAATTTACTCATCATCTTGTTGTTTGGACCCATTTTGTTTTCTTTCTTCATGAAACCCAAAAGTATATTTAAGAATGTCCAAGCTTTTGTTTTGATCCCGTAGTTTTGATGATTTATCTTAACAAATGTGAGAAAGAATAGAAAAATAATATAAGTATCATAAAAATTAGTAACATTATTAATGCACTCTTCCATGTCTTCTGAAATTAAACAGTACCTTTTTGAGGAGTTTAGACCTTTAATAATCATTAGTGATCTCCCCCTCTATCACCCTCTATCAAATCACACTTTTGTTTTGCCTTTAGATGTGTAAATGATGACTAATGTTAATTTTGGGGCACCTATTCCTTTACCTAATGTGCTTTTATAGTTCATTTATTGTTCAACATCAACACTTTTTATTTTGAGGAGATGAAGCATGAATATTCTCACAACATCCAAATTCAGAAGACCAGATGCCCTACAGAGCCTGACCCTAATACACACCAGAGTGATCAGGGTAAACCTGAGAGCCCAGATTCCTTAAGTGAAAGTCCAAATGCACATTTCTCACCAAGGTCAGGAATTACTATGACTGAAGAGTGTTGAGGAATGTGTCAGTCATTTTCAATTTCAAGCTTTATCATTTTTTATTCATGCATGTAGTCTCCAGCCAGCTGGGAAAAGTGCAGAAAAATCCTCATCTAGTTGTGCTGGAGAACCTCGTTCATCATATACTGATGTGCCTCTATGCATAGCTGATGTCTATACTAGACATGCTGTTAAGGTACTGATACTGTATGTGTTTTTAATCATTTGATATAATGCAGTTATTGTGTACATGTTTTTACATTGTTCTTATATTTGAAAATTACCTCTATGTAATTATTTTTTTTCTGTAATGACATCTATAAATACAGTTGACCCTTCCTTTACACTTTAACCCACCCTTAAACCTAACCATACCACCAAACTTGTCCCTACCCATATCGCACCTTAAAGGGATAGTTCACCCAAAAATGAAAATTCTGTCATCATTTACTCACCCTCAAGTTGTTCCAAACCTGTATGAATTTCTTTTTTCTGTTGAACACAAAGGAAGATATTTTTCCTACTATGGAAGTCAATGGTGCCCCAAAGTGGCCTGGTTACAAACTTTCTTCAAAATATCTTCCTTTGTGTTCAACAGAACAAAGAAATTTATAAAGGTTTGGAACAACTTCAGGGTGAGTAAATGATGACAGAATTTTCATTTTTGGGTGAACTATCCCTTTAATAGCAGAAAAAGTTTTTTTGCAATACAATTTTTTATGTAAAGAGACCTAATATAAAGTGTGACAAGTTGTTGTTTTTATTATAAAAGACAAACAAGAAAACAGATTTAAGTTAACTGCAAAAAATTTTTTCAAATTTTACTTTGTTTCAGGTGGAAAACTGTGACACGAAAATGTGGACAAATTATACTTAGACCACTGGTGTTGATCTGTCACTTTAAAACAGGTCCAGGATGCTGTTAGAGAATGGAGAGGAAAGAAAGATAGTGTTGTCCTTTTTAAACTTTTGCAATGTTTAATTTACTATGAATTTACTTAATAAATAACAAAATGATAATCTAGTTGTTATAGCCTACATGCTTTATAGTTAAAGTTATAGACTTACTGTTTTTATCATGTCTTTGAATGAATGTTACAATTTCAAGCCTGTCTTCATTTTTTACTCAATTGTACACATATTGTGGTATTCAGATGCTTTTTAAATAAAAATAATTTCAGAAGTGTTGTTGTTTCTATGAAATCTCAAACATTTTTTACCGGAAGTTTTGTCGCCTAGATGACGCTATTTTATGAACACCCATTGTCCTGAAACGCGTCGAGTCGGATGGCGTTTCCTCTGCTTTTGACACCTTTGGAGAAAGATTCCCACGGGCTTTAAACTCATAAACATCTACTATAACATTCATCAGCACCTAGCCATGGACTTACACAGCCCTTGGGTGTATAATCATTTGATACATTTTTTTACAATGCAAATTTTCTTAACTTTTTTCAAATTATACACGATAAAATAAATATGTATAATTATGCCTTTTTGTTTAGCATTTTCTCCCAGTGGCATTCAGCCTAATGCATCTAACATACATTCAAAGTTTGAATCAAAAAACGAACAATTTCCCCCCACAATTTTAAGCAGCATATGAAGACATGTATGGATAGGGTATCATTTGACCGGCACTGATTTTTTTAAGTCAAGTTTTTGTGAGGAAATTGTCGATATATAGGGCCTATACTATTTTAAATGTGCCGTTGTGACTATGAATATGTGTAAATATTTACGCATTTCTTTACACCAGATCTCTGAACCAATCACTGGCCAGACCGCACACATCAAAGCGGAGAGACCAGCCAATCAGAGCTTTCCTGAGCAAAGCATGGAGAGCGTTTTACCTGGGGAGTATTTAATTGGATGCAGCTCTTGTAGTCTTGGGCGTATTTTGACTGAAGAGCTCGCACAGTTTGGAATTTTTTTTTATTTATTTATTTTCGTGTTGGAGACGATTGGATAGCAGAATGGCATCTGGGGCTAGTGACTGTCCGGAAAAGAGCATCCAGTATCGGGTGGATCATTTATTAACTGCGGTAGAAAATGAACTTCAAGCTGGCAGCGAGAAAGGAGATCCAACAGAAAGAGACCTTAAAGTCAGTTTGGATGAAAATGAACTTTGGCAGAAGTTCAAAGAACTGACGAATGAAATGATAGTGACCAAGAATGGCAGGTATTTTTTTTAGCCAGAAGAAATATTATTCATATTAAAAAAAGTCAAAATGTGCTATTGTTACCTTAACTATTGCTTATCGATCTGTTGATTAGTTGATTGCCTATTATATTATTGCAGTATTATATTAATTTTAGCTGAATTTAGAGAAACCAAATGATTCCTCTAAGTCCAAATGTCTCTGTTCATTGATCAGGCGCATGTTCCCAGTGCTAAAGGTGAATGTGTCCGGTCTAGACCCAAACGCCATGTACTCCTTCTTGCTGGATTTTGTGGCAGCAGACAATCACAGGTGGAAGTATGTGAACGGTGAATGGGTACCGGGTGGCAAACCTGAGCCACAAGCCCCGAGCTGCGTCTACATCCATCCAGACTCGCCAAACTTCGGTGCGCACTGGATGAAAACCTCAGTCTCCTTCAGTAAAGTCAAACTCACCAACAAACTGAACGGAGGTGGTCAGGTTCGTGGACGTTGTCATGCAAAACAGTTTATATACTGTATAAGCTAATCTAAAATTGAACTGCATGAAATCGAATATCGTTTAAACGTGAAGTAAATTTATTACTATAGGAAAATACTAAAAACATATGTCACATTTATCATAGATTATGCTGAACTCGCTGCACAAGTATGAGCCACGTATCCACATAGTGCGCGTTGGTGGTCCACAGAGAATGATCACCACTCATTCTTTCTCTGAGACACAATTCATAGCAGTTACTGCCTACCAGAATGAAGAGGTAACGCGTTTTATTTTTCTACAGTGTGATTTAATAAAGCATTTCAACAAATGAACAATGATATTGTGCATAATAATAATAACACTGGATGACATCTGCATTTTGCTCTTTTAGATTACTGCTCTCAAAATTAAATACAATCCATTCGCCAAAGCTTTCCTGGATGCCAAAGAAAGGTATGTATTTATTAGATTTTATAGGCTATTTGTAACTTTTTACTCCAGTTAATATTTTCTTTTTATGTTTGAAAGTAATGTTTTGTTCAGACACATACATGTTGTGGTAGTAATAAACTGTATACAATACAAAAAATATATAAAACATATTTGCCCTCATATAATTGTAACAAATTTATGGAAATGTATTGGAATTTCACTTTGGAGGATACAGAAGTGTTTAAAACTATGTGTTTAAAGTAATTTACAAATATAATAATTTTCACCATGGAAAAATTTCCCATGTAACAACTAGCCCCAATCCCACTCCATGTGAACATTGTTGAGGACTTGTATTGTAAAAACTAAGAAACTAGTTTTTGTTAGAACTAAGATGATATATAAATTTATCTTCTTTTTTTCCAGAAGTGATCATAAGGACATAATAGAGGATGTCAGTGAAAGTCAACAGTCTGGCTATTCTCAATGTAAGGTCAAATTTATTTTATTAATCATTTCAATAATCATCAATGTCATTCATTTGGATTAAAGTTATTTCACAATTCTCTATTAAATGTGGACTGATCCTGTCCAGTTTATGTTGTGCAGCAGTTATGTATTTATTTATAATAATTACAGTTATGTGCAAAATGAATTTCCTGTTAACTCTCATTTTCCTGTTGGTCTAGTAAGTAGCTGGTTTCTGCCAGCCACAGGGTCTCTCTGTCCTTCTGCAAACCCTCACGCACAGTTTGGCAGCCCGCTGTCTCTATCCTCACCCCATGGCTGTGAACGTTACTCGACTCTGAGAAGTCACCGGTCCACACCATACCCCAGCCCATATACCCACCGGACAGCCTCTCCCAGTAAGTTACTCCCTCCCATATTGTCCTACAAAGTTAAACTGTAAAACTAAACATAAACATACTTTCTGAAAGTAACCCTAACCTGCCATTTAAGGAAACTGTGAATCATATCTCATTCATGCTTCAGCATATTCAAATATATGCAGTGTTGGTGAAAGTTACTTTTAAAAGTAATTTGTTACAATATTACAATATTGTGTTACTCCCTAAAAAAGTAACTCATTTCATTAGTTACTTTTTTATGGAAAGTAATGTGTTGCGTTACTTTTGCCTTACCTTTTCTTACCTGGGCTGGGCTTGCTTTTTTTTTTTTTTTTTTTTTTTTTTTTAATAAAAAACAAAAGTTTTATTTTCAGCAAATGTAAAGGAAATGCAAATTCACACCTGAACAGTAGAGGGCGCAACTCAAACAAACCTTTCAGCTGTGCTGCCATTCTGGATTGCAGAAGAATAGGACGCAAGAGAAGAAAGTTCAAAACTTTTAATTCAGCAATAAAAACAAACAAACAAAAAAGAAACAAATGTGATGTTTAACTAAAGTATTTTTGCTTATTAGTATGGTTGAATTGGATAATCAAAGGTCAGCAGCAAAGACATTGGTTCATAAAGTGAGATTAAATGCATAAAGTATATTTGTGTAATTTAACAATTAATTATTGCAGGTTTGCGTAATATTTTGAGTTTACATTTCACTGTTTTTATTGGTTTTGAGGAATACTGAATCTGTTTTTGTGCAAGTGAGATGTTTTGTGCAAGAGTGCTCACATTTAGTCTAGAACTATAGTAATCATCATGTTTACACAGCGCACAACGCCTCTGCACCTTACTCACAACTTGCATTTACTTATTTGAAAAAGTAACTCAGATATTTTGTTGTAAATTTAAAAGTAATGCCTTACTTTACTAGTTGCTTGAAAAAAAGTAATATGATTATGTAACTCGCATTACTTGCAATGCGTAACCCCCAACACTAAATATACGACATTATCTCTGTATGAACAGTTTACAGATAGCAGAGTACCTCAGTTCACAGTAAATGCTCCAAGATACTGAAAACACTGTAAGCGTTACTCCCTTAAAAGTAACTAATTGCGTTAGTTACTTTTTATGGAAAGTAATGCGTTACGTTACTTTTGCGTTACTTTTTTTCATCTGGGCTGTTTCTTTGTTTGTTTTTGTATTGTTTTTTTTTTTTTTGGTAAATGTAAATTCACACCAAAAAGTGAAATGAATAAGCCTCAGGCTGAAGAAAATGCGAATTCAAGCCTGTACAGTAGAGGGCGCAGCTCAAACAAACCTTTCAGCTGTGCTGCCATTCTGGATTACAGAAGAATAGGACGCAGGAGAAGAATTAAATGAGTAAATGTATGCTCACGTTTAGTCATGAACTAGTCCAGTATGACAATTTTTATTGTATTAATATTTTAATAACCATCATGTTTACACAGCGCACACAATACCACATTGGGCTTTACTTTATACTATTACTACTATGCTATTTTTAAAATATTTTTGGACCGGACAATACCTGCCCCTGTTTACGTTACTGAATGGAAACAAGATGTTGGAGATTCTGCTTTAAGCTTGTTCCATGAGGGTTATAATGAGAATTTTCTTCTTTTGCGTCAACTGTTCCTTTAATGAGCCACTCAAACAAGTTCTACTGACCGCAGAGTGTCTGACATTCCTGAAGCTTTTGTGTTTGAGTTTACACTCATAAACAGGGGAACTTTGGTGGTGGAATGCTAACCCATAGCTACTGGGTTTTTGAACACTCAGTCACATCACCTCCAGGTGTAGGAGAGGGAATTCTAAAGTTATTGACTGAACAGGTTTGAAACTGATCATGTGACTAGATCCTATGTGTTGTTTATATTGCAGCTGGTTACTCTGAAAGCTCAACCTGTCTCTCCATGTTGCCATCTCATGATAACTGGTCCAGTCTGCAGATGTCCTCCCACTCCAGTGTGCTCCCAATGGGCCACAGCTCTCCCCCAAACTCAAACTCTAGGTGAGGCTCTTTTACCATATATCACAGCTAATGAATCACACACTTCTACTACAATTTAAATGCAAATGTATTAGTAAATGATAAAATTAGCATTAACTAAGATTAATAAATGCTTTAGAAGTATTTAGTTCATGTTAAATATACATCATTTTCCTTGTTTCTTCCTTGAGCTCTTAAACATCCTCATAGGAAAGTAAAATCACAAATAAGATCTCTTTAATGTCTCAGTAGTTTCTCCTAGAAGCAGTGAGATTAACTGGAGGTTTTTGCTTATATTTTCTTGAGGAAAAAAAAAAAAACCTCCATTAATCTTGCATGCGAGTTTAATAAGAGATCTCAACAATGTCATATAAAGGAAAGCCAGAAGAGGGCGCTTAATTGCAACAAATTAAGCTCTAGTAAAAAGCATTCCTAGTTTGAAAACTGCTAATCTGACCAATAATATTTTCCTCTGGGTTGTTAAATACATATTGACATGATGTTGTTTAGCACTGAAAGCCCATTATTGTTTTGTATCCTGTTCGCAGTCAGTACACCAGCTTGTGGTCTGTAGGGAACACACCTTTGACCCCAGCGTCTCAGACTGGAAGTATGACCAGCAGTCTGGGCTCCCAGTTTCTCCGCGGCTCTGCCAGTCACTACAGCAGCCTGGCTCACCCAGTCACAGCGCCCTCTTCTGGCTCTCCTTTATATGACTCCACGGCTGTGCCTGAGGTGCATGAGGCTTCACAATATGACAATTCAGCCCATGTACGCCTTCCTACAGCCTGGACCCAAGTCACACCATCCTCCTTATAGGAAGTTGACCCTACGGACTAAATTAAAGCTGTGTATAGCTGAACTATTGCTTTTATGCAATAGCTTTTGACACCAATATATTAGATCAACTGGTTTCTCTGTTTTGGAAGTGACTCAAGTTAGCGTGATTTTTATTCTTTACACACAAAACTAATTTCGAGATTTGTATGCTTTACATTCAAAACTAAAGACCTAACTGAAATCTTTCTTTCTTCAAAACTCAATTTGTAAACAAGTGTTTTATATGATTTTGTTATTGAGTAATGCTAATTCAACCGGTGGAAGCCATGTGGGGTTTTTAAATATGCAAGTCATCATTTAAGGCATATTGTACATAAGGCTTATTTATTTTGTCATGTTATGAAGGATACTATATGTGCACAATTGTGAAGAAAAACTTTTGTAAAAAGAATAAATGTTTATATTTTTGCATTTGAATTCAGCATAGATAAAAATGTAAATGCTCTTCAAATTATTAAACACATTTCTGTACATTTATTTAACAACCTGATTTTTTTTTTTTTTTTTGCTGCATGTTTAGTAAGTTAATGTTGTTTAAAGATAAACTTAGTCTTACAAAGTTTTACAGAAAATTGAGAGATGAACATTGCTATTGGAAAAATTAAAAATGAACAACCATACTCTATACAAGTTACAAATAAAAATGTCAATTGATAAAAGAAACATGAATACTTTTTAAGACCCCCCATTCAAAAAAATGAATGCATGTAACAATGCATAGAATAGATGGTTAAAGCTTTTATAAATGGCCATTTTCTTATTAACATCAATATAATCAATTGTGTCAATTAAAAAAAAATATTAAATATATCTTCATAATTTTATTTAAAACATTTTACAGACATCTTGTCCCTAGTCATAAGGGTGTATTTTTCTGTGTAAGTCTTGAACTTTTAAGTGGATCTAGATCCTTCTTCTGAGATTGCTTATGGACACTCATACTTTTATATGTGATTCTGCACCCAGTAGGTCAAAGCTGTGTTGTCCTCTCTCATGTGAAAATTCCACTCACTTAGGTGAGGAATTGCATCCATCTTCAGACAATCCAGCCGTTTAACAGTGGGGCCAGAGGGAAGCATGAATGATTGCCAAAACTTTCCCTTGTCAACACAGGAAAAATACTGAGATCTCTAAGAAATAAAAGTCATTTTAATTTACACATCCATGAGAATGGAATAATTAAATCCTGTTGATTACTTCTGTTCTCTCACTGCTATTTTATTTTTTAATTCTGACTCAAAATCAAATGCTCATATCTCCCAAACTGACAAAACAAATTATAGAATACCCAGAATTGTATTAAGATGAAGAAAGTAATCTCTTTAATGTAATATAATACAAATTAAATTTATTTAAACGCATATTTAAACTATCTACCATAAATGTGTACAGACAGAGATGCCCTTAAGACGCATTGTAATAACGCATTAATAATAATACTTACTAATGTGTTATTCAGTTAAATAAAATGACTGTAATGACATCTAAATCAATGCAATATGAATAATACAATACAAGTTCAATGTTACAGTTAATGATGAACTGGTTTGCTTCTAATCCTTTCTATTAATTATCCACATTGACCACAAGATGGCAGGAAAACAAAAAATAATTAAAAAGAGCAAAACTGAACTCTAATTTAACATTACAAGAATGCCAAAATGTTCTACAGAATAGAAAAATAGAGATGTAGCTATCATCTTGGTAATAAAATATATAAAAACAAAAACAAAAAAAACAATATTTTGCATTTTTAATTAAATTTTGTGTAAAAAAAAAAAAAAAGTCAGACTTTTGACAGTTCAATCAAATAATGAGTTGAAATAAAGATCACAACTATATAATTGGTATAATTTTACTCCAGTTAATATTTGTCAGGTTAGATTTATCTTGAAAGTCAGGATCAGGGTTTTCTATGCAGAAATTACAGACACAAAATCTAAAAACAAAAACATACAGTTAATTGAATTGACCTTTGCCATGCTGTTCACCAATAAAACTAGTGAACCTTTCATGGTCTTTTTGGTGAAGCTGATCCAATAACCATTATAAGACCATCACACTGCAAACCCTCTCATATGGGCTCCCCAAAAGAGAGATTAAAAAAAAAAGAAAGTGATCTGTGGAGCTTGAGTTAATTGAAATGAACACTTTCATTTCTGCATTAATATGAAAGTAAATCTGCATGTTGAGTAATCATGCATCTATGTGATATGTTTGTGAAGTGTGAAATTCACCTACCCTTTGATTATGCAGACTCCATTCTCCAAATTCGCCCAGGCACCATAAAAACCGTTCCTCCCCACCCCAGGCCAGGCATACCCCAGCCATCTCACCTCCCTCTCCAACTTCAGCTCAACCACTTCCATCCAGAAAATCTCCCATCAATGAAATAGGAAAGTGGACAATCTGCCATGGCTCGAAGCCCAATACCTTCGCCAACCAATTTAGCCTAAATCCCCTGATACCCCTAGCTGCCTTGTCTGCCAGTATCCACCCTAAATTTTCTAGTCAAGTCACTTTCATTTATATAGCGCTTTATAAAATAGATTGTTTCAAAGCAGCGTTACAGGGATAAACAGGAAAATAATGATTCATTGATGCAAAGAGAGTTGCTGTAAAGCAGTCCTAAAAAGAAAATAGTGTCATTGTTCAGCTGAGGTCAGTTCAGTGTTGATTCAGTTTTATTCAATAACTGTGTAAAGATCATCTAATGAAATAAGTTCAATTAAGCTATAAAGCAGCTCTGTAGAAAACAGTGATGTAATCATCCAGCTCAGTTCAGTTCTCATCCAATAGTGTCAGTACATTCAAATCAATAATACTGCTCAAGTGGCAAGGAACACAAACTCCATCGGTGACAAAAATGGAGGAAAAGAAAAGAAAAACAAAAAAACAAACAACAACTTGGGAGAACCAGGCTCAGATGCAGGGACAGTTCTCCTCTGGCCAAACGAACCAACATGGTGTGGTTATGATTCCAGGCTGCATCATAAGTCAGATTGTGGAATGGTCTCATTCATCATTTCATCCAGTCAACAAGGTCTTCACAGGGGATCTGTCTTTAGGGCTCATCTAGTTGTCAGGGTAACTAACTTAAGTTCTACCGTTCAGCTTCACCTTTTACCCACTGTAGATTTACTTAGCCTCCCCCAAAACACCCATCTCTGCTCCTCTCCATTGTCCTCCTGCCTACTTCCCAGCTGTCTCCGGAGTGGCCCCCAGAGTGAGGCTGTCTCCGCAACTGGGAAAAGCTCCAGCGCCGTCTTTGCATCCCAGACAGCAACATAAGTGTCGGCCCAGATCCAGCCCACATCTGGCCCGTGTGGAATCCACACGTACCAGATGTGGGCCGGATCTGGGCCAACACTATGCCAACACTACCTTCCACATGCACAGAACCTAGTGTGAGGCTGCCTCCACAATAGGTGCCTGCCCCATCTCTCCCCTTCGCAAGATATCCCCTACCCTACATCAGCTCACCAAGGTTATCTGTTCAGTCTTCCAAAACAGACAAAAAGAACAGAATGATTATGTATCTATCATTGCTTAATTATCCCTATGCTTCAGCGGCAGCCACATCTACACTTACCATAAATTATTCCAAATGCACAATGGAATCACATAGTGGAATGAGTGTCCACACTGGGGCTCTCTGGACTTCTTAGGCTGCCACAACATCTCCTGTGTCATGTTGAATATTTTCGATCAGAAATCCTGATGTGCGAGGGGAACCCCGAGGACAAACTTGCAAGCTCTGGAGATTATCACGTGAAACGAAACAATATCCAATCAGAAAGTGAGCTGACAGACAACGTGTCCTGTAAAAAAACATACCAAAATCATTCCAAACACTATCATCACAATTTCTTCCTGCCTGTTGTCCGCCATGTTTATTCTGAGATTTTGCAAGATTTCCCGTGTTCACAGTCGGGACTGAAAATCTGTTTGTGTGTCGTGTGCTGTCTTTGTCACATCACGGCACATCACACAATACAGGAGCAAAACGGTTAAATCTAGGATTTTTTTGTCCTCATGTTTGTGGTCCCTCACATTTTAAAAATCTTTTAGTGTGTACCCAGCATAAAGCCCTGTGCTGGGTTCTCTCAAACAATACGGAATCCCCTACCTAATCCATTTACTCAATGACAAAGTAATTGACAGAATCATTTCAGTACTCAATAACCTCATAACCTCAGTGCAATGTCCCAAACCTGACCTCCTCTTCTTGCTTGGCCATTTAAATTTTGTTATGAAAATTGTGCCCAAGGCCGCCCATTTATTCCCCATCTTCTCTCTCTAGCATCCTCTTACCCTGGCCTACATGACTTAGTCGCCTTAAAACAATCCTTGTAGAACAGATCTAAATCTTTGGCACGTATTTCATAAACAATGAAGGGTCTTACCTTTTTCTATGATGACCACATATCTTTACCCTCAGACATCCACTGGTTCACTGACGTAGCCCCCTCTGTCAGTTATGGGGGTATTTCCAAGGTGGCTGGTTCACATCCACCCAAACTCACCAATCTGAAACCTTCGGTCTCTTCTTCCGCTATTTGAGCTTTACACAATCATCATGGCTGCTGCCCTGTGAAGGATAGAATGGGCTTCCAAAAGCATCCTCTTTTATTGTGACAACTCCTCAACAGTCTAAGGTTGATCAAATTCTGCCATTCAAGAAATTCGGGACATTGGCTCGACATACTGGCCCGAAATTCAGGACACTGGCTCCACATGCTTTTCTTACTGTTGTGTATATTTATATTAATATAGATCAGTGGACTCGCCAGTATGACGTCATCTAACGACCAGTTTTAGCTACTTTCAACTGAAAGCAATTGGCAACACTGGAGTTGGCATGAGGAGACAACAGAGTTTTAGAGCAAAGCAGTTCTGAGTAGATACGGAGTCAAATCAGTCTCTGAGAATGGAGACTTTGTGTAATAGATTTTAGAGCTTTTTAATGTGTGCACGCTCTTGCATGGGTACACACTTTTAAACTATGCTCTGAGGATTTTTCTCTTTTGGGGGGGATTTCAAGTTTCTCTATCATAACATTGAAATGTTGCTACCAACCCCAAAGCAGAAAAGGCTCACGGTCTGTTGAATATTACATTTCATCATCATCATCATCATCATTATTATTATTATTATTATTGTCATAGACTATGGACTGGTGTTGGCATTGGGCGTATTTATGAGATTTCACCATTTCATTTGAGTTTAAAAAGAATCAACAGTTTGTCAGTTGAGTTTTGTTTTGTTTGTATTTTGTTCAAAACCCTAAGTATTCAAGTTGCATTTTTATTTTGAATACTGTGTTGTTTGGGGGGTTGTGATTGGTTCATATTCATACATTTTCTTATTGTATGCATGTTGTTTTGACAAATAAGTAAAAGGGAGCAATACAGTGCAATTCAAACTCCCCATGTGATAATGATTCAACCCTTATTTGAAGAATCTGGAAAACTGGACTGACTCCAGTTTTAGCTGCAGTTTTTTTAGTTCTTCTTGTTGCTCCATACAATGATCAATGCTTCAAAAACAGGTTCTAAATAGACATCTTTGATGCTCTTCACGGAGCGCTTACACAGATACACACGGGAGTGTGTTACCACTTTCAAAACGCTTTCAAATGCTCCCGTGTGCTGATCATTGTAGCCTATCACAGACATATCTGTTGAGCGTGTGAACACATGGCCAATCAGAGGTGTATACGAATCCGCTCAACAGTGCTCAAAATGCTAGGGGGAAATGTTGGCATCATCACATTTTTAAAATTTCAGTACCGAATTTGGGACAAATCCACCTGATTGTCACCGCTGAGGGAGAGGCACTGGCACACACGCACATACAAACCTGCAATACATACCCCATTCACTCTCCATTCCCTCCTCCTTACCTGCTGTTTCCGCTGTCGGCGGCTTCAACCTGGTCTCGTGCCCAATCATTTTACACACACACACACACACAGTCCATGTCTTGTGTTTCGTCCTCATGTCTTCATTCAGTTGTTTGTTTGTTTGTCCGGGAGTAGTCGGTCTTTCGGCAGGTAAACGCTGCATCGGCCAAACAGAGCAGATGAAGGATGCCTGCTTATAACGTAATGGTTGGGTCGCGCCGGCACAGCACAGCACAGCCAGAAGGCGGTGAAACCATTGTCTTGTGTATAGGGGGATTATATGTGAATTATGTGTTGGAAATTTACGTGTTTCTGTGTTATTAATGATGATGAATGTATGTATTTAATAATTACCTGTGAGAATTATTGTTTAATGTTGATTAATTAATGTTTTGAGGTATTGATTGTCAAATGTATAAAACTTATCGTAACACTTACCTGCTAATGAGTGATGCCAGAGAAGGGCGGAGTCTGGCCTATAAAAAGGGAGGCCAGACTCACAATTGATGCTTGTTAACCAAGTTGGCGAGAGTGTTACAGTGGTACCTCGAGCAAACCCTCAAACCTTTGTATATTGTGGATACAGTGTTTCATCTTTATTTTCTTGTTTTGTTGTTTCTTTGGTACTTTTTGGGTTTTTGTGTGCACCTGTAATATACTTCACTGTGGACTGTCTTATTTATTCCCACTGTAAATAAAGTACACCCTGCTTGAAAGTGCTGTGCGAGTAAGCCATCTTTTTTTTTTCTTTATACCCTCACGGACTCACATTACTTTTCCCCTCCCCCAAAGCGAGTAGTGGTGCTCGCTTCATCACATTTGGTGGTGGGATGGCTACTCGCAAAACAGCGCTAAAAGGCAGAAAACCCAGGGCTGGGTTGCAGTCACAGGTGAAGGCGGCGATGATGGGGGAAGAGGAAAAGGAAGTGATGACATTATCTGATGTATTATTATGTTGATGTGTTCACTTTGTAAAGCACTTTGGGCAACTTGGTTGTAATTATACAGTGCTATATAAATAAAGAAACAAAACAGAACAGAGCAGGTATCCACACAACGCAGAACAGCACACGACAGACTCCCTAAGCGTTCCTGTTCTGAGAGAGCCGATGCAGCGAGCTGAACCAAAGATGCCGATCTTCCAGCAGGGGGAAGACATTGAGAATTATCTTCGGCTGTTCGAGCATCTGGCCAGGACCTGGAGGTGGCCTGAGGAGGAGTGGAGCTATCATCTGGTTCCGTTACTGACCAGGCAAGCATTGGAGGCGTACCTGGCGATGGATGAGGAGCAGGCAGAGGTGTACGATTATCTAAAGGAGGCGTTGCTGGAGAATTCAACATCTCACCAGAAACCTACCGGCAGAGGTTCTGATCACCTACTGTTCCAGCTGGAGAATCACCAACTGAGACTTACCACCAGCTAAAGAACCTGTATCAGTGATGGGTACGACCGAGGGAACACTCCAAGGAGTAGATAGGCAAGGCTCTCATCCTTGAACAGCTAATACGGGTGCTTCCGTATGATGCTCGTACCTGGGTAAGGGAGCATGAGCCAACGTCTGGACTGGTGGCGGCTAAGCTGGCTCAGAAATACTTGAACGCTCACCGCGGAGGTCCATGCACCCAACCATCTAAAGGTACTGTTCGCACTCACTTTGGGGCTGAGAGGGGTTGTGCTGAACTGTCAGACAATGCACAAAGCCCAAAGTCAACAGGGGGAAAAGAACTGATATGCTTTTACTGTCAGCAGCCGGGGCACAAAGAGGGGGACTTTGAACTAGACTCTGTGAGGAAGAGTCTAACAATGTGCAAAGTGACTGTTTATGGACATTCCTTACAAGCATTGTTGGACACTGGGTGCTCTGTCAATGTTGAAATCCTGTTATGTAACAAAAGTTGACTATCTGAACACTGCCTCTGTTCAATGTGTGCATGGGGATGTGAAGCAGTACCCCAGAGCTGAGGTATTGGTGGAAGTACAAGATCAAATGTACTTGTTGAATGTTGCCATAGTTGACAGTTCGTTGACAGACGTGATTCTAGGACAAGACTTGCCAGTGTTGAATTAACTTTTACAAGCCACTGCTAAAGACTCTGAAAATGTTGCAGCTGCCACTGTAACCCTTGTGAAAGTGTCATGTCCTGCCATTACTCGGTCGCAAGTCAGGACAGGTCTTCAGCCACTGCCAGATCTTGATGGTAGTCTGTTGCAGGGCAGGACCAAGGGCCCAAAAAAGTCACACAGACAAAGAAGGCTTGAGAAGTACCTCGGTACACCAGCCTCTGAAGCTTCTGTAGAGGGTCGCAATGTTAGTGGCTGGCAAGTACCAGGGAATTTTGCTGAGTTACAAAGAAATGATGAGTCTTTGAAACCTTTGTTTAAAAATGCTGCTTCTGCTAATCCATCCAATCTGTGTAATGAGAGATATGAGCTATTGAATAATGTGTTGTATTTGCAAGCCAATGATGTGACCCGTCTTGTTGTACCAACTTGTTGTTGTCTTGCACTTAGGACACACAGTTCCATGGGCTGGTCATCTAGGCTAACAAAAGACATATGCACTCATCAGCTCACATTTTCACTGGCCAACATTATATACGGATGTACTGACACACTGCAACTCATGCGTCATATGTCAGAAAACCAGTGCTGTGACCCAGCGGAGCAGAGCACCCTTGCAACCTCTCCCTGTGATTTCTGAGCCTTTCAGGTGAATTGCCATGGACATTGTGGGGCCATTGGAGAAAAGCAGTGCAGGTCACTGCTACATCTTGGTAGTCAGTGACTATGAACAAGGAACAAGGTATCCAGAAGCTTTACCACTCCGTACTGTCACCACACCAAAAATCATCCATTCCCTCATTCGACTCTACTCCAAGGTAGGAATACCAGAGGAGATGTTGACAGACCAAGGCACTAAATTCATGTTGCGGCTCATGGGGCAGCTGAACCAACAGTGGGGCATCACCACCATCAGAACAAGCCCATACCACCCACAGACAAGCCTGGTGGAAAGGTTCAACCAAACCCTCAAGAATATGCTGAATATGCTGCGGACGTTCATTGCAGACACGGGACGAGATTTGGGAAGTGGCTACCTTTTGTTCTCTTCATTTACAGAGAAGTTCCTCAAGCTTCGATAGGTTTCTCACCATTAGAGCTCCCCTACGGTTGGCAAGTGCAAGGACCGCTGGACCTGCTGCGAAAGAGCTGGGAGGAGGGTACTGCAGCCAAGACCGAGGAGAAAGGCATTGTCCAGTATGTGCTGGAGATGAGAGACCGTCTACAGCAGTACCGGGAACAAGCGAGAGAAAACCTGCAGGTGAAACAACAAGCACAGAAGCGAAGGTATGATCAACACACAAGACTACGGCAGTTACAACCAGGAGAACCAAGAGAAGGTGTTACTCTTACTACCCACCTCATTGCACAAGCTGTTGGTGAAATGGCAAGGGCCATACGCCGTGGTCCAGAAGATGGGGCCAGTGAATTATGAGATCCACCATAGCAAACCTATCATGTTAACCTACTAAAAGAGTGTAAGGAACCACCTGTTAAAAAAAACCTGAGTCAGCATTGATGGTACGGAAGGTCAAGGATGTGGAGGAGGAAGATAGTTCTGAGGTCACAGAGAGGCAAGCGTTTGTGGTGAGTCTAACTCACCAAGAGGACATCAAGCGGCAAGAATTGCAGCACCTACTAGACCAGTTCCCCACTTTGTTTCATCAAAGGCCTGGACAGACAGAGCTAATACACCACACCATACACCTTACCGACCCCACACCATCCAGACAGAGACCTTACCGGGTACCTGAGTGACTGGTGGAACCTCTGAGGAAGAACATTGAGATGATGAGAGAGCTGGGAGTGATTGAGCAGTCGTTGAGTGAGTGGTGCAGTCCCATGGTCATAGTCCCAAAGAAGGATGGATCCCTACGTGTCTGCATTGATTTCTGCAAGCTTAACGCCCAATCCAAGTTCGACGCATACCCGATGCCACAGGTAGATGATCTGTTGGAAAGAATAGGAAAAGCCAAGTACATCACCATGCTAGAACTCTGCAAAGGATATTGGAAAGTACCCCGAGAGCCAACTTCCAGACCCTACACCGCTTTCAGGACTCTGATGGGGCTTTACCATTTTACTATGCTTCCTTTCGGACTGATTAATAAACAGAGTCCTGCAAGGATTGAGCTTCTGCTTATTGGTTGAGCTTCAGTTTATGTTTGCTGATCAATGTTTACATAAGCAGAAGCTCAACCAAACCTGCTACACACGCGAGAACAAACCTCTTCCGGAAGCTCAAAGATGCTGCCAGGGCAGTCAATGGAAGGAAATCTGACAGCATTTTGTCATCAAAAATATCTTAATTTGTCTTCCGAAGACGAATGAAAGTCTTATGGGTGTGGAACGACATGAGGGTGAGTAATTAATGACAGAATTTTCATTTTGGGGTGCACTAACCCTTTAAGTGTGCCCTGAGATACACTTTATGAAAGATCACAATGCCTGAGTCATGAGATGGTACCTGTCACTGCTGCCCTACAACTTTAAGATCCAGCACAGACCTGGAAGACTGAACCTGGTTGCCGACCACCTGTCCAGGTTTCCAGCCAGTACTCTGCTTGAAGAAGGGAAGACCGTCACCGCTGAGGGAGCAGCACTGGCACGCACGCACGCACATACACAACTGCATACATACCCCATTCACTCTCCATTGTTGTGTGCACCTGTAAATATACTTCACTGTGGACTGTCTTATTCATTGGCACTGTAAATAAAATTACACCCTGCACGAGAGTGCTGTGCTACTGCCGCTACTGTAAGCTGCTGTGTGAACAGAACATTTCAGAACATAAAAACGTGGTTTGCCATTGATTGGTGTTGCGCACAGCACTGAATATGCAAATTGGTCAGAACAACTTGAAATATTATTGTAAATTGACTTTTCATTAACTTCAGTAGGCTGTACAACATAGGAAACTGATCTCTAGTGATGTGTCTAAGTTTTTAATGATCATATGCTGGTGAAGGGTGAGAAATCTGGCGAGCCACAAGGTTTTTCAAGGAGCCATGTGTGGCTCACAAGACATAGATTCCATAGATACCACTAGTCTAGCCTCTTCCAGCTGCAGATGATCCACCAAGATTTGGTACTTAAACAACTCTGAACTGTCCTCAGATAGCAGATTGTGCAGAGCAAACTTCAGACGAGTAAACTTGCTTGGATCTTGCACAAGGGTAATAGAGCTTACTCTATTAGCTGAATGGAAGGATGCTCTGACCAGTAAGGCTTTGGTCTTTGAACAGGTACAGGCATTGGGTGGTGGTACATGCCGTTCTTTGATCTAGGTACAGACTCGTAGCTGCTCTGGAATCTGTCGGATGGTCCATAAGCTTGATCAGCAGCATACTGAGGTGGATGTGAATACCACTGTGGGTCGGGGTATTCATATTGCACAGGAGGTGGCTCTTTATAAAGCTGTAGATGACTAGGTGTTGGTCCGCTAGGGGTGTCATGCTTTGATGTGACTTCATCTTTCATGAGGTTTAACTGACCCATGATTTTGTCAGTCAGAACTATCATGCCCGTAGCACTGTGTGGCTCAGTCAGGGGAGCTCTCTGCTGCTGAGGTGGATAACTTGGGGCATTAGCACCACGACTCATGCCACTGAAGGAATAATGTGAAGTCCTAGCTGGCGGTGAATAAGGAATGGGGGAAACCACATATGAACGAGAAGCATGCAAGTCAAGTTTGACAGTTCTTTTATACAATGTGTAAGCAGCCAAGTCTTAAAGCAGCTGAGGGATGCTGGACGGTGCATGTTAATGCACATGCACATGCCCAGGTTATTATTCACTGCAATGTCCACACACAAGTTAATATGCTCACAGTCGTAGATTTATTTTACCGTTACTGGTCTTCAATTCAAGTAAGCAAGAATCCAAACAAAGAGTCAATAAATCCATTCGTAACTTTAGTCTTCCTTTAGTCTCCAGCCCCACCATTTTCCAGAACTGCAACCCCCACTTAATTAGAATCACAAGATGAAGTGTTGTAAAATACATGAATACGTTTTTTTATAGTCTATTATAAGCACTATTAAAAAGCAGTAATGTTTAAATGTTTATTCAGTTCTAATATATGCATTTATTTTATTGTAATCTCATGCATGGATCTGCTTTTTTTCCTTTTTATAACAGGACGTTTTCTGTTATAATTTCTATAATAAAATACATATGTGATATCTTAAAGGGTTAGTTCACCCAAAAATGAAAATAATGTAATTTATCATTCACCCTCATGTCGTTCTACACCTGTAAGACCTTCGTTCATCTTCGGAACACAAATTATGATATTTTGATGAAATCCGATGGCTCGGTGAAGCCTGCATTCACAGCAATGGTACTTCCTCTCTCAAGATCCATAAAGGTACTAAAAACATATTTAAATCAGTTCATGTGACTTCAGTGGTTCAACTTTAATATTACAAAGCGACAAGAATATTTTTTGTGCGCCAAAAAGAGGATTAATCCACACAGCTCTCTCCATTTACT
The DNA here is from genome assembly GCA_039654765.1 of Mylopharyngodon piceus. Classification (NCBI taxonomy): domain Eukaryota; kingdom Metazoa; phylum Chordata; class Actinopteri; order Cypriniformes; family Xenocyprididae; genus Mylopharyngodon; species Mylopharyngodon piceus. The sequence goes on from CM077450.1 coordinate 28,828,060, forward strand.
CCTGAAATCTGAGCTGCTGAAGACGAGGTGGATTAATTTTGTTTTCGAAGAAAATGCTCCCTCAACTCTACCGAAATTCGTTTATGTCTGCACGATTCATTTCACACCGGACTGCTTTGTGAACGAATGTCAATACAAAGGGACAATACAAAACAGAGGTTCTGCTAAAAATTTGTTACTCAAGGATAGATCAGTACAAACTGTTCGTGATCCAGCTTACAGCCTCCAGAGTGATACTGGATACGGCAGTAATGAAGGGGAGAGCACTTTATTACAGTTCATCGGAGATTTATGGATATAAAGTTTACCAGTTTATTAAGAACCACCCGAAAAGGCATAAGGTTTTTATATATTTGTTTACTGTTAGTTGTAATGAGTGTTACTGTGTACTTCACTATGTATGTTGATGATAATGCACGGGAGAGAGAGTGAGTTTATGGATAATATTTTAATGCACACTTGCACTGTTTTATTAAGCTCTTATAGTGATTTTCTAGAGTGAAAACGGATGCTTCATATTTTGTGTGAAGTACAATAGACGTTATAAAACAATATAAGTTATAACCGTAATTAAACTAAACTATACCTGTTCTATCTCCATGCAGCATATATTCGCAGTTTCTGACATTATAGTGCGTCCTGACTGACTCCTGACACCAGAGAATGAGCTCTTGAAGCTCCGCCCTCTTAGGCCGAGCACAGCAGCTCATTTGCATTTAAAGGGCACACACTGAAATGGCACATTTTTGCTCACTCCCAAAAAGTGGCAATTTTAACATGCTATAAAAAATTATCTGTGGGGTATTTTGAGCTAAAACTTCACATACACATTCTGGGGACATCAGAGACTTATTTTACATCTTATAAAAGACAAAGCAGCAATCTCCTCAGCGAATTTGTACTGTTGGCAGTAGCAAATTATAGCCAACTCAGCCTCCATAAGATCCTCTGCCATCAATGTTTGTCCTCCTGTTGTACTTTTAGCCATCAGATTCTCTTGCACCAAGGCACTCTGCTTGTTGGCATCAGCAGTATCTGACTCCCTCCTCTTGCGAGTTCCTCTCAACAATATCCTTTTCAACTTAAGCAACCAGGCAACTGCTATTCGAAGTTTCCTCCAATCTGAAAAGTAAGCCATCAGTCGATTTGTACCCTTCAGTGAGCCTTGAGTATTTACCACATTTACAACGGCTTCTTTCTTGACCTCGAGGTCATCAACACCTACTGCAGTGTGCACAATATTTTCAGGCCAATACTCTTCTGGTTTGCACAGAAACTTGGGGCCTTCTATCCATCTGTTTTTCCTAATAAAATCTCCAGCCCTCCTTTCTCTGGATGCATCGTCAGCTGGATTCTCCTTTGAGCCAACATATTGTCACTGAGATGTCTTTGTGGCTTCCCTGATAATGGAGACTCTGTTTGCAACCAAAGTATGAAAACGCTTGTCCTCATTCATGACATACTTGAGCACAGATGTGCTGTCTGCTGTCTGTGCTGTCTGAGCCTCAGCACTTTCTTTAACATCAGATCAACATGAACAGCAAACACAGCAGCAGTTAGCTCTAAACTGGGAACAGTGATGGCCTTTAAAGGTGTTATTCAGGCCTTGCCCATGAGGAAGGCAACATGGATGTCACTGTTGCTATTCTGGATTCTAAGGTAAGTGACTGTGCCATATCCTTGTTCGCTTGCATCTGAAAAATGATGAAGCTGAGCATGTATGTAGGACCCACAGCTTATGGGCTTAACACATCTCTCAACTTTGAATTCAGAGAGTGCATTCAGCTCTTTCAACCACCTCGTCCAGTCACGCAAATTATTGTGGGGCACAGTCTCATCCCATTAGAAATTCCTCAGACACAGCTCCTGTAGCATGATCTCAGCAGGTAGCACTACTGGTGCCAAAAACCCAAGTGGATCGTATATTGAGCTGGACATCGACAACATCCCATGTCTTGTGCAGGACATCTCCTGAACCTCCATAACGCTAAACCATGAACCTCTAAACTTGAATGAGTCAGTTTCTACACACCACAGCAACCCAAGAGCTCTCTCAACAGACAAGCTGTCCCTGTCCAGATCTACAGTAGGTAGCCAACCAGAATAATACTTTTACCGCCGCCACGGCGGCAAAACTGGGGACGTGTGTTTGCTGCCTTTTATCGCTAAGTGGCGCTATAATCACAGACTTTTAAAAAATTAGAACGTAATTGTGTCAGTTCGTTCTCTCAAGCATTTAACTGCCGCGGCTCTGTTGAGAGCTGTGGTAGCAGATGAATTCAACTGAAACGTAGTTAAACGAATTCATAATCACAGTGCTGAAATTACAGAACAAATGTAGAACTGAAAATAAATGTAGGCGTTTATTATTTGCATCAAATTTAAGCAAAATAAATGTTAACACTGTGAGCTCAGTTTTTATGTAGGCCTATAATTAGAAATGCAAGTCAACAGGTTGTCTCTTATACTTTTTCTTTTAATTTGTAGTAGATTCATTAACTGTAACATTAACACAAATAAATGATCGTAAAATTAAGACGTTAGGACTTGCTAGCATTTGTGTTTTTGCTTCTTTATGATATTAAGAATGAAATACAGTAGGTTGTTATGATCAGCATACTTTTCTTTAATTAATAATGAAAATATTTCAAAATAAAAATATAAAACATACCAGTATAAAAATGCTACATGAATTAGACTTTGCACAGACTTATAGTGATACCCCGATGATATGGCCTCGTGAACTACGCTGCAAGATTTCGAGATTGCGCACCCAGCGATCATTTTTATTAGTAGTAGGCATTTAGTAAGATGATAACATTTGTACATGCTGTTAACCTATGTTGGCCCTGTAGCATTTATTGATGCTTTCGCTGGACTCGGTTCGAAAATATGAGAAATAAGTTTTATCTAGACAACTAGTAGTTGTTCATTTAGGCAATTATTCGACAAATCGCACATTTATATTAATTTAATAACTTAAATATATACTGGAGAGAATACTTAACCATAATGAGCGTTTATTCCGCACTCAAGCGCACATAAAGCTTGCAATAAAGAACCGCCAAAAGTATAATTATGAATGTTTAAAAAATAGCAAGGAGACATTTTAATTGTTTATTAATAAACTAGTGTTTTTTTCTGTGTCAGTGTCGGCTGAAAATATGACGTTGAAGACACTGACTCGCCATCTCTGCAGTAGTGGACGCGCCAAGAGAGAAATGCACATTTCATAGGGATTGCATAATCAGAGAGTGGCCTACTTCTTTTCCTTTTGAATTGTTTTGTTTAAAAGTAGACATTTAAAGTTTTCTGTAGATATATTTCTCATGTCTGTGAGAGTTTCGGTTCGTTTATAAAACAGTTCATGCGCAACGCAAGTGATCGTGCCGGCGCCTCCAATGTCCTGATTATATTGTCTGCTATATTTGCTTCATATTTATTAAATCCAGGCAATTGGTTGATGAAACATTGATTAAAATTAAGATAAAATTATACAAAATGAAATTCACTTTAAAGAAAGGCTTTCTACAAAACAAAAATTAAACAAGTGGTCAAAATCGTGTCTGAGCCACTCCTTGTCTCCCGACATATTCGCATTAAATATAAATATGAAACCAAAAACATTTTCTTTAATGGCTACAACATGTATAGTACAGTACAGTACAGAGAAATTGAAATTAAAATAATTGACATGATTTGACCAGCATGCTGATTGGACAGATGTGACCCAAATGTCACATCTTTCCAATCACATGCTTATTTTTTAAAAAATGTTTCAATGAGGGCCTTTTTTCACGCTTAAGTAAATTTGAAGTAATAAAATAATAATAATAATAATAATAATAATAATAATAAATAATAACAACAATAATAATAAATAGTCGGCCCAATCCGTGCCCCTGCACACTGCAGCCCAATCTGCGCCTGACTGCTGCACTCGCATTCGTTTCTATAGAGTTGGCATGAACGCGTTCCTCAATTCATTTTTAGATAGTGCCTGATTGACAATCAACACTGCTCAAACATTCTAAACCTCTACCAAACCAGTTGAAACAAATGTATTGAACACTTCAATTGAACATTATGAAAACCCTTTAAATACATCACAATATTCATAACTTGACAAGATGGACACAGAGAGATTTATCCTGAAAGGAACTTAGCCTGCTCTTTAAGTTAAAAAACGTATCATCCGGCTGGCTGTCCGACACTCTCCATATGAAAGAGCACGATTCACAGCTCTATTGTTCTGCACCCCCACGATGAAGCTACTGAAGTGCCTCTCCAAACACCCCAGACTATCTGTTATAGGAGAGGAGCGTCTCTGTCTACTAAAAACAGAGCAATTCAGACTTAAATCGGTATTCTAGACATTAGGCTAGCATTATTGTTGATCATGAACAGTGTTGGGCACATTACTTTAAAAAAGTAATTAGTTACTAGTTACTTCTCACAAATAGTAACTGAGTTAGTAACTGAGTTACATCATTATAAAAGTAACTAATTACCAGGGAAGTAACTATTACGTTACTTTTTAATTTTTTTCCCAAATATGTCAAATAACTTGGATGCCCCCAATATTAATGAATGAAATGAACACTATATAGAATAAATTATTATTATAAAACATTGTACACTAATCTGCACTATTTTTATTTTGCTGTGGGACAATGTGAGACACCTATCAAATTCAATATATTATTGTAAATATTATCATTACTATAGTGCAACAGTAAAACACAATAGATGGTTTAGAACTTTTAATATTTATTGCACAGACCACGACTGGCCAACAAATAAGTCTAAAAATAAATTCTGCTTGATCCGACTCGACTCATGATCCGCTCTTGCTCACGACATGACATTTCTCTGTACTGTACTATAGCCTACGCGTTGGTAGCCATTAAAGAAAACGTATTTATTTTCATATTTATGTTTCAATAGGCCTATTATAATGATTTTATATATATAATTATATATATATAATTTCACCTATTTGAATTATGAAAAGTGAACAGCACGAGTAAGATAAGAGAATACATCATAAGATGCGCAATATATCGGGAGACATGGAGTCAGACATGATTTTGACCACTTCATTAAGTTTTGTTTTGTAGAAAGCCTTTCTTTAAAGTGAATTTCGTTTTGTAAAAAATTGTATCTTAATTTTAATCAATGTTTCATCTACCAATTGCCTGGATTTAATAAATAAGAAGCAAATATAAATCACTACATGGAGGCGCCGGCGCGATTACTTGCACGTGAACTGGAGCGCGTCTTACAGGCTAAATGAACCGAAACTCAGCGTATAGGCTGCTTGCCTCACAGACATGAGAAATATATCTATAGAAAGCTTGAATTGTCTACCTTTAAACGAAATAATTCAAAACGGAAAAAAAATAGGGCACTCTCTGATTATGTAATCCGAATGAAATGTGCATTCTCTCTCTAGGCGCGTCCACTGCGGAGATGATGAGAGTCAGCAGTGTCAACTTCATCTTTGCAGCCGACACTGATTCAGAAAACAGTTTATTAATAAACAACTTAAATATCTCCTTGGTGTTTTTGTCACATTCATAATCATTACTTTTGCCGGTTCTTTATGGCAAGCTTTATGCGTGCGCTTGAGTGCTATATACGCTAGCAATTACGTAAACGCTCATTATAATGGTTTATTCTCTCCAGTATTTAAGAAATAAAACTAATATAAATATGATTAGTCAACTAATGGCTTAAATGAACAATTAGTCGAACGTTATTTCACATATTTTCGATGTTTGCCTCACAGACATGAGAACTGTGCATTGAAAGCTTGAAATGTCTACTTTTAAATGAACCAATTCATATCGAAATCAAATATGCAACTGTCTGATTATGTAATCCATATATGAAAGTTGCATTTCTCTCTAAATTCGCATCCACTGTTCTGTGGAGTCAGCGTCGTCAACTTCATCTTTACAGCCGACACTGACTCAGAAAACATTAATAAAAAATTGAAATGTCTAATTTTTCCCAACACATTCATAATAATTAGGCTACTTTTACTGGTGCTTTGCAGCAAGCTTTACGCTTTATGCTTTAGCGCGCAGACTAAATTAGTATTGTGTATTTCCCTCATCTAAAATATAAAGATTGATATTTTTTCTGTCTGGACTGTATTTTCAGGTGTTTTGAAAAATATAAACAGATGATTCAATATATTGGTAATGAATAGGCTACATATGAAAATTAATATTTCAAGTTCAGATTTCAAATGTCACGCCCATAACGCTGGAGTTGCGCAAACAAGTTTATTTATTTGCTAGTAGGTTGTGTATTTTAATATCAGAAACATAAATAAACTTTATATGACTGTAAACACTGAACAATTGTGATCTTTGGTTGAGATAAATGATAAATGAGCGCATGGCAGTCTTTGGATCAGCGCAAGCCATACAGCGAACGAATTTAGCAGCTGATGACATTTGGCACCGACCGTTCTCACACTGGTGTGATTGTATCAAATCTAAAAAAAAAAAAAAAAAATTATAGAGTAAACGTACCTATTAAGTTCACCAAAATCTACATTGAGACATTTTTAGTGCACAGGATATTGGTTTCAGTACAAGAAGTTATGTTAAAATAAAATATTAATCTCTCACACAATAATATTTAATTTTATTTGACAAAAGCATTTCAATTAAGATGTACATCATTAAATGCAAAAAGTCTGTCTGTGCTGTGCTCATTTTTGTACCCTTTAAGCACACCCCTGTTGCCATTAAGCTTATAACATGTTTTATTAAAAATGCTTGTTTATTTTAAACAATCTTTTTAAAGAATTGAAAAATGTTTTATTTAAAAGGTACAGAGTCAATCACAAAAATAAAACAGAACACTAAAAATCAAGCAACAAGGCATTCAATTTGATCAGTTATATATTCTAATTCGTGACTGGTGTTTTGTTTTGCTCTATCCTCTGCGCTTCCGCGTTCGTCATTACGTCATATGTCAAGTCAGAGTTCACTCTTTCGCTGTAAATCGATGTGTATGGCCATCTGTCGGAAGCTAGTTATTTTAGTTTTTAAAGATTTAAATACGGATATTTTTCTTACACAAATGCATCGCTTCACTTCAGAAGGCCTATATTAACCCCCCTGAGCTGTGTGGATATCTTTTATGATGGATGGTTGTATTTTTTTTGGGCTTCAAAATCTCATCCTCCATTTACTGTCATTATAAAGCTTGGAAGAGCCAGGACATTATTTAATATAACTCCGATTGTATTTGTCTGAAAGAAGGAAGTCATATACACCTAGGATAGCTTGATGGTGAGTAAATCATTGGGTAATTTTTATTTTTGGGTGAACTAACCCTTTAAGGCTGTGAAAATAAGTTATTAATCATTTTACAAAGATTAACTTTAAATATTAACTGATGGTTGTCACTTTAAGTCTGTTTATGAAGTATTTACGTAGACGTTTAATGTGGATGAGCTGAAAGGGAGCACACTGAGCTTAATTGTTGCAGCAACAATTTTTAATTAATAAATATTACATTATATTTAAAGGACAAGATTTTGCTAAATAAATAATATAGGCCATGTATTAAGTTTATACATATTTTAATATGAACAATTATTATTGACAATATTTATGAAATTATACATTTTCTTATTGATGTCACACTGAAGCTGTGTGATTTTCATAGTAGTGCACCCTTTAAGCTCACCTAAAAATAATATGAAGACTTTAAAAAAATTACAGCAGTGTAAAACCACAGACCATCAATAAACTTTAAATTTATAATATTATGGATTTAAAAGTACAAGCCAGTAATGCCTGTACAGTAATATATTAGTGTAGCAAACAATCTTATACAGCTAGTAAGCTAACTATGTTCTGAAACTATCTTTTGGATCTAACTGTAATTATTTTCCACATGCAGGATCCAGGTTATAATATGCAAAAGTCTAAACATTAATCTCTTAATTTTGCTGCAAGTAGTTATAACTACCCCCCCAAAAAAAGGCTTAACCACCTTAAAAATGCACATTTAAGGGGCTACTCTTCTGGTGAAAGTTTTCAGACAGCTTTCAAAATGGCCGCCAGACAGTGTGAACACATGGATACCCATATCTCAGTGTGCAATGGTCTGATTTTCTTGAAATTACAGGAGGTATGTAGTAACAAACACATCAATTGGTTAAGACATCAAGTAGGATAATACATTATTTTTTTCTTTTTATAATCTGAGCTCAAAGAGCTGCAGTGCATTTAAATTTAATTTGCCTCATAAATCTGAGAGGGCACGTGCCTCCTCGGTTTGACACATTATATATATCAGTTCACTCTTCTTACAAATAATATTATGTGAACTGGTGAATTTGTACAGATTGTCTAAACAACATTAACCATGTTTCCCCCCCCCCCCCCCCCTTATATAACATAACTGTTGCGTTTTTATTATTGTTGATTTATGACTTCAGCTCTAAGGTTACTTACATTTCAAAATGCAACAATTGCAGCTGTTTTGCAAAATGTCCCTTTGCGCCTCCTGGTGGTCATTTCGCAAACTACTTTGAAATGCGACTGGTTTATTTTTGCCGCGGTGGGTAACGCAGCGGTAATAAGCATTCTGGTTGACTACCATCTGTAGCTCCTTCCACTCTTTGGCTTGGTGCTCCTCAAGAATGGTTGGCAGGAGAGTACGCTTGTTGCTACTCCATTTTGTCAGAGTGAAACCTCCTCACTGACAAAGAATGGAAAGATCTTTAACTAAAACTGCTTCTTCATCAGATGCCACACTCTTAAGGCAATCATCTACATAGAAGTTTTCTTTAAGAGTTTGAACAACCTCCTCTCGGAACTCAGATTGATGATCATCTGCTGTTTTGCTCAAAGCAAAGGCAGTACAACTCGGGTAGGAGACAGCCCTAAAGAGATGGACAGTCATGCGAAACACTGCCACTTCTTTTGTAAAGTCTCTGTTCTGCCACCACAAGAAACGAATAAAGTCCCGGTCCTCTTCAGCCACCTAACCTGATGAAACATTGATTGTATGTCACCCATGACTGCTACCGACTCCTGCCTAAACCTCAGGAGGACTCCAAGCAATGTGATTGTAAAATTGGGACCTTGCAAAAGGACTTGATTCAAGGATGTTCCTTTAAATGCCACACCACAATCAAAAACCACCTGCAGGTTCCTCTTCCTGGGATGATGTACACCACGGTGAGGAATGTACCACACCTTGCCGCTCTCAGCTTTAAGCTAATGAGTGGGCACTTGCTCTGCATATACTTTGTTGATCATTTCATTAACAAATGATACACTCCTGATAAAACTGATAATCTCTCTGGAATCTCCTCTTTAATCCAAGTATCGGCTGTTTTGCCACAGAGAAGGTGTTAGAAAGATATACATTTTCGTTTTTAAATGGCAACTTCAAGGCATAGTGATTGTCCTCAAGCTTGGCAGAACTCTCTGCAATCTCCAAAAACCTAATATCCTCTCTTGACAATCCTACAATTGCTCTTCTGCAGCTCGGTCATTGAAGTCATGGTTGTATTGTTTAAACAACATCTCCTCCAATCTACACACAGAAATCCTGTTAACCACTGCAGCACAGTTTTCAGCCTCAATGCTGCCTGCATGCAAATGACCATTAATGACAAACCTAATGCCGTTCTCATAGCATAAGGGCTCCAACATCTTTGGAGCATTGTTTCCAATCAACTCTGACTCCTTGGAGACTATATCTGAGTTGTCTGTATTTCTGTCAACATGAAGCTCAGTGGGATGGTGCTGACTACATATCCTACAAATCAACCTCTTGCCACAGTTACGACTCATGTGCCCAGCACTTAAGCAAACAAAGCAAAGCTCTTTCTTCTTTAGAAAGTCCATCTTTTCCATATGCTTCTTCCTTTTGAATTGTAGACAGTGCTCCAATACATGACGCTTAGCACAACACACATAACAGAATCACTTTAGAATTCGTAGAGGTTTCACCAGATTCTACAGGTGCAACGGTAGTGGCAAAGATGTTTCCTTTAACTCTGCCTTCTGGATGTAGCTTTGGCCAATTACCAGGCCTCATGCTAGTTGGCAAGTCCCTAATATCATCAAACAGAGGATCCATTAGGATGCCAACTTGTCTTTCAGTAAATTCCACAAGATCTTTAAACAAAGCTCTACATTCAGTAGTTTCCAGAATGTTATGTGCGACAGTTCTCCACTGCTCTGGGCTTGAAAGGTAATTTAGATAGGATAGCTCTCATATTGCTTGGCATATATAACTCCTGAAGGTATTGCACTTCCTCAGTGACGTTGCAACAGCCACGCAGAAAGAGAGCATAAGACTGCAAAGCATTGACATCCTCCCCCTTTATTTAGGGCCAAGACAAGGCTCTTTCCAAATAAGCAGTGGCAAACTTGTACTTATTGCCAAAATGTTTTGTCTTAGCATGGCCATAGTCAGGGGACATGTGTAGGCAACTACATACCAACTCCCTTGGCTGCCCCCTAGTGAACTGATCCAAATAATTTAAGCAATCACTACAGCTTGCCTTCTCCTCCACTTCCTTTTCAAATTCTCTGATAAATGAAACATACTGAAGAGGATCTCCATGAAATATAGGAATAATATCTTGCTGGTAAAGATGAGCAACACTGCTGTTGGACAAGAGCTGATGTTATATCATTTTGTCTTTGCATTATAGTGACAATGTTACCATACTGACTCTCCATTTGTGGCAGAGAAATCATAACAGATGCACACATTGTCCACGTTTAACTGATGTGTGCTGATAAATCCTATCAGATGCAAGAGGTTTACGAGGTTGAACTGATGTGACTCCTAGTGCATGCTGGGAATTTTGCCATTTTTGAGTACATACATTCCTTCCAAGGCTGCTGGCGAATTTCCTGATATGGCACAGAAGACGCCAAAGCGGGATCCACTGCTGGTACTTGATTTGCCGTTTTGCTACAGCCAACAAGTTCAAACTCCTCTGCCATTGGATTTAATATAGTTGCAGATGTTTTCCTATCCTCCTTTTCCAAGTGAGACTTCATAACACGAGAGGCATTAGAAACACTGTGACTTTCAGAGGCCTGTAGAATTGCAAGTTTAGCAGTGGATTCCTCTAGAATTGCTTTCAACTTCAGTTGCTCCTTCTTCCTCTAAAGCCCAGAACACACCAAGCCGACACCGACGAACTAGTGGCGACGAAAGCAGACTGCGGGGTTGGCTCACGTTGGCAGCGTCTGGGTCCAAATTTGCCCTGACACACCAAACCGACGCTCAACACCCGACGGCCAAGTAGCACGTCCGTTCTGCGCCTGCGTAAGAAGAAATGCCTTTCCGTACCAGCAGGTGGCAGTAGCTGAACAGCCAATCAGAATGATCAGATGGCCCGACTGACCGACGAGCTTTGACGCCGATTGACATGTTGAATCGGCCGAAGAAAAGCAGATGAGGACCAGCTTCAGCCGACGGTGCAGAACACACTGAGAAAACTTAGTCGGCCGACAAACAAAAACTGCCCGACGGCCAACCGTCGGCTTGGTGTGTTCCGGGCTTTAATCATCTGCTCTTGCTCCTCCAAGGCATGTCTTTCCTTTAAAGCTGCCATATAAGCGAGCAGTGCAGCCTTATTTGACTCGGCTATGACTCTGGCAGAAGAAACACTATTGCATGTACTCGTTTTACTTGAATGTCTACTACCAACATTTGAAATACTATCATCTGAATTAACCCCATCAACCTTGTCATTCATGACCTCTTTTGTAGTAATTTCACCATTTTCAATACATGATACCCACATTTTAACTTCAGAAATAAAATCATTATTTACAATCATTTTTTGCCTAAAACCATGTCACGTTTTTCATTCTCACTTTCAGGTAACATACCCATCAAAGAACCATGAATACCTTTTGCTTCATCACACAAATTTAAAAGATCAACAAAAGCACTTTGCACCTTTTATTTCTTTGATACATCAGACCTTGTATCTTTTTTATTAAATTAGTAGCTTTAGTTAGTACAGATTTTCTATCTCTCTGCAACCTTTCAACCTTTTCAACAAATGCTTTAGAAGTTAATTTCACAACACATTTTTGTTTGTCCGTTTGAGTATCAACATTAAAAACACCACTGTACAACTGAAGCGCTTCCATAGACCTGTGCTCAGTTTCAGCCGTCTCCATAATCCACAGAATATTCAGAAGCACGATTGAAGCATCAATGAAACTAGTTTGCAAAATTAGCTATCCTCTTTGACAACCAATGCATTGGATTTACGTCCCATGTTGTGTGCACACAAAGTTAAATGGCCATTCAACAATTAGAAGCACTACTAAACATACCTCTTCACGTTGGGCACCAAGTTTGAACAAAGCTCCTCTGCTGACGTATGTAGAGCAGCTCCGGTGTCTTTCCTCGCGTTGGTAGATGGTCCTTGGCCCAAAAGGAAAGACGTACACATATAATCCACAGATTTGCGATGTCCTCTTGTCGTGGTTGCAGCTGATCTCAGATGTAAACAAAGTCGATGCGAAGTTCTTCCAATAATCCACTTAATCTTGTTCAACAGATGATGAAACGTAAAAATAGGATAAACACAGTTCCTTTTGAGTAAATACAGTTTTTTGACTAAATGTAGGCAGCCAAGTCTACTACTTAAAACAGCTGAGGGATGCTGGACGGTGTTTGTTAATGGATGTGCACGCCAGGGTTATTATTCACTGCAATGTCCACACACAAGTTTATATGCTCACAGTCGTAGATTTATTTTACCGTGACTGGTCTTCATTTCAAGTAAGGAAGAATCCAAACAAACAGTCAATAAATCCACAGTTCCAGTTCTTCACCAGTACAGATTTCCTACTTGCATAGCGTGGCATAGCATAACTTCTGTGTACACACCTGTTACCTGAGGGAAGGTTCCCACCTATATTCTGTAACCAATTACCAAAGAGTGACCCCTACTGGACACACACTTACATGACAAAGTTTAAAATAAAGATGAAATAGCTCTTACACAAGGTAGGCGAAGCACTGGTACATAGTCGACCTTTGAGCGCGCTGTGTGAGGCAGGCATACAGTAACGTTAACTGTCTGCTCATGGAAGGGACTAGAAGCCTCAGTTAATAAAGGCCTTCTGAAGCGAAGCGATGCGTTTGCGTAAGAAAAATATCCATATTTAAAAAGTTATAAAGTAAAATATCTAGCTTCCGCCGGGCCACCTTCCATATTCAACTTAGGAAGAAAGTGTAACGCCTCTCACAGTTCAAAATGATTACGCTACATCCTACGCCTTCCGTATTCAACTTACAAAACAAGTCGACGTCAGTTATGCTTTTTTTTTCTTAAGTTGAATACAGAAGGCAGTCTGGCGGAAGCTAGTTATTTTACTTTATAACGTGTTAAATATGGATATTTTTCGTACACAAACGCATTGCTTTGCTTCAGAAGGCCTTTATTAACCCCCCGGAGCCGTGTGGAGTACGTTTATGATGGATGGATGCACTTTTTTGAGTTTCAAACAGGTGGTTTCCGTGCACTGCCATTATAAAGCTTAGGGGCATTAGGGTGATTATTAATATAACTCAGATTGTATTCTTCTGAAAGAAGAAAGTCATATACACCTAGGATGGCTTGAGGGTGAGTAAATCATGGGGTAATTTTCATTTTAAAGTGAACTAATCCTTTAAATCTGGAAGGTAGGGATATGATGTTGAATCTGATGACAGGTTTAAGGCCCCGTCCACATGGATCCGGCGTTTTCGGAAGGTGAAACCGCTATTTTTTGAAACCGGGTCCCAGAGTGGATAAATCTGAAAACGCCGTCCTTGCGTTTTCGTGTGTACAGCCAATCCGTATTTTTTGTGAAACGATGATGTCATTACCCCACGTGTCGACCCTAGTCAGTCACTGCTAACAGCACAAAACAGCAACAACAACAATAATAGCGTACTAAATGCTTGTGTTCGTGCTGCAGAAGCTACCGAGCCTAAAGCTTTATTTCTAAGCTTTACTAAAGTTTGTATACAGCGCGCAAGGTTTATGCGCATGCTCCAAGTCTTATTCTTTGTTTTTAGTGTATCTCTATTGCAGAATTACAGCGCCACATACTGATCTGGCATGTATACTACATCGTTTTGAGTCGTTTCAGTGGTTTCGTATGTACACAGATATTTCTTGAGACGAGGAAAAAAAAAAAGATCGGATAGGGTAAGCTCTAGCCTAAGTCTCTAGGTGGAGTATATGTGCCATCTGTTGTGTACCTCCTTTGCATTCACTGGATTCCTGTTCTCATCTGTGCTCATACCATGCTGTGCTTAAAGGATTAGTTCACTTCAGAATTAAAATTTCCTGATAATTTACTTACCCCCATGTCATCCAAGATATTTATATCTTTCTTTATTCAGTCGAAAAGAAATTAAGCTTTTTGAGGAAAACATTCCAGGATTTTTCTCCATATAGTGGACTTCACCGGGCTACAACGGGTCGAAGGTCCAAACTGCAGTTTCAATGAGGCTTCAAAGGGCTCTACACGATCCCAGTCAAGGAATAAGGGTCTTATCTAGCAAAACGATTGGTCATTTTCTAAAAAGAATAAAAATGTATATACACTTTTTAACCACAAATGTTGGTCTTGCACTGGGTGGGGTTCCTAAAATAAATCATCATCACAAAATAGTACAGCATCTCAAAGTATCTCAAAGTAACATTAATAATAAACAGTGCACCTACTGGACATAATAAGTAAAACTTCCAAATTAACTATATACATGTTTGACTCATTGAGGGCCTTTTGTGCAACCCTCACTAATTTCAGAGGCACTCTCATACCCCTTTTCCACTGACACAGTTCTGGTGCGGGTTCCTGGTCTTTGTCCATTCTCGAACCATTCCACGCAATGGTTTTTTACTGTTTCAGTTTCAATATATCTCTGAAAAGGACAGATGAGAGTACCAGGAGTTTATGTGAGCTACCAGTACGCTAGAATTATTTCTGGTACTGTGAGCAGCAAAACAGGTACTGCCTGCACAAACACCGGGAAACGCACTGTTTGATTTTAGACTGGTTATAACAACATGTAGCAGCATTACATCACCGTTTGTTCCTCAAGGCTGTGGAAACACATGGCCGGTTTGTGACAAGCTCCAGTTCGCCTGGACAAGAATAAGCTCTGGCTCCAGAACACAAACCATTCTGGTGGAAAAGGGATATCTGTGATTTGATTCTGGCCTGGTGCGTTCTATGCTGATGATGAAATTTGCATCACGCGCAATTGTACATACCCAGTGTACACGTAAAATTTTTGGACTTTAGGACACGAAAGCTGCATAGACACTGCATAGTGTTGGAATTAGATGTTAAAGTTTGTATTATAAAGTTAAAACACATTGAAATGGTGAATGCTTGCTGTGTAATTAACTGGCAGATTAACTTGCTGTGTAATTAACTGTCATGACTGGTGTGAAAAATGTATCTCAAATGGAGTGCGATTTTTCAGCCTTCCAGCTTGGAAACAACACCCTGGAACTTGGGTCTCCGAGTTAACAGAGCGGCATTGCATGGCATGGGGAGCAGCAGTAAGATGAAAAAACATAACCTTTGAAAGGCTGTGCATTCAGCTGTATGCATAGACTAAACTTTAGTGTTAAAACTGAATTATACATTGTGACTACTGAATAGGCTGAAAGTTTGTCTTAAAAATCTGTGAAATTGTTCCAGTGATGCTGGACTGAATAACAGTGGTCAGCCAATCAAATTTGACGACCAGAATATATTATTTTATTATTTAATGTGGTGTAGTAGCCAATGCTAAATGCCGTGTATGCTATTATAACACAGCTGGAACACTCTATGAACCAAACATCTAGGATCGGAATATGCACTTAATTACTGCTAAAGGACTATGAAAAAAGGAGCATTTGCCAGTTTGCAAATCATTCCTGAACATATCACGCAAGAACAAAGCATCTATGATGCTGCACTGGGAGAGTAGTCAAGCCTAAAAAAAAAAAAAAAAAAAAAATTGACGTCATAGCTTCGTATTGCGCTAACACAGAAAGGATTAATTCTGCTTTCTAATGTGTTCTCAGAGGGGGTGGGGGTAATATTCTGATCCGATCCCCCTACTAGAAAACTTCAGTTTTAATTTTTACATTTAATCTGTGTTGTATTGCACAAACACGTGTCTGTTTTGTAATTTTACATGTTGTGAATAGTGCGCCTAGATTATGGGCCTAAAAAAAATCGCTACTACAATATGTATCGAGCACACAAAGCCTACACCACATGTGGATCTGTAGAGAGTAGTCACACTTATGTATTATAGTCACATTTATGTATTATAGTTCTATTTCACATTTTAATATAATGCATCACACGAGTGGCTGAAAATGCCGTTTTACCAGCATTGAAAAGGCCTGTGGGCATTTTTCTATAATAATCCTATTAGGATCCAAGGGGGGAAAAAAATTCTCTTTCTGTCAAAGAGAGAGCATTGACGCAAGCAGCTCTGACGTCAATAGAGCTGCAGTGAATGGGGGGGAGCGCTTGCAGCCTGTTTGCCCACAGAAAACACGGAAGGCGAACGTCACTCGAAGTGCTAGGGTGATCTGATATAGTCCTCTCACAGCAAGTGACAAGGCAGCCGGTTAAATACAAAATACAGAGTTATGAATGTGTATTATTTAATTCCAGGATTACGAAGAAACCTACGTTATATTACACAGCAGTCGCTTTTTATTGGATTTGTGTGTGTTTTCTCCGACTGTTCCTAAAAATCAGAAATTATTTGCCCAACAGTCGCATTAGCCACACCTGTTAAAACGTTTACAGGTGTGGCTAATGGTATGTTATATATATATATATATATATTTTTTTTTTTTTTTTTTTTTTTTTTTAGTAAATCGTAGATAAAAATACATTATCATCTACAAACATGCTACTCTGTGCCTCAACAGGTGTTCAAAGACTGGACTTGTGGTTAAACGTCTTAATTCTTATTCTGAAGAGTGCAATATTGACGATATGTTTAGAGCAAGAAGATTTTTGACCAGAAAATTTGGCAACAACGCAGGGGGCAAGTGACGCTTAAATGATAGCTGTCATGTCACGTCACTGAAATCCTTAAAAAATGGATTTCTTATTCGGAAAAAAAATAATGAGATTAGGGTCTAGTGTTAATGGCAGAAACATGGGACAGACGAAATAGACTGCAGCAATTAATGAGTGCAGGCGTTTACATGCAAGATATCTATATTTAGTAACCCGGCAACGTGCAATTTAGAATGTGTTCTGGTAAAGCATTAAATGTTATTTTATGCACGTTTTTTTTTTTTGTTTGTTTTTAAATAAATAGATTTTTAACATTTTGTTAAAGATACATATGGGTAACTGGTGGAAAAAACAACAACAACAAAAAACAATTTAAACCAGCTGGTCTTACATGGTTTAAGTCAGTATGACCAGCTGAAACGTGTCCAAAAATCCTAAAACCAACCAACACAACCTACAAACCCTCACGTGAGCACATAGCATCTCCAGTGTGATTATTGCAAACAAAGTAAGTGACTGACTGAAACTTTCTTTGGCTTTTTTTCTATCAAACTTGGACAAAAAATGTCCATCTGACATTTGGAGTCAGCACACGTGAGGTTTACAGACAACCGGGTCATTTCGAATGTTGTTGCGTAAAATACGCGAGATTATCTTTTGAGTCAATCTAAACTGTAGCCTTGGCACCACTTGCGGAGGAGGCTACTGACGTCATCCTGTCTCTGGAATGGAAACGCTAAAGCCCTGATGATGCTGCTGATGATGGAGCCATTATTTATACAGAATTCTTAAACTGTTTCGTGCCACCAAACACACACAGAGCGTTTACGCTCAAAAAACTACGAAAACTATCTCTGCGTAAAGTTGAAGTCACTTAAAATCAAGAGAGCGCTATCATGAATCCGTGGTGGTTTCCTAGCAACCGGACTAAGAAGTTTTGAGAAGAGCGTGCTCAACACAAGGCGAACATCGTTAATGCATCGCTGGACAGATGATTTCTGTGTAAGAGCAAAGGTACAGTGTTGTGTTCTGTCCGTCCAGTATTTGATGGTATCGATTGGAGCTCTGCTAGCGCTCTGAACTGGACCCATACAGACAAAGAGAAAATCTCCCTAGATGACTCTTGTTTTTGCGTTGACTTGAGTAACAGACAACGGTGACTTTTCAAATCGACTCTTTGCAGCTCGTTTACAAGAAGTTCACTGGCTGTAAGGCGAACTCGGCTGACTGACAGTTGGGCACAGCGTTATTGAGATAACATACCTGAAAATGTTAGTACTGCTGTGTATCACAATAACATGGTCAACATTGTGGCTGTTCGTGCTTCTGGGAAGAGACGAGCGCGATTTGATTTGCAAAATGTCGTGGATGCGTACTTTTCTGCTTCAGTATAATCCCGGGCACACGTGATGCGCAAATCACTTTTGTAGCAACATCTCTCATTTGTCAGGGGAAATCCGTGCGTTTTTCTTAAGCCGGAAGCTTAACATATTTGAAGGTTTTTTTTTTTTTTTTCGTTTTTTTTTTCTTTCATCTGCTTCTTCTTCTTTTTAATTCACACATTGCTTTACCAGCATCATCACCCGCGCACCATGCCAACTTTTGCTCCCGTTGCGTTTGTTTCGTAGTGGAGAGAATTGGGAACTGTGGATGCCTGAATGAATGGGGATCGTGCTTTGTGAAGGTTTCAACTGTCGACATCCTGCCAATTTTATGTGCTTGCCCAGACAATTGAGTGTTTATCGTCCTCATTCGTATATCAGTTTTGAGCCAAGAACAAATAGACAACAGAGATCGCCTCATATTAGACCGCCAATGTCGAAGAAACGCAAAACTCCAGACGACGATGGTGGTGGCGGTGGAGAGCTTGCGGGCACTGAGGATTCCCTTCAACAAGGTATGATCTAATTCCTCCATACTTAGACTGAATTCTCATGGTAGGGTCTTTTCAGAAAAATGTTGACGGCATCAGCACATGTCAGTATGCAGCTTACGCAGTATTTCAAACCCAAGCGTCACTGTTAAGATTGACTTAATGTTATGATTGGGGTCTCAGACACCCTAAGAATGTACAAGCAAAACATAATAGTATTTTCTAATTTAACCTCTTGTTTTCCCTCAGACTCTCTGAAAATGTTCCTCTAACTTGGTCTAAATCTAGTAGGCAGAAATGATTGATACTTTAACCCTCTGTTGTAATCCATATAGGTAGAACAAGTGACTGCACATTAGATAGATAGATAGATAGATAGATAGATAGATGAATGGATGAATGGATGGCTAGATAGATAGTTCAGCATCGAACTTTGTGTGTCACGGAGCAATGCACTGACTGAAAGCTTGGATCGCAGCAAACAGGAGTGGAGCTGTATAGTGTCCTGTAATCACTCGGCTCCAGATCCACTCCATGTTTTCCTTTTCCGCTCTAGTCAGAGAAACCTGCTCAGAGTGATGGAGTGAGAGAAAACACAGATGATTTGACTTTCAGAAACCCACCTCTTGCTGCAAGCAGAATCACACAACTCGTCCACTCGTGAGAGAAAACCTAAACTCTTAGACTTTCCAAAAAAAACCTGCTCCTTAGTCCAGGCAATATAGCTGTCCAATATAACAGAAAAATACATTGTAGAAAACTACAGTTAAAATAATTAATAAGAGCAATTGGCAGAAATTAGTTGCTGTGTGTACACCATTCAAAAGTTTTTGTCAAAATTTGGAAAGTTTGTTCATTAAAAGTTTAGGTCTGTTTTGATTTTGCACTGAAATGTGTTTTTCAGCTTCAACAGTCTGTCAGAACTACAGTAACACTTTTAAGTGAGCCACTATATTTCAGGGCCAAACACGTGAGAAAGAGAAGAACTTTGAAAGGAAGATAGACGTGGAGGTGGAGTACAAGATAGCACATAGGAGCTTCCATCGGCTCCCATAGTGTGAATTCAATAATGCGCTGTCAAGCACGAAATGTCTAGCATTGCTTGCATAAATTATAAACACTGGATTCTTTCGAGTATCATGACATCACAACACATTGCATTTATAATGCATCATATTAGCATTGTAGTTCATGCACTGCACAACATGTCTTGTTGACTTGGGCTTTTCAAGAATGTAAACCTCTCAGATTGATGTTTTATTAACAAAGTTCGGGAGGAGCAGGTTCAAATAATTAACCTAATTAGCACAAGTGAAAAGCATTCAGCTAATCAACCAACAACAAGAGGTATATATACTGCAGACTTACCTCTGTTCATTCACAGTTTATCAGCATCCCTCCACCACCCCATCTCCTCACTTCTAGTTCTATCTATTATTACCACATCCGGGGGGAGTACTCTGGGTTTGGGCCAAAATTCAGAGCTCGGAGCCCTCCCCCCGGACAGCACGCCAAGTACGCATAACTTTACTCTATTTAATTATATGTATATGTGAACTCGTGAAATGTATTTACATAGAAATTTTTGATCCAAATCCATTTTGTAAATATAAATTAACTGTGTGTGTGTGTATATATATATATATATATATATATATATACACATGTAAATTCACCTTAAGCATCTTTGATATGAATCCCTACACCAAAATAAGCCAATACACAAGCTTTGCTAGCATGACTCTGTGTTGCTATGTGAAATCCATGTGAAGGTCATGCCTCTCTCGGTGTGACTGGGGGAGCACTGTCATGTTGTTTACACACATTGTGTGACCCAGCAGCAGGTTTGTTGGCTGCATTCTGTGAGCGTGAGCCAGAATGCGAGTTTCCCTTTGGCTACCGCGAACGGGGAAGCGGGCACTTCCTTTAGCCTGTGGAGCATGGCATCTGCGTAACTGTGCAGGCTTGTACACAGTGCTCCATGTCCATCATGATCTCACAAACAAACCATTAATAATGTCTACATAACTCTACTGTATGTCTAAAAACCAGGCAACACTTTAGTTTAGGGTCCAATCACTATTAACTAGTTGCTTATTAGCATGCATATTACTAGGACATTGGCTGTTTATTAGTCCTTAAAAAGCACACATTAAAGGGATAGTTCACCCAAAAATGAAAATTCATCATTTACTCACCCTCAAGTTGTTCCAAACCTGTATATATATATATATTTGTTCTACTGAATACAAAGGAATGAATTTTTGTAGAATGTTTGTAATCAAACAGTTGTGTGACACCACTGACTTCCATAGTATGGAGAAAAAAAAAAATACTATTTGGTTACAAACATTCTTTTTTTTTTTTTTTTTTTGGCCAGAAGGCAGTCATACAAAGCAATTATGCAAAAACGAGAAAGAATAAACAAATATAAATTAATAACTGATGATGTTGTGGTCAATGTATGCTTTTTCTTTTGAGCTTTTTGTTTCTATGCATAGTAAAATAAAACCTGTAGCTGTAGTTTTTCCCCTTTTTGCCAAATAATTTTGTCAGATAAATACCTTTAACCAAGTTTAGTGTTTTGTTCTTCCCTCATATTTAAAATATTTTAAACAAATTTATAAAATATTTTCCTCACATTTTGATGGTATAATCAAATTTGTAGGGTCGTTAAAAACAAATCCCTAAACCAATCCTCTCCGGACATCATTTTTTTTGCTACTACTGTATATATTTGTTAATAATAGTTGGTTTTAGTTAACTATACAAGGTATATACTGTATGTCTGACTATCGTGGCATATAAAAATAATGTGTACTAGATTTTATTTAGTAGCCTATATTATTGTTATAATGAATTATATTATCTTTTAATTTTTTTTATGTTTTTAAAATAAGTCTCTTATGCTCACCAAGGCCATTTATTTGATCAAAAATACAGTAAAAACAGTTAAAAAGAACTGCATTTCTTTGTAACATATATTTTTTGTAACATCATAATTGCCTTTACTGTCACTTTTGATCAATTTACTGCATCCTTGCTGAATACAAGTATAATTGTTTAAATTACCCCAGACTTTAAATGGTTGTGTATCATGGTTTTCATAAAAATATTAAGCAGCAAAAACTGTATTCAACGTTGATAATCTTAAGAAAGGATCATGTGACACTGAAGACTGGAGTCATGATGCTGGAAATTCAGCTTTGACATCACATAAATTACATTTTAAAATATATTACAGTAGAAAACAGTCCCAATTTTTGATCAATATGTAATTAATGCATTGATCAAAAACATTTTGATCAAATAATTATAATCTTGGTGAGCATAAGAGTCTTCTTTTAAAAACATTAAAAAAAATCTTAATTATTCCAAACTTTTGACCGGTCATATCAGCATGGTGGGTGAACAGACATGTTTGTGTGAATGAAACACCACTTACAAATACATAAAATGAAAGTAATGTCTGGAATGTTTTCAATATATTATCAAACAGGAAAAGTTTGATATTTTGAGTGTGATATATAGTTTCATAGTGCTTATATGGGTTTTGATTTTATATGGCTGATGATGTAATGTAAATATAGTCCTATAAAAGCTGTTGGTAGATTTGGGAACTGACACTAGGTGGAATGACCACCTTTAAAAAGGCCAATGGCGGTAATGGCAAAATGTTGGCCAATAATTGACATGGCTGATATATTAGTCTAAATCAAATATTTAAAAAAAAATATTTTAGCTGACAGCTAAAAGAAACCCCAGCAAATCGCTGACACTGTAAAAAAGATCTGCATTGTCTGTATGATGCTTGCGGTGCCTTTCTAACAGTTATAATAACATATCAAGCACAATAAAAAATATAATCTATGAAAAAAATATATCATCTATGAAGATTCCGCTGGGGGGTCTGTGCAAGGATAAACACACAGAAATGTCTTTAAAAAATAATCAACAATCTTTATATGAAGATTTATTTCAAAATGCGTTTAATTTTTTAGATATTTTTAAAATATGAATTGAGTATCTGATGATTATACAGTGCATAACCATCATGAAACAAAAGTCTCTCTGTCAGGAAGTACAGTGGTGCAGTAAACCAAGGACGTGGAAAAGGATGAAAGTTAGGCTAGTTAACTGATAAACTAGTAATTTATAGCATAATGTAATAATGTTTATTAATGTTATTGTTGATAAAAGATATTGTTACCAAGAAAAAAATTAAGGCGTAGCTAAACCTTTTAACCACTAGATGGCATTAAAGGCTTAAGGCAGCGATTATAATTCATCATCACACTTATCATGCAAAAAAGTCACTAAAAAGACTAGATTTTTATTAGTAGATTGTAAAAAAAATATAATCAACAGAAAGAAAGAAAGAATGTAAGAAAATGTCCATGTCATATGATGATCTGTTATATAGGGTACAATTTAGATAAATGATAGAATTAATATGATTAAAACACCTAAAACACCTTTAATCACATATGATTAAAACACTCCATGTAGTGTGTGTGTGTGTGTGTGTGTGTGTGTGTGTGTATGTGTGGTCCTGGTAAAACCTACATAATGGGGGTCCCCACAAAGATGGCAACATTAAAAATCCTTGTCCTTGTGGGGACTTTTTTTGGTCCCCATAAGGAAAACAGCTTATAAATCAGACTAAGTGATGTTTTTTTTTTTTTTAAATGTAAAAATGCAGAAAGTTTTCTGTGATGGGTAGGTTTAGGTTTAGGGTTAGAATATACAGTTTGTACTGTGTAAAAATCATTATGTCTATGGAAAGTCCCCATAAAACAAAACGTGTGCGTGTGTGTGTGTTCCTGGTAAACCCTACATTATGGGGACATTTTCCTGAGGTGACAGTAATTGTAAGAATATGTGCAAAATTTACAAGACAAAAAAACAAAACAAAACAAAACAAAAAAACATTTGAAGTAAATGAAAGTACATGTCTGCATTATATTTTGATTTGTAAACATGTTTCTCATTTATTTCTGTATTTGTTTCCTTTTCATTAAACTGTTACGTGTATGTTAAAGTTGAATGTGTAAACTGAAAAGATGGTGTGATAAAGTGATGAGGCGTAGCCAAATACTTATATTAATCAAATAAATTTGATTATTGCAGTACATATATTACTAGTTATATTTCAGTTTTAATTTTAATATTCTACTTGAATATTTCCTACTTTAACTAGCTCAAACAAAATGTTACAACGCTCCCTGGTCTCTCCTACTTTGTGAATAAATAGGAGATAACAAGATTTTGATTTTGTTATGTTACAATCTTTTTAAACAGAAATTATATTTCAGAGCTGTCAAGAGATTAAAATAATGAATCGAGTAATCTCTCACACTTCTCTCTTCTTCACAACAGTACAATGTCAGACTCAGTCGTTCCGAGAACTGTCAAAGCTTGTGATAGAGAGACAAGCTTAGTTGTCTTATTAAAGGGAGTGGAAACTCAGTGAGTCTGTTTTTCAGCTACAATATTGAATGTTTTTAGTTCAAAACTGTATCATTGCAATAATGGACATTTTAATAATATTAGTAATAATACTAAATTATATCCAATTATAATTATATCCAATCCAATATCAGATAAAAAGTCTTACTTATGGATTTGTAGGCGTACAGAAGACAAAAAAAAGAAAACAGTCTAAACCAGCTTTCCCCATATTATTATACATTTCTCTCATTCTTTTCGCTATTTAAAAATGAGTATTAATAATATCTTATTATAACAATATATGGGCAGACAGTATTGAGGCAAGCCTAAAAATAATATCCGACCTATCCCATATTCTTAATGAAGAATATAATCTTTTGCCCTCTGATACCAATATCCATCCTGTATGTTGAATCACATTAGAAACACATTTCTTTTACTAATCGGCCTACTATATATTTGTACTGTAATTAGATTATTTAAGGCTTCTTGTGCCTGGTATTCTTGAATGTCTATTTATTATAACTGATTTTAAACACAAATCTCTGATCATTCAAATCCAACAAGTTATTTTCCCCCAAATATTTAGTCTGAATGTTTTTTTTCTAATGGCTTACCATTAAATTATGACTCTGCTTGTTTTTCTACATTCAAATTATTCATAGCTAATTGCATTTACATTTTGTATCATTTGTACGGTTTTAGCAGTGACACAATACTGAAGTTCAAGAGTAAAACACAGTGTTCATGGGAAGTACCCTTTTTATGGTTATTATGGATTATAAATAAGGCATGTAAACATGCTGAATAGAGTGTTTCTTCATGAGCACTTTTTACATGTAAATCTTTAGAAAACACCTCTTAAAAACACACTTATTACACTCTAACTTATTTATTTAATGAACATTTCCACCACAATATATTTTCCACAACATCTCAAATTATGTGTTTTGTGTGTATTGTTTTTAATAGCAAGTGGTGGAAATGACTTTGATGAAAATTTCGGTAACACTTTAATAGGGAACACATATAAACTATTAACTACGACTTTCCCCTCAATAAACTCCTAATTTACTGCTTATTAATAATTAGTAAGGTAGTTGTTAAGTTTAGGTATTGGGTAGGATTAAGAATGTAGAATAAGGTCATGCAGAATAAGGCATTAATATGTGCTTAATAAGTACTAATAAATAGCCAATATTCTAGTAATATGCATGCTAATAAGCAACTAGTTAAAAGACCCTAAAATAAAGTGTTACCAAAATTTCAAACATTTTTGGAATAAAAATGGCTTTTGTCTTGCTATAAGGCTAATTTCATAACCAGCATCTAATATATCCTAAATACACAAAATTAAATAACATTTTTTCATGTTTTACATAATTTGACAAAATTAGAGTTTACTGGAAAGGACACACACATACACACACACACACACACACACACAAATATATTATGTTCACAAGTGATATTCACAGTGGGGCAGTTTGTTTAAAAATTTAAGTTAATCCATTATAAGTATTGTACCTTTTGTTTAGATTATCATAGCTTTCACAATGTGAAAATTAATTTCTTCATATTTTAAGATGAAATGTCTGGGTCTGTTGTAAAATAATAAAATATATAAATATATATAAAAAGAAATTTTAAAAAGTAGCAAAAATAAATGCTGAAGGCATGGTAAAAAGTTTCCAAGATGACCCCATGGAACATAAAAGTGCCCATATTTGAAGAAACACCTAATGGCATTAACAGGACAGTCATTATCTGTGTGTATTTTCCTTGCAATTATTGTGCTGGTGTAATTTCATGAGGAATTCAAATTAGATGGAGACTGTTCACCACTGCAGAATAAATGCATTATTCTGAGATCGCTCTGCGACCCAAGTTTGTTTTAAGCACAGAAAACGGCACACTTCCACGAGAATGGCATGTACTTTCCAGGGGTTTGTGAGCCAGCATTAGAGAGACACAGGAGGCCATATAACTTCTTTGTTCAGAGCCCTTATGCATACACAAAATATCCTGTAAGCAGGCAGAAAGGACCCTGACAGGCAGTATGACATCACTCGTGTGTCAAGCAGTGCAGATGTTAGGTGGGGGTTGAAACGGATGATTTTGTGCAGTACGTACAGTGCTGAGTGCTGACAGCCTCAAACTCTTCCTCTTGAAGATTTGTAGCGAGCACAAACGCTGTTTTTTCTATTTTTTAAATTGAGAAAAAACAGTTGATAAAGAGAATGATTAAGTGAATAGAGATTATGCTAGCATCCATCCTTTGAAGCCTCTGACATATTATGTAATGAAATCACTGAGCACATGATGCACACATGGACACATGTACCACACAAAACAGTGAAATAACTTGGGGTCGAGTAAGATTTTTTTTTTAAGAAATGAATACTCTTATTGAGCAAGAATGCATTAAATTGACTGTAAAGACTTTTAAATTGTCACAAAATTGTTTCAAATAAATGCTGTTCTTTTGAACTTTCTATTCATCAAAGAATCCTGGAAAAACCATTAAGCAGCAAAAAACGTTTTCAACATTGATAACCATAAAAAAAATATTTGTGGAGCACAAAAGCAGCATATTAGAATGATTTCTGAAGGATCATGTGACACTGAAGACTGGAGCATGATGCTGAAAATTCAGCTTTGCCATCACAAGAATAAGGAATAAATTATTTTAAAATGTATTAAAAACAATTATTTTTAACTGTAATAATATTTCACAGTATTACTGTTTTACTGTGCTTTTGATAAATAAAAGCAGCCTCGCTGAGTGTAAGAGATTTCTTCAAAAAAACATACAGAAAATAAATTGTACTAAAAATTTATGTTAAAAATTATATTAAATAGAAGTATTTTAATAGTTGTCTTAAACTTTTAGACTGTTCTTTATATATGTTTAAATATGTTTTCATATCAGTATTTTGATTTACTAGTTATATTAATTTATTATACTAATAAATATGATTAAAAAAAATATCAGTTTATTCAAATTAAGTAATCTAAGTGTCCGGTTCTGTGACTGTCATACGATCCAAAACTATATGTGCTGTTAATGAATTCTTAAGAGGATTGGAAGACATGAAAAGCGCATACTGTGTGTTTCAGTGAACAGGGGCGTGTTACGTGTGCTTGGTTTAATGTCACACACACTTAGGAAGAAGTGTGAAGAAAGAGAATGTGTGTAGCCGTAATTGTGCGAGCTTTGATGTTACAGCACAGCAAGCCCTTTTAGACATCCCTCACTGACGTCAGTAGACCACAGTGTGGAATATATAGTGCCTAAATCCGTGCTTGTTTTTTTTTTTATTCGTTTTTTTTTCCCCTTCACGAGAGCCCAGGAGATAGTGACGTGTGTCATATTTATCATCATAATCAGCTCTTGGAGTTAATGAGGGCAATGATTCAGGTTCAGAACGGCCTCTCTGAAATTCCAGGTCACTGGTCTCAGTGGATGTCATATGCGAGAGAGTAAGTGTGTGTGTCGTCCTCCAAATTGTCTTTAGAGTGTCACAATGACGTAGAAAGGTAATGTTTAGGGAAAACTGTGTCGGGTGTTCTGGGCTGATTGATTATGAGAATCGTCTGACATTTAGCCATCATGGACATGTGTGGGTATCCACTGAACTTAATGGGTTTATTGGTGTGACAAAATTCTCATTACTCAGGTGAAATCCAAGAAATCAGCCTCTGCTTTTTGCCCTCCCGACCACTGATACAATATTCTGGGAGAGTCTGTACAGAAAAACACAGAAGCTCTTTAAAATGGGAGAGGCAAGCCCCCCCTCCTTTGTCTGTGATGCTCAGACTCGACTCGTCTAATGAAGCCAATGTGCCACGAAGCCCTTTCTTATTTTCATTGGCTTTAAGTTAGTGAGCAAAGATCACTTAGGATTTGTGCTTTCCAACAGCACAAAAAAAAAAGATAAAATAGAAATATTTTTATATAAATATTTATATATATTTAACCATGGACGAGAGCTGCAGTCCCATTTAGGGCTGGGTGATATGCTTAAAAATATGATCACAATGTTTTTTTTTCCAAATTAAACAATATTGATATTTATCACATTATATAATTTGATAATGCTGCCAGCTTGAAGAGTATCCTGACAATGACTGAAGCCTGGAGAAACCGGAGGTTTCATTAATCATATTTTAGAATATAGTTTATTAGCAGAAATAGAATAACACATAAGTTTTCTTGTAACTTATTAAAATAGTGGCATTAAACATCTCAAATATTTGAAGAGGTAACCTATACAAAAAACATTAATTGTTAGATAAAATAAAGTTGCAAGAGCATGACCATGGTAACGCTGTGGTCGCATCTTTCTTTTCTGGTAAGAAATGGAGAAACCTCAGCTGCTACCCGCACTGCAGCTATAGCTCAAGACAACACGAGAGCTACAGCGAGAGTGTTTCTGCTGGGTGAATCCCCACGGACCTCCCACTCCTCTTGCATGTTGCGTCTGGTGGTGTTCCTGGTTGCGTCTCATGATGCACACAGACTTTCATTCGGGCTTCAGATGAGGACGAGGGGTGCGCTAGAGCCTGCTGACGCAGAAGACTCGACTGAGCTCCCACCCTCAGGTGCGGTGGCTCAGTCTTAGTGTGACGCTGAGTTGGCATTTGGAATCCTCCACCCTGTCCTGAGCACTCACGGTTGGATGATTGGTTTCTGGGGTCTTCCTGGAAATGCATGAGGAGCTTACAAAATTGTGGAGGGCACCTTTTACTGCCCGATCAGTGGCGCAGGACACATCGCTTGGCAATCAATCTGTTGCCGTGCTTTCAGCCCTTGGACGGACCTTGCATTTCTATGGGCAGGAGTTCCCTTAGAACAAGTGTCCAGGCATGTTGTGGTCATGTCTAAGAAGGGCTGGTGTCCTGGACACCATGTGCTAAACTTGCAAGTGCTGCCTCAAGACGAGGCAGATCCAGCCTTATCATTGCTGTGTCTAGTACGCACTTTGCACATTTGTCTGGACCACATGCAGAGCTTCAGGAGCTTGGAGCAGATCTTTGTCAGTTTCAGGGATCAGCAGAAGGGGAAGGCTGTCTCCAAACAGATGTTGGCCCACTGGATAGTGGATGCTATAGCCTTGGCTAATCAAGCACAAGGGAACATGTCGTGCCCCTTTGGAGTTCAAGCACACTCCACGAAGATTGTGTCACTCTCCTGGGTGTTAGCCGACGGCAACTCTCTAACAGACATTTGCAGAGCGGCAGCCTGGGCGACACCTAACACCTTCGCAAAATTTTACAATCTCCGAGTTGAGCCAGTTTTGTCCTGTGTGTTGTTGAGCAGGTAAACTGCGGGGCAACTGGCTGGGTGCTCCCCTTGTCCCCTTGTGCCTTTCCTCTCCCTGAGGTGACAACATGCGCTTTTTCATCCATGTGAGTTTCCAGACCGGTGAACCCTGGATGTATCTTAAACCTTTAGCACCCTGGGGCAGCCGAATTCGGTGGAATAATTCGATGCCAGGCCCAGTACTCCTGAATGCATGCCCCTATCAGGTCAGCCCGTGTACTGGAGCTAGGTGTTTCATATGTATTGATTCCCTGTTAGTAATCCCATATGCATATTGTCCATGATATGGTTTCCCTGTTGGTAAACTCGTGTCCTCCCCTAGGCAAGGCTCCGTCTCTGCTGCCATTCACTGCATTTGTAGTTGTCCCCCCCTTTTCAAGTTGGACCTACTGCAAGGACTTCTTTCCACATGGCTAAGTCCATGTGATGTATTCTCCAAATACTAACTGCCCCTTTGAGTAGGATGTGGTCTCTGTAGTTTCTTTCTCCCATCTGGGAGGAAGAGTGCTTCCTCAATGCTCCAATTGCCACCAATGGTCTCTACAATCAACTTAGCTCACAATGCTTTTGATAAATGCAGCCTTGGTCTGCGTCAGCTGTTGATATCTTCCCCCCAAAAAATTAAAGAACAGAAAAGGTCAGTGCTGTGGCGTTTTCCATAGGGACACACCTAGTGTCGTCATTTGACACAACAGATAGGGAACGTTTTATTTACTTGTGTAACCTCCATTCCCTGATGGAGGGAATGAGACGTTGTGTCCCTCCTGCCACAGCGCTAACCGGCCGGGACACGGTCTCGGCTCCTCAGCACAAACCTGAGTGAGTGCATCTGCATGCTGCTCATTTATACCCATATGACGGGGAGAGGTGGGCTCTGGTGATGGAACAAGAGGGAAAGTCCCTATTAGCGAAAGCAGCTATAGAACGGGTTCCGCTATCCAACAGAGAGTTCAGGTTCTACAGCCGGTACTTCATTGTTCCAAAAAAAAAAATGGAGGGTTGCGTCCTATTTTAGATCTTTGTTTTCTGAATCGTTCAGTCAAGAAGCTCAAGTTCAAAATGTTGACGTTGAAGCAGATCGTGACTCAAATCAGATCCGAGGACTGGTTTGTCACAATAGATCTAATGGATGATCAGTAACGATGCAGGCTGTACTTTCGCCTGCTCATGTTGCTGCAATCCTCGCAGCCATAAAAGAGATAAAGCTAGGCCAGTCACTCACTGTGAAACAGTTTCAGAGACTGTTGGGTCTGATGGCAGCTGCGTCCAACATGATACCTTTTGGCCTGCTGTACATGAGACCTTTGCAGTGGTGGCTCAGGACCAAAGGGTTTTCCCCGAGGGGCAACCCACTCCGTATGATCAAGATCACGTGCCGGTGTCTGCACACCTTGGTTATATGGAGGAAACCTTCCTGTCCCAGGGTCCTGTGTTAGGAGCTCATTGTCATCGCGTTACGCTCACGACAGATGCTTCTCTCACGGGCTGGGGAGCGGTAATGGAAGGCCGCTCAGCTCAGGGCATTTGGAGGAGTCATCATCTTTCATGCCACATAAATTGCCTGGAGATGATGGCTGTTTTCATGGCATTGAAGTACTTCCTCCCGGACCTAAGGGGCTATCATGTGCTTGTTCGCACAGACAACATATCGGCGGTCTCTTACATAAATCACCAGGGGGGTCTGCGTTTGCGTCCACTATGCAAACTGGCACACCAGATCCTCCTGTGGTGCTCTCTCTGAGAGCGGTATACATCCCAGGGTACCAGAATGTTGGAGCAGACATCCTGTCGAGACAGGGGCTGAGGCCCGGGGAATGGAGACTTCACTCCGAGGCAGTGAAGCAGATATGGGAGGTTTACAGCCAAGTGGAAGTGGATCTGTTCGCGTCTCAGAATATGACGCACTGTGCACTTTGGTTCTCCCTAACATACCCAGCCCCCCTGGATGCTATGGTACAGACATATCCGAGGCCGTGTTTGTGATTGCTCTGCTCCCAGGAGTTCTGGAGAAGGTCCGATGGGACGGAGTAAGCCTATTTATAGTAGCGCCATACTGGCCGAGCCGAATATAGTTCTCAGACCTAGTGTCCCTCCTCGACGGCTCTCCCCTGGACCTTCTGTCTCAGGCGGGAGGCACAGTCCTTCACCCCCGCCCGAGATATCGAACCTGTGGGTTTGGCCTCTGAGGGGGCCCAACTCATAGACTCAGGTCTCTTAACTGAGGTTGTTGAGACCATACTTCACTCCAGAGCTCCCTTCACAAGGAAACTTTATGCCTTGAAGTGGAGAGTTTTCACTTCTTGGTGCAGAATGCGACAGTTGCATCCAGTTAACTGCCAGGT
Source organism: Mylopharyngodon piceus (assembly GCA_039654765.1). Taxonomy (NCBI): domain Eukaryota; kingdom Metazoa; phylum Chordata; class Actinopteri; order Cypriniformes; family Xenocyprididae; genus Mylopharyngodon; species Mylopharyngodon piceus. Next base: position 28,860,118 of record CM077450.1, read on the forward strand.
TGGCTCAGTATTAGAGTTTCTTCAAGATCGTTTTTCTGCAAGGCTTTCCCCTTCCACATTAAAAGTGTACATGGCGGCCATTGCGGCCTACCATGTCCCTTTGGGTGGTCTATCTTTGGGGAGGGACCTGTTAATAATACATTTCCTTCGTGGTACTTTGAGGCTGAGGCCTGCATTTCATTACAGAGTTTCAGCTTGGGATCTGGCCATTGTGCTAGAAGGTCTTTCTGTGGCTCCCTTTGAGCCCCTTGAAACAGATCCAGAAAAGTTTCTGATCTTAAAATCCATGTTCCTTCTAGCCATTTCATCTCTTAAAAGAGTAGGTGATCTTCAGTCCTTGTCTGTATCCACCACGTCTGCCGGGCAATGTCCCCAAGGTGCCGATTAATGTACAGTGGCCTATTGTTTTGCAGGCCTTCTGCCCTCCTCCTTTTGGAGACCAGGAAAAGCTAAGTCTTTTGTGTCCAGTGCAAGCGCTGGATACCTATGTCCACAGAGCTGCACTGTGGAGGAAAACCGTTCAGCTATTTGTTTGTTTTGGATCACCTAAAAAGGGATATCCTGCGTCCAAACAGACAGTTGAGGCTATTCATCTGGCTTATGAAGTCTCTGATCGGCCGTCACCCTTGGTTGTTTGAGCTCATTCGACAAGGTGTATGGCGGCCTCCAAAGCCTTTTGTTTCTGTAACTATGGTTACAGACATAACCTGAGATGTTTTTACACACACACGCGCACACACATACACACACACACACACACACACACATACAAATATATATGTGTGTATGTATGTATAGTGCTGTCAAATCGATTAATCACGATTAATCGCATCTAACATAAAAGTTTGTAAATATATGTGTGTGTGTGTGCGTGTATATATATATATATATACATTATGTGTATATATATATATTAATATATATATATATATATTATGTGTGTATATATATATATATATATATATATACACATAATACACACATAAATTACTTATTTACAAACTTTTATGTTGATGCGATTAATCCCGATTAATCGATTTGACAGCACTAATATATATATATTTGTGCAAAAAGCTTTATTAATATTATGAACATTGAGAAACATATTAAAATAATAATTATTACTTTATGCACCAGAGAAACAAGCGTGCAGCCATCTTTAGAATTCTTTAGAGTTTTTGCGGTAGCTCTGTATATTTTTTTTATGGCATTGCTGTGGAAGAGTAGTCAGCTGGTGAAGTGGATTTACTTATTGTAGAGATAACGAATGTTATCATGAGCATTGTAATTTTTGAAGCAGATGTCATAACAAAATTCAGTAGACCAGGAAGATTTTAAAACAAGCAATTCATGAGCGGGCAGTCGTGGCCTAAGGGTTAGAGAGTCAAACTGGTAACCCGAAGGTTGCGGGTTCGAGTCTTAATACTGGCAGGAAATGACTGAGGTGCCCTTGAACAAGGCACCTTACCCCCAATTGCTCCCTGGGCACCACAGCAAAAATTGCTGCCCATTGCTGTGTGTGTGTGTTCACTACTCACTACTCCTAATGTGTGTGAACTAACTGGATGGGTCAAATGCAGAGAACAAATTATGAGTATGGGTTACTATACTTGGCCTTCACATGTCACTTTTACTTTTACTTTCATTCATAAATCCGTAAGGTCTTACCTTCATGCTGTGGAAATACAAACCGGAAGACAGAACACAATGAGCGCAACGCTGAAAAGGGGCAGGGCCACATGAGGTCTATATGAGGATTCTATTTGTTGTACATCTATGCTGTGCAGACTAAATGCTCAGCTACATAAAAATGTTCTCAAATCGACCAAAAATATTTGGACAACATATTCTGTGGATTTGTATAAATATGTAAATAAGTAGTAAAGAAAGTTTTAAAAAACCTACAGTGCTCAGCGTAAATGAGTACACCCCCTTTGAAAAGTAACATTTTAAACAATATCTCAATGAACACAAAAACAATTTCCAAAATGCTGACAAGACTAAGTTTTATATAACATCTGTTTAACTTATAACATGAAAGTAAGGTTAATAATATAACTTAGAGAACAAAATTTTCAGTTTTACTCAAATTAGGGTGATGCAAAAATGAGTACACCCCACTGAAAGTCTCTACAAATGTCTAATTTAACAAGAATTAAACCACAGGTGAGTCTAATTATTCATTACACAGGTGTCCAACAGACAGTTGACTATAAAAGGGTGTTAAAACCCCTTCCCATTTCATGCTGTCAGCAATGGCACCACATGGAATGAGAAATGTGGGGGCACCGCAATGCGACCAAAGGGCACTTTGACTTTCGCGATCAAAGGGACAGGGGCTCATTCTTGAAGAATGGAAAAAGATAGATATTGCAAAATGTCGCCAACTTGTTCATTCCATGCCTAGAAGACTTGGTGCTGTCATTAAAAATCATGGAGTCCATACAAAGTACTAGATGTTTTTGTTGTGGGGTGTACTCATTTTTGCATCACCCTAATTTGAGTAAAACTGAAAAACGTGTAATCTAAGTTATATTATTAACCTTACTTTCATGTTATAAGTTAAACAGATGTTATATTAAACTTGGTCTTGTCAACATTTTGGAAATTGTTTTTCTCTTCATTGAGATATTGTTTAAAATGTTACTTTTCAAAGGGGGTGTACTCATTTACGCTGAGCACTGTATATAATTATATATATATTATAAATTTTGCTCAGTGCAAAGTTATTTTGATTAAAGTTTACGAGGGCACATGAAATGTGCACGGATAAATCATTTATAATAAATACTGCAATATTCCATAAAAATGAATTGTCAATTTTGTCTTTATGGTGACTTCACCCAAAAAAGGAGGGCTACTTATTTATATAACACTTCATACACAGATTGTTTTAAAGCAGCTTCTCAGTAATAAACAGGAAAATAACAGTGTTAATGTTGCAAAATTATTATAATTATGAATATATGAAACTAATTCAATTTCAGCAGTAAAGCAGCTCTACTGAAGACAATAGTGTCATTATTCAGCTCAATTTAGATCAATGCTGATTCAGTTTAGTTCAGTAACAGTGTCAGTTTTGCAAAGTCTCACACTGTCAGTGTTTCCAAAACTCATGCAGATGCTAGGGTATTCTTGGTGGTTGCTAGGCAGATGCCTACTGGCCCTAGTCAGCAGAGCCCAACCCCAAGAATAAGGAAAATGAACCAATCATATTGATTGTGACAAATATTTAAAATCAAATTATTTTTTGTTCAGGAATGGAAGATTTCATAGTGTATAAATGCTGAAGCTAGTCCTATCCTAGATCAGTTTAATGACGGTGGGCCGACAGAGATGAATGTGGTGTCTACCCCCGTGCTCTGCTACTGTGGCACCTTCCGCTCATATTCTCTTTACGGCACTGCTCACGCAACACTATAACGCTGCCCTAACGTCACTCTAATCTCAATATGCATCAGCGGTACGTCAGTGAATCACGTTTAACCAATGATCACTGAGATTGAATGGCTTCAGAATTACATGCAGTACTAGATATACACATTTCAAAAAACTGGGTTTTTATCTGTATTTGCTGATTATCTATTATTGCTCTTCCTCTGTTGCACAAAGGATAACTTGAATGACACAGGCAGCAACGTGGAGCTTATTTAAAAAAGACAAAACTGTCCAGGGAAAAATTACAGTCATGATCTAGACCATAATAATATGAAAACCACAAACGGTTTGTGTATGAAAGCACCGTCATGCATGTCATTATAGTCTGGATGCATTCTGGGATTTTCTTTTCAGGCGCTGTGTAAATAGGGGCTAAATGCTTGCCTCTTATCATCGTTGTTGAAATAGTTACTAGCTGTGAAGATGAGTATAAGTTCCCTCAAGCCTCTAGGGACTCATTTTCTTTCATAGGCCTGTCTCTGACGTCAATGGCCCGGCTGTCCTGTGGATTGTCACAGCAGACGTTTAAAGAAAGAGAGAATGTGTGTGTGTGTGTGTGTGTGTGTGTGTGTGTGTTTAAAGATTGCAGTATAGAAGCCTGTAACCTTGCACAGCAGTACGTAGAGGAGGAGTTCAAAATCATGTGTTGTGGTTGTGGGTTTTAAGTACATGTGCATGTGGGTGTATCTGTAAAGAGGGCTTGGGCAATATTCAGAGTGTACATTTGAATTGAATTGTCTACAGGATGTTGAATTGGAATTTAAATTAGAATGAGAGGATGAGGAAAATCAATGTTGTGTAGTTCATCCATCATCAATAAGTCCTTAAATGTTTTGTCATTGCATCATTAAGGTTGGAATATCTTATAAACATTTCTATAGGTGGCATTTCAAACATTGCTTATTAAAGAGTACAGAGTATTCTCAGTCAGTTTAACAGACTGCACCATATTTATATCTTTGATCCCTATTCACACGGATCCGCAAAAACGACTAAAAATGCTGTATTCTGCTGTCAGGCCATTAGATGGCGATGAAACGCGCTATAAACTGAACGTAATACGCATGTGCATGACGTCATCGTTTTCACAGATTTGCGTTTTTGTTGTTTACACAGAGACCGTTTTAAAAAACGTGCACTTTGAAACCATAGACTGTAAAAAAAAAGTTGGACGACACACCTTCACTCTCTTCCATTGTAGAAACTGAGGCCGCCAGTGTGCCAATATGGCGTGGACATCTTGAGTCTCAAGTCACAGTGAACTTGAAGCCCGAGACTGTGCAGTAGTGAGCGCGAAGTGGAGCCGCGATATCAAGGTCCCGCCCACACTCAGAACAACTCATTATGTCGGTGTGAAATAAACAGTTTTGGAAATGTAGAAATTAAAGTTAAAGCTCCAATCTCCTCACGAAAATCCAGAAAAAAAGTCTGTTGGCGCCTCAGTGACTACTTCACTCAGAGAAGCTGTCAATCATTACGTCTCCCCATTTTTATAGCATCAAATAACTAACTGAAACCAAACTTATTTAAAGAACGAACACTTGAACTAACACTGAACTAAAATGACTAAACTGCCTAAAATGACAGAAACGGTCTTTGGAAAAAAATGTTTAAAGTGTAATTTTATTGTTTAGTTTGTCTCGTGTCCCATTTCATTTCACGGAGAGGGCGAGGTTTATGACCTATATTGCTTCAAGCCACCTGGGGGCGATCAAGATGCTTTGGCTTCACTTTTCAGTACTTGTGTGGCACGCTTGTTTGAAACCCGTTTTTAAAAGTTTACGTTTTCAGGCACCCAAACGCCATTGTCGTGTAAATGAACGGCCAAATCACATAAAAAGTTTTACGTTTTTAGTTGAAAATGGTGTCATGTAAATAGCCCAATAGTGAAAATGCTTCTGTTTTGCATTTTTCTAATTTAATACGAAATTAATTCTAAATTAAAGGGGGGGTCTAAAGCTATTTCATGCATTCTGACTTATTTACACAGAGTTGCATTCTCATGCTAAACATGGCCAAAGTTTTAAAACACGAGTTGGACGTATGATGGAGTATTTCTGTGCCAAATACACTACTTACGGTTTCGGAAAGTTTTTTTCGAGTATGGCCCTTTATCACGTAATAAAGAGCGGAATTCCTTGTATGGGCACTTCTCCCTGATAAGCGTGCACACACAGATCACCTAGAGCAAGAGCAAGAGCACGCCAATCAACGCGCTTCGTTCGGGTTACGGAAGCCAAGAGATTTTTCAACAATGTCACCAAAGGAGTGTGTTTTTGGTTGTGAGGGAAAGATTACCTTTTTCAGCTTCCCAAAGAACCCAGCTTGCGGACTCTTTGTGACTCTTTAGCTCTGCCCACGGCAGGCACGCCTCCAGGAGCTCAGCTTTTTTCGGAAAGACTCGGTACAGCGTATCTATCTTTTATAAATATGATAAAACTAAAGACTTTTCAGAGATATGAAGGATGCAATACTACTCTATAGGTACTCCAGATTAACATGAGATTGGCAGAAACTGTGTGTGTTACCTACCCCTTAAAACCTGTCTATGATAAATGTCAGTAAGCTGAATTTGACTTGCTCCTGTAACTTTTCCTGCCACCTTAACAAGGCTATTCAACCTATTCCTATTTGTCAATGTAAGATTGCCAAACCAAGCTACAATGCAAAAAGAAAACACTGATTCAATAAAGGACTTCAAAACTTAGTTTGTTGTCAATCACTATCCCAAGATATATATATATACCTTATATATAACTTACATGACCCATTTGTAATTTTGGTTAATGTGTCATTGTTTGCATGTATTGCATTTTTAAATTGCAGTGACTGAAACAAAACAACGTATTTCATAAGTTTTTGCTCTACAGTTTTATCATGTTTATGAGTATCCTATTTATGAAGATGGTTTTGAATCACTTTCACAATAATGTTTGCATGTGTGCAAAACTAATGCTATGTGCATGATTTCTGTCACAGTCTGTTTAGTTTCAGTTTCTGTTTATATGGACTTTCAGTTTGTTTTCATTGGTCAGATGTTCTGTTGTCACATGTTCCTTTGTTCTGTTTCCCACCATCATTCTGTTACCGTCATCATTAGTTCATTTGTATAACCTGTGTACCATTAATTACCCTTGTTATGTTTGCTACTTAAGTTCCTCCCGTTCACTCAGTCTTTGTCCGTCCACCGTCCGATTATGTTGTGTTGCACCTGACTGCCTGTCTTCCTGTTGGATTATTCATTAAACCAGTACTTCTGGATTACTTCTCTTTGTCTGTGTTTCCCTTCCGGCAACCAGTGTGACAATTTCACCTTCCATTTTCAATAACGAATGACCTAGAAGTAGTTGGGCAGATTTATTTTTATTTTTTTTAACATCATCCTTTACTCATGATTTGACTGCCAAAGATTACGACATTGTTCAAGTAAATAAAAAATGCAATATGTTTATAAATATTTATTTATGACATGAATACAACTTGCTGAATTAATAATGCAATGCTGTGAGGATATGGTGACAGTAACACTGTTTAAAAAGATTTATCATTGCATATACTGCATACAGTTTCACGTATTGTACTGTAAAAAATGGTAGTCAATATACAGAAATACTGCATTGTGCAGTAAGCAGTAGGCTGAAGAATTTGATGGCCAGTGGGCGGAGTCAACAAAACTAGACAAAGTTTTACCCAGAAGGTATTAGTAAACAGTGCTAAACTACTCAGATGAATGTATCTTACTAATGCAAATCAACACATTTTGTGAAAATATACACTAAGTCTCTTCTGGGAAATCTGACAAAAAATACAAATGAATGAAGATGGGCTTGGAAATGGCCTGATCTCTGGATCAGTATGTTACGTAGATTATTTATTTATCACAACAGTAAAATATTTGAGTGTAACATGAATAATATTCATAAGCTAAGCTTTTGCCATGCCCATGTCACATCATCACAACCACATTCATCCATTTGCAAAAGAAAATTGGTGCTCATGTTTCACATAATCTTTTTGGCCTGTGACCAGAATAACACTGGATTTCAGTGACAAAATACTTTTGGATAAATAAAACAGTTAATACTTAAGCAAGAAACTATACTATACTAAATTTTACATTTGAGACAAAATTGTTTTGTTACAGGATCCCAATAAACATCTGATACATACAAATCTTCATTTCCAGCACCTCTAAGCTCGCTGATGTTGAGAGTAATACCACTTGAACATACAGAGCTTAGGAAATCCCTAAAAGCCGCATGACATAATAACCACAGTCTGGTCTGTGAATATTTCCTCTGCCTCCAGGCTCTAAACACCGGGTGGTTAGAATGGGAAAAAAGAGGTAGCTGTAAAATTACTCTTTTTATGTCTTGTCCACAAAGTCCCCACTGACATTTCTGCTTTACATTTTCTTAATGGATCAGCATTCATCAGCCCTGAGCTCCCCACCCACGTCACTGTTGGTCTTCTCTGATGTGGCGTCTTACTGTGTTACAGGGCAGGTTCCTTCATATGGTTATTACCCTGTAATTCGCTCTGCCAGGGTATACACAGCTATTTACAGTGTGGTTGCATGGTAAAAGCGATGAAGTGGTGAACTAGAGAGCTGCTGTATGTCAAATCAAACAGGCACAGGATCTCTGATTTGAAAGACCCAGTTTATGTAAGTTTAAATTGATTGTGTTCCTTCATAATGCCAGAGAGGAAATTGATTAGGACACCTTTCTGGGATTATTGTACTAGAAGAATTTAAACTTATTCCCCACATGATATAACATCTTATAATGATGCCTGAGGTGTCCTTTGATAAAGGTAGTGACTTCATCATAAAAGCTGTTACAGCTATTAATTAACATACAATCATCCATCCATTTTCCAAACCGCTTGTTCTATGTTAGGCTGCAAGGATGCTAGAGACTATCTAGCAGTCCTGTACAATGTATCTTGCTGCTTAACCACTGTAGTGCAATGTATCATTGGAGAAATTAAAGTCAGCATGAAACAGAAGTTGCGATAGTCTTTTCTATGGTGACGTATAACTATGAAACGGCTTCTTGAACAGGAATAAATGTAGGGCGGGACTCGATTTTGTCCATCAGGAATTGATTGGATCATTGGATTGTTGTGGTTTGCTGTTGCTGTGATCTCATGTGAGTGACAGGTTGTGTACGGATACATAATTTATAATAAATACTGCAATATTCCATAAAAAACAAGAATTGACGATTTTGATTTCATGGTGACTTTAGCTAGTCACGACTGTTTCCTGAAACTGTAGTAACATGATCGAACCTCCGTCGTTTGAACTAGATGTTGCACCAATGTATCGGCCGATTTTTGATCAATTTACAACCATCGGCATATCGGCTATAGCATGAAAAAGGCCAATATAACAAACCGATGGTTTATTAATTAACTGCATGAAGGCACTGAGCTGTATAATGTCTGTTGCATAATCCAAGATTAATCCATAGTCTAATATTCCTGCTGTGCTGCTGTCTGTGTTTTAATGTTACTCAAACAACAAAAGACAAAAATGATTAATATCTATAGGGCCCAATGATTTCTGTGATGTGGAAAACGCGGACGAAATCCCGGAATCCAGTCATAAAAACAGAATTTACTGTATAATACGGAATGTCACGGAATTTGTCAAAGTTTTGATTAATAAATAAAAAAAGTACACTTAAATAAAATTGTGATATAGATTAGTGTCTGTGAATATTAATCCGCACAAAGACTATTTAAATATGAATCCTGCATGTTCTGCGTGTCTCTGTGTGAATGAATGGCGTAGACGTGCAGTTTCATTTAGCCTACCTCACACACACACTGAAGCACGCGTGACGCTCGCGGTGTTTTTCAGCCTCTGCTGCCTCAATATATAAGGTCATGAATGCATGAACTTCATCTCCAGAGTCACTTTGTAAAAAATTTTCTGTTTCATTTGAGAAAATCTATCATCATATCATAAACAGACACGAAAGTCTTCACAGCAACCCGTCAAAATAAAAGTTCAGTTTAACATGAAGTAATTGTGTCAGAAATATATTACTGTTGTGCAGTAGAATTTAGCTGTCTGAATGTAATAATAATATATGGATTTAATTTATACGGTGAAGAATATGCAGTGTTATTTTACATTTGTTTACTTTATTTCTGTATCAGAAAACTGTTAAACCTATCTAAAAGCACTGCTTATTTCATATGTAAACTATCTTTGTTCTGTTGTATTTATGTTGGCCTCTTGAATGTTAAATGGATTCAATCCATGTTCATTAGAAATTATTTGATGATGCAGCAATAAACTAGTATAACTTAATGCATGTTTTTTTATTAACTTTGCTGATTTAAAACATGATCAAAACACTATCCATTTTAATGATAAATGTTAATGACAAAAATAAGAGAGCAAGTGACAAATATCGGAATGGGACAATAATTGTTTGTTAAAATCGGTATCGGCCCCAAAAAATCCTATTGGTGCATCCCTAATTTGAACCATGCTGGTTCAACAATATAGGACTTCTGTTAATGATGTCATTTGCATGTGGTGGAGTAATAACCTCTGCTAATTAATTGATTCAACATTGTAATTAATGTCATATTATTATATAGAATTGCCGTACACTTTGCTCCCATATACATGTGGTTCATTCAGTCAAAAGCTTTCTCCACAGCGTAATTTCTCTGAGATGCTGCCATAAAGAACATGGCATTTGAGGACTACTTCAGTATTTTTGATAACTGTCATTTTGCTTTATTTGATGTTTGATTCATTGTGGGTTCCCTCTTACGTCATACTTTGGAGTTAACACAGAACTTTGCACAGTCAAAACTGTCAGTGACGAGTATAGTACAGTCTGGACAGCTTAAAAGTTGCAGATGTCCTGGTCAGGCCAGTGTGCACATGATGATGGACAGTAGTCATCCCATATTCGATTTCAATTAAGTCATTCAACTGTGCTTTCAGAGTTACAGTTATATTTATAAGGAGCCTTCGAGTCATCGCTCACCACAGATGAAATCCACGTTTTAAGAGTTGGGTCACTCTTCTACTCTCTACTGTAGTTACAATTTAGATTTACGCCACTATGGCATTGCGATCGATTACTTGCAGCTACAAGTTCAAAATCTGATCCCTTATCACACTAAAAACAGTGCTTGAAGTGGAAAAATAAAAGTGCCGGTACTCCCGATGCTCGGTTCCTGATGAAGGGATGGCGTTACGGGCTTTCGTACGTGCAACATGTCGGAAGTGCCTGGCGGTACGCTAAAGGTAAAAACAGAGAAGTGCTGGTATTGCGTACTGGCGCGTACCGGCCCACTTCGAGCACTGGCTAAAAACCCGTCACTCATGAATCATCACATCTGTCTGCTATCACTCTTGATTGGCTAAAAGTCGGGGATGTCAACACCAACACCAGCCGACTCTGCAGTGGGCGTGTGTGTTTAGTAACGTCATGATGACTGATTGGATGGAGTAGATGCACACTTAGGTTTTGTTTGTTAACCAATTAACCTATAAAATTTTAAGTTTTGAAAACCGCCAAACCGATCCCAGACCAGCCCAAATTTTGTCCACCCAACCAAATAAATTATTCGAATTCAAAACCGCCCAATCTGGCAACACTCTTGTATTGTAAGTTGCTGGCTGCAGTTCACTTAACAGCCACCAGTGTTGCTAATAACAAGGGTTTCCGGATTCTACATATAGCCCCTTTAAATGGAATGAAAGATATAGAATGTACTGCACGTTAGCTTGCTTATTGTGCCCAAGAGCTTGATCTATGTAAGATCACATGTCATACTAACAAGAAACTATGCTACTAACCACAGGACGAGAGCTGTAATTCCTATCACACAAGTTTACGATGCTGTTTGCGAATGCTCGTTGGAACTATGGTTTTGAGAAAGACCGAATCATTGATTTATATTGGTAACGACAGAACTTGCGACCACAGTTGGCTAATGATTGGGAAACTCACCCCTGGATGGTTGGCCAGTCACAGATCAATCATCACATTGCAAATGAGCATGTTACTGTATTCCATCCCACAGTGACTTTCAGACATTCAGTACTTGCAGACTTGTTATGAACTTGGGAGAACTCCATGAGAAACTGCTCCAGTGATGTTCAAACTGATATACAATCCGGAAAGCAACCGAAAAGCAATGATTGTCTTAGTTGTTTAAACAGGAGTCACATTACAAAAACACTAACTGTGTTCTCAAACTAATTTCTCTAATGTTTTAAACGAATTAACTGCAAGTCTTATAGATTAACCAATGTCTGACCATGCACATGCACTTATTTTCTCCACTGACTCAAAAGTCTGAATGCTCAGTCACCAGATGAAGAAATATTTCTAAGTTTTGGAAAGTGTGGGGCCCAACAGACGTCAATGGGACGTCAAAATGATACAGGAAATCCTTTGAATAAACCTCAGGGTAAAAAAGGATTCTGGAAAAGAAACCCAACTCCTGTAATAATTACAAAGAACTGAGCTGCAAACTTGTGCACGCCATTCTGAAGCAACAAACTGAAACTTATCAAAGGTGAAGGCGAAAGTGCATTATTGACTCAAAATTATATAAACAATACCAGTGAAAACAGATTTTGTATCATTATTTCATTTTTGCATGGCAAATGGAAACCAGTTTTATTCCAGTGTATATTGGTTGTCATATTTTAGCATAGTTATCTTAAATGTGTGTTCTTTTGGTCTGAAGCACTGAAAACTACACATCTTCAGGTGCTACAGAAAAAACAGCATTTAAGAAATGTATAGATGCTTTACTTATATAGTGTGTATATTCAAAAGGCTATTAAACCATGATGGAGTTTAATTATTATTAGTGCTGTAATTGACACTGTGTTGGTTGTGATAAATTTGGACAACATACGGGTAATGATCATACTTAACTGTGCACTATGGCTTCGCACAAAAATGTAATGTAAACAAAAAAAATGTAAACACAGAAATCACATAAGTACATCAAACCAAATAAAATATAATGTAGTATGATTATAGGCCAAGGGAGAAACTATTTTAATACAATAACATTTAATTGTAAATGTATTTAAAAATTGGATAACAGCAATAAAACTCTTTTTTTTCTATTTTATACAACACTGATTTAACCTCTTCTCTAATTGTTGTCCTGGCCTATTTTTTCTTTTCCCTTTATTATCTTTGTTCCCATTCATTGGATTTATAAATGTATGCTTTATTAGCTAATATTATATTGAATGGGTCAGCATACAAAATAGAAATAACACATGTGTGTTATATCTTAAAAGCTCATTTAACACATGGTCTTAATTTGCTAGACTGAACTATAGGGTTGGGAATTGCACTTTCATGATGGCAATGACTAAAATATGAATAGAAATGACTTTTAGTAATGGAAGAATACCGTATAGCCACGCTTATAATTATGATTAAACCTACATTAAAAAAAAATCTGGTGTTGGATTTACAATTTTAACTCAGGAACTGTTCTGTTCTAAAATAATTACAAAGAAATGGCAAGTAACACATTGAATTAAACATGATTTTGAAGTAGAAAGACTGAAATAGTATTTTCTTGTAAAACATACTTTAAAATCATATTTACAGTATACGTTTCCTGCATCTCAAAATCACATTCTAAAAAATTAAAGTTTTTGCTCTTTTCAGCTCCACAGTACAAGCTTTTTACATTGTTTTTACTGTAATATTGTTTAAAGAAATAATACTATATCTGAGGGTACAGTGGTCATTTCGTAGTTTATAAATTTATATAAATATACATTTTTTGAGTTGAAAAACGTCGTTCCTGCAAGAGTAGTTTGTTATTAGTAAGCTGTACCAAAACGAAAAACTGATTTGTCCTCAACCCACAAATAATCTCTCTCTCTCTCTCTCTCTCTCTCTCTCTCTCTCTCTCTCTCTCACACACACACACACACACACACACACACACACAGAGAGAGAATCATTGACGCGTGCTGACGTCAGAGCGCGTCAGTCCGCAGCAGCAAACAGTTGATTTCTCCAGTTCTGCTGTCTGCCTCGTCACAATATATGCAATCGTTTATGGCTCCTGACAGCGTGATTTTTATGCACAAACAGTATTATGTGTGTTAAAATACTCACTGTGACTGTGAGATCTAGAAGCTAAAGAAACAAATCCGAACTGTTTGTACCCGAAATGCACTAACATGTCTTTATAGCGAAGAATGGCCTCTAGTGGAAGGTAGTACTTATAAACACCCATTTGTCCTTACACGCTGCTTTCATATTAATTCCCTAATGTCCTGCCTCGACACTATAACATAAAAAGATGTCCAACCCTGAGAAATTACGCCCCCATTCCCCCCCGAGCAGTGGGAAAACACTACAGCAGACCGGAGCAGAGCAGTTGCGCCAGAGTGCGGCGCAGCCGGGGAGGAGATACGCGAACGCCGCCGCTCTCAGTGCCGTTCTCCGGCTCCACTCGATTCTTGGCTTCATTTTTCAACATTATACTAGGAGGAGAGGACGGGGCGCGTCAACATACTGGACATAGATACATCAGTGCGCGTACGGGGCGCGTAAAACACAGCGTTCTATAGCGTCTTTTAGATTTGACGCGCTTTGATGTCATCCGGCGTTTCAGGGTCGGATCGTTTCATTTATAGCAGCGGGTCGACATTAAACTAGACGCATATCATATCAAGAGTTATCATTACTCGCTTGCGGTCAGACATGGAAGATGGTCCGCCTTCCACAAGCTGTTTCCGAAGATTTACGGACTGTTTCCTTGGCTCAAGTAGGTATACTTATTGTTTTCCTTGCGAACTAAGGGTGTTGTAAAATGTAACGTTTTTGTTTCGCTCGTGCACTGCGTTGCAGCTGCATACTGGGAAACTTTTGGTTTGCTTTATTTTCCAACGTGAAGTTTGGGTGCCAATATTTGCGCAACGGCTGCAAGATAGCGTGAATGATTATGTCCATTACAGTAAGTTGTTTAGATAATTGTCTGTCATCACATGTTATTTGTGTTTATATTAAGTTTTTAGTGCAGTAGCTGGGTGGGGACATACATGTGTGAGAGGGTATGTCTCTTCCTTTTGAATTAAGTAAGTGTGGCAGTAAACTTGTTTTTGTGATTTCCTCTTTCATTTAAAATGCACAGAGAGGATACACAAGACAAGACACAAGTCAACTGTTGTCTACTGGAATGTTAATTAACCAGTGTCATTTTTTTTGGAGTAATCTAATGCAGGACAAGCTGAGAAATGCAGAGACTAAAAAGTGGACCTGTTTTTTAAAAATTACCTGTTGTAATTAATTTAGTCCTTGATAAGTTTCACATGCAGAGAAATTATTGGAATTATTTTCCACAGTGCATAACAGCTCAATGTGTGTGTGTAGGACAACAGTGTCAAGATGTTGTTGTGGTGACCTCCTCTGATGAATATCATGACAGAATTAGTATTGAACCAATTGACATGAGAGCACAGCGTAAGCTCTGTGAGGTGGTACTAATGACAGACAGGTAAGCAACAATGTCTTAGACTTTACTGAGGTTACAATACCTTGAAATGAAATGCCTGCTTAAGATGTTTTCTTGTAGGCAAGGTTTATTTCATTGCGGTCTCAGAAGATACAAACAAAATTCATACTATTTGTACTTTAGAGCATGTTCCTGCAAATAACAACAGACATATAAAGCCAGAATAATGACTTTTATGGTACGGGATTTACTATGCAACTTTGCATGTAGTGTGTTGACTTAGCGACAGGCCATTTTTGCATCAAAAATCTATTTATATTAATTATTCATGTTATTAGTATTTATAAAATTGATGCTTTAATCACTCAGTTTGCCATTTGAGCTGATTTGTGAAGAGGTGTTTCTCTCGGATAAGGAGATTTCTCCATTATTGATGGAGATTGATACATTACTATATTTACGTTCCATCTAATAAGAGGTAAATGGTTTTTAAAAAAGGTGTAAAGATGAAGGGTAAAAGGTGTTTATTTAGGGAGTGTATCAGCATATTTTCCATTTTTTGAATTTTAGTTATTAAACTAAGACCTTTTTTTTTAATACGAAAAACTGGTTGCTTCAGGATCTAGATTTCTTAGTTGTAAATCAAGTGTTGCTGATCTTCTTGAATTTATCAAAATTGTTTGGTGTACAAAAGTAATTAAAAAACACATTGAACTTAAATGCTACCTTAAACTGCACAGGCTTATCAATACGCAGAAGTATTAATTCATAAGCTTAATAGGAACACTGATATTTTAGTTTTACTTTGTCATTAAAAATGTATCTCATGAATTACAATGGTTTCGTGCTGTCGGCATGTGATAATTCGCAGCACATAACACATTGTGGTCTGCACAAACCATGTTTATCCACGCTGTAAGTGAAGCAGTATTTAATATAGTCCGGGTCATATTTTCCTTTACTCTGTGTAGTTTCTTTTCAAGCATGTCATGCAACGTACAGTATCTGCTTAATTTGACTAGATTGCAAGTGAGTGATTAATTTGCATCAAAATATTGTGTTGATTTGGACGATTTGGACGCTTTGGACGCTTGGCCTTTAACACCAGAAACAAAAGATACGGAAATCCTATTAATTTAGTTTTATTATCAGTTTCTCTACTCATTTTTATAAGCGTGTTTGTTTCTATTAGACAGGATAGTCTAGACCAACAGGAAGGTGGAGGGAGAGAAAGGGGAATGAGACTGGGACATGACACAGGCCGCATGATTTAGGTGCTTAACTAAATGTTAGTGGAGAATCCCAGCTAAAACATTCCAAATCAATATCAATCAGGAATAATGGAATGTAAAGACTATATAAAAATATTATTTTACATTAGTGTTATTGCAATATGTGCTCAGTGGTAAGACTCCAGGAGTAGAGCAGTGTGGTGGTGAAGATGTCTGGCGTGTTGAAGGGAGCTTGCGGCTGGTGTGTCATTGCATCTCTCAGAGACAGTGCTGAGTCTGGGCTTCCTGCTGCTGTCTGTAAGGCTGCTGATATCAGCAGATCACCACACGTAAACAATGGAAATTCAGCATTGATTTCTACTTAACATTTTTTGGAATATGTATTTTTTTTATTGAAATTTTGAATTTGTGGATTCTTATAAGTCTCATGAAATTGCATAAACCTATATTTAAATTAATCGTGACTAGTCACACTAGAGTTGTCTGATTTACAATTTAATACAATGACTACTAACAATGAATACTAACAATAACTAACAATGAACAATACATTTGTTACATGATCTTTGTTAATGTTAGTTAATAAAAATACAACTCTTCATTGTCGTTCATGTTAGCTCAGGTCCATTAAATAATATTAACAGATACAACTTTTGATTTTAATCATGTATTAGTAAATGTTGACATGAACTAAGATTGATAAATGTTTTAGAAGTGTTTTTCAATGTTAGATTATGTTAACTAAATATAACCTTATTGTAAAGTGTTACCAATGAATCTGAATGAGAGATATAATGAGCGAGTTCTTTTAAATGAAATAGTCAGAAATACTTACAAATCAGTCTTAAGTGCATTATTTATCAGTTTAAATTCCTTGTGATTCTTCCTGAGGGTGACTTTGGAGTTTGAATTTTTTTTTTTTTTTTTCCTTTTTAAATAGGATGCCTGCATTATATCCGAAATCATTTTATTACCAAGTGCATATAGTAACAAATTAAATATTGTTACAGTCATATTTTCCGTGTGTTGGTAGTCCAGCTCTGACTGCATCACGGGAAAAAATGCAAACAACACTTTTGTGCTACTGTGCTGAGGAAACATACACTTACGACACATGTGTCCGAACACAAAGCTGAAGAGGCAGAGGTGAAGGAACAGCGCTGAAATGGTCTTTCGTGACATTTGAATTCTCTGCTGTAATGCGATCTCATGCATAATACAGAGCAGTGATTGGATTAAAACAGTTCATTCTCATGAATAAATGCAGAGAAAAGCTCAGAAACTGATGAAGTAGACGCGTACTTGCAGCCAATCACCACTCTGGATTAACGCATATACTTTTTGTGATGTTGGTTCAACTTTGCTTTTTAAACCGAAAGAACGAAATAGCTATGAAAAACTAAAAAATAACCACTTTTCTCTTAATAATAAACATAATGAGTGCTATTGTTTTCAATAATGTGCAACCTGTACATATCAGTTAACATCTCAAAAAATGTGTTTTAGGGTTTCATGACCCTTTAAATAATGTGCTGAATGAAGACAAACTAACACAAAGCATGTTATTTAATTTCGATCCAAATTTAATTTGAAAGTATATAGTAAGATGTCATCTCACAGATTAGATCTGGAAAAAGTTGTTCAGTCTTGCTACCGGTGGTGTGGTGTTGTTTTATATCAGCTCTGCCCTAGTGTGTGTGATGGACCTCTCCACAGAGGCCGTTTTTGAGGCTACTCCAGGTCAACACTAATATGATCTGACAGGCCATCTACAGAGTGCTTAACTCAATGAAGAACGCTGCATTGTCATGCAGGAAACGCTCATCGAAGACACTTCCTCCCCCAGCTGGATGTCATTTAATCATCCCGGTGAATTCCCTCCTCAAATGGCCTTTCACTACATACGAGTCAATGAAACTGCCTCACGTGATGTACATTCAGCACTCTTCCAGACATACAAAATGGCAAGACGCACTTTTGAAAATCTCAACAGGCCAAAAAGGCCAGTGGACAATTGGACAATTACAAAGTTTTCAAATGTATCTCTTCTTTCTTTATTTACTGTATGGAGGTAGCAAGGCATTAACATGTTTGAATCCAGTGTTTGTGAAATGTCCTGTCTACTGTCCTGCCTTCATCAATTATTTTTGAAGGCAGTACAGATGTGTTCTTGCTGCCTGTGATATCCAACAATCTTATTCATGCTGTTCGCTGGTTGGTGGAAAAAAGAAAAAAAAATGGTGTCTGATGTAGCAGTTGAAAACTAAATTCAAATTTATTTATTTTTTTACTTCCACTTCTACTGCAAAATAAACATTGTAAACATTACCTATTTGTTTGGCTATGTATATAGCTCACTTGAATTGGTTTTATCATAAGAACAACATATTAGAACATTAGACATGGAATTGGAAGTTTCCAGGACATGCCTTCATTCACAAACAATGCCACTGACTTCAGTTTTGGCACATCCAAAAGCCCATTAGTCATGGCATATATTGGCATGTGGGTGATGCAAGTTTGTGTCTGGCCTGTGCACTTGTAGTGTACTTCAAATCTTAAAAGTATATTTATAAAAAAAAAAAAACTGTACTTGCAGATAACACTTAAGTACACTTTTAAAAAGTCAACTTTGTAATAATGTCAAATTACAAGTTTTACTTTAATGTACATTTTAAATCATGGTTTAAAAAAGTACACTATATATATATATATATATATATATATATATATATATATATTAGGGCTGTCAAACGATTAATCACGATTAATTGCATACAAAATAAAAGTTTGAGTTTGCATAATATATGTGTGAGTACTGTGTGTAATTAATATGTATATATAAATACATATTTATATATATTATATTTATATATAATATAAATTATATAAAAATATAAATAAATACATATACTTGTAAATATTTCTCAAATATATACATGAATGTGTTTGTATTTATATATATACATAATAATTACACACAGTACACCCACATATATTAGGCAAACTCAAACTTTTATTTTGTATGCAATTAATCGCAATTAATCGTTTGACAGCCCTAATATATATATATATATAATATATAATACACACACATACATACATTTAAACACATGACATACAAGTTTCAGTGGAAATGACATTAAAGTATATTTCATAAATGCTTGTCAGGACATTCATAGTGTACTTTAGCCATATTCCAAAGACAAAAGATGTAATTATGAAATTACTTAAGTCCTTCTTAAAGGGGTTAAAAAAACACTCTTAAGTTCAACTAATTGCATTTATATATGCACTTAAAACTAATTTGGTAACACTTTATAGTAAGGTTTTATTAGTTAACTACTTTAGTTAACATGAATTAAGAATGAACAATACTTTTGAGGATGTTCTTTTAAAGTCTATTATTTCCATAATAAATACTCTTTTCTAAAGTGTATTTCTTTTTCTCAAGGGAATACAAGTTCATGAACTTAAATGCCTCTAGCTACGCAAGCTCGATTTTGTAAGTTGCTGCGTTCTGAAATGTCACTTTGCAATTCATAATGCAATGCAAGTACGAGTTGCATTCTTTTTCTCAGTGCCATAAGGGTCACTAAGCGATCAGTAGTATTAACCAGGGGTGAGCCCCAGTAAAGTGTTGTTGTTTTCCTGAAAATCATTGTCTGATGAGGTAGGTTACAAATTATAGATAGATACTGTACGTCTGCAAATAGGCTTTCCTATTGATTGAACGTTACCATGTACATAATTTGAATTATTTAAAACGTGAAGGCTTATTGTAAAGTAGTATCCTGCACATCCTCTTTAATCATACGCCTCTGCCCCCTTGCTGTGCTCCTCCTCCTTCACTTTTCCCCGTGGAATTCTTGACTTGCAGTCAGTCAGACGGTTATTCATAATACGGCATTGTATCTGAGGAGAGGTAACTACCAGTCTAATGCTTATCGCTGTGATAATGAGTAGTATGTGATTTTGTATTATTTAGTTGAATGAGGACATGCCGTTGTCTAGATCTAGTTTACTTGGCACAGATTTGTTCGAAAACTTTAGCTTGTTGACTGCTAAAAGAGTGCTTGCTTATTTCTTCTTATTTAGCATTGTTTGTGGCTTGATTTAGGCATCATCAATTAAAGTTTTTTTTTTTTTTCCATTGTCATCACTCAAACAGTAA
Source organism: Mylopharyngodon piceus (assembly GCA_039654765.1). Taxonomy (NCBI): domain Eukaryota; kingdom Metazoa; phylum Chordata; class Actinopteri; order Cypriniformes; family Xenocyprididae; genus Mylopharyngodon; species Mylopharyngodon piceus. The sequence continues at coordinate 28,880,449 of CM077450.1, forward strand.
CCAGTTTTGATACCTAAAAACAGTTCACCTTAGCAATTTTAGCAAAGCCTTTTACAGTAAATTAAAATGTAAAATGATCTGCAGAACATACTTACATTAATATTTCAGCTACATTATGATGACAGTAGAAGAACATTTGAAATGTGGAAAACGAAGAAGGAATCTTATTTGATAGACTCATGGGTCATCAAGTTTCCATGAGATGAGCACACTCTCTCTGTTACTCAGCACCCTGTTCTTCTGGTGATGTCAGTTGACACTGAACTCCAGAGCTCCTTTATGACCTTGTGTTAGGGATCTCCAAAAGCAGATTGTGAGTCTGCTGTTCTCATCAGAGCCTTTCTTTGGTCCCATTGCTCTGCTGGAAACAGGAATTCTCCAGATGTGGCGGGTAAAAATCGGCATCTTTGGCCTCCTGCGAGAGCAGTGCTGTCAGATCAAACACTCATCCCCCATCGCTTGAACAGAGACATACAGGAAGTACGGATGAGAATCGTGAGAAATTTAACAATTCTGGTTCCGATTCCACTTAAAGATGCAATAAGCAATTTCTGAGAAACACTGTTGATATTTGAAATCAAATGGGCTTCATTTAAATTGTTGCCATGGGTTGATTTTTATTTTTTTCCCCTCACAGGTTACAGGTTTTCCTATAACAGAAACAAAGAAACCTCGGTGTCTATTTTCAGGCCTTCCCTCTCTCTAACATCTCTCCAGCACTGGAAGGGTTTTCCAGTATTACTGCAGATGCTAGCTTTTCCCTGATCGTAACCCTTCTTCTTCCAAATATTAAAAAAAAAAAAAAAAGAAAGTTGGTTTAGGTGTTGATTTAAATTCTCAGAAGTGTTTCTCAGAAATCACTTACTGCACTTTTAATGATTCTATTTCCTCTACAGTTCTACCATTAACTAAGGCCCCTTTTACACTAGTGCGTTTTCATTTTAAAAGGCATAAGTTTTGCTACGGTTGCGCCTGTTGTTTACACAACGCTGGCGTTTTCAAACCTCGAAAACGGAGACTTTCAAAAAAACGCTGCAGACCCCGTTTTAGTTTGAAAACGATGGCGTGGCTGCCCATGTTCGCTCTGCGTATCCTTGACGACCGTGTAAACAATAACATGGAGACTGAACCTTTGCTGGCTTTGTTGTAATTTTTAGCAGCCATTGTGCAGTTAAACTCAGCATTTTTTTTAATACTGCAGCTGCCTACATATGCAAGAAGCAACTGTTTACACTTGTATGCGCATGTGCAGTGTGCATGAACGGCCATGTGACATGCGTTTTCAGCCGTGTAGTGTAGGCCCTGTCCCAAATGGCACACTTCATGTGCACTTTCGGTCTTGTGGACTTACAATGGCCGCTGTGTGCGCGTGTCCGTTAAAAGACCGTAGAGTGTCCCATTCGTCATTTAAGCTTAAAGAAGGGTGCTCGTGAGCGCCCCCTTTGCGGCTGCTATGCGCCCTCGATGCGCACTTCTGCTGAGCCCGCAAGACTGTGAGCTACGCAGAGGACTTTACCCGGCAGTCAAAGCGGCATGAAAGTGCGGACTCAGAGGGAGACCGTGAGGGTTTAGGGTGCCATTTGGGACAGGGCTGTAGACGGAGATCGTTTCTGAAACGCTGTGGAAACACCAGTGGAGACGAGGATCATTTTTATTTTAAAGCGCCGTTTTAAAACAAAAACACACTAGTGTAAATGGGGCCTAAAACAATTTCTTTTGCTGTGGTGAAAGAGAAACCAGTTCTTCATTAGAATCGATTGTCATTTCCCAACCCAAAGTGATGACCTCTTATCCATTATGTACCTATATCCACTAAATCCTATTATATATATACACTAAATCCAAACTCTTACTATCTTAGCTACAATTACAGTGCTTGAGGGCGGGTCAAAGTAGACGTTGTTCACAATGAAGACCATAGGCTGGCATTATGGAAGTTTGTTACATTGGTATGTAGGTATGCAACAGGAAGTGAGACTTGAATTGCTGACGACTCATTTCAGGCTGTTTTTTTTTTTTTTTTTTTTTAGGAGACAACTTTATTTGTCATGCACTTGGATCTTTAAAACTTCGCAGACCTTTCACATTTACAAACATCTATATTACACACAGCATGAAAGGTCATATTCGAAACAGCATAATAGGGGCATTTTAAAGTCTGGCACGGAACTTATCTCGCACTATTTGTGCTACAGACATGAGTGATTGCTCAAATAATATGGCTTGTTGAGAAGTGTGATTATTACTTAAGAAAATCAGTGCAGCCTGTGTTTTGTTTTTTATCATGCTTGTTTTTTCATCATGTTTTTTGCCTTGCTGATGGTCAGATGATAGGTAAAATCCATGGAGCTACATTGAAGGAGGGACCTGAGCCATGTCTAGAGACCAGACTTGTGGGTGGGCTCATTTGACTTGGGCCAGTAAACAACTACTCAGAACATCCTGTAGCAACTACACAGCAACAAGCTAAAAACCATGCATTCAGAACACCTTTTGTCATACATGAATCGGCTATGGTAGTTGTGCATATGTTGCTCTATGAAATCCATTGAATTTTTCCTAAATTCGGTATTTACCATTTCCTTTTAATGGTTTAATTACATTTTAATAATAAAAAGAATGATGTCTAATGAGTTGAATTCATAAAACTTTTACAATTGAATAATTTATTAAAATGTTAACAAAAAAGTGCTCTATAAAAAGTGTTTTAATTTTTCATGGATTCTGTGTTTTATGATTTAATACAAATTAATTATCAAAAACTGTTGTAATCAAACAAATGCATAAAACTTTAACAATTTAATTAATCTTTTAAAATGTAATGAAATTAAATTCCTTTTATTTATTTATTTTTTTTGGCAAACGTTGTGCTGCACAACAGAGGTTTACAGTTTAAATTAATACATGGACAAAAATTGTGTGATATTCCTTAAAGGGATAGCTCACCCAAAAATGAAAATTATCCCATGATTTACTCACCCTTAAGCCATCCTAGGTGTATATGACTATCTTCTTTCAGACGAACACAATTGGAAATATATTTAAAAATATCCTTAGTCCTCAAAGGTTTATAATGGTTGTGAATGGCTACCCAGATTTTGAAGACAAATAAAATGCATCCATCCATAAAAAAAAATTAAAAAAAATGAATCCATACGACTCCAGAGGGTTAATAAAGGCCTGCTGAAGTGAATCGATGTGTTTGTGTAAGACAAATATCCTTATTTAAAACTTTATAAAGAAAAACAACGAGCTTCCGGCATGACAGCCATACGCATTCGACGTACGTCCAAAAAGCGGTAACTTCCACGACGTAGTACACAATGACATGACGTTCTACACAATGACATGACGTACTACGCGTTATAGAGTAGGACATAGCGTAGTACGTCATGGCGTAGTGTAGAATGTCATGGCATTGTGTACTATGTTGCGGAAGTTACACACCCTCAAGCCATCCTAGGTGGCTTGAGGGTGAGTAAATCATGGGATAATTTTCAATTTGGGTGAACTATCCCTTTAAAAATGTTTTAATGAACTGTATTATTGTTACTGCTAATATTACTTTGTGAAGAACATTCTGCTATATTTCCGTCATAATTTCAAGTTCAACCAAACTTTTTGTTTTGGCAGGTTGTAGTGAGTTTCTGAGTTTTTGAGTTTCTGTGTGTTCTGTGTGTAGTTTTATCAAATGAAGCTGTGAAATTTTTTTGAAGTCACTCTCAGAGCAGCTCTGGAGATGAAGTTCATTGTTATATACCACGTAGAATTGAAGCTCTACATGCAAATGATATTTTTTTCCTGTCAAAATGACTGAGTTCATTCCAAATTATAATGCTTTTAAGCAGCAGCTACTGCCGACTGGTTCCTTAGTGAATGGGAATAATCTCATTGGATAACACTCACCTACTAATCATCCCCGTTTTGATTTCAGCAAATCAGTTTGAGTGAACACAGACAACGTAATTAAAATTCATGAGCCCAGCAGGTTATCAGATCTTAACACATTTTATATTATTATTAGCAGTAGAAATAGTAGTAGTAGTATTATTAGAAGTAGTATTTTATTAATATACACTGAATGACCAATAATGTGTCAGGCATAACAGTGTGTCTTGTAGTTTTATCTACACATTAATCACAGTGAAGCTAAAATATTGACCTGTTTCATTCTGTGGTGACAGACGTTTAAAGGTCATGTTTTCGACACTTAGGCATGTTGTTCTCGTTTATGCATTGTAACCAGAGTGGGATGTTTTCTTTTTAACATTTTCAAAGAGACATAGAACAGGAAAGCTAGCACAACAGCTTTAGAGGTTTACCCCAGTCAAAAAGAATTCACTTAGAAGGAAGTGTGAATGTAACTCACATTCATTAGGGATTATTTGTGCATTTGATTTCTCATACATGGTTATAATTATATATTTGAATTGACTGGTAAAAAAAATTCAGCATTTACTGCCACTGAGGCCTGAGGGCAAAAAGTTAATTTCTCAATCTGTATGTGATGGGAAACTTTCTCCACTGTACCTCTCAGAGCTTCCTAATCACAAGAGTTTGGATGCGAACCGCACATAGATTAGAGGTCGATTTACACTGACAACATTTCAGTATGAATGACTTGGCTGTGGTTTTATAAAGGGCAAGGCCTTGTGAACATGGTGTAAAGGACTTTAGTTGGGGAGCACACATACTACGGCGGCTTATCTCAATCTCAGCTGGCCATTTATTGCCGGTACCCTTTCCTGCTAATGACCACAGCCACAAGAGTGGAAATAATGCAAATTACTTTTCCATGAAAGTCACTGTGTGTGTCATGTTACTGTAAATCTACTATATGCATTTGTTTCCTGGAGTGTGCCTGTGTGTGTGTGTGTGCGTGCGTGCGTGCGTGCGTGCGTGCGTGTGTGTGTTTGAGACATATGAGGACACAAATTTGTATAATGACATGGGTATGACATAGGTATTACAAGGAGAGGGTGACTTATGAGGACATTACCCCATGTCCCCATTTTTCAAAAGGCTTATAAATCATACAGAATGAGTTTTTTGAGAAAGTAAAAATGTGCACAGTTTCCTGTGATGGGTAGGTTTAGGGGTAGGGGTAGTTTGTACTGTTTGTACAGTATAAACACCATTACGCTTATGGAATGTCCCCACAATTCACAAAAACAAACCTGTGTGTGTGTTTTTTGTTTGTTTGTTTGTTTATTTTTTTGAGTCTTCTTTTGTAACATATTCTCTGAAAACAAGTATTTTTAGTGGAATTTTATGGAAATGGCTTGGTGAAATGTTTTTGTTTTAATGATATTTAGGTAGGGCTGCACGATTAATCAAATTAATCTGTCAGTCTGTCTATCTATCTATCTATCTATCTATCTATCTATCTCAGCCACACTGAAACTCTTCCTTAGATAACAAACATATGCTCTTCCCACCTCTGGCAGGGGAGTCCCAGGAGGACCGCTGACGCAGGCACCCCCCCCCCACACACACACACACACACACATACACACACCTTCGTCACACGGCACGGCACCCACCCGCCTCAATCATGTCAGGCAAGTGAAAAGTAGAACCTTGGCAGTCTGCCCTTGACACCACTCCAGGAAGAGAGCAGTTCACAATAAACCAGCTCTTCTCTCTCAGGCGTTCCTTGAGTTTTGCTCTCTGCTGTTTTTGGTCACTGTACGGTTTTGAGAGCTCCCTGACTCTTTGGAAACCAGCACCGAGAGGCTGACCCCACACATTTATAGGTCTCTCAAATCTAGGGTGACTAGGTGAAAAAATTTGCAACCAGTCTTAGATGTGCAGGCGACCAGAGTATGAATCTGGCCTGGTGTGATTTAAGTTATGATTTGTTTTATTTCCCAATGGTTTGTAAAGAATAGAAAATAGAAAATAGTTTGGACGCATCAGATCTTTGGATACACACATTAAACTTAAACTCCCATTTTGATATTGAGTCTTTAAAATGTTATTTACAGCAATCAAGCCAAAGCTAAAACTTATTTTCAAGACAGTGTCCCATCTGTAACTCTGTCTGGACATGGTACATGGCTCATAAGATTTTATCAGGATGTCTTGTCACCCTACTGTAACCTCCTCTTTACCCTGTAAAAAGGAAGATATTATGACTCCAATGAAGTAGTTCCTTCTTTTCACTCCTGTTTTTCCACACATCATTCCCCAATAATGGAGGCAATGCTTTGTAAACAGGTCTGTCAGCTTAGTTTGAATTATGTGGGGGAATGGATGGAGAAAGATGCTGTTTCTGGCAGGATTTACTGTACCGTGTGTTTTATTTTTACATCTCTCGAATCGTGTGGGGGGAATAGAGACGCTCAGACGGCCAGCAGTCACACAGCGCTAAAGGATTAGACTATCTGTCATTTTAACTGTAATCTTTTATGGTTTTACGCATTTATTTATTGTTTGGCACACGTGTTATCATGCTGTAAGCAAACATCTGGATTCTTCAGTGATAAGAGAGTTTTCTTTATAGTGTGCGATGTGCGTATGAAGTCGTGCTTTTTCTGTAAGTCCTCCAGCAGAGTCTGAATGTGCCATGATCTTTGGTTAAACATTAACCTTGAGCAGCCACCTAAATTCAGGAAAAATCATTTGTGAATCTAACTTGGGAAAGTTTCACAAAAGATGCAATCTGCCAATTATATTTTTTAATTTATGATCTATGAAGACATTTGTCAGGTACTTGGCCATTGCGCCACACATTGCTGTTTTTTCAGTGTCTTGCGTCATATGAGCATTTTGTTTTTAAGACTAAGGCTATTTTAAGGCTAATAAAAATGGTTTTAAAATGCATCTTAAAACACTTGCATTCTGATTCTTTCTGTTGTGCTTTGTGTAGCCTTTTTTGAACTCAAAAACACGTCCTGAGTGATCAGCTCTTTTTTCATTCCGTACTGTCTGCCCTGAGTAGTGGTTTGCTGAGGCACGTAGCCTGTAGTAGCAGTTGGTGCTGCGCTGACTGTGGATTCACAACATACTTTACGTTTCGGTGGGATTTCAGTTTTGAATTGTTCTGAGAGTAATTTCTTTAATACAGAAATTACATATGGTTAGGTGGCATGAATAAATGTTAATTTATTTTGAAATTCTTTTATAATAGATTATAATAAAAAAGTTTTTTACAATTAAAAGTTAACTTTTTTGTAAACTTTTTTCTAGCACTTTTGTGTACTGATTTTATTTTTAAAAAATCTAGTTCATTTTACAGTTTGTAAAATGTAATATATAATTAAACCTAAAATGAAATATTTTTTCATACATATTGTATAAAAAGAAATGCATTTTTATTGTTAAATGCTATTGGATGTGACTAATTATCATAAAACTCAAAAATGAACACCCCATTAAAACTCCCATTTAAAAATCTCATACATTTACATTGACGGAATGTTCAAATGAGCCAAGACTATTTAAAGGGGCTATATATAAAATTCAGAAACCGTCTCAGGTTATGCATGTAGCCATGGTTCCCTGAGAGGGACAACAAGACACTGCGTCCTTTAGAGGACACTTTGGGGAATGCCCTCAGCGTGACTGGTGTCTGAAACGCATGTAAAAATGCAACAATGCCATTGGCTGACAACAGTCTGTGATGGCATTACTGGTACGACCTTGAGTATAAACGGGCACCTGTATTAGACATCTTCACCTTTATTTTTACCTTTATTTATATAGCGCTTTTTACAATGTAGATTGTGTCAAAGTAGCTTTACATTGATAACTGGTACATTATTTGGCTGCACAGCAGCTCTTAAAGAATAGTGTCAATGCAGGCAGATCAAAGCACTGTTGAATATCAAATGTCAAGTGTCCCCAACTAAGCAAGCCAAAGGCGACAGCGGCAAGGAACCCAAACTCCATCAGGTGACATCAGGTGGCAGACAAGTGGCAAATAGGTGTTTAAATGGAGAAAAAAAACCTTGGGAGAAACCAGGCTTATTCGGGGGGCCAGTTCTCCTCTGGCCAACAGTGCTTTGTTACGATTCAGGTTGCCATCGTAAGTCCAATAGGATCGCAACATTCAAAGTATTTATTCCAGTTCCATCCAATTGAGGATCGTATTCATCACGCCGGTATGGACGGCTGTTGAGGAACTGTGTCGTGGCTGTCGTGTCGATGAGGCCCTCACAGTGGATGATCTAGTTGACTCAATCTCTGCTGATACTTCAGGGCTGCATTGTGGTCGTGTCAAGGCGCAGGTCCTTGGTCTCACCTGGATACGGCCCGGATCCGGTTGACTACGGTGAACCTCGGGATAACCAGAAAGACTAATATTAGCGTAGATGCCATTCTTCTTCTGATGTAACGAGTACATCAGGTGTTATAGGAAGTGTTCCCGGTTCTGGCTGACCTAATTTATGCAGCCTAATAATCCTTTAACGGATTTGAAAATATAAATTGGTAATGTGTTATGTGTATGCCAGGTTAAAGAAATGCGTTTTTAGTCTAGATTTAAACTGACAGAGTGTGTCTGCTTCCCGAACAATGCTAGGAAGATTGTTCCAGAGTTTAGGTGCCAAATAGGAGAAGGATCTACCGCCTTCTTTGTCTGAAGGAGACGTAGACAGGCAGGCCCGAAGCATGGCAGAGAGTTGCAGTGTCTCGTTCCCCTTTTCAGGGAACCATGGTTACATGCGTAACCTGAGATGCTTCCTTTCGAATGGGAACTCGCACTGCGTCCTCTAAAGGACACATTGGGGAACAAATGCTCATGCTGCCATGCTGAGGGAATGACTGCCTAAATGGCTGTGACAAGCACAAACAAGGCTCAACGGACTTTGATGCTGGAGTAAAATCCCTCACTCAGGTCCACGGAACTGTCAGTGACATTATTCCCTACGGCCACCACCCAAGCTCCAGCCTTCTAATTTAGACAGGCAGAGCTCAAAGGTCTGATAATGCTACAATCTATGTCAGACATTATCTTTAAGGGAAAAACTGGCACAAGAAAATAATGATTTCCTCGCCTTGTCACTCATAACCTAAAGGAGCGGTCTACTTAAGGGACCCACTATCAGGGGGAGACAGCTTCAACCCTGGTAAGACTCAAAAAGGGACCGTCTGCTTGAAAGGCCCAGCCTGTGGGGAAAAGGCTTCATGAATGCATAAGGAAGCTAGCCCTTTTAGAAACCTGCTGTAGGGTGAGGCATGAACCTTATGTGTATAGAGGGATCTGGTTCAACCCCTAAAAGCCACAGGGGAGTATTTTCTATCGAAATGCTCCACCCTACCTGACCTTGGCTCAGCATCTCGTACAGCTAGCACTCCTGAATAAGTGTGTTCAACCAGTGAGAAGGGATGTAAAGCCAGGGCAAAAAGCCACTTCTCACCAGGGCCAGAGATGGGTTTTCTGGGGAGTTGAGGACTCCGCAGAAATACCCTCAAACTGAGAGGAATCCAAAGCTCACCCAAGACTGTGATCCCCAGAATAGACAGCTTGACCACATTAACAATCTCCGGTGCACACAAGGAAACTGCCTTCTTAGAAAGACCCCGAATGGGGGAAGCTGTTTCTACTTTGCTGCCTATACAAGGAAGCCACCTACATAGTAACCCACAAAGGGAAGGCAGCTACGACCCTGAGAGTATGCCAAAGTTTGTATCCTAGGGAAACTGCCTAAAAAAGCCTTACAAGGGTGGCAGCTCCCTCTGGATAAAGGAAGGAACTTCCTGCTTAAGAGACAACACAGCTCTGAGGGAGGCAGCTATGACTTCATTGCCACAAGGAAGCTGCCTACTTATAGGATCCCATAGGGAGAGACAGCTACAACCTGAACTTTAGCATACTAGAAAGGGAGACCGCGAGTGCTCGGAAGCTGTGACAGGGACCTTACTTAGAACCCATATTGGGGAAGGTGCACTTGCACTAACAGCCTCAAGGTGGGCCTCCTGAAGCTTATGCAACCTGGAGGAAGCTCACGCCTTGACAATAACCAAGGGAGCCTTGGTTATTGTCAAGCCTACTTAAAAAGCTCACCATATGGGGAGGCAATTTCAACCTAAAAGCATTACATCGGCTCATGAATAGACCACCTGCTCAAGGCCCAACTCTGGGGAAGGTAGCCACAGCTTCACAAAGCATAAGGCAGCTGCCTACTTAAAGAACCCATATTGGGGAGGCAGCTTCAACTTTAATGTATTGCCAAGGCTCGTGAATGGGCTACCTGCTTAAGCTCCCAACTCTGGGGGAGGCAGCCACAACCTCACGAAACATAAGGGAGCTGCCTACTTAAGAACCCGCCATTAGGGGGAGGCAGCTTCAACCTTAACACATTAAAATAGTTCATGAAGGAGTCGCCTAAAACCTTGGGGGAGGCAGCTACCACTTCAGAACCTAAGGAAGCTGCCTGCTTAAGGAACCCACCATGACGCGGAGGCAGCTCACCTTAGTATATTCAAAGACTCGTGAAGGGGTCGTCTGCTTAGGGACCCAGCATCTGGGGAGGCAGCCGCAACTTCACTGAACTGCCTACTTGAAGAACCCACCAGTGGGGGGGGGGTTCTTGAATGCTGCAGACCGCGCGCACCCTCACCTCTCTGAACTTTTCGACCACCGTCTCGATGGATGTGTTGAAAAGCATAGAGGGTGATACTGGTGCATCAAGAAAGCGTTTGCTTTTTTACCGATGTCAGCCAGGTTGACCCGCAGATGTCTCTCTGTGGCCACCATTGCCGCCATCGAGCAACTGAGAGCGGCAGCTGTTTGTTTGGTGGCCCGGAGAGCAAGACCTGTGGTACGGCGCAGCTCGGCGACCGCCTCAGGGGAAGGGCCCTGGCCGTCATCCAGATCTCTTAGCAGGTCTGCCTGGTAGGCTTGCAACACAGCCATAGTGTGCAAAGCTGCACCGGCCTGACCTGCAGCCGCGTATGGCCTGCCATTCAACTGAGAAGTAACTCGTAGCAGTTTAGTAGGCAGGGCTGGAGTCCTCAACATCAATGTCTCTCCCATAGAAAGATAGCTCACAAGCACATCTTCCATAGGAGGCATCGATGCATATCAGTGCTTGCACATCCCTTTAACATCCCCTTAATAAGAACAATGAAAGAGATGAATACTAGCCGAATATGGTTTCTTCCAGGACCTTTCCACCTCAGCGTGAAGGTCCGGGAGAAACAGAAGAATCACAGGAGCTGCATATTTCAGACAAAAAATGCTCGTTTAAACACCTGCGCGCAATCTGTGGCCTCTCACGCTTCCCAGGGAGATCTAATCACTCCGTAACACGGGCCATTACTTCAAGCAGCTCCTTGTACGCGGGGCAGGCAGGCTGAGAGGGCTCCATCAGCATTTCACCACCCTCAGCAGCCACATCCTGCTCTTCCTGGCTGGAAGCCAAAAGAGTGTTGTCTGCTAGATCGGATTACTTGTTTAAAGAAAGTACATCCGTGTCTAGCAGATCGCTCAAGTGAGCGGCAGGGGAACGAGAGATAAACATACCTCGATCAAATTCCTCCGCCAGCTCAAGCTGCGATCCCCACGATCTGAGTCTCCGCTGGGCCTCGGCTGCAGCAGGTCCTAAACTGAGAGGTGCAGATGCCTGTCCTAATTCCCTTGAGAAAAGGGACGGACATGAACGGAGCTTCTTCAACAGAATGCGCGTGATCCTCACCAAGACAAATGTGTCGTCCAGTGTCAGATAACACTGACATGGCGGCACACACTTCCTGAAACACTTGTCAGAAAATACAGCCATTATCGCCTCAAACACATTCAAAACAAACAGTCTCCTGAAGACAAAAAAGCTGCTGACGTCTAATACAGGTGCCCGTTTATACTCACGGTCGTACCAGTAATGACGTCACGGACTGTCGTTGGCCAGTGACATTGTCACTTATACGTGTTTCAGACACCAGTCAACCTTATGGGCGTTCCCCAAATTGTCCTCTAGAGCAGGGGTTCCCAACCATGTTCCTGGAACTTGACTTGACTTGATACTATAGACTATATAGATCTGGCTGTGTGAGACTATAGTTTGAATGAATCCCTTTTCTTTGTATGACACATTGACATTACAGTAAAGAATTGCTCTTTCGGAATTATCCTGAATACTGTATAAGCATTCTTTTCATGTGTCATAGAACAGTAGAGAGGCTCTTGGGAGTGCGCATAAATGTTATCCTTTTATTTTCCTGGCAAAAAACATGCCGAGTCCATGTCCAAACTCGGTCCTGGAGGGCCACTGTCCTGCAGAGTTTAGCTCCAACCCTAATTAAACACACCTGAACCAGCTAATCAAGGTCTAACTAGGCATACCAGAAACTTACAGGCAGGTGTTTTGGAGCTGGTTGGAATGAAACTCTGCAGGACAGTGGCCCTCCAGGACCGATATAGTTCAGTCCCATAGATATTGGGTCCCCAATGTGACTCCATGGTCAAGAACCAAATGTACGTAACTTTTTAAACAGCTGATAGTTATTGTGTTTAAAGAGGAATGTCTGAAGAACAAATAACACTGAAACTAGAAATGTATTTTGTTTCCCTCTATTAACAATTGAATACAACATACCTCTCTGAGTGCCAAAAACAAAACAAAAAAATTAATTCAAGAAGTGTTAAAGATATCTTAATGTCATTTTAGATTGTTGTTCTTATGAAACTTTTGGAATCTTCATTTTTAAGGCCCTATATGGTTCAATCTCATAGATATAGGGATGTCAATGTGGTAACGTGTAGTTACAATACTGTGTATTTTAGCTCTTGGTAGCTTCAGAAGCTGTTAAAATGAACAAATCCCATCTTCCAAATATCCCTAAAACTGATTCAAATATAGATTCTTATAAATACACATTTGAGAGCAAGTTAATATGCCTCAGCTTAACCATTTTCAGTGGATTTTTGGCACTCAGATAGGCGTTTTATGCAATTCTTTTGATAGAGGGAAACAAGATACATTTATAGTTTAAACATTATTTATTCTTCAGACATTCCTCTCTAAATGCAATAAGTATCAGCTGTGTGCAAAGTTAACCACATTTGGTTTTCGATCACTGAAAATGGGTAAAATTCAACAATTTGAACATTGAGCTGCTTTGAGATCCCCATATCTATGGGACTGAACTATATAGGGCCTTGAAAATTAAGATTTCAAAAGGAAAGTTTATTAAGAATGAGAATCTAGAAGGATATTAAGATATCTTCAATACTTTTAAAGTTACAGGCATGCAAACTTTGGAAAAGGAATATTTATGGCACTCAGACAGGTATGTTCTATGCAAGTGAGCTGATAGAAAAACACGAGATACATTTCTAGTTTTCTAGTTTTAACATTATTTGTTCTTCAGATATTTCTCTTTAAAAGAAAAAAAAAAGTATCAGCTATGCAAAGTGACCAACATTTGGATTTTGACCACTGAAAATGTGTACAATTTACCAATTTACTCATGGAGCCACAAAGATCTCCATATCTCTGGGATTAAACCATCAAGGGCCTTTAAAATGAAGATACCAAAAGGAAAGATTGTTAAGAACCAGAATCTAAAAGGATATCAAGATATCTTTAATACTTCTTGAGTTACAGGCATGCAAACTTGAGGCAAAAAACAAGTGCTTTTTTGCCCTTTTTGAACTGTCACTGTTGGCATATAATGAAACAAAGATTGCTAAAGTCAACAGATTTTACTAATAGACCTACCAATCTCTGTGTAAAAATAAAATGACGATACTGTCATATTTCTAAAGTCATTTTTACTCCCCTGTAAATTAGCTCCAAATCTCAGGTGAAAATTGTCATTTCGACCCCCCTCTACAAAATAGTGGATTACTCAGTAAATATACATCTGTGACATTTAATATTTTGGCTTTCATCACTATTTATGTTTGTCTTTGTACAGAAAAAATATTAACAAAATCAAAAATTTCAGCCGGGGAAGTTTCCGAAATTTGCTTGATTTGACACAGAATGACCTAGCTATTAATACATGAAAATTCTTACAGCGCTTTTAAACTCCAACTGTCAAAAATATAAACACACTGAAGCCCTTTAAACTTATGTAAAGCTTCCATTTTATCTAATATTTCTAATCAATCATGTTAGAACCATGATAACAATGTGCAAGCTAGCAATAAGTTAAATTGTGTTAACAATATGCTGAAATATGTTAGCAATGTGCCAATTCATGCTAGAAACATGCTAGAAATGTTAAATCATGCTAGAAACATTCTAGCAACATGCAAAATCATTGTAGCAACATGCTAAAATATGCTAGCAAAGTGCTAAATCATGCGATCAGTGTGCTCATGCATGTTAGAATCTGTTTGCGTCATAGATTGTAAACGTCAAAGTTTTAAATCTACTTAAAACTGAACACTTTCAAACTTCAAGCTTTTTAAACTACTCCAAACTTTTAGGATTGGCTTTCTCAAGCCAACATAAAGTTTGTCTACAAACAATTTGTCTACTGATGCTTTTTTGCTGTTGTTTCAGCTAGAAATTAAAACAACTCATCCACAGTCTCAAGTTAGAGATCATTCCTAAAAAATTAAAACTGTATTTCATTGGTAATTGAAATACTTTCATATTATGAATGACAACATTGCACACTATACATGTGTAACACTGAGTCACAACTATACTAGAAATCTTGGTAGATTATTCAGTAGTCTCTTAACTTTGGAAAGGCCATGTCTCTACTGTCTATACTCAAATTTAAACCATGATATCAGACCTGAATGTTGAAAATTAAACATTATGACATGTAAAGTAAGATCAGATGTCGCAATGAATAACTGACGTCCGTGGCCCCTCTCTCAAGAAGTATTACTCTTTTACTCAAAGCAGAACTAAAAAAGGAGAAAAAAACTTGGATGACGCAATTAAAATGTCTGGGGGGATCTGAGACTGTGCAGAACTAATCTAAAAACGAAAAGAAAAAAAGGAGCAGCGTTATAGAATAAGGACATACGCAGAAAGGAAATGAGGGCTCCTCAAGATAGAAAATAGTGTAATCCACAGGCATTTCAAGCCGGTCATTGGGACTAACAGTTCTCCTGGATTCTCTCTCAGTTGTCTTGAAGTGTGCTGTCAGTGTATATTTAACATGAATGCAGTTTGTTTTCATCTTATACTGTGGCATGAATAAGTTTGTGATATCTGGATTTCTGCATTGATTTCTCATAAAATTTGATCTAAACTTAATTTAACACACAACTACAGACAAACACAATCTGACTAAACTAACAACACACAAACAATTGTACTTTTCACATTTATATTGAGTACAATAACTGATCATTCACAGTGCAGGTTGAAGAAAGTAGGCTTAAATGGACCCTTGAATTTAGTAAATTCTCTTTTAACAGCAAATTCTCTAGCAAATAATTGGTGTAACTGCTTTAAAGACTTTTGACCAAATTTGGACCATCCATCCTGACAAATCTGTTTTAGTGTATGAATATTACTGGGCTGTCTTGATAGCACAGTCCTCTTTAGGTTATGCCACAGCATCTCAGTTGGCTTAAGTGTTTTCAGGACTCTTGATGTCTTTGTTTTCAACCATTCTTTAGTTGATTTACTTGTGTTCTTTTTGTGATGTCTGCTGTCCTGATATTCTCCTGTAAAATGAATTGATACACTTTTGAATTCATTGTTCTAAGGCTGGACAGTATAAAGTGAAAGTGAAAGTGAAAGTGACATGACGTGTAGCCAAGTATGGTGTCCCATACTCGGAATTTGTGTTCTGCATTTTACCCATCCAAGTGCACACACCGTGAACACACACCCGGAGCAGTGGGCAGCCATTTTTGCTGTGGCACCCAGGGAGCGTGTGGGGGTTAGGGCACCTCAGTTGTGGGTAATGAGAGTGGAAGTGAGCACTGTTTATTCACTCCCCCCACCTACATTTCCTGCCGGTACTGAGACTCGAACCTGCGACCCACGGGTTACTAACTATTAGGCCACAACTGCTGAAATACCATAGCTATATGGCTTAGTGTGATTATCAAATCATGCAGACTGCGGTTAAATTAAATAAATACAGGCCTATGCGCTACTGGCTCCAGAGTGGCACTGATAATCCACACGCGTTCAGACTTTAATACAGTGCTTCACCGGACCACTACATTAAGCCCTGCTATACCTATTAAAGTCACAGTTAAATGTGACATTTATAAAAAAGATTGTTTTAAGTTCACTTACATTTAAAAGTTTTATTTTTTTATTTTTTTATTAAATGTTATGATGGCTTTCAATTATACTGTAATGTTGAATGGTTATAATTAATGGCTAAAATTGAGAAAAAATAAATTTAAGAAATCCATTTAATAGTGACATCAGTATCAGTATTGGTATCAGGGATACTGGCCTTCATTCTAAGATGCTATTAAACGCATATTTAAAATAAACTTTGTTGTTTATATATATATAGAGAGAAAGAGAGAGAGAGAGAGAGAGAGACAGTGTGTGTGTGTATGTGTGTGTGTGTGTGTGTATGTATGTATGTATATATATATATATAATATACAGTATACAGTATATATACATACACACACACATAGCACAAAGCCACTCTTCACTAACACGCTGTGTACATATTTATATAATTAAAAATTGATAAAACAAATCGCAACCTTTTGTGATTTCATAATCACACTAAGCCAAATCACGATTTCAGTTTAATTTAGATTAATTGTGCAGCCCTACTGAGAGCTATTATTATAAGTGAATATCAGACACAGCACTAGCACTACAAGTTGTAGTTTGGTTAGTCCGCATTGCCAGATTGTGACTAACAGCATAAATTCTGGTCCTCCATGCAGCTTATTCTGGAAGAGACTATGTGACCAACATTTAAAGTGACCAAACACAGTTTTGTTTTATTGTTACATGCTGCACAGGGATAAATACATTTTAAATGGATGATAAAAGCTTCAAAAAGCTTGTGTCCAGTATGCATCAGATGGTCAGTGAATGGATAGTGGGTGGTTAGTAGGCGTGCTGTCTGAGACTGAAACTATAGTTTGGCCCACTGAAGGTCTCTAAGGGCAAAAAGTGCCCTTAAAATCTTTTAAAAGTGCTTTAAAAGTGTTAAAGCAATAGTTCATTTTTATGTTCCAAACCTGTGTGACTTTCTTTCTTCCATGGAACCAAGGATATGTTTAGCATACAACTTTCCAAACAATGAAAGTAAAAGGAGACCAAGAGCTGTCAAGCTCCTACAAAGACAAAAAAGTACCATAAAAGTAGTCTTATCTGACGTGTGCTGTATTGAAGTCTTCAATCCAAGACTTCCACAAGTCATATGATAGCTTTGCCTGAGGAACAGAGCAAACTTTCATCCATCTTAAATTCTTAAATTTTACAGTATTTGCAATTGCACATATTCAAATTTGGTGGCTAAAGACGTGCCATTTTTTATTCTCACGCGACTGTTCACATAAGTGTGAATGAGATTAATGTGCCAGGACAAAGGGGGGTCATAACTGTCCACTTTTGTTTGTATGGAAAGTTATTTGGACTTTCAACAAAATATCTTTTTTGTGTGTGTGTGTTGCACAGAAGAAAAAATCAACGACAAAATGTAATTTTTGCTTAACTTTCTTTGAAGGGCAAGTAAAACATACTCTACATGTATGTAGATTAAACAGGTTTGGTTAGACTCCGCTTTTCTAGTGAAAAGACATCTTAATTCTTTACCATACAGTGACATTCTGGAGATTTCTATGCTTCCAGCATGAAGTGACATTCAAATCGAAATGGTTTACTAAGTCTGTAAGAACTTGACATGCTGAACAAACCTGAACACCTTTGGGATGAATTGGAAAGCCAATCCTCATTACCCAACATCACTGACCTTGTGTAATGGGAGCAGATCCCCATGTTCCCCATGTTCCAACATCTAGTGTAAGGTTTCTCAAACAGGGGACAGTGATGGATCCTCAGGGGTTCGCCAGATAATGAAAAGCTAATAATTAATTAAATTAACAAACAAATAGGGCTGCACAGTTAAAATAAAACTGAAATAGCGATATATCAAATCGCGATTATCAAATCAAAGGCTGTGATTTACTGTAATTAAAGCGTATACAGTCTGTTTTGCTGCATATTTCAAAGCGAAGAGTGGCACTATGTTCATTTACACGTGTGCAAACACAGTATACTGTGTTTTCAGCTTGGTTCACAGTAAATGCTGCTTCTCACAATTTCCATCTCTGCAAGCGCTTGTGCATTTGAGAACGTAACATACGCTAGGTTCACTTTATTTATTTACATTAGCATAATTAGCAATTTTGTGGACAAAAATTTAGAGCATTTCACCAATTTTCCAAAAAAAAAAAAAAAAAAGCTCAAGGATTTGACGTTAAAAGCTTGAAAGTTTGAAAGTGAAAAATTGAAGACATAAATATTGGTATTTTAACTTGTAGTGTTAGTTGGTCCTTGTAAAGATGGAACACAAGTGTGAACACCCTTAAAATTAACTATTTCCATTAGGAAGCAAAAAATCACGTCAAACAATTTTGCATCAATTTTGTGAAAAATTAGATATTTTATCTTTTTACTGTCATGTGACCATTAACCAACATCAGAGAACCGTGAACATGCAAAAGTATCATTACATTTTTGAAATATTATCTTGGGGGGGTACTTCAAGTAAATATTTCCCATCGAAGGGGTTCGGCTGACAAAAAAGCTTGGGAAAAGTTCCCAGAAGAATGAAAGCTGTTAGGGAGGACCAGCACCTTCTTACTGCCAATGGTTTTTGAAATGAAACAGGCACATATGGGTGTGGTGTTTGGGTGTCCACATACTTATGGTCATATAGTGTATAATTCCCCAGACCCTCCAGTTCTCAAATTACTGTAATACATTATTTTGACCCGTATAAAAAGCCTCATCCGTCACTATAAATATAGATTTTCAATATATGTCACGTTCTTCCTGTATCAGCCATGTAATATGAAACTAAATATTTATGTTTCCCTCTATTGGAGGGTGATTTCCTATAAATAAACAAATTACGTTTGTATTTGAAGGGATGAGACAGCGGTTGTGAATATCCAGTGTCTAAACTCTACTGTACACTCCAAACATGGTAACTGGTTCCAGCTCTCTTAGGTCACAGCCACAGTCTAATTAGATGACTTAGTGTTTAGGATGGGTTGATTCATCAGCAATACACTGAGTCAGGGTGACGTCATTTAGGCATATCATTATCCCAAGAGGGAACACTTTTGACTGTGTGATACAAGGGTTGAACATTAAACCTCAACACATTATAGGCAGGGCTCTGTATCCTAATTAGGGGCCAACCGTCTGCGTACCATCTCTGATCCGAGCAGCGGGGGCCACATCAGTTGGGAGCGCGTGGGCCGAGAGGCATCTGTTTTAAGCCCATGAGATAGCATTGGTCCCAGAGGTTTGATGTTCATTCACGTCACATGTACTCTCATTGCATGTGCAAAAAGATGAAGAGCCGCTCAATGGAATCTTGGGTCGATGAAATAAACAGCAAATGTCACTAAGGCAGCAGATGAAACCAGATCCCTTTGAAACGATTTCCCACAAGCCTGATCTAAACTTCTTCTTCTTAAAAAAAAAAAATCACTTTTTATTCAATTGTTTGCAAAGCAGCACAGTGCTGATATTTCCAAACATTCCACTTAGGGTTGGTTCTAAACATCAAATGCAGTATCATGTACATATACATATGCAGTGTAAAGTTTTGAACTTCTGTAATTAATTCAGACCAAACCAATCAGTGTTCAGACAAATTTTGTCCTAGTCAAGCTTTAAAAAAAAGATGCACAAGTATCACAGAATGCTCATGTCGTATATTTCATGTGTTCTGGGGGTATACTAGGGTTTGGTGAAAAAACAAAATTTAATGTATTATTTAACGAAAATCCTGAGCTTGGCTGTTGGTATTCTGTGCACGACTGCATGTTCATGAGACTCTATTAGCACCGAAGTTTACTCCGTCTCTCCCAGAAAAAGCACACAAGTTGTAAGAAATCAAGATTAATAAAAATGCAATGCCTAGAAATCCCAAAAAAGTATCCGTGTACTTTCTCCACTCAGTTGAATATCTCAGGAACAGAACTCTGACAGTCAGAATGACAGTTGACCCACGTGAACGCGATAACTTTTTGTTGCAACAAGCACAACGGATATATTCATCTCAGAGAAGAAAGTACATGGATTGTATTTCATGTCGTGTTTTTATTTTTCACAACTTGTGTGCTTTTTCTGGGCGAGTCGGAGTGAACTGCGAAGCTAATAGAGTCTCACGAACGCGCAGCCGTGCACAGAAGACCAACGGCCAAGGTCAAGATTTTCGTTAAATAATAAGGAGATTGTCCTCCAAAAAAAAAATGACCCTATAGGTCGTTTTTCAAGCACCTTATTACGACCTATATTTACGTTTTAAAGTCACGCGCCCTCTAGCTGGCGTAAAAATAATGACAGTGTCGTGTTACGTCTGTCGTCATGAAATGACGTATGACTGTCGTTACCAATCAAAATGCGTGTTCATTTAAATGCAATGTGTGGACTTTTTACACCATTTCTCCTATTTCCATTTAGCAAAACTCATTTTTTTTATTAACGACTACACCCACCCCATCCCTAAACCTAACCTTAGTGATTTATAGTGCATATACTCTTTATGAGCACATGCATTCCCTGGGATCGAACCCACGATCGCATGATCACATGATTGCATATTGTTATTGCAATGCTCTGCCAATTGAGCTACGCGAAACCTGAAATATGACGCAGATAAAAGGGAACAATGCATTAAAATGAAAATGTCCTGTTGTCGATAGGGGCGCAACTTTAGTAAACGCCCCTATCGCCCCATATCGCCCAAATGTGTTGTATTTCAGGGAAGTGACAAACGACCTATATGGTCGTATTGGTTGGAGAACATGTTGATAATAAGTTACATTTCGGTTTGTTTTTCACCAAACCCTATCGTATACTCCCAGAACACGTGGAATATATATCACGTACAATTGGTGATTCATTAAAACAGAAATGACTGAAAACACACACTGTGTGTCATGATACCAGCAAAGTGGCTCTGGTGCATTTACAGTTACGCATTTGGCAGGCACTTTTATACAAAGCGACTTGTATTGCATTCAAGATATACATTTTATCATGTTCTTGGCGCCATGCTTCACACTTTTAGCTACAGCTGTAGGATTTAATTTACATTGAAGCAAAGTCTGAAACCTAAACATACCTAAAACTATAACACTATTAATTTATTGCTCCAGGAAATGCAAATCTAATTTCAAATGGGGAAATCTGCGTAGGCCACAAATTATCTGGTAAATTCAAAATATTGCTATCAAAATATAATCTTTGTTGATGTTACAAATCACTTGTATTTATTAAAAGCACAAACTGAAAGGGGAGTGTCTGTATGATCACATTGCTGTGATGACTGATATCATAACATCATCTACAGTTTATAGTTGCTAGCTTGAGTTTCAGACGTTCATTAGGAACAAATGCTCTTTGTGTTCAAGGACAGCGTAGGCTGTTCTAAGAGACATTATCAGCGCCTACGTCTACATATCACCACTCTCATCATTTGATCATAGTTCTCCTTGTTTTTGTGTTGTGTGTCTTTGCCCACTGTGAAAAAAAGTACAGACCCAGAGCTTCTCTTGTGCTGTGTGAAGTAAGTGATTTTGCAACCCAGGAGGAATGCTTTTTACTGATGTGCAGCCAGCGCTTTCCAAGTACCACTGGCAGGGGACGCAACAAATGTTTTGTTTGAACCTTTTCTTTGTCCAAGGTATGCCATGATCACTTCCCCATGTCTGGAAGATGCCACACAAGAGAAAGTGTGAAAAGTGCCAGCCTCCCTGGATAAGTGCATCTGCTTAGCAAATGAATAAATAATGGGGACATTTCTAAAGTGCTGCTGTGTGCCGTGGCTTCATGTGGCAGAAATTAGCACAGTAATATAAAGGTAGATCTTTACGTTTTCTGCAAATGAAAGAAAATGTAAGTGGTGTTGCCTGTGCAAAACTCACAGCCACAGTGTTGAAGTGTTTGGGCAAAATTCAGAATTTAAGAATTGGGAACCCTTTGAGTTTACACTAGAACACTAGAATTTGAATAACACTGGCCACACAGGATGTTAAATTGGAATTTGATTTGGCGTTTGGCACACAATAGTGAAATTTACATTAAAGGGATAGTTCACAAAAATGAAAATTTTGTCATCACTTACTCACCCTCCAGTTGTTCCAAACCTTGAGAGTTTCTTTCTTCTGTTGAACACAAAAGAAGATTGAAGAATATGGAAAGCCAAACAGTTGATGGGCCAATGGGGCTTTGCTTTCCATATTCTTCAAAATATCTTCTTTTGTGTTCAACAGAAGAAAGAAACTCATACAGGTTTGAAACAACATGAGGGTGAGTAAATGATGACAACATTTTCATTTTTGGGGGAACAATCCCTTTAAATTTCATGAATTCTTTTTTTATATTATTATTATGCCTATTATATTAAATTTTCAATTCAAGTTTATTTGTATAGCGCTTTTCACAAAATATATTACGTTGCACAATAGTGAAATTTTATTTAACACAAGTGTTGTGAGACAACATCATTACATTTCATGAATTATTCCTGTTATACAAAAAAAAAAAAAAAAGTAGCTATATGTATGGCAACAGTTCTTTTAAAAATTCACCTTTCAGTGAATTTAAGGTCTGGACTCAGAGGAGCCAATTCATGTGTGAAAATGATTCTTCATGCTCCCTCCCAACCATTCTTTCACAATTTGAGCCTGATGAATCTTGACATTGTCATCCTGGAGTATGGCCATGATACGTCTTCCTACACGTAGGGCTGTCGCGATAACCGCGATATCGTAATACTGCGCTATTGACGAGCCAACCGCAGAGGACGGCAAAAACCGCAGCAACCGCGATATTTGCATGTTTTCTATTTTTTGAAAGGTTATGTCCTTCTCGTTTTACACTTCATGCATGTGTACTAAATATTAAATAAGTTAATAATGATGATAGCATAATGTGTACCATGGTGATTTGTACAGAGGCTCAGTAGATTTGCACTAAACAAGCCTAAACAGACAGAATGTGAGAGAGATCGACTGAGCACGTGCGATTACCTGCGTCTGTCCTTCAGGCCGAGACATATTCGTGAAAAAAAGTTTGTTGTGTCCAAGGATAGCAAAATCTCTGCTTTAGCATCAATGCATTACTGGTCAGCTGAGCCTTATAAAGTGCGCTCAAAGTTAAAATGATTTCAACAGCTTGTTTCATTACATCTCTCTTTGAATGAATCGGCGTTTTTGAACGTGTAGTTGAATGAACGGTTTAAAGACTCAAAGACAGTCCCTTGCCGCCACCTTGTGGCGCAACAATGTAACTGCACTGACTGACAGCCCGTCTAGAACGCGCAGAGATGAGTAGTTCTGCTTATACTCGTGAAATATCAGCAGAAAGTCTCTTGTTTAGTCAGATTCGAGGATCGGAACTAACTATTATACATATAACAATAGCCCTACGATCTTACTGTCAGGTTTATGTTCTGTTATGTAGACCCTTATTTTGACATTCTCTTCTGTTTACTTCACTTCCTGTTTCAACGCTCTATTTAGTTTCGTTATTGAATATGACCTCGTTACACATTTCAACAAAATATATATATATATAATCTGTGTAATATATAAAATATATATATAATCTGTGTAACGAGGTCATATTCAAGGTCATATCGGTATTTTTGAGTGGCTCAGTAGCGCGATATGCCGGTAATACCGGTAATACCGCATATCGCGCTATTGAGCCACTCAAAAATACCGCAAGAGAAATTCCTTAACCGCGACAGCCCTACTTACATGGTTGTTTAAGAAATGAAAAGCTACACACTCCATCAATTAGGGTTAGAAGAACTGTTGCCAAACATATAACATGCTAGAAACATAATAATCACTGCAATAATGATCCGGTCTCTTAAGCAACTGCGTATTTAAATTCAAACAGCAACTTTTGGATTTAAATACTCTGATTAGGAGCAATAGTGAAGCTTGACTTAGCAAATACCACTAATAACCATAAAATCATTAATATACACAACAGTACACTGAATATTACTTAATATTTCTTTTAATGTGGCTTCACCTTTATATGTGGAACAAAGAAATTAAAGCTGATTTCTATTCCAGCTTGTTACGATAACATTCAATAAAGTTCAGATCAGTTTGGGGAAGTGAAAAAGGTTGTTTTTGTCTTTGTGGAGAAAAAAAGCCATGGGGCACGGCAGTCCAGTCATGGCTATTGGCTGTTTAAAGTGTTATGCAGGGATAGAAAGGGTGGTGAGTCTTGAGTGCTTTGTGGTTCTGGGCTGTTGCTTTGGTTTGCTGTTGTGATCTCTGCCGTCATGTGATGCATGCAGAAGCTTTGATGATGTTGCATGTGATTAGACCACTAATATTTTTTAAAGCTCATTTCATTTTGTGCCCTAATTTTTGTTTTATGCAGCCTTTAAAAAGGACTAGGATAAGAAGAGGAAGTATTATAAGTAGGGGTGACTCATATGGGGTTTTCAACATCAAGATTTTAGGTTAAAATGTACAATAATTTGTACATAAATAAATCTTAAGTGCTGTGACTGTGCACCATTTGTCTTAAAGCTAGGGTGTGAATTATTTTGTCAGTGTTAAAATATTTACATTTGTTATTATCTCAGTTTAATATGCAGCAATAAGTACACCATTAATAGAAGCATCTACTATAAAACACTGACTATGTGATATTTTAAAAATGCCTCTGTTTGTTTGAGTATCCCAACCAACCTCATAATATGGTTGACCGATATATCAGCAAGTCTGTAAGATTAGTGTTACCTTGTCTTTCATTGAAAAAAAAAATTGATTCGCAGTGCACACAAACTTACCAGATTATTTCGTGCCCTGTTGGTAAAAGTGTTTACTTCCTTGTGAAAAATACTGTAAAAGGATTTCAGAATCAAGATGTTGCCATCTAAAGTATAAGTAATTTTACAGATGTATTTTTTTAAAATTCATTTTCAAATGATTTATTTCTAATTTATTACATATTAAGTAAAATAAATATGAATTATAAATATAAACTATAAATATATCGGCCATCAGCCACCCTGCTGAACATCAAACATCATTGGCCGACCACCACACATTAAAGGGTAAGTTCACCCAAAAATGAAATTTCTGTCATTAATTACTCACCCTCATGTCGTTCCAAACCCGTAAGACCATTGTTCATCTTCGGAACACAAATTAAGATATTTTTGATTAAATCAGAGGGTATCTGATCTATACATAGGCAGCAACGTCCATGCTCCTTTTGAGGTCAACAATTCAACAATTTCCTCTCTCCCCTGTCAGTCTTCTATGCAGTTGATGCAGTGAACACAGTGCAGAGCTTCCGTGTTCTACGTCAGAACGCCGACTCTGTATTGGCCGGCCCCTGCGTCAGCATCACATGCATGCGTCATGCTGCTCACGTGTAAACAGTTTTTCAAATTAAACAGTTTTTCACTTTTTAATCACCTTTTGCATTCCAGGGTCTGTTTGGACCCGGTGGAACGTAAGCTTATAAAACAGTCATAACTTAATATCTTTCATCTAAAACCATGTTGTATCTAATCAGTAACTTCTCATTAATGAGTGAATGCACAAAAGTTTTAAAGTTTTGAATGTTACCATGTTTTTACCATGCTATTACTTCATTTACATCCTTTTTATTAAATTAGAAATTCTTTGAAATGTAATTTTTTTCAAGTACAGCAAAAACCAGTGTGATGCAAAAAATATGTATTTTTATTATCAATATTTATGAGAAATTTTATTTTAATATATCATTAGATGAAATTTATAAGAACATATATGAGAATTAGCTGTATGAACTCCTTTGGATTTAATTAAATTCATTTGAAACTCATGACTGCTTTAAACAGTCTAAATTTATGAAACCTACATATTCTTTTTCCAACAAAACAACATCAATATTACTCTAAAAGTAATTTTCAAAAAAAAAAAAAATATTCATTTTACTTGCATAAACTTTAACTTTCATATGAAAAAATGATGATAAACAGCTTAAATCTCTTTTTCATGCTGCAGTGGTTCATCAGTAGGTGGCAGAAAAGTGAAATGTGGACCTTTTCTTTTCCAAACCATCTGTCCTTTATCAAATTTAGACTATTTGGTTTATGGTTACTTACACATTAAGACATTAATTTGTTTGTCATTTTATTTTAATTTCAGAATTATTGAGTGTGCATGTGCAAGCAAGTTTATAAACAAAATGCGGACCCAGTGGGAAGGAAAAAACGTGTGTGTGAGTGTAGGAAAAGATGTTTAAATTTCATGAGTAAAGCCACAGTTCACTTTCGAGTAAAAACAGACCCGAACGCAAAAGGTGTAACAATTTATTTTTAATGGTTACATCTCTTACAATTTTTTTTTGTTTAAAAGTATAAAAAAAAAAAAAAAATGCTATGTATTTTGACAGTCTTAGCAAACTTACAAAGTTTCATCTTCGTACTAAAAGCTATGGATTATATATATATATATATACATATATATACATACCTCTTCCGGGTCAAAATGGACCCGAATGCAGTGCACTTGGGTTAAAGGAACAAATATTCTATGTAGTAGGGCTGCACAATTGAATTTCTAATCGCGATTACGATTACGGATGCCACGATTTCGTAATCGTTCAAAGGCTCGATTACAAGGAAAAATATCCACTTACATTATTCTGTGTGTTTAAGAGGTGTGTTATGAGCATGTTATGTTGTGAGAGGCGAATCACGACTACTTCAGAATGTAAAAGCTCTAACCCAGCACAAAAGGAGCTACCAGTGACGTATGTGTACGCTGATATGTCGAACGCACGCAAAACACCAGCACCCGCCATTTTTAAAAAACAGTGTACACAGCCTATATATTTACTCCACGAACTAACTCTACAAACATGGAAAACAGTGATAGATGGACCTCTGAACCGTACGCTAAGGAAAAATTCCAGGGCGAATTTTTTGATCAGACCAAGCGAAAAATGATTATGTATTTCTGCTAAGCTAGCGACATTGGGCATCAACCACACGGGCACGGCAAAAGCTAATACTGTTTCATATACTGTCTACTTTCTTTGTATAACAGTTCTATCTAATAACGTATTAGACAGGACTGTTAAACAGATCGTAAACTAATGAAGACAGAGAATGCGAGCACTGTGTGCTCATGATCTGTCTGAACTGTTCTCAGCGCCGTCAAAATAAGAGTAACAACAACAAGCGCAGTTTACGTCACTTCAGGCCCTAGGGGAACATTAGTTCTCGGGGAACCACACTGGTGGCAAAAGCCGCTATTATTATACCATGCAAATGTTTACTTTTTTTATTATTATTATTTAAAGAAGAAACCAAACCAATATATAGTTGACATTTGAGGTTTAATGCTCTAGAAAAACAATAAAAAATTGTGTTTTCAGATTGTTTTTTTATTTTTATACAAAAATATGGCAGGCAGTTGCTTCAAACAATGGTATAAAGCTATTCAATACATCATTCAATGTAAATTGTGATAATCGTAATTAATAATCGCAATTACAATTTCAAGGGAATAATCGACAATTATGATTTTTGTCATAATCGTGCAGCCCTACCATGTAGTCTTTCAAATTACGGACAAAAGGCTGCATGCAAAATAATTAGCAAAGTGTGGTTTAAAATAGTTTTATATGGCAAATAGCATGTCACAACTTGTGTCAAATTCCCAAGTGTTTACTGTCAAATAGTGTATCATAAAATATTATATTTCAGATCTGATATAAATGTAATATTTTAGCCTGGACATTTGGTATGCCTTTTTTATTGGCTCACATCTTTTAGTAATCATCATAAATTAGGAATCATTCGAAAGCTTAAACACTCCAAATTTATCCTGTGAAAACTGTTTTGAAATTGGACATTGTGTTTAGGGCTGCACGATTTATCGCACGATGCGAAAAATAACATTGAACTTAAACGCAATTATCACTTAAACGTGATTCTAAGGCTGCAATTATTTTTTTTTTATGCACAGCTTGTCAATGAAGTATGGCTCCAAATGCTAATCCATCTAATAATGATGGTAATAATGATGGGAAATGATAATCCATCTAACCCATCCAAAGCACTGCGAGTTTGAGTCGCTTATAAACGTACATTTGAAAAAGCAACACGCGTCAGACATCTTTCCAGACATGAGAAGCATTTATTAAAGTGTCCCTATTATGGATTTTTGAAAATTACCTTTCATGTAGTGTGTAACATAGCTCTAAGTGAATGAAAACATCCTGCAAAGTTTTAAATCTGAAAGTGCACCGTATATAAAGTTGTCTCTCAAAAGTAAGAGTCGACTCTGAGTCAGTTAAACGAGTCGTTTGTAAAACGAATCCCAAGCCGTTTCGTTGTGACGTCACAACGAAACATTAGCATATTGCCCACCCATTTATCGCGTGCGCAGACGCCAGGGAAAATTTATTTTTTTCAACAATACCACAGCAGTACAATCTTTTGTTGTGTTCCCGTCATTTTACTAACGACTGCTTCTCAAACCTCTGGGAGTTTAACGCAGGATTCACAAAACGCTTGGTCTTAAAATATAGATCAATGCCCAGTTTCTTTGGACTAGCTTGCTCCTCTGAATCTCAACCTGTAAGTATGATTAATAATCGATGTTTATATTTTCTAGCGATCGTTCAAAATTCGTAGTTTTGTATGTTATGTTGTGTAACGTACACTCTAGTCTGTATATCTCCTGCTAACCGACTAACTCACGTTTCTGTAGTTCTGCTATTCAGATGTGGGTCCAATATTGTCAATTAATGCAGCTTGTCTATCTTATTACTTGGAGTAATGATCAAGTAATGACTTTTTTGTTTACAAAGTGCTTGTTTGTTTTCCTCTGTGTTTTTATTATTACAGTAGAGTGGAGCTCTATCTGAATTGTAATAGGATGTTAAGATGCTAGTCCGCGCTAACTAGTTGAAGTATTCTCTCTGTAAACAGTAAACACCCCTTGTAATGTCAAACAATGATATAGCCATTTTTATGTCTATTAGTTATATTAGTTATGACGAAAAAGTCTGTACACATCTGGCCTAAATGTTTATCTTATGTTAGAGGTTTTTAGTTTCGCTTGGCATTCTGATACAGTTCTCACTGGTGCACCTACATAAAGTATAACAGTGACGCTGCTATCACGTCTTATAAATAACTAAGGTGACACTTAGCATATAGAAACGTCATACTCCAGTCGTAATTACGAATCAGTTTCTGGTTGATCGACTACTTCAGACGCTTCATCGTTGGACTCGGGCTCGAATTGATACAGTAAAATCAATGCTATTTTTTCTGTCCATACATCTTGCGAATTGATGGCTGTCATTCAGTCATGGCAATGGGCGAGCAGTGCGCGCAGTAGACCAATCACAAAGGATTGGGGCATCTGACCAATCAGAGCAGTGTAGGCTCACAGAAAGGAGGGGTTTAGAGAGACTGATTCTCTGAACTGCTTCAAACGAGTCGTTTACAAAAGATTGAAAACTCAGGTGAAATTAAATGTATATTATGAGAAAATGAAAGTGTTTTTTGACCTTGCATGCATTTAAACCTGTTGTAGGAGACTCCCAAAACAATATTAGGAACCTTAAAAAAGGCATAATAGGGGCACTTTAACATCTTGTCCAACAAAAGACCTACACTGTCCAACATGTTTTTACTTCAAACTCACTTCATAACGACAGTTGAGCATCCTTTTGTGAGATGATGTGGCTTCTTACACAGAATAAGGCAGTCGTGTGTTTATTAGTCATGTTTAATCAATCAAAGCTTTTCAATCTTCTGTTTATTCAGCTACAGCGATATAACGTGTTATCTTCTTCTGTGGCAGGGAATATTTGGAGTTTCTGGGCAAGAGCGCCCTCTGGCTTTCAGATGAAGAAGCATTTACTACTGATAACAGAGCCGTACAGCTCTAAAATAATCTAATCTAAAAAAAAATAATAGCATAAAATAATCACAGCCTTTGCCAAATCGCGTGCGGTTTAATCGAGATAAAGTGTGCAGCCCTAATTGTGTTACCATAGAAATCGTACTTTAAATCCTTTTAGCGGGCTAAATAAAATAAGCGGAAAAGCGGGCTTTGCCTAAAATATATATTTTTGTATAAAATTAAAAATGAGTGCATTTGCTTTACAGTAAACATAAACTTCTGTAATTATTAAACATTCATTTTTTAGGCTGCTTTCACTTCTGCAATAATCTGCAATGTGTCTTCTTTTTAAAGAGAGCAACCTTAGGTCTGTTTTCGAAAGCATTCATGAATTACAAGTATTTAATTTCAGATCTATGCTCAAAAAAGGGGGTGACGGTTATCAGGTTAATATGAAGAAAGGCACAAACAGCAATTATCTGGTGCTATTGTCTAAGTATGTAATATCTCAATGAGTTCATGCAGCAGGAAACCTCACAGAAGGTCGGCTAGAGTCGTTTCTCTCTTCTCACCTCAGCCTGTGTGTCTGCGTCCTCTCCAGTGTCTGATTTATGAAGCAGTGTTCTCTGCCCATGTGCGTCAGCACTGGCTCTGGGAGTCTCGTGAGGCGTTGCGCTCCTGAAGAGCTGTGTCTCGTGTCTGGACAGCATCAGTCGGCAGCAGCCCCCGGCCCCCTCCTGTTTTTTTCTCTTTCACTGTCTCTCTCTGTGCGTATACAGACCTGTACCTCCATACATCAACATGCTTTTTCCCCCCTGAGCTAAACCCAGCTTTCAAAGGTTGCTTTAGCTGAAAAATTTCCATCATTTACTGAATTAAAAAAAAAAAAAAGCATTGATGGATAATTCAAAATGCTTTCCATCATTTTCACAGATAAAATAAGGTGTGTAGTCTACTCTGTTTCTGTATTATACAAACATTCTGACAGTAAAAAGGATTCTAATAGGGATTAGAAATGAAGGTTTAAAAATAATGTTTTAAAGTGCCCCGGCAAAAATAGACCAGATGAAATATGTGAGTGAGAGTTTAATGAAAGGACCAAGAGATTCCAAGTGTAGTCCAGTGGAATAATTCATAGGATGGGCCATTCCTGTTCGGCAGTTCCTTTTGATCTCTGTAATGTTTAAAAATGAATATGCTTGTTTTATACTTTAAGAAAGTATTTCTATAAAAGGGAATACCAGACGTTCAGATAAAAATGTTCTGGTCAAGTTCAGGCACTTTGTTAAACTTATCTGAACTTATTATAACTTCATTATTTACAAAGATACGCTTATAAGCTTACATAAGGTCAGTTGAAGTTAATTTTTAAATTTTAAACATCTTTTGAAATTTTGATAATACCATTTCTGTAATTTTGGCAAGCCGGATAGAATATTTTATAGCGAAATAAATCAACAAATACACCACGTAATCATAATCAAATACATGCTAATGCACTGTAAAAAAATATTTTCATGATTTATCATCACAACATTTTTTCTTTTGTCAAATCAACTTCAGTAATTAATGTGGTTCAGATAACATAATATTTTGAGTTTCTGTTGATTAAACCAATCGCCTTCATTGTATGAAAATTTTGAGGCAACCAGGTAACTTACTTTTTTAAGTTAAACCAACAATTATTTTTTTACAGTGTACATACTGATGTATGTGCTATTTTCCAACCAAAAATTGTCACTTCTTGGTGGATGAAATAATTAAGTACTTGCTAAACAGACATTACAAAACACTAAGAGCATGGAAAGTGAAGTTGAGGACACTGGAAAAATAATGATTAACAATTAAAACAATATTCCCAATAATTTATTAATTATTATTTGTTTTATATTAGAAGTCAGAAGACATCTGGGGACCATAGCTCAAACCAAAATAGTTAACATTGTAAAAATGGTCAGTTTAATATTTTATACCAGTGTATTGAGACATATATGATGCAGATGCAAAGATATATGAAGGAATGGCTTGGATAATGATAATTAAATTCAGGAGGACTGATGGCAAAAAATATGTTGTCTTTATTATGTAGCAATCTCAGAATAAAAAGATAAAGCCACACACCCACAGCACAACAGTGTTAAAAAACAGAAAACTTACAACCCAGTCCATCCAAAACTCCATCAGGTGACAGTAGTAAAGAAAAAACCTTGGGGGGAAACCAGACTCAGTCAGGAGGCCAGATTTATTCCAGGCTGTATCACAAGTCAGACTTGTGCACAGATATTATTCAAAATTTTTTATTTAGCTACTTTCGCTTGGAGATCGGGATATGCCATGGTAGAATTAGGTGAGAAAATTGTAGGGTTGTAGTCTGACGTATAGTGATTATTTGTAGTGCAACCTCTGCTAGCTATACAACTTTTTGCGTGTGTGGATGTGTATGGATATGAATATCTTTCACACATCTGGTTTGTTTTTAGTGTTCAAAGAGTGGAGGCTTTACCATTCTCATCTGTTTTGTCTTTTATTGTTGTGCACCAAAACAGTCTGTAGCCTCTCACTACCCTTTTTCTGCTTGTGGGAGCTCTTGTGGGCTAGCTTGGGTCTCAGTATCTTCCTGCTAACATGTGTGTGTGTTTGTATAGTGTGGAACACATGCCTCCCAGCTGTGTTTCCCCCGAGTTTGCGCATTAAGTCAAGACGCACATATGCTCAAAGTGTTTGGTTTCAGTTGAGTCCATCGTGGCATTTTACAAAAAAAAAAAAAGATTAATGCGTAGACCTGGGGTATTTAATTAAAGTTCCTGGAGGTCCAGTCTCTAAATTTCCATTGACGCAAAGCTCCGAATGATATACAATTACACAGTTTTAGTGTTGTAAGAACTTTGCATTTAATTTCTGGTAATTTTTTTTTGGTAATTATATATATATATATATAATTTCTGTTTAAATACATTGTCTATAATATGCCGCCATTGCTGTTAACTGCTCCGGTTGGAGAAAAGGGGAGGGGATTTTTTTCTATATGTATTGAGAAAATGATTCATGACCTATGTAGAAACAATTTTGGATCTGGACCACCATCTACTTATTGGTGACCTCTGGAGTAGAATGTAGAAGTGAGTCTCTAAAGGCTTGAAAGAAATTGAGACAAATATATTTACGAAATGTAGTTTTTGCTGGATGTTTCAGCCAAACTTTGTTCATAAACATAAAGATCAGTGATCAGTAACTTTTTACTTTTTTGTCTTTAGCCTTTGAATAATTGCAATTAATATTTTGCAGGAAGTTGACTCACACTTAAATATTGCTTATGGATTACCTGCAACAGTTGGTGAGCAGAAGTAAATATAAAAACAACCATTAAAAAATAAAATGGGGTTCTACTAGAACTACCCACAAAAGTGAGGGTGGTTTGTTTTTAGCTAACTGAAATGTGCTTGGCTTCAGCAATGGCCCAGTAAATTGGTGTTTGCCCTGACAACAAAGACAATAAACAACAGCACTTAGTAAGCTCTCAAACACTTAATTGCCTATTAAGCACAGTCAACTTGTCATTCTTCTTCCTGTGCCTCCAAAAGGGCCTCCTTGTTTGCTGGAGAAGCCGCATGTACTAAAAACACACTGAGCCGTATAATGGGAGTGGTCCCAGCATAGAGCCTTGCAGCACCCCAGCACAAAAGTGCTGATTAAAATTTGTGACGTGGAAAGGAACAAGTTGTTTTACCAGCATCTGTCACATGAACAGACCGTGTATTAGTTTACATTCATTCAAGTTTTGCATTTTCTAATCCAGCCTGAATCCTTTAAACCTCCTATATACTCCTGCACAAAATTGCATAATTTTGCTCAGTCTGGGCCTCTGAATAAAATTGAGGTGTTTTTGTCTTCCTCGAGTATGAGCTCCATATTCTCCTATATTATACTACATTAGCCATAAAAGCCTAATGTATCAAATATGATACTGATGGAAAAAAAACACATATCAATAATATAAAAACACATCCAAACCTTTTGTATTATTTTTTCTAAAGGTTAACCTGTTCAAAAATAGTTTATTTTTTTATTTGTCATTCTTTACAGGGTTGAGGACCGTAAACTATTTTGCCTGTATTGATGTGTTTTCTTTTGAACTAGGAACAATGGACAACCATGTGGAACCATGTAGAATCGTGAGAAGACCTAGATGTTCTTTTTTTGTGAATGAATGTTAGGGGAAGAAAATAATCTTGATTACTTTGTTGCAGGTCTGACGGATGAGAAAGTGAAGGCGTATCTCTCCCTCCACCCGCAGATGCTGGATGAGTTTGTGCTGGAAAGCGTGAGTGCGGAGACGGTAGACAGATGGCTGAAACGGAAGAACAGCAGTCAGCCTGCAGGTACGGACTCATGGCCGTGTGCTAGAATATTCTGTAGTAGGAGCCCTGTGCGGTCAAAAATAGTCCTGCATTTACTTGCTGCAACAGTGTCTTTGATTTTTGGGGGTGACTTTTTAGATGTCATTTCACACAAATGTAAACATGATATTAATATTTTGAATGCATACTTTTGCATTGTGTTTATATGTTTATTTCCTGGTTAACCCATGCGTCTGGAAAAAAATTATACAGTATACAGGTTTGGTCTTTAAAAAAACAATCTATTAGTTGAGATAAAATACAACTAGCCATATAATTGGACATAACAAAATAAATAGATTTTTTTTTTTTTTTTTCAAAGAAAAAAAAAAATAATTCCCAAATAATTATTTTGTTGCTGATGTCAAAGGTTGTGTGTCCACTAAAACTATGGTATTTTGGCACAAAATCTGTCCCTTGGTGATATGACTATTATTATTATATCTGGCCCTGTATTTATATAAACATTTTCATTACTTGAAATAACATAAATGTTAACTGAAATACAATTTCAGCTAGTTGCAAAGGCATCATTTCTCATTTTATTTTAGTTTATATTTTAGTTTATATTTAGTTTAACTATAATAATAGCCTACATCACTGGTCCTGAAGCAAAACCAGTTGAGAAGATGAAAATGTTACTGCTTATCGTAACACATTCATATTGTTTAATTCTATTTGCATACTGGTTGTACAAATGAGAAATTTAAGACATTTTGTATGTTCATTAATTATCATAAATATTTCTTGCACGTCTGAGGCAAAACATGTATTATTTAAATTCAGTTTTAATATCTTAATCTAACAGCCATTTATCCTTTCCAATTTGACAGGAATCTATATGACACAGTAAATGTGAATTTCAACAGTACCCTAAAATAATTAATTTTCAAATCTTAATTTTCCTTTGAATTAACAGTCATGATAACGTGAAAAAAAAAAAAAAAAAAAAATACATCATTACACTTCATACACCTCTACTGAGCATGTGTCTGTGTTTATGTAACCTGAGCAGCAAAGACTGCAGAAGGCTAAAGGGTTAGCGCACTGGTGAAAGTATGGGAGAGAGGGCCTGCTGGGTCCTTACGGGTCATTAGGGCTGTTAAAGCGGGACTGGCTTCTCTGTGCGCAGCATGCTTCGTGCCGTGGCCCGCTCCACTCGACCCATCACATCCATCAAGGGCCCACAGGGTTGGCGGCCGGCCCAGCTCAGCTACTGACGTCAGAGCCAACCTCCAGGGGCATGCAGTCGGTCGGGAGGGGGACTGGAGGAGGGTGAATGTGTCGCATTTTGGGAATGTTTTCTGCATGAGTGCAGCAGTGCTCTCTCACAAGCAGCCGGCTGATGGTTAACCTCGGCTCTGCTCTGCAGGCTGGGCAGCGGGATTTTTCTCAGGCACCGTTTCAACATCAGTCTCTCTGTAAACCATGTGTGCCAGATTCTGTCTTGGCCTGTGAAGCATATCAAGCAGTGCTTTGAATTAGTATGCATGTTAGCTTTCAAATTCTTTGTGCACGTCAATGCTTTTTTCTTTTTCCACTGACTATCGATTAAAGCATATGGTTCAAGATGTGGATTCAGTCAACCAAGACACATTTTACATTTCATATACAGTGTGTTCATCATGTTAACATTGAGCATCTTCTCAAAGACACAGTCATTTTATAGTGTTTTTTGTATAACAATAATTAGTTTTTTACAATACACACTGTTTCAAAGCAGCTTCAGGGCAATAAAAAAAAAAAAAAATCATGCTGTACAGCGCAGTGGAAAAAGAGAAGAAAAAAAAAACTTGTAAAATGTTAAACTCACAATTTGATTACTTAATCTCAAAGTGTAAGCAATTGTTTAAATTTGGGTCATTTATTTTTCAAGTTTTACTCCAAATGAAAAAAATGTAATTTTCTTTTCTGACTCTATTTAGTTTTGTGACTGGCTGGGTTAAATAAATTAAAATAAATGCTAAAATGTTAATATTCAGTATATATTTCATTATTTATGAATCTAAAATGTCTTAAAAGGGTCACTTTTTTTAGTCAGAGAAACCATCGTTTAAAAAAATTAAAAAATAAACCAATTAAAGGATTAGTTCACTTTCAAATGAAAATTACCCCAATCTTTACTCACTCTCAAGCCATCCTAGATGTATATGACTTTCTTTTTTCTCATGAACACAATCAGAGATATATTAATAAATATCCTGATGCATCCAAGCTTTATAATTGCAGTGAACGGGATCAACGAGTATGAGTTGAAGAAAGTGATTCCATCCACATCCATCCATCATAAACGTGTACTCCACACGGCTCCGGGGGGTTAATAACGGCCTTCTGAAGCGAAGCTATGCGTTTGTGTAAAAAAAAAAAAATCCATATTTAACAAGTTATGAAGTAAAATATCTAGCTTCCGCCAGACCGCCTTCCGTACTCAGCTTACGAAGAAAATGTAAAACTCTCGCAGTTCAAAAAGCTTACGCTATGTCCTGCGCCTTCCCTATTCAACTTACGGAAAAAGCTTAACTGACGCGAGTTCCGTTTTTTTTGTAACTTGAATACGGAAGGTGATCTTCTATATATTACATATACATAATAATACCTAGAATATATATAGTACAGTGTTTCCATTTGATTACCTAGACTCTGGCGGCCCACCATAGTGTAATCTGTGCTGCCACAGTTTCATAATGAACTGAAAATATTTTAAAACTTCTTATAATAACATGAAAGGTTTTTGCGGCATTGCTTTGGCAAAGTAAC
Organism: Mylopharyngodon piceus; assembly: GCA_039654765.1. Classification (NCBI taxonomy): domain Eukaryota; kingdom Metazoa; phylum Chordata; class Actinopteri; order Cypriniformes; family Xenocyprididae; genus Mylopharyngodon; species Mylopharyngodon piceus. Next base: position 28,917,586 of record CM077450.1, read on the forward strand.
AAACGAACTAAAATCGAAAGCGCGATATGGTTTTTGCCCATACCAAATCGCAGAAGCCTGTGATTTAAATAAATAAGTATATAGTCTATCAGAGAAAACTTTAGGATGACCATGGCATCAAATTAAAAAGCCTTTATTATCAGATGGCTACATACAAAAAATCTAAAAACTCTCCAACGCGTTTCGGCCCATGCCTTCCTCAGGGAGAGTATGGGCTGAAAGCGTGCCATGGTCATCCTAAAGTTTTCTTTGATGGACTATTACAAACCCTAGACCATAGAGCACCTTGACTGGATACTCTCCCATAAGATGCGCTCTCTTCTATTGGACTTTGTTTTAAGTATATAGTCTGTTTGTGCTGCATGTTTCAAAGCGAACTGTGCACTTTGCTTGCGCGATCAGCTCGTGATCCGGTGTTTTCCGCGTCTCGGAGTGGCTTAGTTCACAGTGAATGAATGCAGTGAATTTCTGCATGCGCTGTTTAGCATGCATTTGGGAACGTAGTGTGCACCAGTTACGCATCATTTTCACATTTGCATAATTTCCAATATTTTTGTGGGAAGATGATTACAGCACTTCATGAGATTTGTAACAAGACGCATTTGTAAACCTGTTTTCACAGAAACTGTAGTTTTCCGCCAAAATAAAAGCTCAACTGCAATTCAGTCAAAATAAAAGCTCAAGGGTTTGTCTCTTGCAAGTGAAGAAATTAGGACAAAAGTATTGTAATTTTCTTACTGTAGCGTAAACTGAAAATATACTCATGAAATATTCATTTTCATTTATTTTACAGTTCATTTGTTTTACAATATTTGGCTATTACTGTCATAGGAATAATAAGAAATATAAAAATAGTGTTATCATTATTATATTCTAATTGTTTGGCTTCCTAAAACACCCGTGTGAATGTAATATAGACTGAGGGACCGAGAGGGTCCCTAGAGGGACTGAGGTCCACCCACCACAGTCTCACAAAATCCTATGGGAAACAGTCATATATAGGTTTAATTTCTGAATCAAGAAATTTGATTCATTGCAAAAGACATTTTATTGAAATTAATCAAACTAAAACAACTTGTTGTACATAAGATTAAATCTGAGACACTAGTAAAACGTCTTAACACTTTAATTTCATAGATCCTGAGGATTGTGAGTTAGTAACATAAAGGACAAAAAACCAAGTTTTTGCTTAATTTTACATTATAATCAAAATCACTGCAAATAAGTTATGAACATTTAATAAATCACCGTCCTATGATGAACAGGCCTTAAAGGGATAGTTCACCCAAAGGGATAGTTTATGACTTTCTTTCTTCTGTGGAACATGAAAGAAGATATTTTGAAGAATGTTTGAGTTCCACTGTATTTTTCAAAAAAAAAAAAAAAAAAATTTGTGTATGTTCCGCTGAAGAAAGACATACAAGATTGGATTGACATTGGAGGGTGAGTAAATGACAGAATTTTGGTTGAACTATTCCTTTAACGTTATGTTGTACACTTGGAAAATTATTGCATTTATGAGGTTCAGAGAACAAGAGACAATTGGTGCAGGTTACTCACATGGCTCCGGTCATAAAGAGAGAAAAACTAAATAAAAAAAATCTTATACTATTCCTTTGATAGGTCACAAGTGTACTTGTGAGATCACTGATTAGTTTAATAATACATTTTCCTAATCTGGTGTGCTCCACGCTGTCTTGAGCTGTGGAGATACCCGGACATCATATGATTCCACTGTTGTAGTGTATGTGAGAGCATCATTTCAGGCCTAGCGGCAGCACCGTCAGCAGGGCCAGTGGCTTCAATCCATGTGATGCTCTTGGTATCTGTCTGTTCCAACTTTCGCAAATACTGTGACCTGTAATTCCTCTAGCATGTCAGGCCCTTTTGCAATTCATGAAGATTCTACAGTCAAAGTACCATCAGCATTTATTTTGTGTCTGAGCATTGTCTCACCCATATACTGTATATAAATATTTATAGTGTATATTCTCTTGAATGTGCTTCTTGGCTTCTGCAGTTACCTCTGCATTAAAAATAAGGTGTTCCAAGCACTAAAGTCATCGTACTCTGACAGTGTGACATTGAATGGCTTGTCAAATCAATAGGCTAAAGGACAAGACCTACTGGTGACATCTAGCTCTTTCTAATTCTGTCTCCTTCAAGGATTTTCAAGGATAGATCTTTTTGCTTGTGATGGAGAATGACTACTTACAGAGGTCAACATCTGTTCATTTAGACACTGTGGGTTAGATCCTTTATTTTTATTCAATGGTTTGAAATTTAGGATAGCTTATTACTGTTGAAGGTGCAGCTTTTCTGTGAAATGTGATCAGTCATTTTTTATGTCTTGTGACCATTTTTACCTTGGAAGCACACATTTCCCAACGCTCTAGCCTTGAAATGTATTCAAATTTGTGTTATAATAGCTTTTAAGCAAATAAGCTATAGCTCTTATGTGTGTATTTTAAGTGTATTTATTCTCTATCATATTCTGCTCTGTATATATGGCTTAGGCTCCTCCTTTAACCCTCATGTTGTATTCGGGTCATTTTGACGTGCAGAGGATTTTCTTTTTCCTGAAAATGCTGGTTAATGTTATTGTATTGGACTAAAACTTACTGACTTTATTCACACAGAGTGTAGCTACTTCCCCAAAAATCTTTGAGAATTTTTGTAATTTTGTAATATATTTTGTAATATACATATATATATCTTTTGTAATGTACTTTTGACTTGGAATATAGCGTATAAATCAAGTCACATTTATTTACATAGCTCTTTATACAATATATTGTTTCAAAAGCACCAATAAGGGTTAAGCTTAAATCTAGATTAAATCAAGGTATGTATAATAATTCTGTTGCACCAAACTTCACACCTTGTTTAAAAATAAGGAGGCTTACATTTAAATCATCATTTTGACCCTATAGTTCTAATTTACATTTAAGATAGATTAAGTGTAATCCTTTTGCTACATAACTTTAAACTCAGATTTAAATCTCAATTAGGGAATAACTTTAAAGGTGATGAGGTGAGTGCCACTGATCACTACCACACCTCTCCTTTCTCATGCCTGCTCCACATGAAGCCTTTTTTATATTTTAGCCTGGCTCCGCAGTGCGAGCCTCCACTGACTGTACGCACTCCTCCCCAAACGGACTAGGCATTTATATTGACGTGCCCACCATCACACTATTCTTTGAAACGACAGGGGGCGACTCGGAGTAACTGTCCTCTAAACCATCAGAAAGCAGCAGTGAGAAGAAGTTAGATACACATGTGACGATGTTTGTTTTTATTACACTTCACCAAACCCAAATTTAAAAAAACAAACAAAAAAAAAACCACCACACGAAATGCGGTTTCGTGCACCCAGCACGCACGACCACCCACATCGCGATGATGTCATTTTTGCCGCTCACACCTTCGTGCTCGTGCGGACGCGGCGAGTATAAACAGTCCCTTTTAAGGAAAGTCTGTTCACTCGGCGGCCATATTTGCAACGCCTCCAGGCAGCTATTTCGGGCATCCAAGACCAAGTCCTATCTATTTGAATGGGGAAATCCTGAAATCTCAAAACCTGCTTGGCGAACTCACAATTAAATAACATATTTCAAATCAGCAAAAAAATCTGATATGAACTGTCCCATAAATGTTGTTTCTTATGCTCAAATAGCGTGAAAAAATCTAGAACCGGAGCCTCTAACAGCAGCTGCAGTGGCGCAATGACTTAGTGCGTTGAAGTCATGTTGAAAAGATCATATTTACGAGCTGAACACACATGAATGCCACCACTATGTTGTAAATACGAGTGGGAAGCTCAGGATTTTCTTTAAGCCCCGATCTGTAGGAGTTGGGGGCTTGTCAGTGAGAAACATGGTGGAATACAACAATACTTATAGGTATTAAGCAGTGACATTGTCAGGCTTTTCCGTTTACAACGAAGTAAGCTAATTGCCTGCACAAAATATGATAGCATTATAATATAACAATATAATATATAACAATAAAGTTTACAGTGGCTTCATGAATTAATAAAAACCAAAACACACCTGATGCACATTCTTTGTACTTCATTTTCTAGAAGTAGAAGTGCTGTATTTTTGTGTAATTAATTAAGAGAAAGTATTCCATCTTACTCCGACGAAAGTGACTTGAACGCACCTGCCGTCGTAAACACGACTTCCCACCTCGTAAATACGAACTTTAAAGGAGGACTTGAACGCACCAATAGTCACACTGAGAATCACACCTGTTGTTTTTTTATCTGTCTGTTTTTAAAATAAGTTTTGCTGCCATATTACTCCATTAATCGATACTTATACTTTTTCCAGTTTTGTAAAAAGCCATAAGAGCTCTGTGATATTTCTCTGTCTGCTTCATTCTATTGGTCTCTCTGTAATGGAGTTAGCAGTTTACTGTAGCAGTTTATAAAGACAGTTGACATTTTATACATTTGTGCCCTTTATCTACAAGAGCTACTTACACTATATGGACAAAAGTATTGCAACATACCAGTTAATTATTGAATTCAGACATTGTATAAAATCAAGCACCTGGCCATGCAGTCTGCATTTACAAACATTTATGAAAAAAATACATTGTTCTGAAGAGCTCAGTTAATTCAAGCATAGGATGCCACCTTTACAATAAGTCAGTTTGTGAAATTTTATTTCTGCTGCTAGTTTAATTAATATCAGCACAAAAAGAGCTTCATGGAATGGGTTTCTATGACCGAGCAGCTGCATGCAAGCCTTACATCACCAAGTACAAAGCCAAGCGTCACATGAATTAGTGTAAAGTACGCCACCACTGGACTCTGGAGCATTGGAAACGTGTTATGAGGAGTGACAAATCATGCTTCTCTGTTTGGCAGTCTGATGGGTGAGTCTGGATTTGGCGGATGCCAGGAGGACATTACCTGCCTGACTGCACTGTGCCAACTGTAATGTTTGGTGGAGGAGGGATAATGGTATGGGGCAGTTTTTCAGGGGTTGGCCCTTTACTTCCAGTGAAGGGAGCAGTTTGAGGAATGCCCTTTTCTATTCCAGCATGACTGTGCCCCACTGCACAAAGCAAGGTCCATTAAGACATGGTTGGATAAGTTTGGTATGGAAGAACTTGACTGGCCCGCACAGAATCCTGACATCACCTTTGGGATGAACTGGAATGGAGGCCTTTCTCATCCAACATCAGTGCCTGACATCACAAAAGCTCTACTGGTTGAATAGGCAAAAATTCCCACAGAAACACTCCAAAATCTTGTGGAAAGCCTTAGCTATATTAGCTATAAACATTGCATAATTTAATTCTTATTGGTGCAACTCACTCTTAGTGTTGTAAAATGAATCAATTATGAAACAAATTAAATTTAAGATGTAAAGCAGCTGTACAGAAGTGTCATTATTCAGCTCAATTTTGATCAGTATTGTTTCAATTTACATCAATAACTTTGTCAATGTTGCAAAGTTCAATTATGAAACAATTTCAATTCATCTATAAGCAGCTCTGCTGAAGACAATAGTGTCATTGTTCAGCTCATGTTCAGTATTGATTCAGTTTAGTTCAGTTTAATAATGGTGTCGATTTATCCAGCTCAATTCAGTTCAAATCTGTAAGTGTCAGTGCAGTTAAATCCATAATATTACAGAATATGAATCGCCTTTTAAAACCTCTTTTAAACAATAAGACATACATACTTATTTTAGTATATTTTTATGTTTTTTTTTTGTATTCTTTTTGAAGCCTGAAAGCTCTGGTCCCCATTCATTGTTGGAAAAGAGTGACCACATTATTCACAGTTTCTCCTTTTGTGTTACACAGAAGAAAGAAGTAACATGACGTATGACGTGAGGGTGAATAAACAATGACAGAATTCTCCTTTTTGGGTCAACTAATCTTTTAATACTAAGTGGTAGTGTTTTTTCTTGTTTGTTTGTTTGTTTTTTTTGTTTTCAAATCCCTAACCCTAAATATTAGCAAGCACTACTAATAATGTGATGTGTCTGTGCTTCGGTTGAGACTAACAAGGACCCCCAAGGCCCTAGTGACGTCAGCTCCCTGCACCTTATTCTCATCTAGTGTCCCACTGGCCCTGTTTTCTTCTCACACATATGCAGTCTTTTAGTAATTGATAAATCCCAAACCTTTCGCCGTTCTGCCTCCAGAGAAATGCTACATCTGGACTGGTCCTGTGTCATGTTGTCACATACACACACGTGTGTGTGTACAGTGTGATTTATGACATACTCATTCAGTCTGTCTTTAATCCAATGGCCTTGATGACCTTAGCCATTCAGGAGAGCCGGCAATGACGTGTGCCTAGAAAATCCTGAAATGCGCTGTAATTCAATAACAGAAGAGGAAGCTGCTTGAATGTGTAGTTTGTGTCCAGCTTGGCGCCAGACAGGGAATGTCTAGACATATTTCTAAGAATTTCTAAGAATTCATTAATACATTCAGTTCATTCATTAAATTAGTGATAATCGCATTTGCCATTTTGTCATTTTCTTGTTTCAGTGTGGTACATTGCCTAGCACTCCATTATTAAAAAATTAATCTATAATTTGACGTGAAACAGCGTTTTACTTCCGTAATACCATATTGACGAATTTTCAAGTGAAATGTAAAATTCAACAAGAAAAAAAACATAGAGCAGATATGATTGAATGGTGAAAGTGGTTGAAAGTATGGGGTGAAAATAAAGAGCTTGATGATGTCAGTCATTTCAAAGATTGTTACATTTTTTTGAAAAATTATATGAAGAAAAAATAGTTTACAAGACACCAGGAATGTGTTTTAAGAAAATAAATCATTTTTCATTGTTGACTGCTGTGTGTAATTTCTGCACCAGACCCTTTTCCAAATGGGTTTGTTCTGTTCTCCATATCCACCATTGGTCAGCAGCAGTGCCTGTTTTTTTTGTTTGTTTGTTTCTTTCTTTCCATAACAGAGTGCCCATAAAGATGGCATCGTCTAGATTGCGTAGTTCCAGGGCTATATGCACCAGCCAAGCATCTTTCATTAAGATAAATTGGAACGTTAATGACTCTCTTCGGGTATTATAGACCTCCTTGGCTCAAAAAATATATTTTGAGTCAAAATCAGCTTACATAGTTGTTTTAAAGTCAATGGCTTACATAGTTGTGTCTGCGCATTAAGCTAGGATAACTGAAATTATTTTAAAGTAATGTTCTGTGTTCAGTACAAGTTAAGATCAATTGATTACCACAGAGAATAATTTATATTAAATAGGGTGTAATGCCTTGCCCAATTGTAAGTACATTACATGTTTTTTGATTTCCACAATAAGGTACTTATTAACATAAGATCAAACTGTGGATATCTGCTTTGCTTTTCATGCTGAATTGAGAGAATTCATTTCAGTTTACACAAACAATCTTAGGCAGATTTTTGCCCACCGAGAGCTTGACAGAAACACATCTGCATGTCCCTGCATTGATTACCAAAGATTTCCATCTGGGAATACCAGAAATGGAACAAGTATGACGTGAGCATAGGTAGCCTGTGGCGCAAAGTGGAATATTGCCCTCCCTTAGCTGCCCAGCAGAACCTGGGTAGAGAGACACTTCTAGGCTCTTTTCTAAAACCTAGTGAGCTTCTTATGTAGACAGCCTTTTAATGCATCACATGTGCGCTTTCAAAAGCTAGATACCTTACAGATTCAGAAAAATACCATAATGACGAGTTCAATGAAAAAATCCCTCCAAGATGGAGAATGATGTGACAGAAGTGTTAATGTAAATGTAAAAGACAACTAATTTATTCAGTACCCTAAAATATCAATGTAAAAAGTTTGGGGCTATTTTAACCGATATTTGTCTGTGCACTTTTAAACTAAGTTTAGAGTATTGCAGCATTAGGTTAGCAAAATGCTAACAGGAAACTCTTTTGTAATCAGCGTGACGTCTATCGTTTGCTTAGCTTTCGGAGCGTTTTTGTCTGACATGTAAGTTGCTGCCTATATGTGGAGTGTTCCAGATCAGTCACTTGTTGGTTCATGTGGCTCTGTTTCAGTTTGAAGGAAGCTGCCTATGTAGACAGACTCTTGTCCATGTAGGCCAGGAACTGTCATCATAGCCATATTGTCATCATATGTGTTTGTGAGATGGAAAGGCAGGAGGAGACTCTGCCATACTTGCAGGTCCCGCAGTGTTCTCCTGAACATGGATTGTGCTGAAAGTGCATAGTGTCAGATTTACAAGATGATATAAATGGCTGATTAGGCACAGTGCCTGCCAATGTCAAAAGGGAATCAAAAGAGACCAAATCTATAGCTGATACAAGTGATCTGATGTGTGTCTCTGCTTATGAGAGTTAGACTTGCCGATCTGTTCTCTAGTCTAAATGTCCATTCATACTAAGAACTAAAGGACAAGGAAATATAAAAGTACAGTTGGGCTCTGTCCCAAATGGTGCACTTCTTGTACACTTATGGTCTTGTGGCCACAAGACCGTAAAGCAGTGATTCTCAAACTTTTTGACTCCAACTGTCTGCAACAATATTTGAAACGCCTGATAAAGCCCCTAATAAAGTGTTTTTGTTGTTGTTGTTTCGATTCAGTTCAAATTTTGTTCTCATCCATTTGTGTCTAAGCAAGCCAAAGGTCCATGAGGTGACAGTAGAGTAAAAAAAATAAATTCATATGCCTTTCCAGTTGTTCGTGATAAAGATTAAGAACAAAATGCCTATGGAGTTTTAAGATTTTAATTTGTACAGGTGCTGGTCATATAATTAGAATATCATCAAAAAGTTGATTTATTTCACTAATTCCATTCAAAAAGTGAAACTTGTATATTATATTCATTCATTACACACAGACTGATATATTTCAAATGTTCATTTATTTTAATTTTGATGATTATAACTGACAACTAAGGAAAATCCCAAATTCAGTATCTCAGAAAATTAGAATATTACTTAAGACCAATACAAAGAAAGGATTTTTAGAAATCTTGGCCAACTGAAAAGTATGAACATGAAAAGTATGAGCATGTACAGCACTCAATACTTAGTTGGGGCTCCTTTTGCCTGAATTACTGCAGCAATGCGGCGTGGCATGGAGTCGATCAGTCTGTGGCACTGCTCAGGTGTTATAAGAGCCCAGGTTGCTCTGATAGTGGCCTTCAGCTCTTCTGCATTGTTGGGTCTGGCATATCGCATCTTCCTCTTCACAATACCCCATAGATTTTCTATGGGGTTAAGGTCAGGCGAGTTTGCTGGCCAATTAAGAACAGGGATACCATGGTCCTTAAACCAGGTACTGGTAGCTTTGGCACTGTGTGCAGGTGCCAAGTCCTGTTGGAAAATGAAATCTGCATCTCCATAAAGTTGGTCAGCAGCAGGAAGCATGACGTGCTCTAAAACTTCCTGGTATACGGCTGCGTTGACCTTGGACCTCAGAAAACAGTGGACCAACACCAGCAGATGACATGGCACCCCAAACCATCACTGACTGTGGAAACTTTACACTGGACCTCAAGCAACGTGGATTGTGTGCCTCTTCTCTCTTCCTCCAGACTCTGGGACCCTGATTTCCAAAGGAAATGCAAAATTTACTTTCATCAGAGAACATAACTTTGGACCACTCAGCAGCAGTCCAGTCCTTTTTGTCTTTAGCCCAGGCGAGACGCTTCTGACGCTGTCTGTTGTTCAAGAGTGGTTTGACACAAGGAATGTGACAGCTGAAACCCATGTCTTGCATACGTCTGTGCGTAGTGGTTCTTGAAGCACTGACTCCAGCTGCAGTCCACTCTTTGTGAATCTCCCCCACATTTTTGAATGGGTTTTGTTTCACAATCCTCTCCAGGGTGCGGTTATCCCTATTGCTTGTACACTTTTTTCTACCACATCTTTTCCTTCCCTTTGCCTCTCTATTAATGTGCTTGGACACAGAGCTCTGTGAACAGCCAGCCTCTTTTGCAATGACCTTTTGTGTCTTGCCCTCCTTGTGCAAGGTGTCAATGGTCGTCTTTTGGACAACTGTCAAGTCAGCAGTCTTCCCCATGATTGTGTAGCCTACAGAACTAGACTGAGAGACCATTTAAAGGCCTTTGCAGGTGTTTTGAGTTAATTAGCTGATTAGAGTGTGGCACCAGGTGTCTTCAATATTGAACCTTTTCACAATATTCTAATTTTCTGAGATACTGAATTTGGGATTTTCCTTAGTTGTCAGTTATAATCATCAAAATTAAAAGAAATAAACATTTGAAATATATCAGTCTGTGTGTAATGAATGAATATAATATACAAGTTTCACTTTTTGAATGGAATTAGTGAAATAAATCAACTTTTTGATGATATTCTAATTATATGACCAGCACCTGTATGACTGTTCCAGGTTTCAAATCACACTTTTAAAATCAGGCTACCTCATTTATCCAGGTTTTCCAAGACCATGGGAACCGTAATAGGTTGTTGAGGGGGTGAATTAAAACAATAAATATCTTGATGTTGTGTTGTTTTAATCATCTTGAGGCCCCCTTGAAAGTTTGCTGAGGCTTTCTGTTTAAGAATCACTAGAGTGTCCCATTCGTCATTTTTGATTTCAGAAGGGTGCTCATGAACGCCCCTTTTATGTCCACTTTGCACCCCCGATCACTCAATTACTAGTGTGAACCGCAAGGACGTAGGGTGCCATTTGGGTCATGACCTTGGGTCCACAAGTCTTGAGACCACATTGAAAGGGAATAACTGGAAATAAATACATTTTAGGATTTTGAAAAATTTAAAACAATTAAACATAATGAACCCTCTGTACATACACACAGTTTTTTTTACTCTTTAAACATTTCAAAGTGTGTCCAATGCCAAACTTTCCCTGAAAAACAAAAAACAAAACAAAAAAAAAAACTTGGAAATCTGAATGCTGAAGATGGGTCATTGCAGTATGCTGCTTTGGAATTGGTGTGATTGGTCTGTGTATGTGAATATTTTATGCCAAACATTTGGACTTTAGGTCTAAGGCTTTTGAAATAAATTGAGACATTCTCAGTTATAATCAGTTATGAAAATTATTATTAATAAATTTTATTCTAATCACTTACTGTTTGTTCTGTAATTCAATAACTTAGAGACTGTTTAGCCACTCAGGTACAGTTGTGGTCATACGTTTACATACCCCTTGCAGAATCTACAAAATGTTAATAATTTAAAAAATAAGAGGCATCATAAAAATTGTATGTAAACTTGGGACCACATCGGCACCTGTGAGCAGTCTGACGTATGTTGCTGTTGCGAGTGAGCTGTAATGCTTGCACAGAGGTACATTCTACAAGACGTTCATATGAATCACTTCCTGTGTTCTGCACACTGACTGAGCTACTTTCTAATGGGGGAAGCCAGTAGGAAGAGTTTGCTGAACGTCCCCAGGTTTTATAAACCCACTGACCTCAGATACAGGTGGTTTCTTAGGAGAACAAAAGGAGAAATTCTCCTACTTTATCCTTACTCATCTGGATGTGCATGTTTGTGTCTGTATGTCATATTTGTGTTTGTAGGTAGATGGAGCTTTTGCAAGCCATTCTATCTTTTGCAGTCTGATATTTACCAAGGGCTTGGGTATCAGATTATAAAAACTTTTGCTTAATTTGAAGCTTGAATTTTGAAGTTTGCACAGCCCGAGAAAGAACACTTATCAATACAGTGGAAAATTGTCAGTTTGGCTACATGAGTTACTCATTGAATGCTTAACACTGTGTTCCAACCAGGCAGGGGGAAAATGCAGTTTTTGTCTTAATCAGTTGCAAATGTGACAATTAGGAAGGTGACAGAACTTTTTGTTGGTTGATTCGTTTCTTATTCTGTTGCATTCTGCTCTCACTGACCCAAAATTCTGCTCCACAGAGCAGGGTTTTGTATATTGTTCTGACTGCAATTCTGTCAATGTGTAACATGGCACCTGATCAGGACACTGGAGTCAGTTTTAGCATAGCTACACATTAAATTGTGTTTGTTTTTGTGTTTGTGTTGTAACTGTGACACAGCGGTCAGTGCATGTCACATTGTGCTGTGTTGCTCATGTTGGTGATGCAGATTTGATCCTGTTTCTCATGTGTTACTCTTTTCTCTTTGACATCCTACAAATGAATTCATTAAGGCATAAAAAGTCCATAAATTAAAATATATATATATTGTAAGTAATACGCACAAGACTATGTAAAAAAAAAAAAAAAATGGGACACATAATAAATCAAAATAAAACATGCTTTATGCAAATGAAGGGACATCAAATTAATTAATTAATTCATATAATTAAAGGCATAAAAAGTCCATAAATTAAATAAATTAAAAAATAAAAAAAAGTAAACGCACAAGACTTCGTAAAAAATGGGACACATAATAAATCAAAATAAAACATGCTTTATGCAAATGAAGGGACATTCTGCCCAGTCATCCATGAAAGTGACTTTGTGTTACAGTATATGATCGTCTTCATTTGTTTTGACATGGTTTTCTTTTGTATTTTAACAGATGACTCCTCAGCTAAAGAAGTTAGCAGGGTAAGTGAGGCATCGCTTTTGTGTGTGTGTGTGTGTGTGTGTGTGTGTGTGTGTGTGTGTGTGTGTATGTGTGTTTTTGTGTTTACATAATATATGTGTGTGTAATGTGTACACACACACACACACACACATATATATATATATATTTAAGAAATATTTACATGTATACATGTACATATATATATTTATATATGATTTATATTATATATAAATATAATATAATATAATTTTGTTAAATATATACATGCATATGTGTGTATTTATATATACATAATAAATATAATGAGCACACATATATTATGTAAACACAAACTTTTATTTTGGATGCGATTAATCGTGATTAATCGTTTGACAGCACTAAAGTTTGCATATGTGTTTTTTGTTGAGTATCATATTTCATACATCAGGCTTTTATGGCTCATATAGTATGATAGAAGAGAATATATACTCGTACTCAAGAATGATTTAGAGGCCTAAAATATGCAATTTGGTGCACTTTCTGATACTTATATGTCCAAAAAGTAAGAAAAAAATTTGATAGCTTTTACTGTAAATCAATGAGATCTTATAACAGTATAGCTGACTTACATATCAGCTGTCACACTATATCTCCCAAAAATATGTCTTATTAAGATGATATTTAAATGTTTCGTTTAATGATCAAAGCTCTGTAGTTTTTATTGTGGGGCAAAACATATGATGCAATGTAATACAATGATGATTGAGAGATCATCAAATAAACGTTTCTCAAATCCTCATGTATCATATTTGACCCTCACAGTTTTTTTTCTGAAAATGATGTATGGATAATAAAGTAAACCTAATCTCATCTTTAAATATTACTTACATTGTAAAAGTTATTCTTAGGTCTACTTTATAAAAATCATTAAAGATTTCACAGCAAATAGACACATGTATCACGACCTGAAGGGGGATGTTTTTACAATTATACTAGACTTTTACTTGTTAAAAAAGTATAAACTATCAACCAGACGACAGACAGCATGTAGTAAATAATGTACAACAGGTTTTTCAGCAAAATTTTGATCATGTCTATAATTTAGAGGCCTTAGAAATGTGCTTATCAAATATGATGCAGTAGCCTTTATAGGGTTAACCTTAAAGCAGTTATATCATGGAATCAATGTTGTAGAATGAAATGGATCTCTTACATTTAAAAAAAAAAAAATGTAATGTGTGACCCCTTTATTAAAGTAAGTGTGTGGCAAAAGTGTGAACTCACGCCAAAAGGCAGAGTGTCCCAAGTGGGGATGGTTATCAGGGGAGAAGCGCTCATGGAGAACTTCATTGAAAAGTTTCTGCTAATAATCACTAAGCAACACACACTCACGCATACAGCTGCTAGATATGAGAGTGTCTGTTAAATGACAAATGACATGGAGAACACAAACCCTGTGACAGATTTAAATGAGCAGAAGCAATGACCTGTTAATGAGATCATTGCCACTTTAATGGGCTAGGGTTAGGGTTAGGAACACACACACTATGCTCTGAGACCCGCTGATTTAGGGGACAGAGATGAAGAAGTTAAACGGGGCCGGTGGAGAGCGACAGGAACAGCAGAACACGATGGAGACAGTGTGCAGGGACGGGGTTGGAGAAGACGGGGAGGGTGGTCTGTGGAAACAAGGACTTTTTGGAGAAGGACAGCGGGGACGTCGCCTGTCCTCAGTGCGTCACATGTTCGTCTACATAAACAGGATGCTTAGGGAGCCGTTCCCGTGGGGGAGCACCTCACACACCCCTCGTCCACCGGCCCACTCTGACCTTTCACACAGGGACAGAAATAGACATTCTTGTTTTGGCGTTCACTCCTCCTGATTTGGATGTTAAAAACTGATTTCTGTATTATACACAGGTCTTTTTTTTTTTTTTTCATATTTCATGTGAATATTGTGAGAGCAAAGCTTCATTATTGGATGTTCATTATATATACTGCCTTCTAAGAATAAGTTGTTTTGGCCAAAATGTCAAAAGTGTCAAAGGGAAGTTCCATAATGCATTGCATCAAGTTCAGTGAAAAAATCTATCCAGAATGGAGGACAAAAAGATCTTTTCACACTGCGCTTAACCCCGGGTTATCGTCGTTCTAAACACCACTTTTAACCCTGGGTACACTGTAAAAAATTATTTTCATTATTTGATATCACAACATTTTTTTTCTTTTGTCAAATCAACTTCAATAATTATTGTAGTTCAAATAACATAATATTTTGAGTTTCTGTTGATTAAACCAATCGCCTTCATTGTATTAACTCAAATTTTTATTTTCAATGAACTCAAATTTTTAAGGCAAACAGGTAACTTACTTTTTTAAGTAAACCAGCAATTCTTTTTTACAGTGTAAAGGAATGTTTCACACTTGTAATTCAGAAGCGGGGCTAGCACCGCTTTTTACCCGGACATTGCGGTGCCAAACTTGTACAGTCTGGAATGATGCGGTGTAGAATGTTACAACTAGACGCTGTAGACAGCCAATCGCGTACTCATATTTGCCTGCTTTGGACAGTCACGGAAGCACTGCACATTGTATATAAACAGTAAATTCAGCGTTTGAGAGGAAAAATGTCAAATGCTGACAGAAAACATGACAATTTGAGTGAAGAGACGGTTTCATTCTTACATTTATAGTCCGAAATGTCCATTCAGTATAAACTCGATAGTACAGTCGGCAATATGAGGATCCACAATGCTAGAGCTAGCTAGCCTAAAACAAGTCGCGTGCTGCGTTTATCCAGTCAATGACGCTGACACCGCAAATATGCAAATAAGAACATTAACCCAGAGTTAAGGAATATCAGCTTATGAATACCCAGGATTAATTGTTAACCCTGAGTAAATTATGAGCAGTGTGAAATGTGAAGCAAGATAATCCAGGATTCTGTTTACCTGGGGTTTAGAATTACCCAGGGTTAACTATTTTAAGTGTGAAAAGCCCTAAAGAAAGACTGTTTTCAGTCTAATTAAATGGTCTGTTTTACACAGTATTTGTGACTATGTATTTTTATGTTGGTTTTTTTTGTTGTTTTTTGTTTTTTGAGTACCCAGTTGTTACCTAATGCGAAATGCAAAATTGATTTTAATGTTGAATTGAGTCTCCTGTGTGGAAGGATAAATCTGAGATACTCACATTGTACCTTTCTTTTAATTTATTTAACTTTCGGCAAAAAAATAAAATCACTACACTAACGTTTAAAAGTTTGGGGTCAGTAAGATTTTTATTTATTTATTTTTTTTTACAGAAATTAATACTTTTATTTGGAGGATGAATAAAATTGATAAGGATGAATTAAATTGATCAAAAGTGACAGTAAAGGCTTTAACATTTTTACAAAATTTTTCAATTTCAATTAAACACTGTTTGCTCCTGCAACAAATGCATCACGGTTTCCACAAAAATGTTTGCATTGATAATAATAAGAAATGTTTCTTGGGCAACAATTCAGCAAATTAGAATGATTTCTGAAGGATCATGTGACACTGAAGACTGGAGTAATACAGCATACAGTGCAAGTGCATGTGAATGTGTGTCTTTCTTGTGTCCAGCAGTACCAGGACACGAATATGCAGAGCGTCGTATATGAGCTCAACAGCTACATGGAGCAGCGGCTGGACACTGGAGGAGACAACAAACTACTGCTCTATGAGTTGTGCAACATCATCAAAACAGGTCAGAGCCTTTCTGTCTCACCCACATACGTAAACACTCACAGAGCCCAAATTACCCAGCATGTTATGCACTTCAGGTAAAAGGTAGTCCAGCCATTCATAACACTTATTAATTCTTAAGTAACTGTTCTTATTAATTTTATAAAACATTATTATATATAAAATGTTACTGAAAATTTTTACCAAATGGCACAATTTGTTTTACCATTGCCAAGTAAATATATACTGTATAAAAAGAATGAATTATAGTAAATTTACGTAGCCTATAGCCTTCCGTTGGCCCAGACGATTGGCCCGCGCAGCCCACTTGAGTCAAAAATTCTAATCAGTTTAGCGTGTGCAGCGGTTTAAAAGCATCCGTCAACGTCGAAATGTTTGAGATAGCCAATCAAATCAAAGAAGGCGGGATTTACTGTTCACAGAAGCCGAGCAGCGCATCGCTTGAAGAATGCGAAGATGTAAGCAACTGAACATGACGAGACAATACAGCAATATTTGCCAACTGTTTTCGATTAAAAAAATGTTAAATGTTAATATTAAATTCCAGGGATGCAAACTACTACTGACTTTTTTGAATTTCTCTTATTTCAATGCCATTTATGCTATTCGTCACACAATGCACAAAGGAACATTAACCTAGCAGTTTTCAGCATATTTCAGTTGACATTTGATATTCAACAGTGTTTTGATCTGCCTGCATTGACACCATTGTATGCGAACTGAACTGAGCTGGATGATGACATCACTGTTTACTCCAGTGCTGATATAGAGAAATTAACTAAATTAATAACTATTGATTCTT
Source organism: Mylopharyngodon piceus (assembly GCA_039654765.1). Lineage (NCBI taxonomy): Eukaryota > Metazoa > Chordata > Actinopteri > Cypriniformes > Xenocyprididae > Mylopharyngodon > Mylopharyngodon piceus. The sequence goes on from CM077450.1 coordinate 28,934,603, forward strand.
ACATCAGAATGAATCAATACTGAATTTACTTAAGATGGATAATGACATCATTTTCTTTAAGAGCTGCTGTGCAGCCAAAATTATATACCAGTTATCACTGTAAAGCTGCTTTGACACAATCTGCATTGTTAAAAGCGCTATATAAATAAAGGTGACTTGACTTGACTTGATAAGAGTGAATGTTTGTACAAATTCGAATTCCGGAAATGTTGGGACGTTTTTTAAATTTTAAAAAAAATTGTGGTTTTGCATTGTCCTGCTGAAATACACAAGGCCTTCCCTGAAACAGACGTCGTCTGGAGGGGAGCATATGTTGCTCTAAAACGTTTATATACCTTTCAGCATTCATAGTGCCTTCCAAAACATGCAAGCTGCCCATACCGTATGCACTTATGCTCCCCCATACCATGCTGGCTTTTGAACTGAACGTTGATAACACGCTGGAAGGTCTCCCTCCTCTTTAGCCCGGAGGACACGGCGTCCGTGATTTCCAACAAGAATGTCGAATTTGGACTCGTCTGACCATAGAACACTTTTTCACTTTGAAACAGTCCATTTTAAATGAGCCTCGCCCCACACGACACGACGGCGCTTCTGGACCATGTTCACATAATGCTTCCTTTTTGTATGATAGAGCTTTAGTTGGCATCTGCAGATGACACGGCGGATTGTGTTTACCGACAGTGGTTTCTGGAAGTATTCCTGGGCCCATTTAGTAATGTCATTGACACAATCATGCCAATGAGTGATGCAGTGTCGTCTGAGGGCCCGAAGACTACGGGCATGGAATAAAGGTCTTCAGCCTTGTCCCTTATGCACAGAGATTTCTCCAGTTTCTCTGAATCTTTTGATGATGTTATGCACTGTAGATGATGAGATTTGCAAAGCCTTTGCAACTTGAAGTTGAGGAACATTGTTTTACACAATCTTTTTACACACTCTTTCACAGATTGGAGAGCCTCTGCCCATCTTTACTTCTGAGAGACTCTGCCTCTCTAAGACATCCCTTTTATAGCTAATCATGTTACAGACCTGATATCAATTAACTTAAATAGTTGCTAGATGTTCTCCCAGCTGAATCTTTTCAAAATTTCTTGCTTTTTCAGCCATTTGTTGCCCCCGTGCCAACTTTTTTGAGACCTTCAAATTTGAAATGAGCTTATTTAGTGGATAAAAGTGTAAAATTTCTCCGTTTAAACATTTGTTATGTTATCTATGTTCTATTGTGAATAAAAAATATTGACTCATGTGATTTGAAAGTCTTTTAGTTTTCATTTTATTCAAATTTAAAAAACGTCCCAACATTTCAGGAATTCGGGTTGTATATCTGTTTCCAGACTTTCTTTTGTAATTTCACTTGTCTAAGAAAATTCATAAAACTCAAAATATCATTCTCAAACTTACACTAGAACATGGTAAATCTGATGACTTTCACTTTCAAGTCCCGTGATTAGGAACGTGTCATATGCTAAAATAAAAATATAATTTGCTAGTTAGTTCACATGCATTTTTTCATATATTAAGTTTGAAATAATTCTTTTTAACTTTTTAAGACTTTCTAAAACAATGTTTTTTAAAGAAGTCTGAATTTATTTGATCAAAAATACAGTAAAAACACTAATATTATGAAATACTGTATTACATTTTAAAATAACTGTTTTGCATTTTAAAATATTTTAAAATGTAATTTATTTCTGTGATCAAAGCTGAATTTTCAGCATCATTACTCCAGTCTTTAGGGTCACATGATCCTTCAGAAATCATTTGAATATGCTGATTTGCTTTATTATTACTGATTTTCTTAATTATTATCAGTTATTATTTGTGCTTAATTATTAATAATGGTTCTTATTATTGTTAATGCTGAAAACTGTTTTTGCATATTAATATTTTTGAGGAAACTGTGATACTTTTATTTTTCAGGATTCTTCAATTAACAGAAAGTTCAAAAGAACAGCATTTATTTGAAATATAAATCATTTGTAATAATTATAAATGTCTTTACTGTCACTTAAATCAATTTAATGTGTCCTTGTTGAATAAAAGTATTAATTTCTTTTTTTTTAATCTTACCCCAGACTTTTGAATGGTAGTGTATCACGTTTTCCACAAAAATCTGAAGCAGCACAACTGTTTTCAACATTGATAATAATCAGAAATGTTTCTTGAGCAGCAAATCAGCATATTAGAATTATTTCTGAAAGATCATGTGACACTGAAGACTGGAGTAATGATGCTGATAATTCAGCTTTGATCACAGGAATAAATTTTACAATATATTCAAAAAGAAAAAAGTTATTTTAAATGATAATAATATTTCACAATATTACGGTTTTACTGTATTTTTCATCATCATAAGAATTTTTCATAAGAATTACACTTTTTTCCACAATTAGAGCTCTATTCCATAAAATGACAGATGTCAAGCTCCTGAAAGGACAAATACTATAACCACTAGAAAGGCACCATAAAAACAGTCCACATTCTGCACTACATTCCAAATCTTCTAGACCATACCAGAGCATTGTGTTATATCGACTGATTTTATGGGAGGTATTGAACTTTACTGATATTAAACTGTCCCTCTGTGTAAAAGAGCCGTGTAAAAATTCTTCAAAATTATTTACTATTTGCCATGTACACCACGAAAGACAAATTATAATGTAAGAAGCATGCCAGTCATTCATTAATGTGAATGATAAGCATTTCAATAAAAAAATTTAAATAGCATTTATATTTCTGTATTGTGTTATATTTTTATCTTAGTAAGTGGTATAAAAAAATGCTCTGTGCATAATGAGCTGGTGGGTTTATGGTGTGGAGTGTTGCGGACCAGGTGTGATGGGCCGCTGTGTGCCAGAAAGTCCAGGGCCACTTTTTAGCCCCAGTCCATCCCTGGTAGAGAACCTTACAGTTGAAGGTGTTGTGAATCCAGGTTAAAAGGTCTAAATACGGGTGTTCCCCATCTCTCTCCTCCGCACACATGCTGATTGAGCAGCGCTCAGCCTGTCACTTCCCATCCACCCACACTTCATCTGAATGCTGCAGCACTGCAGAGCGCTGGGATTCAGTCCGGCCCCCTGCATGTCTCACACACCAGCACTAGCCACTGCACACCAAACTGAAGCGTGTGCTCACCAGTTTCAGAAATTAACTTATTTTTTATTAGGGAGCAATATTTGGATATGGATTTTTTCAGGGGCATTTTGTACCTTTATTGAGGTACCATATTTGTTTTTCTACTCTATAACAGTTTATATAACTATATGTAACAGTGTTCAAATCAGTTTTCAAAAAGTGTGTCAAATACTTAATTGAATCAGTTTTTTATTCAGCATTTTTTATCCGCATAAACTACAATGGAAACACATTTACCAAATAAATCCCTCGATGCGCAACAAAATCTCACGTGACTTTGCCTCAACAGTGGATGTGATTGGATAACTGGACTAACCAGCGGACCAATCACATCACACAGCATCTCAAATGTTGGTTTGGTCATTCTGAAATGCCTGAGCCAAAGTCTGTCATCATAATGATTTGATATAATGACCTTCAAGAAGTTTCTCACATGATTGCGTTCACAAACACCAGCATCCAAACGCAAGATAACATGACAGCGTTTATTGCGTTTCATCTACAGATATTTTGCGCCAAATTCCCATGACAATTCTCTTGAACACGTGGGATGGAAACGGTGCTTTATTCACAAATGTTTTTATGCGATATTCCAATTTTGCACATAAATTCTCAACTTTGAAACTTTGGAAACATAGCTAATGTGAATTAAGTGATATAGCTTTCAGATTAGAAGTCTTTAACTATTTTTATTACCTTAAGTGGTAATTTTACCCCAAGCCCTGGCTAACACTCATTCAAAACACCCCTCTTCTTTTACATTCTTTTGGTCCTTTGGAATACTTGGATCTTCTTCAAGAGCAAGAATTATTCTGTTAAAAATATTAGCCATGTGTATTAGCACTTTGCTTTTCATTTCCCCCCCTAGAAATGCCATGTTGAATCTCTGGGCCCTTTTTGTATCCAGTTAAATTCTTTGGGATCGTACCATTTTGAATGTACATGTCTAACACATGATACAGTACATCATCCTTATTTTTTATTTTCCTTTTTTTTCACAGCCACAAAAGCTGATGGATTTGCACTTTACTTCCTTGGAGAATGTAACAATGTAAGTATTTTCTGTTCTGGTTGAGTTGATACATGTTGAAAAGTGTTTAGTGGATACAGACATTGAGAAATATACTCAAACTGTATAGTCATTAAAAACTTGATTTAAGGAAGGATGGAAATCTTTTAGTGACTATTTTATATTTTAGATTCTTCAAAGAAGCCAGTTTTTGCTTAGATGCTTCAATTAAACTAGGAACAATCTATATTTTGTCAGCAAAACTAATTTCGAAGCACTGAAGCATTAGAGGTCTTAAGATCATGAGAAACATAAACTCAGCCAAGTGAGTCCAAACCTTTGATTGGTCATGTACATGTTCTGTTTGTCTCAAAATGGCCTGGAATTTCTATAGCATTAAAACACTCAAGACCCCTGATATGTTAATTTCCTCTCTTTTATCCACTTGAGTGGTTTTGCTTGGATGGCTAGTATTGTGACCAATTCAACTAAGTTAGAAAGGGCTTCTCTTTTGCCTAATCTGTTTTATTTTGTGGAAAGTAATGGATTGATACACCAATCTGTGGTGTTTTTATTTTTAATCATTCATCTGTTACTTTCATTTTAGAATTATATAACTGTCAGATTTAAGTGGGTACAGCTAGTCTTAAGTTTAAATGTAATTATTTAGCATCGTAATAAAAATATTGTTAACCGTTTTTAGGCAAGTGCTGTATTTTATCAGTGATAGGAATATATAATGAGATTTTTAAAGTACAGACAAATATTATAGTTACAGTGATGAATCAAGATGTTTTCTTTAACGTCATGCTGTTTTGTTGATGTTGCTTTCCCTCTCACAGAGTTTATGTTTGTTCACTCCGACGGGGGCAAAAGAGGGGCTTCCTGGGCTCATCCCCTCTGGTCCCATCACGTTTGGGACCACCATCGCCGCTCACGTTGCAAAGACACGCAAGACACTACTAGTAGAGGACATCATGGGGGTGAGCCACATGCCGTTTTCACTCTTTTCCAAGATCCTCAAATTTTTAATTTCACTGCAGCTCAATTTGACAGTATTTGCACTAATAATTCCTTTAATTTTTTATGGTAAATTGTGCTATTTCTACTATTAATGTACATTTTATCAAATTATCTAAAGTGGATATGAAATTTGTCACTACACCGAATGTGTCATGCCACGTCCAGTTTGTCATACACTGGGAGCGATTAAGCTGCGCGTCATCTTGAATGTTCACTAACACGGACTATTCAGCTGTGACCTTGTGGTTACGCTTCAGCAACAGTTAAATGACAATAAAATATGTTGTAAAAAAAATCATTTACACTTTTCACTTTTCTTATTTTCATAAGAAATCCTTTGGTAAAAAGACTGACTTTGCATGGCAAAATAACAAAATAGTTATTTTAGAGCAGTGTTTCTCAACTGTTGGAACGTGACCCAAAAGTGGGTCGCAAGACCGTTTTGAGTGGGAGTGGGTAGTCAAAGAAACAACAACAACAAAAACTTATTTCTAAATGTTTTTCTGATGCGAGACTTTTATTTTGAAAGACATACGTGAAAGCTGTTGACTCCTCTGCAAAGACTTTGCTCTTTTGTTACACAAAACTTGTTTTTCCGTTCCACTGCGCTACATTTCCATTGTTTTTCTGTGTCTATGCGCTAGATGCAGTGTCATGACACGTACATGACACAGCGTTCTAAAAATGCGGCACTCAAGTTAAAAGAAGTTAAACTTTTAAATCCCCCATCTCTAGACCTTGCAGGGTTTTTCATTACCCTGACCTGCATCTTGCGTTGTCCTGATTCAGTATCTGCTGTCAGATGAGATGATGTCAGGCTATATGTCAGTGTCATTATAGAGTGGTGCAGGGATGACGTCAGAATCCAGAAGACTAATTCACCGCTGGTTCCTTTCTAGATTTTCCTATGGGGTTATATAATGGGATTTTTCAATTTATAAGTAAAATAAAGCCTGTGGTAAATATAACTTGACGATACTTTTGACATTTTGTTCTACAACGTAAATTGCACACACTCATACCAAAAACCCTAATTTTGAAGCAGTTATGTTTGTTTATTTTTGAAAACGTATGTTTCAAATAAGAAACTAGATAAGACAGTTTGATGTGCATTCCATTCATCAAAATCTGTGTCCATATGTCAAATTCCTAAAAATTTGGGTCACGGCTTAATGACCATGGGAAAATGTGGGTCCTTTGACCAAACCAGTTGGAAAACCACTGTTATTTCAATACATAACAAATAAAATTCATCTTTTTATTATTCATATTAATATTATTGTACCTCACAAATGTTTTTCAGACAACATAGAAAAAGTGTAAAAATTATATAAATTTTAAAGTTAGACAGACAGACTGACTGACTGATTGATTGATTGATTGATTGATTGATTGATTGATTGATTGTACTTAGAGACTTAGGACTGTTTTAAGAACACCCCCCCACCCCCTTTCCCTGTGTGATCCTTGTGTACTATTTTTTTTTTTTTTTTTTTTTTCCTGTAGGACGAGAGATTCCCTCATGGCACAGGGCAGGACTCAGGGATCCGTGTACATTCTGTTTTGTGTCTACCCATCCTCACCGCCATCGGAGACCTCATTGCTATCCTGGAGCTGCACCGCCACTTGGGCAGAGAGCCCTTCAACCTCAGCCACCAGGAGGTACTGTAAGGGAGAAAGTGCTGGTATTTTTTTTTTTTTACATGTCTACTACCCATGTGGCTCTGCTCGCAATTCTTTTAGCCAGGCTGCACTTTTTCCTCAGGACTATTCAAGGAATATTTTAGGTTGCTTTCAATTTAATGTCTCTGGATAACATCCGTGGGATGCCTCAATTACCACATTTAATATTTTGACAAATGAGAAATTATAATTTATAATTTCACAGTAGTGTAAAATAATGGACTGAGAACTTTCAATCTATCTATTTCAGATAAACCAACCCCTTAATTGCACATACTGTAAAAACAAAACAAACTGTAATTGGTCGCTTCACATGTTAGTCAATCAGTCTCTTCCTGCTTAAAGGTACAGTCACATTTACTGTTGTTCGGCGAATTTTCACAGGCGAAATCCAGTCATTTCAATAGGAATCCCCGCGATTTGGAATTTCGCGTGAGGGACGAAAGAATTCCCAACACCAATTTCTCAACGGGTTCAGGTTTTTCACAATTTCACCACGTTGACCTACAGAAAACTACTTGGTTTGAAAGTGACTTCTGTGGTGGCTGTGGTTTTTACATTGCTAGACTATAGACAATATACAATGGACCTTTTTTTTGGACCTTAGTTATTTTAAATGGGTGGTCCTGTCTTGTTCAGTACAAGTTGCAATATGGACCAGACCTTATGCTATCTAGGAATTCACAGTAGATTATAAAAGTAAAGTACTTTGTAAAAGGTTTGGTTAGTTCCTTTGAATAGTTCTGTTGTGTTATTTCAGAGTTTTGATAACTTTACTATTATTGGAAAAAATGGAGGGGCAACTTCCTTTCACTGTCCTGCAGAGTTTAGTACCATCCCTAATCAAACGCACCTGTAATTTTTAAGTAAACCTAAAGACTTGGCTATGTCCAAAAATTGCCTCTATACCCTTACATAGTGCACTATTTGAAGGGACAGCCATTTGTAGTGGTTTCCATAGTGGACATTATTACAGTATGTGCACTCGTGCTATCCCATAATGCACCTCAATAACGAGTGTACAACCGATGAACACTCAATAGATAGAGAATACCCATGCCCTGTGAGCATTGCGCCAACAGTGTTGCCAATTTAGCGATTTTGTCACTAGACTTCCCCGCCCCTTTTGAGACTTTGTTCAAAAGTTTAGGGACAAATCTAGCTTCTAACTTCTTGGACAAACCTTATCTAGATTCTTATTTTGCCCACTGATCTATATTCACATTTATATAGATCAATGAATTTGCCATTATGATGTCAGCTAGTGACATTTAGCTACCAGTTTTAGCTACTTTCCATTGAAAGCAGTTGGCAACACTGCGCCAAATAAATTCAGTGAATGAGGGCGCGATTTTGGATACAGCCTCCTGTTAGATTTTTCAGGTGTGTTTGGTGATTAGTGATTTGGGATTTGGGATTGAGATAAACTTTGCAAGACAGCGGTCCTCCAGGACCGGAGTTACCCAGCCCTACTGTAAATGAAAATAGTAACAATAAATGTGTAATTGTATTCAAATTTTGGCTAACAAGACATTCAACCGTCAAGCGAGGCACACAGAACTATGAAGTTCTGCCTGTTTGTGGAGTGCTGGATGTGCGCGTATTGCATCTTTGGCTAAGTGTACTCTGTTTTTTAGGTTGCAACAGCAAATTTGGCCTGGGCATCTGTAGCCATACACCAAGTTCAGGTGAGTACGTTTGAGAAAAACAATGCGTTGCTTAAACCTTGCTTGTTGTTGCAGATTGACCGTTTGAGTTCTGTTGCATAAGCTGTTTGATTTGGTTGTACACACGTGTTTTGATCTCTGTAATCCACTGTGTACATGGATCAGACTGCTGGTGGGCCCAGTGTAAGCAACCAGACCACACATTAAACACACCCTCGTCTCAGGAGGTGCAATTAATGACAATGCAGCCGTGTTTGTAAGTAAACGATTGTACGACATGAATGACAACACTCTGGGCTTTAATGTCCCTGTGCATCACAGAGCTCTTTGGGAGTAACTCTCTCTGTGGGACACAAACCTTCTCAGAAGTTAGGTAACCATCAGAACATGGTCCCGATGAGCATAGTAGACAAGAAAGACCATAAGTAACACGTTTTAATAAAAGGCCTTAAAGGAATGGATCACAATTGAATCATTATTTAATCAAATTCTGAAGAATTTTACACAGCTCTTTTCCATACAACAACAGCTCTTAGTGACTAACTGTACTGATCCAAAAAGTTCTCTTTTTAGTGTTGTACATAAAAAAAAAATAACATCATATGGTTTTAGCATGAAGGGGTGAGTAAATGATGACTGAATTTTTATTTTTAGGTGAACTATTTCTTTAGGGTGTGTTCATCCAAAAATGGCAATTCTGCTGTCATCTTCTAACCATCTAGCCGAATTATGTATGATTTTTTTATTTCTATGTAGGACAAAAGGCATTTTCTAAAAAAAACAAAACAAAACAAAAAACCCAAACAAAAAAGAACAAGTAGATGGAGAATGAAGCAGTGAAGTATTATCAGCTTTTTACACTGAGATTATAGATCAAAACGTTTTAAAAAGATTGATGGCGGTTGATCAACATGATCAGTTACACATGGAGTTCAATTTCTTCAAGCTTCCTGTTCCTCTTTTGTTCGCAGGTCTGCAGAGGTCTCGCCAAACAGACGGAACTCAACGACTTTCTCCTAGATGTGTCAAAGTAAGCCAGTTTATGCCTATAAGTGTGTATTGATGGAATCTCATGAAATGTGTGTGTTTAGTAACGTCAGGATGACTGATTGGTTTTGTTTTTTAACCAATTAGCCTACAAAATTTAAATGTTTGAAAACCCCTAAACTAACCCCAAACCAGCCCAAATTTTGGCCACCCACCCAAACCAGTTTTTACCCTCACAATTAAATTAAAAAATAATGGCAATAATGGTCCTCACACACAAAAAAAAGTCTATTTTTGTTTTAGAATCATTAAGACTTTTTGCATTGTGACATTATTTTCATGAAAATTAGGCATTACAGTAATGTGTAAGAAATATGTTTAATTACCATGAAAAGTCACAATGCAAAGAAAAATGTCTTAATCCTAAAAAAAAATATCTTAATCTTAAACCCTTCCGATGTCCTTTTGATTTTTGGGTTAAATGTGCCCTGATATGTTTTCTTGAGATTCCTCCAAGACCTTCTCCATACTGTTGAAATATTTCAATGTTTATTGGCAGTTAACATCATAATAACCAATGTTATAAAAAAATACAAAAAAATACTGTATCCGTTTATACCTTTAAAATGACAGGTGTTTCCCTCTTTTCAATTTCAAACAGAACATACTTTGACAACATAGTGGCAATAGATTCTCTACTTGAACATATCATGGTGAGTAGATTTTCCCTCTCTCAGTAGGGTCACATGCTTGGTCATGAGGCCAAACATGCTGTTCTTCTGTCGCTCATCTGTGTCACCATCAACACCAAAGAGATTTGTGCTATGAAAGACCTTCTCTCATTTGTTTGCCATGTTCTATGATAACCCCCACAAGTCACTGCTCACCCTGCCAGCCTTTGGGCTTGTTGTTAAATGTTCTTTTTCTCATTTACTCACATGTTTGTGTTCTCTAGGTCTCACTCGCACACACACAAATGCAAATATTCATACAATCCAAGTATCAGACCATTGGCCCCCTCATGTCTCTTTCCCCCCCCCTTCCTGTTGAGCAAAGCAGCACAGGAAGTGATTCAGTTAGGTCAGGGAGAGGACAGGCAGTCCGTCTGACACCGCTCCAGCAGTTCTCTGAGCTCTTGGCTTCCCTCTCAGGGATTAATTCAAATATTACCTCCGGTTTTGGAAGTATGTGCTTGGAAATATTGAAGTAGTTAAACGTCTTTCTTAGTTTCAAGAGATTTCTCACTTGTCAGCAGTTTTATAAAGCAGAAGTTTATCTTGGAGGGGATGAGAAGCAATGTGTGACCAAGTTGTGAAATCCAGAGGGAAGAACAAGTTCCTCAGTTGCTAGTCTCACATAGACGCATGTATAGTGGTCGACCGCAATGGGATTTTCAGTGAGTTTCTCATAATGCAGATATATGTACAGTACTCCATGAATATAATACAATATAATGACAGCAAATGAAATGTACACTTGAGATTAACACATATTTTACACAAGATTTAATCATAAATTCAGAAACAAAATATATTATCCATCAACAAGGCTGACAGTAGATTAATATAAATAACAAAACAAATTATGTTTATTAATGCTGATGAACTCACTGCAGATGAACCACACTGGCATGGTAATGCTGTTAAAATGAATTCTTCCACAAATATGCACATGTGTTGCATTGCGTTGTGGAGAAATGTCATTAAGGAAATGCCTGTTTATTTGTGTTCCAGATATATGCAAAAAACCTGGTTAATGCGGACAGATGTGCGCTTTTCCAGGTGGATCACAATAACAAAGAGCTGTACTCTGACTTGTTTGATATCGGGGAGGAGAATGAAGGGAAACCCGTCTTTAGGAAAACCAAAGAAATTAGGTGAGCGCCCACAATTCTTCAGCTAGTCATGTTTGATTCTTTACATCCTCGTAACGTATTTCATTTATGTAAAAATAGTTGGAGATTAATGGAGATTTGAAGAATTGAATCTCTGACTGTTGACAGTAAATCAGTACAGTATCAGGTTGCTCGATGACGGGCAGTATGGCATCAACATGCACACTATATTGCCAAAGGTTTTGGGACGCCTGCCTTTACGTGCACATGAACTTTAATGACATCCCATTCTTAATCCGTAGGGTTTAATATGGAGTTGGCCCACCCTTTGCAGCTATAACAGCCTCAACTCTTCTGGGAAGGCTTTCCACAAGGTTTAGGAGTGTGTTTATGGGAATTTTTGACCATTCTTCTAGAAGCGCATTTGTGAGGTCAGGCAGTGATGTTGGCGAGAAGGTCTCCGCTCTAATTCATCCCAAAGGTGTTCTATCGGGTTGAGGTCAGGACTCAGGCCAGTCAAGTTCCTCCACACCAAACTCGCTCATCCATGTCTTTATGGACCTTGCTTTGTGCACTGGTGCGCAGTCATGTTGGAACAGGAAGGGGCCATCCCCAAACTGTTCCCACAAAGTTGGGAGCATGAAATTGTCCAAAATGTCTTGGTATGCTGAAGCATTAAGAGTTCCTTTCACTGGAACTAAGGGGCCAAGCCCAACCCCTGAAAAACAACCCCACACCATAATCCCCCTCCACCAAACTTTACACTTGGCACAATGCAGTCAGGCAGTACCGTTCTCCTGGCAACCACCAAACCCAGACTCGTCCATTGGATTGCCAGACAGAGAAGCGTGATTCGTCACTCCAGAGAACACGTCTCCACTGCTCTAGAGTCCAGTGGTGGCGAGCTTTACACCACTGCATCCGACGCTTTGCATTGCACTTGGTGATGTAAGGCTTGGATGCAGCTGCTCGGCCATGGAAACCCATTCCATGAAGCTCTCTACGCACTGTTCTTGAGCTAATCTAAAGGCCACACAAAGTTTGGAGGTCTGTAGCTATTGACTCTGCAGAAAGTTGGCACTGTGCGCCTCAGCATGCACTGACCCCGCTCTGTGATTTTACGTGACCTACCACTTCGTGGCTGAGTTGCTGTTGTTCCCATTTGCTTCCACTTTGTTATGATACCACTAACAGTTGACCGTGGAATATTTAGTAGTGAGGAAATTTCACGAATGGACTTATTGCACAGGTGGCAACCTATCACGGTACCACGCTTGAATTCAATGAGCTCCTGAAAGCGACCCATTCTTTCACAAATGTTTGTAGAAGCAGTCTGCATGCCTAGGTGCTTGATTTTATACACCTGTGGCCATGGAAGTGATTGGAACACCTGAATTCAATGATTTGGAGGGGTGTCCCAATACTTTTGGCAATATAGTGTATGTTCAATGTCCTTTATATAGAGTAATGAATGAGTCATTCCCTTGTTAAAAAAAAGAATGCTTAATTGTTTGTATTGACTGTGCACTTTTAGTGTACAGCCATGGCCAAATTTATTTTGTGAATTATGTGTTTTGCAAAGTTTGCTGTTTCAGTTGTGGTTGTGGTGATTGTCAGGCGATTATTGTGCAGAATGATCAGATGCATTTTAAATAACTGCAAAAAGCTTCATTGGCCAAAAAAAAAAGAGGAACTTTATCACAAAAACCCAAATTTCAATGTTTTTTGGCCTTGGCACAAAACATAATTTCACCAATCTTATCATCAGCACATGGGGAAGTGTGAACAAGTACTAGCCAGGTGAAATCACTCTATCATTCTGATTGGTTTATAAGACTGATTGCCAAAAAAAGGAGGGAAGAAGTGCTCCCAATCATTGTGTTCTTGTGTTAGCCATGGTTACCTCCAAAGAAAAACATGCAGCCATCAATGCTTTGCCATCAAAATGGCCTCACATGCAAGGGAATTGCTGCAAAGAATATTGCACCTGAAGTAATCATTTACCGGATCATCAAGAACTTCAAGGAGAGAGGTTCAGCTGCACTGAAGAAGGCTTCAGTAAGTCCCAGAGTGTCCAGCAAGTGCCAGGACCGTTTCCTACTGAATCGTGTCACCACCAGTGCAGAGCTTGCTGAACGCACAGTAGGGTGAAGACTTTTGGACAAATGCCCGGTGTCAAGAAGGGCATCAAAGAAGCCACTTCTCTCCAAGAAAAACCTCAAGGACAGACTGAAATTCTGCAGGAAGTCCAAGGCTTGGACAGCAGAAAGTTATTTTCTCTGATGAAGCCCCCTTCTGACTGTTTGGGACTTCTGCATAATCGATTGTCCAAAGAAGAAAAGGTGAACGCTACCATGAGTCCTGTGTCGGGCCAACAGTAAGGTGTCCTGAGAGCATCCATGTGTGGGGTTGCATTTCATGCAAGGGAGTGAGCTCTCTCACAATTCTGCCCAAAAAAACTGCCATGAATAAAGAATGGTATCAAAACTTCCTGCAATAGCAACCTCTCCCAATGATCCAGGAGCAATTTGGTGATGATCCGTGCATTTTCTGGCATGATGAAGCACCATGTCACAAGGCAAGAGTGATAAAGAAGTGGCTCGGAGATCATCACATTAGCTGTGTTAGAAATCGCCCCCTATACCCTCATTCACTATTCCCTACATTACTCCACTCAGTAGTGGCCTTTGCTATATTTCACCCATTTCACTTGAAACAGGCCTCAGAACAGAAGGGGCCTCTGTCCATTTGCGTTTGAAAAAGAGATCCTCCATCACGGAAGTTAACAGGGACTTGGGGCAAAAATGCCAACAAAATTAATAAAAAATGCCCCCCAAAAATCAAGATATATGGGGCAAAAATGACCCTGTATATGAGTTCTTGTTTTTTAATATTTATTACAGGATATAAAGTGCTGTTTTCCTGAATATCAGCACGATTGCAAATGTAATAGCCTATTGATTTTAACAGTTCAATAAGCACAAAGTTAATGTTAGGTGACTTTCATTTTAGACTTAGGACCTTGTCTGTTTTTGCTCTATTTTGCAACAGATCCACAGTAGAGCCATTGCGCGTCTCAGAGCAACTGAATGTGTCCGCTTTTTGAATGAATCGTTTGACTGACTGATTGAATGACACTCGTTAAAACATTAGGTGTGTTCGACTTGAAGTGGCACTGCGCAGACCGATTGTTGTATGACATCAAAGTACCGTGAGAGCAATTAGAGAGCAGACGGCTCTGTATGCTTTTGAATCACTCTCTCTGTACTTTGATGTCATACACCAATCGGTCTGCGCAGTGCCACTTCAAGTCGAACACACCTAATGATTTGCTGCCACCTACTGGCAGTTTTAGTTTCAATACTTTGTTCATCATTTCATTTTTCTATATTTATATCTCGCGCCTGCGGGAGAACAAAATTGTGATCAACTCTGAGCACTAATAAGGCAAGAATGGTTCGCCATCAGTCAGGATTTGGCCCAAAAGCTGATAGAGCATACCAGAACGAATTGCAAATGTTATGAAGAAAAAGGGTCAACACTGTAAATATTGACTCTTTGCATATATTGAATGTTTTTGCCAATAAAATAAAAGCCTTTACAACTTACGAAATGCTTATCATTGTTTTCCAGCATACCATAGAAACGTGAAAAAAAAAATAAAAAATACTGAAGCAGTAAACTTTGCAAAACACAAAATTTATGTCACTGCCAATACTTTTGGCCACGACTGTACTTCTATCTTAAAAGTATATTTAAAAAAAAAAAAAACTGTACTTACAGATTATATAATACACTGCCACTGACCTTTAACACTCACCCCAGGTTTTCTATAGAGAAAGGAATAGCAGGTCAAGTTGCACGAACGGGAGAAGTTTTGAATATTCCGGATGCCTATGCAGACCCCCGTTTCAACAGGTAATAAAGATTTTCGAAAGAAATTTTTTTTTTTTTTTTTTACTATGGTGCAAAATAATCTCATTCTCATTACTCTAATGTGGAAGTAATAATATATTGTTATTATTTGTTGTACTGACAAAAAAAAGAGTCCTAAATAGTCCTGAAATAAATATCCAATTTCTTTTGATGTTGAGGTAAAATGTGACCCAAGTGTGTTTTGGTGAGATTCACCCAGCAGATGCATGATATGGGTGTATTGTTGAGTTGGACATGTGGACACACAGTGGTCTGTGGTTCTAGGTGTTGAAGTAGACATGTCAGATGAAAGGGGCTTCTAGATTTGTGTAAATCTGGAATAAGATGATTATGTTAAGCCCAGATGAGCCAGCGTTAGAACCCGTTGTGTGTTTAACTCAATCCCTTACTCAATCATATACAAGCAAGCACTATGAGTGTTCAGCTCAGTGAATGTGTGCATTTGTGTGTCATCTGTTCTGCTTTTCACAGAGAAGTAGATCTCTATACTGGCTACACGACGCGGAACATCCTGTGCATGCCCATAGTCAGCCGCGGGACTGTGATTGGTGTTGTACAAATGGTGAACAAGCTGGGAGGAAGTGCCTTCACTAAAACTGATGAGAACAACTTTAAGATGTTCGCCGTCTTCTGTGCTTTGGCCTTACACTGTGCAAATGTAAGTGAGCAGACCTGTATCATGACCTGGAGTCTAATAAAACATCTGTCGACAATAACCTCACACCTCCTAGAGAATGGGAACGTTTGGAAGAAACAGGCTCAGGACTGTCAGCCACTCGACCCAAGTCTCGTCACATAGCAGCTTATAAAATGACTGAAGCATGTTAATATTTAAATTACCAAGAGTGCGCTACTGCCATCCACTGATGGGGTTTTTATTTAGACAGAATTCAACACCTCACATGTAATGCCAGTGATTTCTTTACTCTTTGTCTGATTTATTTGAGGTAGAGTGAAAGATGTGGAAAGCCGATATTTGGCATTTTTTAATTATCAACATTGGCCGATTCATTTTTTATTTGGCTGATGTGTCATGCGATAAAGACTTTTATTTTGACAGCACTGAGGATGGCTCATTATTAGTTTACTGTCTCTATTCTAATAAATGATTAGACAAAACTGTTAAACAAAGGATGTAAACGTATGTGAAAAAGAATTAAGCATTTACCTTTCTATTACTAGTATTACAAATTCTATAATACTTGATCGACAAACTTTAAAGTCGGCATGAAGTGGAAGTGCTTAGGGAAGTTTGCCAGTGTATGTCTAAAAGTGGAGTTAAACACAGCCCTTGGCTGCATTCGAAATTGCATGCTTCCCTACTGTATAATAGGCAAAACACAGTTTGTGACAAAAGAAATATATCGTTCACAGTACTCATAAAAGAGTAGGCAAAAAGTACCCAATGACCTACTTCCAGTAAGATTCTGAAGTGTGCATATGATGGATACTTTACTATCCCATGAGGCCACGGGAGAGGATTTGTGAATGGCAGTGAAGCCACATAAGTGACGCTGGTAGGTCACGTGATAATGACAGAATGATGAATGTAGTATGTCCGGATTACATTCATACTACACACATTCATACTATAGAACAAACTTTTTTAGTGGCCGTGAAGTAAGTACTTATACAGTACTTACTCTAGAGTAGGGCTGTCACGATTCCTCGATTAAATTCGAGTGCTCAATTTTTAAAAATCCTCGATTGCAATTGACCCGTGTTGAGTAACCGGAAAAATACCGGAAGTGGCGCGTTCCACAGACGAGAATCCATGAACCGCATTATCAGACTGTTTTCTAAGGCTGCACGATGTATTAAAACCATTTAAAAACCATACTATAGCATAGTGCTATTGTGAATTCACAAAGGCATCGATTCAATTAAATAAATACATGACCTGTAGGTTTAATATATATATATGCGCTTTAATTATTTGCATGCGTGTAGGTTACGTGCGTCTCAGAGCGGCTCCGTTCACAGTAAATGCTGCTCCGCATGAACTGTTATCATTTACATGCGTGGAGCACGTCTCAAACTCCATCTCTGCATTTTCTGCGAGTTTGTGTTGCTTATAACGTTCATCTAGGAACACAATCTGCACCAATTCATCAGATTTGTGAGGCAAATCATTTATAAACCTACGCCAACACAGGAGAATACATCAATCTGTTTCTAAATATGCGAACGGTTGTTCATCGCGGTTTCAAAATAAAAGTTTAAACCCTCGCTCAGTGCATGTTTTAATGTTCACATATTCTTGTTCAAGAAATTACAGTGGTTGTAGCATTTTTTTATCATAAAGAAGTGGCCAGATATTAAAGATTAAGTGAACATATGAATTAAATGTTTGACCAATATTAATCAAGGATTTGATCTGCTGTTAAAGTCCCCCTGAAATCAAAATTTTAGTTTTTTAGCTTTTAGTATGAATATGTTAGCCTTAAGGTTATGAATAAGCTGGTGTGTTCCAAAACAATGACAAAATTTGCATTTAGGAGATATAAGCATTCAAAACGTACAGTCTCTCACTTCTGCTAAAATGGATCACGGATTTTCTTGACATCACCGCGGACTTCAGCTTCTTATTAAATCTTCTGTCCAATCAAATGCTCTCTAGAATCTGAAGTCCCGCCCCCTCCTACACTATAAACAGACGCTGAAGCTGCGGTTGAAATTGGTCATTTGTTCACACATTTACTAGTTTCTACATGGTGAAAGGCACATAGTGCACTATATAGAGGATAGGGAACGATTTAGACGGTAAATATGCTTTGCATTAATGCAAATGAAGTCTGTTTTCGCGTTAGTGTCACGTAAAATGCTGCAGCGCAAGCAGTCTGCTCCGGTCCAGAGACATGAGAGCAAAGCCATTTGAATTCTGCACAGAATGCTGTATTTTAATGTGATATAGAGGAGATTAGGAGGAGAAACAGTTAGAGATTACAAGGAAACCAAAGCTTTACCGAGCTCAGCGGCTCTGGCCAAACTGTGACATAAACAAAACGCTATTGGCTATTTTAAAAAAGGGGCGAAGCTGCTCGACATATCCCGCCCTGTGTTCCTGTTTCAGTTGAAATTACGTCAACACATTGAATAATGCTGCACGTTCCAAGACACTTTATTTGGCCTTTAAAGTGGGACAACAACAATCACCAGGCCGTTGGCACCCTCTGCAGGCATTTGTTATAATACTTAATGTACATAAGTTGATTGTTTATATTATGTATTTTAACAGTGTTTTTCTATATAACCATATGATTACTTGCTTTTGAGACTTTATTTGAACCAAAAATTATATATGTATTTTAAGTCATTTTAAAGGCTATTGTTTGCTTAGGTCTATTTTTATTACCACAAAAAAAAAAAAAAAAAAAACGGATTACTCGTTTAATCGTCAAAATAATCGGCCGATTGCTCAATTACCAAAATAATCGTTAGTGACAGCCCTACACTAGAGTATGTGATTTCGGACACAGCCCTTGTCTTTATTTGAAAAAAAAAAAAAAATCTAATTCCCAGTGCACACAGATCTAATGGATTATCAAGAAGTTGCCATCTAATGGACAAATCTGTTTATCTTACTGATACAGATCAAGATCAAATTATTATTTTTTTCTTTTTTATTCATTTTCAAATTATTTCTGATTCAGTAAATATTATGTAATATAAATATAAATTTAATTTTAGCAATTGTTATGCATGTGTTTTTACTATCTTGATATAGTGTGATGTCATTTATATCAGTCAATGACCACCCTGCTTTCTAAGGTATCGGCCATCAAAAGAATCAATATCAGTCAACCACTTGTCCACTTTTTATGTTGTCACCGCTTTATGGTATCTGAAGCAATTCTGCTAACATAGAATAGCAGATTATAGAAAGATAGTTAGATATCAACCACAATATTTTCAGAGGGTTAGACTATTTTGCATGTATATTTTGCATCTGCGTAAACACAACATGGGGTACGTGTATGTGTGTGTTTGTGTACAGATGTATCACCGGATAAGACATTCAGAGTGCATTTACCGGGTGACAATGGAGAAGCTTTCGTACCACAGCATCTGCACATCAGAGGAGTGGAAGACCCTCACACAACTCTCCCTCCCTACAGCCATATATAAAGAGATCGAACTGTGAGTTTACGCTCTCATACATTAAAGATCACTGCTACATAATGGCTTTCAGTAATAAATCATTTAAATAGCTGTAAAATAGGCACTAAAAGCATTGGACTGAACATTTGTGTTGTATATTACAGTTAGTTGAGTGCAATAAATTACTTGTTTAGATTATTACTACTTAATTTTTCATATTAATTTAATCATATTTCGGTTGCCACCGTTTAATAAAAGCAATAAGGCAGTCGAGGTCAAATGTAACACTATAACACTTAGCATCATGTTGCTTATTGTGTTTTTATATATATATATATATATATAATATTACAGATGTGTCAAGGTTTTAATACTGTATTATGAATTATGAACGTTTTTTCATGATCCACAGGAACTAAATGTGCATATTTGTTTGGTGTTATTTTCATGCGTGAAAATAGGCGTGCATGACATACGAGTGCAGTTGTAATCAGGATGTATTGAGCACTTTTCAGGCTCATATTTTACCTGTCCAGATTTGAATTGCAAACAAACTGTCACATTTCTGTCTTAGGTTTCATTTTGACATTGCCCCTTTTGAGGAAATGTGGCCTGCAATATTTGTATACATGGTTCACAATTCTTGTGGGAAAAACAGGTAAGAATGTGTACATTTCTATAAGCTCTGTGTGTTTTATCACAATGTATCCTGGTTCACAATATATGTTTCTTCAACTATGGGCACTTATGGTCCTCTGGACTGAATCTTTTTACACTCCCACAAGTTTATTTAATTTTGAACAATGTCCAGCAGTGGACATGCATCCATCAGAGCAGTATTCTGTCAATATTTTTAAAAATCATAAATAAATGTAACTTCCACCATGTCTATCTATCTATCTATCTATCTATCTATCTGTCTGTCTGTCTGTCTGTCTGTCTGTGGCTCTCCGTCTCTGTCTGTCTCTGTGTTAATCCTTCAAATGTTTGATAAGTTGTAAATAATAGTATGCCCTTAATACAGTATATGTTCAGTTAAAGGGATAGTTCACTAAAATGAATATACAGCATAAGAACAACAAGGTGAGTAAATGATGACTTAAAATTTCATTTTAGGGTGAACTATCCATTTAATTATTAATTAAACTATTTGTTCAGTTAATCAATATCTTCCTGTGTGTTAATACTTAACTACAGCATAATTATGGACCGTTAAAATAAAGTATTACCGAATAATTCATATTTTCTAATGATTTTCACATTTTAGGATTGAAGGTCTGGGTCTGGGACCAGAGTAGAATGATACAATATACATAAAAGGCATTAGAAAAGTAGCAAAAATAAATGACCTTGATATAAAAATATTTAAATCTGTTGTCTTAATAAAAATGAATCCTTTGGACATAAAAGTGTGCGTAGGTGAAGAAACACCCATGTACGATACTGCTTTGACAAAGCAAAGGTGTACAGTCACACTTTCTTTGTGTAATTAAAGCTTTGAGCAGGAGAAACTGTGTCGCTTCACTATGTCAGTGCGGAAAAATTACAGACGAGTTCCATACCACAACTGGAAACACGCTGTGACAGTGGCACACTGCATGTACGCCATTCTGCAAAAAACCACTGGGATATTCACAGAGCTTGAGGTCAGTATCATTCTCATAATATCAGTTCTCACAGTGAACTTACAAAAGAATCATTTCACATGTTGGGAAAACTACTTTGAAATGCTAAGCTATGAGTTACTAACAAGAAGTAAGCTATAGTTACTGAAGGAGTCCAGCAACCATTAAAGTCATTCTTTTACTCTTTTATTCTTTTAAATTGGGGGGGGGGGGGTAGTAAACAGTAAAGTAGTAAACAGTAATCCCACTATGGCTAGCACTCACATGTCTGCCTTGCAGCAAATCAAACGTCATATGATCTAATTAATATTCATGAACCAACAAGTGCCTGGCACTGTGTGCTGAACCGCTAAACAACAAAGACCTAATTGTTTAACTTTTTATGACAAAAGTCCAATTGTGAGTGCTGTTTATGGAAAATTTAGGTTTTATGCTTTGACATGGTATCTTATACAGTGGTGGTCAGAATTATTGGCACCCTTTATAAATATTATCAAAGATGACTGTAAAAATAAATCTGCATTGTTTATCCTTTTTAGCTTTAATTCATAAAATTAGCAAAAATCTAACCTTTCATTGAAGGAAATTAATTGAAATTGGGGGGAAATCACATTATGAAATAAATGTTTTTCTCCAAAACGTTGGCCACAATTATTGGCACCCTTTTATTCAATACTTTTTGCAACCTCCTTTTGCCAAGATAACAGCTCTGACTCTTCACCTATAATGCCTGATGAGTTTGGAGAACACCTGACAAGATATCAGAGACCATTCCTCCAAACAGAATCTCTACAGATCCTTCAGATTCCCAGCTCCATGTTGGTGCTTCTTCTCTTCAGTTCACTCCACTCATTTTCTTTAGGGTTCAGGTCAGGGGACTGGGATGGCCATGGCAGAAGCTTAATTTTGTGCTCAGTGACACATTTTTGTGTTGGTTTTGATGTTTGTTTTGGATCATTGTCCTGATGGAAGGTCCAACCACGGCCCATTATTGGATTTCTAGCAGAAGCGGTTAGGTTTTGATTTTTTTATCTGTTGGTATTTGATAGAATCCATGATACCATGTATCTGAACAAGATGTCCAGGACCTCCAGCAGAAAAATAGGCCCACAACATTAAAGATCCAGCAGTATATTTAACCGTGGGCATGGGGTACTTTTTATCCATGTGTGCACCAAACCCATCTGGTGGGTTTGCTGCCAAAAAGCTCTTTTTTTAGTTTCATCTGGCCATAGAAGCCGGTCCCGTTTGAAGTTCCAGTCTTGTCTGACAGCTGAATATGCTGGAGATTGTTTCTGGATGAGAGCAGAGGATTTTTCTTGAAACCCTCCCAAACAACTTGTGGGGATGTAGGTGCTGTTTGATGAAAATTACTTTTTTTAAAGCTTTCTGAGACTCAAGACTCAACTAATCTCTGCAATTCTCCAGCTGTGATCCTTGGAGAGTCTTTGGCCACTCAAACTTTCCTCCTCACCGCGCATTAGGACGATTTAGACACACGTCCTCTTCCAGGCAGATTTGTAACATCTTTAGTTTATTGGAACTTTATTGCCCTGATAGTGGAAATGGGGATTTTCAATGCTTTAGCTATTTTCTTACAGCCACTTTCTATTTTGTGAAGCTCAACAATCTTTTGCTGCACATCAGAACTATATTCTTTGGTTTTACTCATTGTGATGAATGATTACGGGAATTTGGCCTTTGTGTTTCCTCATGTTTATACTCCTGTGGAACAGGAAGTCATGGCTGGACAATTTCATGTTCATGATCACCCTGGTGTGCTAAAAAAAATGTAAATATGAATGGGAATATACTTCAGAGATATTTTACTCATAAAAAATTCTAGGGGTGCCAATAATTGTGGCCAATGTGTTTTGGAGAAAAACATTTATTTCATAATGTGATTTTCTCCCCACTTTCAATTCTTTTCCTTCAATGAAAGGTTAGATTTTTGCTAATTTTATGAATTAAACATCAAAAGGATAAACAATGCAGATTTATTTTTACAGTAATCTTTGATCATATTTACTAAGGGTGCCAATAATTCTGACCACAACTGTATGAGTCTATCCATGCAACCTAACATTTATTAATGTGATTTTGAGAGGCTGATGAGACTTCTTAAGGGGACAGTATCTTTTAAAATATGTAACCAGTGTTGGGAAAGTTACTTTTAAAAGTAATTTGTTACAATACTGCGTTACTCCCTAAAAAAGTAACTAATTGCATTACTAAGTTACTTTTTGTGGAAAGTAATGTGTTACTTTTTCTCACCTGGGCTGGGCTTGCTTGTTTTTAATAACAAAACATAACATAAAAGTTTCATTTCACACCAAAAGTGAAATGAATAAGCCTCAGGCTGAAGGAAATGCAAATTCCCAGCTGTACAGTAGAGGGCGCAGCTCAAACAAACCTTTCAGCTGTGCTGCCATTCTGGATTGCAGAAGAATATGATGCAGGTGAAGAAAATTCAACACTCTTATTTCAGTAATAAATTTTTTTAAAAAATAAATTCTGAGATTGCATTTCACTGTTTTTATTCATTTTGAGGAATACTGAATCTGTTTTTGTGCAAGTGAGATGAATAGATGCCTGCTCACATTTAGTCTAGAACTGCAATACCCATCATGTTCACACAGCACTCAACACCTCTGCACTTACTCACGATTCTATCAACATGAGGACAGGAGAGCTGTCACTCAATAAATGGGAAAAAAGTAACTTGCATTACTTATTTGAAAAAGTAACTTAGATATTTTACTTAGATATATTACTTTATTAGTTACTTGAAAAAAATAATCTGATTACGTAACTCAAGTTACTTGTAATGCGTTACCCCCAAAACTGAATGTAACTAATAATATAATTTATAATTCATTACAGTTTCTGGTGGAAAAAAAACAATGAGTTGACAGCATTAAACTTAACCAAAAGTACATTTACTAGGAAAAATGTAGAACACACTAATTTGTGGTCAGAAACATAGTAAGGAACAAAAGCCTTTAAATAAAGATTTCCCTCCTTGTTTGATGGAAAAAGTATCTTGTTACTGATAAAGCTACCCTACTTTTAAAAACACACGTTACGGGCCGTTCACACCAAGGGCAATAACTATAACTATAAAGCTTTAATAACTGTTCTACTTATATGAGAATTAGCTATAACTGTAACGACACAGATGAATTATATCGTTGGAATCGCTTTCAGAACTTTTTTTTTTTCTTTTTTTTCTTTTTTTAACTGTTGGTGAATGATAAAAACATTGACAATTAAAGAGATTGAGCATTTAAAGCTGCATACAACTACAGCACATTATCATCCATTGGTGTGGACGTTAATATAGTTATCTTTACAATTATCGTTCTTGGTTTGAACGGGCCTTTACTATCACTCTCTTAAAAAATGTATTTAGCAGTAATTAGTAGCTTCATACAGTGTTACTTCCTTGCTCTGCTTGCTTACACAGAGGAAAGGGTTGCTGATTGCCTGCTTGTGTCATGACCTGGACCACCGCGGCTACAGTAACAGTTATCTGCAGAAATTTGACCATCCGCTGGCCGCCCTGTATTCCACATCCACAATGGAACAGCATCATTTTTCACAGACAGTGTCCATCCTGCAGGTAAAGCTCTTACACACTGTGCCAGCTCAGTACGATAGTTTCAAACATGCTAGATGTGGTCGGAGGGTCAGGCAGTTACACCCACCTGTTGAACAGCACAGACACGTGCATAGACTCCCTTAGATTCTTCAATGACTATGTCAGTTAAACTGATATAAAACTGTCTTGCGGGCACTGCCTTGTATATGATTAAAGCTACAGTCCTTACTAAACACTGTTGTATCAGAGGAAAACTTGCAGGAACCACAAACTTTGTCTTTTAGGCAAGACACCACAGGTGAACAGGGTAAAAAAATTAACAAATAGATATGACTATACAGTTGATTCAATACATTAAGAATTGCAAACATTTTTTAAATATGTTTACATATGCAAATGATTCATTATCTAATTAAATATGCATGATTTTGCATATACTTACACTACCGGTCAAAAGTTTGGAAACATTACTATTTTTAATGTTTTTGAACGAAGTCTCTTATGCTCATTAAGGCTGCATTTATTTCATAATAAATACAGAAAAAACAGTAATATTGTGAAATATTATTACAATTTAAAATTATGGTTTTCTATTTTAATATAATTTAAAATATAATTTATTTCTTTGATCAAAGCTGAATTTTCAGCATCATTACTCCAGTCTTCAGTGTCACATGATCCTTCAGAAATCATTCTAATGTGCTGATTTATTATCAATGTTGGAAACAGTTGTGCTGCTTAATATTATTTTATAACCTGTGATACTTTTTCAGGATTCTTTAATGAATAAAAAGTTAAAAAATATCAGCATTTATTTAAAATAGAAATCTTTTGTAACAATATACACTACCATTCAAAAGTTTGGGGTCAGTAATTTTTTTTTCTTTCTTTTTTTTTTTGAAAGAAATTAATACTTTTATTCAGCACGGATGTGTTAAATTGATAAAAAGTGATAGTAAAGATTTATATTGTTAGAAAAGATTTATATTTTGAATAAATGCTGTTCTTTTTAACCTTTTATTCATCAGTGAATCCTGAAAAAAGTATCACAGGTTCCAAAAAAATATTAAGCAACACAACTGTTTTCAACATTGATAATAACTGAGTATCAAATCAGCATATTAGAATGATTTCTGAAGGATCATGTGACACTGAAGACTGGAGTAATGATGCTAAAAATTCAGCTTTGCATCACAGGAATAAATTATATTTTAAAGTATATTAAAATAGAAAACCATAATTTTAAATTGTAATAATATTTCACAATATTATTGTTTTTTCTGTATTTATTATGAAATAAATGCAGCCTTAATGAGCATAAGAGACTTTGTTCAAAAACATTAAAAATAGTAATGTTTCCAAACACTTGACTGGTAGTGTTTACTGGATAAAGCCAGGTTCAAAATTCTTGTTTCATTTTCTTGACATATTAGAGTCAGCCGTTTTTACTGAGGGGATTTTGCATATCTCTTTTTATCACTCCATAAAGTAGAAAATATTGTCAACAGCCATAAAAAAACAAAATCACCATGTTTTAGGAATAAAATGTTATATAAAATCAGGTGAATGATATATGATCAAACCCCTCAGTAACAACCTTCAGAATATAGATAGGAATAAAACTGGAAATTTGGTGCATGTAAGTGCTACTGAAGTTGTAATTTCATCTATTTCAGATGCAAATAGATAGTGCAACAAAATAAACACTTAAATGTATTTTGGATTTTCTTTTACCCCAGTCTGAAACAATGATTTATGAAAAGCCAAAAAGCCCAAAATCTCAAAATTGGCCAATGCATTAAAAAACAGTGTTTTTGCCTGTAGTGTCTTATATGCAGAAACCATCACATTGGTCCCTATTGAAATACAGTATTGACAGATTCTAAGATGCATGGAGGGATTCACCAAAAATAAATTAGGTCCCACTTTATAAGTTTCTACTGTACTGTACTAACATTTAAATTAATCATTTGATACACATTTTTACATCATACTTGTATTTTAAAAATTACCTGTATATAATTATATTATAATAAATTCTTAATATATACTGTAATTCATTTTTGTAATTACTTCTATATTTACTCTTGACCCTTTCTTTATACCTTAACCCACCCTTAAACCTAACCATTACCCAAAACCTGTCCCTAACCTTAACCGTATCCCATCTTAAAAGCAGCAAAAGTGTTACAACATGATATCAATACAACATGACCACATGATGTATATTGTACCTAACATTTTTTTTTTTTTTTTTTATGCAATTACATAGTAGGTAAAGACATATAAAGTGTGACTATAAATTGTGCTTACTAGTAGTGCCGTTTATTTGTTAAACAGGTATCCGCGCAAACATGCCCCCAAAATTTGTGCTGAACACAATTCATTTCCCTACGTCACAGGCCGGTTGTGAGTGTTGTGGATGACTGTAGAGCATCACTCTAACACTGTGATCAAGCTGCCTGAATTTGCTTTTTTAAGTGCCAAAAGTGCACTTGACTACACCGCACGTCTGGATTCCCAGTTTTATATCTTTTCCTTTGATCATCATTTGATGAATAACTGCTGCCATTTTCACTAGAAAATCTATTTTAAATGAAATTCTGTTTACTGCCTGCTTTTCACGTGCGGTAAAAGCTCAGTGTTAATTGCACTAGGTATATAGTGGTGACTTTTGTTAATTGAAAGGGCAATTTGCCCCATAATCTCTATAATTTGAAAGAAAAAAAAAAAAAAAGGACTGGTGGTCTAATTTTTAAGAAATTTCCCATATTTAACAGAGCATTGCCTTTCCATGTCGGTTGTCAGCCATCTCTTGGACACCCCTTTGGCTTTGCTGCCACTCTCCAGCAGAGCCAGATGCCGCATAAGTGGAGCTTTTGCTTTTTTATTGATCTCCTTTTTTCCCATAGCTGGAAGGGCACAATATTTTCTCCAACCTGACTTCCAGTGAGTATGAGCAGGTGCTGGAGATCATCAGGAAGGCCATCATTGCTACAGACCTCGCTCTGTACTTCGGCAACCGCAAGCAATTGGCTGAACTGCTGGCCACAGGGGCGCTGGACCTGAACAACCGTGCTCACAGGTTAGAGGTCATATTTTAGCTCCGTTATCACAGAACTCTTGTAAGTCTTACCTCAAAAACAGAGATATATTCAGGGAGACACCAAAACAGTGTGATAAGCTGTGCTTGGATTGGAATGCTAACATACTGCTTGAGTGAATCTCACGAAGATGGTTGCACTTTATTTTAAGATGACGTTTGTTATAGAGTAATTACATTAATACGTAGTGAGTAATATTAATTAACTACATGTACTACAAGGTTGTGGTTAGGGTTTGGTTTAGGGTTAGTGGCTTGTAATTATGCATCATTTACTGTTATTACTATAGTAAGTACATGGAACTATGTCACCTTAAAATAAAGTGTTACCACAACAATATATCCAGGTTACATTTCAAGTCAAAAGACAAAAAAGAAAAAGAAAGAAAAAGAAATAATATTTTGCACAAATATTTTGTATTGTGACACTATTTCATGACAAGCACATTTTCTTATCTTTATAATTTAAAACTTAATTCAGCATAAATTAAAAGCTGTAAGTATGAATTTCTCACAGAACTAAAATGTGAAGTGTTTTAAAGTATTGGATGAATTGGACCTAATTGTGATGGAAAAAGAGATTTACGTATTGACATTTATTGGGTTCACTCAGGCTTTGTCAATACTATATAATGTATTTTAGAAGTTTTCAAAATATATTAGCGCCATATTTAATTTCTGACAGGAATGAAAACAAGGCTGTAAGTGATTGTACAGTGTGTTCAATGGTTTGTATTGTTTATTAACAACATACAGATTATCATGGAAGCTTGTTTCCACCACTTAAAAAAAAAAAAAAGGTAATTGTGACTTTTTAATTCAAACTTTTTTTATCGTAATTGCAAGTTTACATCTCTTATATTCTCAGAATTGTGTGAAGTAAACTCGCAATTCTGAGAAAAAAGAATTGGACTTCATAACTCACAATAGCGAGTTTATAAAAAGTCAGAATTACAAGAATAAGAAAAGTCAGAATTGCGAGATATAAACTCGCAATTGCGGGGAAGAACAGTCAGAATTGCGAAAAAAGTCAGAATTGCGGAAAAAAAAGGTCATAATTGCAATTGCGAGCTAATATATAAAAAAAAAAAAGTAAAAAAAAAAAAAAAAAGATGTAAACTCGCAATTGTGAGGAAAAAAAGCTACAATTATCTTTTACATTTTTCGTGGTGGAAACAAGCTTCCATAGATTATGCAGCTGACAAAACATCTTTCCAAGAGACTTTCAGTAGACAAAATATCCATAAACTGTTTTGAAAATTGTGAATTTTCTACAGTAGGACCTTCATACAGCGCATGTCATTGTAAAGAGCGTATGTCTATCCCTCTCAGCCTCATTTTCATCTGCATAAAAAGACTGACTTAATCCCGTTGATTAATTGCTGGCTGATTATTGGTCCACCTCAGGGACCGTGTGATTGGTCTGATGATGACTGCCTGTGATCTCTGCTCTGTTACCAAACTATGGCCCGTCACACGACTCACAGCCAATGACATCTATGCTGAGTTCTGGGCTGAGGTAAACTATATCATTGTTAACCAAACAAGAATCTTTTTGTAGTACCAATATTTATGTGTAATAAAGAAAATCATTGTACAGACCACTGTATTGTTTTGAGCAGTATGTCAATTTGCAGGCCATTCAGTGAAATTGTTCATTGTATGTGTAATAATAGGGGGATGAAATGAAGAAGATTGGAATGCAGCCGATCCCCATGATGGACAGGGATAAAAAGCATGAGGTTCCCCAGGGACAGGTAAATGAGAACTTTCTGTCATTATCAAGCTCCTTACAGGCCGCCAAGCAAAATGTTTCTTTTCCTATCCCATGCTTTGGAACAGCCTTAACATTGGAGGTGTGCCTGTAGGTAGGCGGCTCATTAGGTCAGCAGTTATATTTACTTGTAAAGTAAAGAAGCCTGTTTTATTTATACCTTAGTCCTGTTTTTACCTATGTATTCAGGTGGGATTTTACAATGCAGTGGCAATTCCCTGTTATACCACCCTGTCAGAGCTGTTTCCTCCCTCCAGTCCTCTGCTTACAGCTTGCAGGTCAGTCACACACTCATGACAATGTTTGACTGCTATACTTCATAAACACTTTTATTAAACAAATTAAAGAGACTAATACCTGTATATCTTTATCTGTTTGACAAAGCTAATATTATAAGACAGATAATGAGCCTTGTTAAAAACTGTTATAATCGCTATACACACACCTGTGACCACACATCGGTTTAATTTTATATTAATGCACCAAGTGGCCATGTTGCTTGGCAACCATAAACAGCCTACAGGCTGATGAACTGTATTACTTAGTAGAAGCATTGCTTATTGTGATTAATGTAATTTTATATTATTAAATGATTGGTTTTATTAATTAAATAATTTTAAGCTGATTAAAAGTAAAAATTGAAAGTGCAAATAAACAATAAAGTAAATAAATAATAACTAGAAAAAAACTTTTGCAACAAACTTTATGTTGGCTTGAGAAGGCCTGACCAGAATTAGTTTAAGAGCTTGTTTGAAGGTTTTAAGGCCACTCTATTAGGTTGCTAGAGTAATCTAGATGATTGCTAGTGTGTTACTGGGGTGTTCTGGGTGGTCGCTCGGGTGTTGCTATGCAGTTGCTAACACCACTCTGGCAAGCATCCAGAACACTCTATGCAGTTCATAGTATGTTTTATCACATTGTTAGCATGTCTTAGCATGTTGCTAGCATGTTTCAGATTGACCGATCCTCATTCAAATCAGTGATGTAACGTACAAGAGGCTGAACGTGATTCAAGGCCCCAATACAGTGAAGTTCTTTTTTGTTCTTTGCTTAGAAGTAAAAAGAAGTTGGAAATACCTTTGCAGTGATATACTGTTGACAAACATCAAGACGCCGTCCATGCTGCTGAGAGCAACGTTTAGATAAATATGTAAATATGTGCTGCGCTCTTTCCTCTCAGAAACAAAATAAACAACAAAAATGACAGTGGTGAAAAAACGTCTCGAAAAACCCTCGTTCCCTGAAGGAGGGAACGGAGATGTATGTCGGAACTGACCAACGAATTGGGGATCGCTTTGAGAGACCAATCTACTTCGAGTGTAACTAAAACGAGCCAGTGCACATTGGCATGCGATAATTGCATCAGCTGCTCTGCGCTGCAGTGACGTACATCTCCGTTCCCTCCTTCAGGGAACGAGGGTTACATATGTAACCAAGACGTTCCCTTTCAGTTTCCTTGGAAACAAATTGGGGATAACTACCAATGCGCCACTGTAGCTGGCCCTTCCAGCGCTCTGCTTGAGACTCCTGGTCTGCCCCCAACTGTTGGAGCAGAAGTCAGGGCTCTAAGCAGAGAAGGTCAGTCACTGCTGTTCCGCAAGACCCACCAGTGTGACTATTGGATAACGCTGGGAAAGCTTGCCCTTGAAGGAAAAGGGAACACTGTGGAAGCCACATACTGCCCGTAGGGAGGTGAAAGGTGGCGGTTAAACTTATGGACTAGCCAAGCAGGGTAGTACAACAGACGGAAGTCTCTGGGGTGGTTCCAGCCTAGTTCTGGGGGGAAAGAAAACCAGCAGATATGACAGAGCGGGCTCTGTCGAGGGAAAGATATGGGCTAGCCGGACTGGGTAGCCTTACCGTGGAAGAATACACATATGGGATCGCCCCAGGGATCACTACATATGGACACCCAGCCTAACACAGGTTCCACAATGCATACAAGTGTAGGCCTGGCATCAGACGCTCTGCCACGTCTGACTGCTGGGGAGTGACGGAGGAACTAAACAGGGTTAGCCATTTCTGGGGAACACTACTGGAGTAATAGACGCACGTATCTGGCCCAGGGGGTGGGAATGGCACCTAGAACCTCTGCGTCCTGTCCAGGGACCAGACATGGAGTTTGCACGTCTCTGAGAAAGCAGGTCCTTTCTCAGAGGAATGGGCCAAGGAGGGGCTGTCGCGAGGAGCGTGAGTTCTGGGAACCAGGTCCGGTTGGGCCAGTATGGTGCAACTAACAAGACCTGCTCCTCGTCCTCTCTGACTTTGCACAGTGTCTGTGCAAGAAGGCTCACTGGGGGAAACGCATACTTGCGTAGGCCCCAGGGCCAGCTGTGTGCCAGTGCATCCGTCCTGAGGGTCCCCTCGGTCAGGGAGTAAAACAACTGGCAATGGGTCAAGGCCGGAGAGGCAAACAGGTCTATCTCACGACGCAGGCTGTCATGAGAGCTCGTTGGCTGCACGATTGAGCACACCAGGGATGTGAATGGCACAAAGCGACCTCAGATGCTTCTGACTCCTGAGCAGGAGATGGTGAGCGAGTTGCAACATGTGTCGGGAGCGTAGAAAACCTTGGTGGTTGATGTACACATCGGTCGCAGTGTTGTCCGTATGGACCAGCACATGCTTACCATGTAGTGGCCCTTTGAGGCGGCCCAGCGCAAGATGTACTGCTAGCAACTTGAGGCAGTTGATGTACCAATGCAGTTGTGGCCCCATTCACAGACCTGGCACTGCATCCCCGTTGTACGTGGCCCCCCAGCCGGTGGCAGAGACATCCGTGAATACCACAGCATGCCTGGACACTTGTTCTACGGGGACTCCCGCCTGTAGAAACGAAGGGTCCGACCACGGGCTGAAGGTTTGGCGACAGTATGGGGTGATGGACACCCGGTAAATGCCGCCATGCCACGCCCATCTTGGGACTCAGCCATGAAGCCAGTGCTGAAGCGGCCTCATATGAAGCAACCCAAGCGTTACTGCGGCTGTGGATGCCATATGCCCCAGGAGCCTCAGAAAAAGTTTTAGTGGGGCCGCTGTCCTGCCTCTGAAAGAATTAAAGCAGTTCAACACCGACTGGACGCGCTCCTCTGAGTCGCACTGTCCGATTGACCGAGCCCAACTCCATACTGAGAAAAGAGGTCCTCTGCACAGGGGAGAGTTTGCTCTTTTCCCAGTTGACCTGAAGTCCCTACAGGCTGAGGTGACAGAGCATCATGTCCCATTGCCAGTTGTTTTACTCCCTGACCGAGGGGACCCTCAGGACGGATGCACTGGCACACAGCTGGCCCTGGGGCCTACGCAAGTATGCGTTTCCCCCAGTGAGCCTTCTTGCACAGACACTGTGCAAAGTGTTTGCACAACTGGTCCTGAGACTGTGCCAGTATCAGCCAGTTGTCGAGATAGTTGAGAATGCAAACGCCACTTTCTCTGAGTGGAACAATGTCTACCTCCGCGAGGCGACAGGGACAGCCTGAAGGATGGGACTTTGTACTGATATGCTTGACCCTCGAACACAAAGCGTAGGAACAGTCTGTGTCAAGGGAGAATCGAGACATGAAAGTCTGCATCCTTCAGGTCAATCGCTGCAAAACAATTTCGGGGACGGATGCATTAGAAAATGTGTTTCTGCATTAACATCTTGAACAGGAGCTTGTGCAGGGCCCGGTTCAAGATTGGCCGTAACCTACCACCTTTCTTGGGCACAGTGAAGTAGGGGCTGTAGAACCCTGTCTTCAAATTGTCTGGAGGAACCGGCTCAGTCGTGTCTTTCGCCAGTAGGACGTCGATCTCTGTCCGTAAGACACGAGCATTGCTGCTCTGCACAGAGGTGAAGTGGATGCCCCTGAACTTGGGGGGATGCCGGGCGA
Organism: Mylopharyngodon piceus; assembly: GCA_039654765.1. Lineage (NCBI taxonomy): Eukaryota > Metazoa > Chordata > Actinopteri > Cypriniformes > Xenocyprididae > Mylopharyngodon > Mylopharyngodon piceus. The sequence continues at coordinate 28,967,953 of CM077450.1, forward strand.
ACTGAATAGCATAGCCAAGTCTGATGGTACGGATGAGCCAGCGAGACAGGCTGGGGAGCACTAACCAGGCTCCCAGACACTGTGCAAGTAGGACCAACGGGGGACCACAGACGTACCCGGGGTGGGGCAGCGAAGTGGAACACAGGGACTCAACTCAGGAGGCACTGGGGCGGCCCGAAGTGGAGTTTGAGTGTGCTGTGCAACACTTACCTGGTTCCAGGCTGGGGCAGAGGGTGCGTGAGAAGGCCTGGTGGTGTCCTCGAACCGCACACTGCTGCCCGCTGGCAATGGAAGAGGGGGAAGGGAGTAGCGAGGCATTTGTTCCATGTCGCACACTGCCAACCGCACCCTCTTGTGACCCAGAGATAGAGGAAAATGCTTTTTTTTTTGAAAATGTGGGTACCGCTGGACTCCAGGGAACCAGCGGCAGAACAAAAACAAAATGAAACAAAAGATTCTCCTCCCGGCCCTTCTCTGGGGGAGGGAGTGGTGTGGTTACCATCTCCCGAAGAGCAGATCCTCCCATCTCTGGGTTGCCCATCTCAGGGCCGCTTGCCCTTATGCTTGCCGCCTGGTTTGGCGGGGGCCTGGACGGGCTGGGCGCTCCTCTTGTGGCCGGCCACCTGCTGCCTAGGTGGAGGCTGCTGCTTAGGCTGAGCAGGGGCAGAGGCGGCCGCAGGGGGTGCCCTCGGCGACGAGCAGGCAGAGGCACCGCAGCCGACGACTGGGTGGAGGGAGCAGCTGGTCGTCGGGGCAGGATGTGTTTGATCACCTCCATCTGCTTCTGTGCTGGGCAAAGTTTTCAACAGCGTCGCCGAAGTGGCCGGCCTGACAGACAGGGGCTTTGAGGAACCGAATCTTGTCGGGCTCACGCATGTCTGCCAGGTTCAGCCACAGGTGGCGCTCCTGGACCACTAATGTGGACATCGCCCGACCCAGGGAGCGTGCAGTGACTTTCTGTGCAGTGAGGTCCGTCACTGTACGCAGTTCCTGCATAAGACCTGGGTCGGAACTACCCTCGTGCAGTTCCTTGAGCGATTTGGTCTAGTAGACCTGCAGGAGCGGCATGGCATGCAGGGCGGAAGCTGCTTCTCCACAAGCTGTGTAAGCCTTGCCCGCCAGAGAGGACGAGAACTTACACACCCAGGAGGGGAGACGTGGATTACCCCGCCAAGAGGCGATGCGATTGTGTCCCCAGACCGCTCCACTGGGGGGAGCTCCACGTACCCTTTAGCCGCCCCGCCATCGAGGGTAGTGAGGGACGAAAAGGCACCAGACCGGTTTCAGGCAGAAAAAGGTGCCATCCATGATCTGGTAAACTCTTCATGCACTTCCGGAAAGAAAAGCAGAAACCAATCGTCCAGCCGCAAGGGTTTGGGACACGGTGGTGGATTCCACTCAAGCCCAACGCTCGCGACGGCCCGGGAAAGCATAGCCGTCAGCTCTGGGTCTGACTCGCGCAATGTTGCCACACCCAAAGGGGGCAGCACAGCCGAATCTTCATCCCCGGAGGACATAAGCTCACCCTCCGATGCAGCGACCGACATCTGGTCATCCGGTGGAGCCCCAAAAGTAACAAATGGTACCGCACGAGGCGGATCAGCACGCTCTCTTGGAAGCTCCACGGCTTGCAGTGTTGAAGAGGAGTGAGGAGCCCGAGGAGGTTGACTCGGCGGGGTATTCCTCACTGTGATCCTTAGGTCACCAAGGCTATTAACCGAAGTAGGCTTCTTCTGAGGTGGCCCAGAAGAAGAACTAGATCTGGGAATATGCAAAGGGACTCCACCACCACTTCGAGGAATTCTCGACCTTCACCCCGCGATGGTCATGTTCCCGCAGTGAGAACATGAATCATCCATGAACGCCACCTCAGCGTGCCTATAGCCCAAGCACGTGAGACAATGATCATGACCGTCAGCCGGAGCCAGGTAGTGCCCGCATCCAGAAACACACGGTTTGAATGACATCTTGAAAAAGACGCGGGGTCAAACCGTGTATGCTCTTTCAGGAATTTGCTCTCTGTGGTGCTGAAGCGCACAGGGAAATGGCCGCGGCTACACAAACAGGACGATAGTGCAAGCCTGTTGTGAGCACTCACACTTTCATTGAAGGCGCTACCTCTTTAAGGCTGAATTAACAGCAGACTCGTTGAAGGCGCACACTCCGCGAGAGTTGTGAAAACAACTGTTTTCATTTTGCTCATGAGATAGCAGCTACTGCTGTCCACGCTGTCACACCAACACCAGTCTCGCAGAGGCTCCTTCCTGAAGAAGGAATTTTCAGAGCAGGAACAACACATCCACTCTGCTCCGAAGCGAAAAGCAAATATGCGATGCACCTGCTGCTCATTATATATTCGCGCTGCAGCGCAGAGCAGCTGATGCAATTATCGCATGCCAATGTGCATTGGCTCGTTTTAGTTACACTCAAAGTAGATTGGTCTCTCAAAGCGATCCCCAATTCGTCGGTCAGTTCCGACGTACGTCGAATGTGACTGACTGAAAGGGAACATCAGTTAAGAAAGCATCTGATCATAGCGATGTGGATTTGTTTGTACCAGCTCTACAATTCACTGGCATCATGTCAACAGATGAGGTAATTAAAATTACATTGTTATAATTGATTAAAAAGTATATTTGAGACTATATACTATATAAATCCAGCTATGTGAGATTATAGTTTGAATGAATCCATACTTTGCATGACAGATTGACATTACAGTACAGAATGGCTCTTTCAGCATTATCTTGAACATGTGCCATTGTGGCTGATCTTGTTGAGTCATTACAGATTAACATTGTTTGTCACTGTTACAGTGAAACAGCAGACTTTTTTAGTTTGTGTTGTGCTGTGCGTTTGTTGACTTTAGTGGACTCCATCTCTAAGCTAACGTTAGGTAGTGTTGCACAGTTTGTCGCTGCAGAGAATGGAAGGGAGGCTCTCGGGAGTCCTTCACATAAAAATCAGTGTACAGGCTTTCATAGACAACCCCGACAAGAAGTCAGGGAAGGTCTTGTTTTTTAAGTTTTGTTACAAGCTGTTCACACATTGGCAATAAAAACGATTAATACATGAAAATCCTTACATACTTTAAAACTTCAGTGTGTAGTTCTTTATTCTATGTGGTTTTATTACATATGGCTTATGTGTGGTTGAAATACAGTAATGTTGCTATATCAGATGACATCTTTCTTTGGCATGGAAGTTGTTTCAAAGACAGGCTCAAAGAGCAGGTTCAATAAGTTTAGCACATATTTATACTCTTAATACAATACATCATTTTCTTTCCCACTCTGAAACTAGAGCTACTTGCACTGCTTTGCTCGGGTCACATTAACTTCCATTATGTAGCCTTTGTGCTAATTCTGATGTAAGGATGGGTCTCTGTGTGTAAAGTACTCCTCCCTGTGCCCTAAACTGTGATATCTGTGACCTTGATCTATGGGGAAGGCAAACACAATTGATGGTGCAATTTGAAAAGCCATGCCACTGCGTCAGAACCAGGTTTCCAACTGGAATCTGTGGGCAGTGGATCCAGACCTTCCGGAGTCCTGGTCATTGTGAGATCAGAGAGGGACCAATAAATGACATCAACCTTACTAATTGAAAGGAAAGGGAGAGTCTAATAGTCGACAATTTTCTTCCTCCTTATTGGCCTGTGTGCTACATAAAAGGGCAGACCTAAAAAAAAAAAAAAAAAAGAAACCTGGATAAATTGAGTATGACCACCTTCTTCCTTCCTGTTTGGGTCAGATTGCCCTGACAGCATTGCCTCTATTACCCTTCAATTGCCATTTTCAGAGCTGTAACAACCAATCAATAAAATTGATAAAAAATCAGTCATTAAAATAGTCAAAACCAAATTTCATTAGCAAGTTGGATCCATTATAAAATAATGCAAAAGTAAAAAAAAAAATAGTAATAATAATAAATAAAAAATAAAAGGTTTTGTGAAATTCATACACAAACACAATTTTCTGAAGAAAAAATAATAATAATTTCAAGCATTTAAGCACAATTTAATTTCATGGGGGAAAAAAAAAACAAATTCAATCATGTTTATCCAAACTTGTTAGCACATTAATTACACTTAATATTTTACAGATAGTAATATAACAGTATACAAAAATAAAATTTAAATACATTCTAAATCAGAATGTTTGTATTTTACAAAACAGCAACTGTTAATCACTGTTAACCAAATACATAAATGAATGTTTATATATCAACCAAAGAAATGAATTTACTGACTAAAAAATAATTATTTTGACAAAATATTTGTTGTTGAATGTTAATAACAAAACATTTTTATTTAAAGTCCTACACTACCTTTCAAGTTTGTGTTTCAAAGGTTTACATTTATCTGAGAAAAAAAAAAAAAATAATGTTTTTTTAAAAAAATTATTTTAATTACACTACTGGTCAAAAATATAAAGCTTTTGCAACATTATACATGTCTATACTTTTACTTTTGAGTAATTTAATGCATCCTTGCTGAATAAAAGTATTAATTTCTTTAATTTTTTTTAGAAAAAAAAAAAAAAAAGTCTTACTGACCCCAAATGTTTGAACGGTAGTGATAATGTTACAAAAGCTTTATATTTCAGATAAATGCTGTTCTTTTGAACTTTCTATTCATCAAATAATCCTAAAAAAAAAATGTCCACAACTGTTTTCAACATTGATAATAATTATAGAATATTAGAATGATTTCTGAAGGATCATGTGACACTGAAGACTGGAGTAATGATGCTGAAAATTAAGCTTTGCCAACACAGAAATAAATTTCATTTTAAAATATATTCAAATAGAAAACAGTTATTTTAAATTTTAAAAAAAAATTCACAATATTACTGTTTTTGCTGTATTTTGGATCAAATAAATGAAGCCTTGGTGAGCAGAAGAGACTTCTTTTAAAAACATTAAAAAATCTTACAGTTCAAAATGCAATTTATTCCTGTGATGCAAAGCTGAATTTTCAGCATCATTACTCCAGTCTTCAGTGTCACATGATCCTTCAGAAATCATTCTAATATGCTGATTTGGTGCTTAAGATACATTAGTATATATCAAGGCCGTAACCATGTCTTGAACATTGGGGGGAGGGGAGCCTTTTTTTAACAAAGCATAAAGGAACAAAACAGTGAAGGAAATTGTTGCTAATACATTGCTATATCAGATATGTACAATAACAATTACGATACGAAAGATTTACTGTCACCTTTCATCAATTTAATGGGTCAGTGAAATGATTTCTGTGTCCAAGTGCATTCATTTTTTTTTTTTTTTAAGTAATTTGATAAATTCATGACATGTATCACTTTATTCTATAAAACCTATTTAGTTTGAATTCATTTTCAGTGTATTAAAAAAATAATAATAATAATTTATGTTTTGGTATCTTAAACCCCAAAAATACCAGGTGGTGCAAACGTCCGCACAAAGACAGCTATTTAAAATGGTGTTTTAATAAGAAGAATTTCAAAATAAAATTCTATGGCATAATTTTATGTTTGAAATCTTTCCTATAAACAAATTTTATAAATATCAGTAATTTTAAAGCTGTTGAGATAATTGAAAAACTTTTGTTCGGCAATTTGTATTTCCTCAAATGTCACAACTGCAAACGTGTCTTTTATTATGAAGTGAAAAGGTAATAACAGTAAGCATGATAATTCATCATACAGAGGACCCAAATTGATCTTTGTGGCAGAGTGAAAAGGTTTGTAGATCTCTCTCAAATACTGATTAAAAAAAAAAGTTACTTTCAAGTATGGGTAGGTTGGTACACTTTCCATGTCAGGTGGTACAACCAATGCTAATTTATCATAAAGTTCTTTATCGTATTTAAAAATTATATGTATGAACTTGCTAACATAAGCAAAAGCCTGTTCAATGTAAAATTAGTTGCAAAAGTCAGGTGGCACAAGGAAGTCAGGTGGTGCAACTGCAATAAATGTCCATATGAAATTAAAAAAAAAAAACATTTATGCTAAATAAATTATACATTTAAGCTAAGATTGTCTATTACTATTCTGTTTTTAATTATTGTTCTAAAATGTTAGTTATAAGTTAAAGATGTTTTAAACTGCAATTATTTTCATGATAATTTTTTAATAATTTTAAATGCCACCATTAGAGATGTGCCCGAAGCCGAATACCATATTCGGAAAGGAAATGACGTGTACTACGGAGCCCCTAAAGGGAATACACATAAGATGGGAGGAAAAAATATATTTCTTTCTATATATATGCTTTCTCTTGCAATTATATAGTTGGGTAATTATAATGTAAATAATTTACCAGCATCAGGAAGCTGCTGTTAATATGCGGAGTATTGAAATCGCATTTGAACGCGCGCGCGCATTATTGTTATTGTGATTGTTGTCAGGTGGCCTAACTGATATTCATCAGGTGGTACAACCATTTAAATTCTTCAATTAAACCAACAAATAACAGGTCAAAATGGCTGAAAACTAGATTGTAAAAAGCTATTGTATTGAATGCATTTATCTGTATACTTTATTATTTTTCTGTCTTTAAAAGTAAAATCGGATGCTAAAGATACTAAACGCCTCGCCACTAGAATGAAATATGTATAAATTAATATGAATAAAATACACAACCACAAAATAATAATGTCTGAGGCACTATAGACACTCTAAGAGTTACTTTGCTAAGATTTCACTTTTAAATAATTTATTTATATATATTTACACAAAAAATTTCACTGACCCCAAACTTTTGAAAACTGTCTGCATTTTTACATTTTTTAAAAGCCTTTAATTGATTTATTTTTATACCAATTTTACAAATGAGGACAGCCCTAAAGGGAGGGTTTTTTTTAAATTTTGTCAGGTTTTGGTCACTTCTGGGTACAAATTTGTCCCCAAAATATAGTTAAGTAGGTACACACACACACACACACACACATTATGACACTGTGCATTGTTCAGAGGCAGAAATCTGTGTGACAGCAAAACATTCTACTTCTTACCATTTGGCAGTGGATTTATTTATTTATTTAGCCAATTGTTTAGCCACATTCAAAATATGGACAAATGGTTGTTTTGGTTGCAATATTGTGAAGAGCTATCTGTGTTTGCAGGGAAAACCTGGCCCAATGGGAACGAATTGTTCGAGGAGAAGACATCTCTACATGGGCTTCCACTGAGGAGGCCGAACTGAGCGAGACATCAGACAGTGGACCAGTGAAAGTGGACAACTGAATCTGTGGCACCTATACCACAACACCACCTACACCCTGCCAGAGACGCTGGACTTCCTGTGGACAGTCCCACATCCTGCAGAGACAGGAGGAAGTGCAGAGGGCAGGCGGGGACGAATACATTCAGAAAAATAAACAAAACATAATGTTACCTCAGTGGGTGACGGAGGCGTACACTCTAATGACATCAGGGCTCCCTTGTTTGATGGCTGGGACTCAAGTCCACTCTGTGTGGGATCACTTCAGCAGAACGGGCGTCATTATTGACAGTACTTTTCCTTAGGAGGTTGCTTCTGCATCTTTTCTTTTAGGTGATATTTTTCTTTTTTTCAGTTTCTTTTGTGGTCTTACATTTGAAGAGGCCTTAAATACGAACCTGAGTTACGATCTGGTTGGGTGACTCGTAACTAGAAGATGGTTCGTCTAGTTTAAAATGGTACTTTTTATCCTGCTGTGGTCAAAAACGTACGCAAAGCTACTTGAGTGGATTTATTTTTTAAGATAGACAGAAGGAATGTTTAGTCAAATCTAATGCATGAGGCACGATGAACCCATCGCTTTGGTGGTCTGATGGATGTTTTATATAATATTTTGAGCAAAAATGTTTTGCAGTACTTGAAGAAATACAGCCTATTTTGAGTGGAGTTGAAAACAAAAATCCCCTGCAGCGTGTCCTTCCAAAGCAAAGAGCTTTTGTGACGGCATAAGTCTCACTCTGAACCTTACTGGAGTCACACACTAGTCACGGTGTTCCTCCTGAAATCTGCAGCATCTTCCAACCTGATATGAAGTTCAGCTTTAACTCGTTGAAACTCATATTATTATTGACATTAAAAGGGTCAAATATTCCTGTTTGCAGTGTACCTTGAAAACCTACTGTAACTTTCAAAACTCGACACCTTCTTCCCAGCGTTTATTGAAACTAAGCTTCAAAAATGCCTCATACAACTTTCTGATGTCAGACTGCCTGCATTTACATGTCAACTACAGCACACCTATTGGGTGTTCAGAAACAGAGGTCTTAAAAATGCCAACGAAAACAACCCTTTTTAATTATATAAATTGGATAGGGTGAATAAATGGTCATGATGTACTAAATTATGACTTTACCAACATTATAAGTCAACCTCAGGGGAAAAAATGTAAAAACTAAATAGAAATATGATATGTATGGAAGCCTGTTTCTGGCGCTGAATAATAAGATAATTGTGAGTTTATATCCCCCAATTCTGCCTTCTTTTCTCAGAATTGTGAGATATAAAGTCCAATTCTGAGGGAAAAAAAGTCAACTCACATTTTCTTACAATTGCAAGTTTATATCATACACTTCTGAGGAAAAAAAAGTCAGAATTACGAGAAGTAAACTTGCAAATGCGAGGGGAAAAAAGTCAGAATTGTGAGGGGTAAAATTTACCTTTTTTATATTTTGCAATTGCGAGTTTATATCACACAATTCTGACTTTATAACTCGTAATTGCGACTTCATATCATGCAATTCTGACTTTATAACTCGCAATTCTGACTTTATAACTCGGAATTGCGAGTTTATATCTCACAATTCTGACTATTACACGCAATTGCGACTTTATATCACACAATTCGGACATTACAACTCGCAATTCTGACTTTATAACTCGCAATTGCAACTTTATATCACGCAATTCGGACTTTATAACTCGCAATTCGGACTTTATAACTCGCAATTGCAACTTTATATCACGCAATTCGGACTTTATAACTCGCAATTCGGACTTTATAACTCGCAATTCGGACTTTATAACTCGCAATTGCAACTTTATATCACGCAATTCGGACTTTATAACTCGCAATTCGGACTTTATAACTCGCAATTCTGACTTTATAACTCGGAATTGCGGGTTTATGTCTCGCAATTCTGACTATCTCACGCAATTGCGACATTATATCACGCAATTCAGACTTTATAACTCACGATTCGGACTTTATAACTCAGAATTGCGAGTTTATATCATGCAATTCAGACTTTATAACTCGCAATTGCGACTTTATATCACGCAATTCGGACATTATAACTCAGAATTGCGAGTTTATATCACGCAATTCAGACTTTATAACTCGCAATTCTGACTTTATAACTCGTAATTGCGACTTTATATCATGCAATTCGGACTTTATAACTCACGATTTGGACTTTATAACTTGGAATTGCAAGTTTATATCACACAATTCAAACTTTATAACTCGCAATTCTGACTTTATAACTCGGAATTGCGAGTTTATATCTCACAATTCTGACTATTACACGCAATTGCGACTATATCACGCAATTCGGACATTATAACTCGGAATTCTGACTTTATAACTCGCAATTGCGACTTTATATCACGCAATTCAGACTTTATAACTTGTAATTCTCACTTCATAACTCGTAATTGCGACTTTATATCATGCAATTCGGACTTTATAACTCGGAATTGCGAATTTGTATCATGCAATTCGGACTTTATAACTCGCAATTGTGAGTTTATATCTTCCAATTCGAATTTTATATCTCGCAATTCTAACTATTACACGCAATTGCGAGTTTATATCATGCAATTTGGACATTATAACTCGGAACTGCGAGTTTATATCTTTCAATTTGGACTTTATAACTCGCAATTCTGATTTTATAACTTGGAATTGTGAGTTTATATCTCGCAATTCTGACTATTACACGCAATTGTGACTTTATATCACGCAATTTGGACATTATAACTCAGAATTGCGAGTTTATATCACGCAATTCGGACATTATAACTCGCAATTCTGACTTTATAACCCGTAATTGCAACTTTATATCATGCAATTGCGAGTTTATATCTTGCAATTCTGACTTTTTTCCTCGCAATTACGAGTTTATATCTTGCAATTCAGACTTTTTAACTCGCAATTCTGACTTTATAACTCGGAATTGCGAGTTTATATCTCATAACTTAGACTTTATATCATGCAATTCGGACTTTATTTCTCGCAGTTGCGAGTTTATATCCCTTAATTCTGATTTTATAACTAGCAATTGTGAGAAAAGTCAGAATTGCGAGGTAAGAAGTCACAATTATCTTTTAAATTGTTTTATTCCATGGTGGAAACAAGCTTCTATACCCTTCACTATGTCCCACCTTTAAAAAACACTACTGACCAATCCTGCTTTAGCAACTGGTGCATCCATCATATACCAGACAACAGTCCTTAAAAGGAACTTCATAGAAATCCTACAAAAATGTTGCCACAGCACTTATAATAATGACACCAGATAGATAAACGCATTAATTTCCTTTTCCCATATCTAAAGTTCATGCAGATTAAACTTTGTCGCTCTCATTCCAAATTGAACATAAATCACATTCTTCAAATATTTTATTCGCATTACTGTGTAATTTAACCATTTCTTTTAAACAAAATCAGCAGATGAATAATGCTTTGCAACGTCACTCTTTACCACTTCATGAGCACATTTTGCTAAAATCACGCAGCATTCTGTAAAGCTTATCTGAGCGAGTAACTGTAACCAAGGTAGTGAAGCTTAGTGAAGGGTCAATTGAAAATGCATCGGACTCTGGCAGTTGCACATTTCAGAGAGTAAGATCTATTTAATCTTCATCATAAATTGTTAAAAGCAGGCTAAGGTGAATTTCAAGTTGTGACCCAACAAAAATCAATATAATGCCTATGTTTCAAATGGCTGAATTCAGTTTCATTGTTTGTTTGTTTTGTTTTTTTGTACCTGTAAGAGGCACCTGCAGTCCCTGCAGATGATGATGGAGCTCTGACTGACTGATGGCCTTCTGTAAATACTGCAGGACTGATGAGTGAATGTAATCAATACTGTCACAAACTGCTTCAAGATGCCTGTTAGTTTTTACGTGTACCAAAGGTGTACACCATCGGATATGGGAATGTTAAACATGGCTTACAATGGTTGTGTTGACATGCGCACTGTGTAGAGAGATTGAGTTTGGAGATGTAAGCTACATTCTAATGGTGCTATCTTAGGCAGTCATGCACTTTCTGATCATGCGTGCATGCAAGTGTGTGTGTGTGCGTGCGTGCATGCGTGTGCGTGCGTGCGTGTGTGTTTGCTCTGGAGTAATGCTACCAACCCCACCTATGGAGTCAGAGTTGAGAGGATCTTTTCAGCACCGCTCACCTCAGTCACCAAGATCATCCACAACCAGTTGTCTTTCCCCTCATATGCACTATGTTTAGAGACTATTATTATGGTTATTAATATTATTGCTCCTATTATATTATTATTGCCACAATTATTGATTATTACCATGGTTATTTTGTTAATTAGAGTTAAATTTTAAATTAACTTATATTTTTTATACAAAGTTTAGCATTTTTGTTTTGTACAGAACAAATTGTACATTATGGAATAAAGCAAATGGTCATTTAGAGAAACTGCATACTGTTGCCTGAGATAACTGTCTCAACTCTAAATGTGAGAGCAGTGATTAGTTTTATTAAATATTTCTGACAAATTCAAATTGTGTAATATTTATTCTGTGAATTTTTATTTATTTTTATACATGGAATGGTTTACAGCAATCAGTCTATTTGCCATGGATATTCATATGTGACAGGGAATGGAAGCTTAATTAAATTAACATTTAAACAGATTGACAGATGAGGTAATTAAAACTCTGTTAAGATAGTTTGATTATAAAGTATATTGAGACTAGACTATAGTCTCTAGCTATGCGAGACTATAGTTTGAATGAATCCCTTTTCTTTGCATGACACATTGACATTACAGTACAGAATAAAAAAAATCTATTCTCGTTGCTTCATAACATTAAGGTTGAACCACTGTACTCACATGAACTGTTTTAAATATGTCTTTTGTAGCTTTCTGGGTATCTGAAAGTGTTAATTAACTTGTTGGCAATGGAGGCCTCACTGAGCCATTGGATTTCATCAAAAATATCTTCATTTGTGTTCCGAAGATGAATGAAGGTCTTATGGGTTTGGAACGACATGAGGGTGAGTAATTAATGACAGAATTTTCATTTTTGGGTGAACTAACCCTTTAATGCTCTAAAGTAGCCTAGCCAACATATTTTCCAATGTTGAAATATCTTAAAAGATATCATTGCAAAAATTTTATTTCAGCGTTTCATTTAATTCCTGTTCTTTATTATATACAACTGATAATTTGCTATTCAACAGCAGAACATCTAAAAGTTAATTACAAATTACAAAAAAAATATTAAATAAGCTCATTGCACAGTTGTAAACGAACATTCACTCAGTAAATTAGTAACTCATTCACATATTCAATAATCAACTTCCATTACTAATTGTGGTGTCAGATGCAGTTGTGGCTTCATCAATTTATCTCAAATGTCTAGGCCTTGACAGCATCTGACACAATAGGATTCTACAGCAGGTACAGCTGATACAGTGTGTTTTGTCTGTACTCTTCTGACCACCCTGCACATTTCTCTAAATTGCATGATAACACCGAATGCACAATATTATAAAATATGGCAATTTTTAGAAGACAGGCTAAAGATCGCAAACATCAAAGTTCAGTTTTACTGTCATAAAAGGACAAGAAGCTATTCAATGTTAAAGATAGAGGGTCAAATGAAACTCTTACCCCTAATAATGCACTTTGTTCAATACCTTCAGATTAGAGAACCATGCATCCTTTAAAATTTTCCTTTAAAACTGTCCCTCTGTTCCAACTGTACATGGTCTGCCCTACTAATCATTGCTGCAGTGCTGACAAGTTTATTTTGATTCCTTTGTGTCTAGCGCCCTCTTTTGGCAAACAACTATAAGAGTGCATCTCAAATGGAAGGCTGCATCCTAGTGAGGCTGCGTCCCTCCTAGCCCAGTCCAGTCGGAGGCTTGTAGGCTAGAGTCCTCCTCAGCATTAAAGGTGCAATGTGTAAATTTTAGGAGGATCTACTGAAAAAATGTAATATACATAACTATGTTTTCAGTGGTGTATAAAGACCTTACATAATGGACCGTTATGTTTTTATTACTTTAGAATGGGCCATTTCTATCTACATACACCACAGGTCCCTTTACATGTTAAGTCGCCATTTTGCGCCAGCATGTTTCTACAGTAGCCCTAAACTAGGGGTGCCCAACCCTGTTCCTGGAGATCTACCTTCCTGCAGAGTTCAGCTCCAGCCCTGCTCAACACACCTGTCTGTAATTATCAAGTGCTCCTGAAGATCTTAATTAGCTGATTCAGGTGTGTTTGATCAGGGTTGGAGCTAAACTTTGCAGGTAGGTAGATCTCCAGGAACAGGGTTGGGCACCCCTGCCCTAAACGGACAAACTGCTCTACAGAGCGCGTTTGCTTGACTAGCTACTCTCTGTGTCTCAGACGACGACATCTTTGTCCTGTGTTGGTCACTGTAGCTTCTCTATATTGCAATTCGCAACCTCACCACTAGATGCCGCTAAAATTTTATATGTCTACTAAAGAACTTGAAGAATTTTTTTTTTTTCGCATTATGTAGTGAAATTGGACAAGCTCAGTGCTGATTAATTTTCAGAAAATTCTTTTTTTTTTTTTTTAATTGGAATGTGTGCAAAGGTTTGTGGGTGCCTGGAAAACGCGAAGGATACACTTGATGCATCCTTAAAAATAAGCCAAATGAAAGATGCGAAACTTGGACTTGTACTCATATTTAAAGCGGCCAATACACCGTTCAACGACCAAACAAGTCCGGCAGTGTAGGCTACCTATACCTCGATAGAGTTATTTTCTTTGAACTCAGAATGTGTTCATTTAATTTGTTTAAACAAAACTACATTATATACACAAATCTACATAAAACGTGCACTTAAATGTAGTAGCCTAATATTTAACAGATGCCCATGCTATTAATCGGAACGCTGAGCATGAGTCTCTCAATCCAGCCTCTTATAGCCGTTGGCTTATAGCTCAAGATGAAATTGGAGGTTGGAAGTCTCATCCAGGTTGCTGTTTTGAGGTAGTCCCACATTCAGGTGATTTTTATCATTCTGTCAAAATGCTCAGTAGTCTTCCTTGACCAGCCACAGCACTTTACATTCTGCATGGTACATGTCTCACGGTGTTTTGAAATAATTCTGTGGACATTGTGACCATTCACATCCTGCACACGAGCAATAATCCAAAACCGACTGACCAGATTTAGCTATTTTAATAATATCCTCCTTGGTTGCAGAGGACAGCTTCTTCTATCGGGCCATTTTCACTAAAACCCACAAAATAACAGCTAATAATACTTGCCACATAGTGATTTATTGAATTATAGGCTGGGAATAATGAATGCAAGATTGGTATAACCATTTGGCCAAAAATGACATCCACACAATTCTGTTTCATTGCGTCATGTCGAATGATACAATTGAAACGTGGAATGCGTACATTACGTACACTACACATTATGTACATTTTATACTCCAGGCACAACATTCATACAAAATATTTTTTTAAAAATGTAATAAAAAAAAGTTAAAATAAAGTATGAAGAAGCCAATTTTCCAACCTGGTCGGTCGGACATCACTTTTGGCCACTACTGTGTACATGATTTAAAAATTATGCTACACAATTCATATTGAAATGCTGTTGATGTCCAGCAGGGATGCCAATGATCACAAGCAATCCTTGAAGTCATTAAACATTAAAATGTAGCATGTCATTGGAATCGGTTGGAACTCTGTTGTCACAATGTATGTCAATGTACGTAAATCCTGGCAAGACTTTTCAACAAATGAGAATCATATGGAAATCATCGTCAGGATATTATTTTTATGCCTATGGGTTAAATAGGCATAATAAACACAGAATTTAATTATTTCTTTAGTAATGCCAATATTTATGTTTCTAAAGTATATCATTTAGATTTGTAGGGTTAAAAAATGTTTTATTTAAAACATTATGTTTTAAAGTGATAAGTCAAAGGTAGACTCTTGGATGACCCTGATTATCAATAAACCTTTCCTTCTTCTTCTTAGACCAAATTTTGTGAATGATCAAAAGATTCTGAGAGTGTCTGTTATTTTCCTCTGTTTTGCACACTGTAAAACCTAAGTCAAATTACTAAATGAAACAAGTTAATTTTACTCAAATATTACTTAAAGTTCATTGTACTTAATAGAAAAAAAATATATCTGAACTCAATAACTGATTATATGGAACGAGTTACAGCAGATTTTTAGTTCCCAGCATGCTTGGCTTCCGACTGTTAAAGGAGAGTAAGTGTTGAAATTAAGTGTTATTTTATGTGTTTTTGCTCAAGATTAATATAGGGGGTGATCTGTTAGTGTTTAATGTTCTGATATGTTGGTTTTTGGAATGTCTGAGTTTTGGGGGGGTTACCATTTTGGTGAAGAGTAGAGCCTGTGGTTAGATCGAGGATGGCAAAATAACATTGATATTATATGTTGCTTTATTTAAAAAGCAACGGTTGTGCATGTTTCAGCACAGTGCTAGTGTCTTTGTTAAGTACTTACATACATGCAAGTATGCCACTGATAACTAGTTACACAAAATATTGAAGTGGAATTATAGTTATAGCTTCGAAGCTTTTCAAATCCTTTGTTTCGAATCAGTGGTTCGGAGTGATTTCAGTAAACGAGGCTTCGTTACATCATAAGTGTTTCAAAATTTCAATGGTTCACCACTGGGGGACGTGACTTTGGCAGTTTGATTCACGCTCCGGACCACTGATTCGAAACAAATGATTCGTAAAGCTTCAAAGCTTCATGAAGCAGTGTTTTGAAATTGCCCATCACTAGATATTGTTAAATAAAGTCGTTATTTTGGGGTTTTTTGGTGCACAAAACGTATTCTTGTCACTTCATAACATTAAGGTTGAACCACTGTCGTCACATGAACTGTTTTAAAGACGTCTTTAGTAGCTTTCTGGGCATTGAAAGTGTTAATTGTCTTGCTGGCAATGGAGGCCTCACTGAGCCATCGGATTTTATGAAAAATATCTTAATTTGTGTTCCAAAGATGAACAAAGGTCATACAGGTGTGGAACAACATGAGGGTGAGTAATTAATAACAGAAATTTCATTTTTGGGTGAACTAACCCTTTAACTATGTTGTGTGTTCATGTTCACTATAAATATTCTTTTTAAAAATTCTATTTGCACTAATGGTAGAAGTGAAAGCTCATAAGAGGACGTCTCCACATGTTGGGTATCAACCAGAACATGTTCCTACACAGTGCACGTCTGAAATCGGTGACATTGCAGTCCATATGATAAGAAACTGTGTGAACAACTGCGCATTCAGCGACAGACACACCTTTCTGACCTAATGTACGAACTTGCATTAGGGTTCTAAAGCAAAATCACACTGACATTTTCCAAAAAAAAAAAAAAAAAAAGAATTTAAATCTAGAAAATAAAAATGTTTATTATAAAAGAGGTGTATTCAAGTCATTGTACTGTAATAAGAAAAAAATCTTACTTCATACAGTACATGCAATCACCTTGGCTAATACTAATTACACATGACCAGATAGCCAAGTATGACATAGGCCCTTGAGATTACCAAGAGTGTGGCAATGGCAAAAATGGTTGAAACACGACAGCTCTGTAGTCTGTCAGATAAAACCAGTGTGTGTGTGAGAGGAGATCATCTTGCAGGTGAAGTGTAAACCGCAGATAATGAAAGTCGATTACACAGGGGGAGTGTGGCTGTGATTCACTGAGAGAGCATGCCTCAGCAAGAGGTTGGACCTTACCTTTAACCTTAGCACCAATCAATGCCTTGCTGTCTGCTTGATCTAATCACAGGTCAAAGTCCCTTCCACGAAGCGCTTTCAACAGTGTCTGTTTGTGCTGCTCACTCTTTCCCTCTAAGCCCTTCGACTTTATCTGTCTCCCCTTCTCCTTGGAGCCTACAGACCTCCTAGGACCCGGTGCTACATCATGTTTCCACGTGCATTGCCGTTGCTCCTGCTATGTATCTCTGCAGGCTTGGCTGCCACACTTATCCAGGCCTCTGTTGATGGGGAGACAGTGGATTCGCCTGCTGACGAATCCGTTTTACCTGAAGCTCAGGCTGGTGATACCCCAGATGTTCCGCTTAATGAGGAGTACCAGGCAGAACACATCTTGATGGCAGATGCCCCTGTTGAGGGAAAACCTGCAGAGACCCAGAGTACCACTCAAGAATCTGAGGATGAGTCGGACTGGGGCTTCGGTTCTATCAGAGGGAGTTTCCAGGCAGTGAATGGCTATTTTGACTCTATACTGGAGCTGATGGGAGGCCGCGATGGTGTATGTCAGTACCGCTGTAGACATGGTAAGTGAAACAGTATTGTTGTCGTTGTATAATTTTTGTTTTGTGACATTTCTGTTCTTTTTGGAGCTTGACAGATGTGGTCACCATGAATGAACTGTCATTGTATGGAAATGAGGAGAGTGTGTACATTCTTCAAAACTTCTCCTTTTGTGTTCCATTAAAAAAAAAAAAGTAAAGAAGGTGAATAAATAATGATGTAATGATGTAATATTACTGTTTGGATGAACTGCTACTTGAAGGAAACATTTCGTTGTGCTTTACATTTAAGTTTAGTAATTAAAACTGAAAGTTGAATACTAACACTCTACTAATAAAAAACAGAATTCATTTGGTTGATCAGCTGAAACATCTGAAACATGCCCTCACTGCTGATCTGTCCTCAATCCTCATGTTGACAGACACAGTGAGGCATTGGGCAAGTCGATCACACCACTCTACAGATAACACTGATGAATCAGAACATTTCATATACCTATGCCTGAGAAAAAGTAGTTTATTTATATCTTGACTCCTTTATATTACTGTTCTGGTTCCAGAATGACAGACTTGCGCTCTTTGCTTTTCAAAATGAGTGTAAATGGAATACAAATTAATAGAACTTAATGCAATCAGAACAAATCCAGAAATTAAATTAATTAGCAATATGATTAAGTGCAAATTTTCAATGTTCTTAATGTATAATGTTGCCTTAGGAGGGCAGTGAGTGTATTTTATTCACTCAGTATTCATACACAGTCAAATTTGTCAGTATCAGCCTACAGTATGTACAGTTTTAGCAAAATAATTGCATAATAAACTTCATGTGGGTTCAAAAGTCCTACTGAACATTTGGTAATTGGGCCTTGATTAAAGCCAAAGGTCAGATAATAGAGTAGTTGTAGTGTCTAACCTTATAATGCAACCATATTTTAAGATGATTTATTAATTTATTAATATGATTGTTCCATTGACAGTGTCACCTTCTCTTATATTGTCACTCTATACTCTTATATTTTTGCACCATGTAATCAACTGGAAGAAAATCTCACTTACGTATAATACTCCATGGATAAATTAATGCATACACGTTATGTCAGATTTCTCTATTATTAACCAGGCAATTAAAATTGTTACTTGTTTATTATTATTATTATTATTATTTTAGACAGTGGTTTGTTGCTTTGGGGGGGCCCTTGGGCTCAGTTTTAGGACCTCTGCTGTTTTAATTCCATTCCTTAAGGTAATGCCTTCAGGAATTGTGTGTTTATACAAGCAATACATAACCCTTCTATTCCGTTTGAATATCACAACATGTTAGATGTTTCTCAATAGATGTCTTAAAATGTAATAATACTGAATAAGACTGAATTAATGGTAGTGGGTTTGGAAATTCTGAGAGGAATTTGCAGGAAAAAAATGCATTTCTTGTATTAAATGTTAAATCTGTAGTTCAAGTTGACAAAGTTGCATACAACTTAAGAAACGTTGTGAAGCCAAGTTAGTCCAGGAAAATATTCATGAAAAAACAAACAATGTTTTTGGTTTATTATACACTGTTAAAAATAAAGGTTCTTTATTGGCATTTATTGTTCCACGAAGAACCTTTTACATCCATGGAACTTTTTAAATCCACAAAAGATTCTTTATAATAGAAAAAGTTTATGAAAATATAAAATATTCTTCACACTAAAAAAAGAGGTTATTTTAGGAATTGTTCACTGAAAGGTTCTTTGGGGAACCCATAATTGTTTCTTTTATGGCATTACTGCAAAAATAAAATAAAATAAAATAAACTTTTGCAACCTTTTTTTCATGCTGATTTTTTATCTGCTTTGGATGTTCCCCAGATTTGTATGTAAATTTCTTAAAGCTACTGTTATATGAAATGTATGCTAATGAAGGTCATTAAAAATATTACATTTTTTGTAAAGATATGACATATTCTATACTCTAATGTATCATTTTTGTTTTTCAGGTAAAGCTCCTCAGCCTCGTGTTGGCTATCAGATGCCAGAACCTGATGGTTGTAGCACCTCACTTCTTGGATTCCAGGTACCGAATAGTGTATGTGTCCCTTTATCTCTACTAACATTAACCAGTGGCCAGGCTGCCACCATGAAGCTTTGGTAAGAACCATCTCAATAAATGACCTGTGGGAATCCGGCCTATGAAGTGTGCACTAGGCAATGAATCAATCAAACTTATAAACTATAGGATCCATCAAAATCAACTTGTTTATGTTTACATGTTAGAAGAGAAAATTAGATCATTTTGTATCTGATACTTGATAACACAAAGGCGGCCCACAAATGACTTTGGGATTCAAAGTACAGTGACATATATAAAACGGTGGCCTTTAGAGAAGCTGGTAGATATCTTACTAGGTTAATGGCATCAAATCTGAAAAAAAAAAAAAGTTAATTTGAGGCACTTAGTAGCAAGTAAACTAGATTCACAATCTGAAACTTTTCTTTTTTTACACATTTATTTTTCTGTGTTTTCTCAACTGTTATTATGGTAATATATTTCAAGTAAACCCCTAACTGCGAAAACCTGAGTTTGGTTACTTTACATCACACTCAGTCAGACTGTTTCTTCCTTTCTAACTGGGTGGTTCTTGGCCATAGTAAATTGCGATGTGGACTAGACCTTATAGCAGTAAGTTAAAGGCCTGGCTGTGCAAGATTAGTATCCTAAACCTGAGAGACTAGCAAGGACTCTGAAGAGAGAGAGTGAACATCCAACAGGTTTTGGACAGTCAAGTTTGACATCCAGCCAAAGCGCTGATGGGACTGCTGTCAGAAAAGAGGAAGGCAAATGTGCCAATTACATTCCACACAAAGACTCATGGGCAGCCCTAATTTCTGGCTCTCGAATAAATTCTAATTTTGAAGTTTAACGTGTCTATTTAGAAAGCAATTATAAAGGCAATATATCTGTATCCTCCTCTAGTTTGGGCGACAAATGTCAACATCACGAATTACGAGACTCTAACTACCATTATTGCATCTCTTAAATAACCATGGCTATAACTAAATCAAGAGTTTTCAAACTTTTCACAACAAAGATGGAGCGGGAACTTCTTGCCAGATATTAAAATTTTGTGATGCATTTTAAGCCTGGAATATAATAACATGCGTAGCACTATAATATTTGCAGTCTTTGCTTGCATTGCAAAGCAATTAAAATTGCATAATTATATATAATTATTATATAAAATCATTATATAATCATTACTGATGTACAGACTCACAATACATTACATTTTAATTTGAGTTGGGCCTTGAAAGGGTATACAGGTAGTTCCATTTTTGTGGCTAACAAGTTCTTTGTGTGTCTGCACTTGTGTGTTTGTGTTTGTTTGTTAACAGTACAACAAAAATCTTAACCTATTTTCCTTATACTGCATATTCCACTCTTAGCACTGTAGTGTATTACTCTGGTTTTAGTACAACAGTAATACCAATGGTTGTTTTTAGTTTACTGGTTTATTTTGACCACAGTGTGAAAGTGCCAATGCTCATGTTGTG
This sequence comes from Mylopharyngodon piceus, assembly GCA_039654765.1. Lineage (NCBI taxonomy): Eukaryota > Metazoa > Chordata > Actinopteri > Cypriniformes > Xenocyprididae > Mylopharyngodon > Mylopharyngodon piceus. The sequence goes on from CM077450.1 coordinate 28,988,988, forward strand.
TAATGTGCTGTTACTCCACAGTTTGATATGGGTGTTCCAGCCATGACCAAATGTTGTAACCAGCTAGACATTTGCTATGACACCTGTGGCTCTAACAAGTACCGCTGTGACACCAAATTCCGCTGGTGCCTCCATAGCATCTGTGGTGACCTGAAGAAGAGCCTGGGACTCATGTCAAAGGTTGAAGGTGCGAAATACTCACATGCAACTCACACATCAGCCCTCTTACAAAACCTAGTGGGCTGAGACACAAAAGCTGTTCCAAAAGGTACCTTAATAGTTCTAAAGCAGAAGCCAATCACATAATGCAGAGTGACAATAAAACATCCATCCAAAAAGGTTTAGGAAACAAGTAGAATATTGATAAATATAACATATAATTTTCCTAGCCCTCCACCTTCCCCAGCACCACCTGCCTAGATCTGCTTGGCTGTTCTCCCTGTTTTCTTGCAGCTTGCATTCTATTCCCTGTATCTCTTTCACGCTTGAACGGACAAAAACACACAAAAGTATGCCAAGATGCCAGCTTTGTCGAGTATCCTCATAATCACAGTCTTAAATGAGTTAAATGACCGTAAAGAGTTGTGAGGACATCGGATGTGTGTCAGATCCAGGTCATGTGCGTCAGATCTTAAAGTGACAGCAGCCTAATAAACCTGCTGCTGTGATTTCTGTCATTAATGTTAATCAAAGAGCAAAAGACAAAGAAAAAATCACTCGCTGCTCTTGACTGAATAACATTTGTAGCTTTAATAAGGATTAATATATATATATATAATTCATGCAGTGAAGTCTGTGAAGTGTTTGATAACATTTAATTTCTGTATATTTCCTACCTGATAGATCAAATATTTAAAATATACTGTCTTTATGTTGTTTCTACATTAATTTGGAGATTAAATGTGAAATTATTACAATATAAAAATATATTAAAGGCACAATATGTATTTGTTCGCTGCTAGAGGTCACTTATTCAAAACAAAGGCATAGCTTGATGAGGCCTTGATTTCATGGAATCATGGGAGGTGTTGTCTTCACATCTACAGCCAGTGCAAAAGAATCCGAAGGGGCTCGGGCAGTAATTATGAGCTAATGTTTTAAAGATTTATTAAAATTACTGTAGTATGACGCTGGAGCAATTGCTAATGAGAGACAAGCGCGACACACGGCTCGAGAGCAATGGAGCTTTTATTATGATGCAGACGAACGCTTCTGCTTCTTCCAGTCATGTGTATGTTGAGTAACGCAGCGCTGTTTTATCATATTAGATACATTTGTGTGTTGAAAGTTGTTATAATGCTACTCTGTGCGTTCACTCGGCAGCTACTGTGAGACACTTGTTGCACACTGCAGTTAGCTAGATCGATATTAGGCATGGTAAAACATGGTACTCGAGATTTAAACAATAAGACTTACTGTGTTGAGCTAAATAACAATGATTAGTTTTCTGTCAATGAATGTATCCAAACAGTTGCTCACCTGTCTAATAAAACACATAATATATTCATAGTTTTCACGTGACGTCACACCCTTAAAGGAACGCCCACCTGGAGGGCAAAACAAGGCTTTCCTCCATTGCCCGCCAGTCATTTTTACCAGGTTTGTAGTAAGATCTAATGTAGTAAGACAGTGATATTAAAAGACCAAATTCAATATACACCTTATTGATTATGCATACTTTGTACAGGCAAACAAATAAACACAGAATATTAATGCAACACGAGGTTTCTCGTTAAGAGTTTTGTCCATCGAAAACCATTATAAAGAAAATGCATTGCGTTCATATTCTGGGCTCATCTGCTCACTTGTATATAGTATGCATCATCAAAAAGGGTTAAACTGCATTTGATCTTTTAATATCACTGTACTAAAAGTACATTAAGGCACTTTAAGGGTGGGTTGCACTAAGGATTCTTTAGCCTGGCGTCGGTTCACCCTCCGCCTATGCTGCTTGATCAGCCCTTTGATTCTAAAGGTCTTTCTGCATAGTTAATCTGTGTTTAAAACTAAGTGGTGCAACACAACTCGATTTAAAATAAAACCCAGATCAACAAATCCTTGATTAGTGTTAAACTTTGCTTAATTTAATCCTTATTGGTGCAACCCACCCTAGTGTTTTTCACGTTAGCTTTTTAAAAATCGTCCCGCTGTTTTTAGTGATTGAAATCACTGCAGGTGCTATATATGGATCACAAGTGCCCAAAACTTGCATCTTATTCACATATTTTTGTTTTTAAGATGGAAAATTGACAGGCTTGTGCTGCAGTTACATGGCTGTTTTGCCCTCCAGGGCTCCGCGACAGTCACGTGACTCCAAACTATGAATTAACGCGTCTTTGGTGTTTCCATGGTTTCTACAAAATAAAAAAAATCGAGGGTAACCCACGTATGATGTCATTGATAGGCGACGCACGGACATGGTCCGTGTCCTGGTTTAAATTACTTATTTCTCTGGATTTAAACATTCTTGGAAACATTTGGAATGTAAGTACACAAGTCAATAAAATATATAACATTGTTCTAGTGGTTTTTGGATATTTTAAAGGGGTGGTTCAGTGGTTTTTTTCTAGGCTTGATTGTGTTTTTGGGGCACAGTTTAACATGTCTTAATGCTTCGTTTTTTGTTTTTTTTTTGTTTGTTTTTTTGAAAACGCTGTATTTTTCATATATTTTACCTTTATTCTACACCTTTGTTTCCACTGTCAAATGCACGGCTCGTTTGACTTCCTGCTTCTATGATACCACTCCCTCCGAAATACGCAATGTGCTCAGATTGGTTAGCAGGTTGGTAGCTGGCCCAGTGTATCGTGATTCGCTGAAGCGTCCGGAAACGCCACGCCCCTTACCATTCGTTGTTACGCGCTTCGGTGGAAATGTAAATAATGGCGTCTAAATTGCTGTATCAAACTGAGCCCGAATCAGACCCAGATGAAGAGGGTCAAGCAGAACCTCTGCAATCGCGGCTTTTAAAGGACGTTTATGAATGGTATTTCATTTTGTATTTGTGTCAAAGTGTTTAGATATGCTGTCACTGCTGTTTGTTAGCTTTCAATATACGGTTTTATCCTGATTAAAGCTTTACTGTAGCCGAATACATGACTGAGTAGTAGCATTTTTGTAAAGGTAGCGTTTAATTTATAGCATGAACAGCTGTTTGTCTATGAACACAGAAGTTTGTTGGAGAAGTATGCAATAGAATTTAGCTAACTGGCTAGGGAAGCAAAAACGAGTTGGTCTTTGTTTATGTCCTTGATGCAACCAAAAATAGCAACATAACTATACGTTTAAAAGACATGTACAAACAATAAAACGTACTTACAGTTTGAAGCCAATAAACAGCAGCTTCTGCTTTTAAAGTGGGAACTGCTTCATCTTTCAGTAAAAGCAAATCCAGCATTGAACTCGTGTAGATTCTGGAAGCTGTCTTCCACGGCGCATAGAAAATATCACAGATTATAATGGGTTCTATTATCTTTTGACGCGTCGCGTCCAGCGTACACAACTCTTCCGCTTCCATTATGCTGCCACATGGCCTCGCCCACTTTGTTGCGTGTTCCCGGGGGCGTGTTTTGCAGGGTTTATGATGTCACCAACCCGGGAAGAAGCTCGTTGTAGTCCAAACCGGTCGTTTTTGTAGGCATTAAACTACCATAACTTTAAAAGACAACATCTCCGTTTACATTGAACTTTCAGCGCTGTAACTTTGCAGATACTGTTTATGCTCAAGCAGCAACATTACACACTAACTAAAGTTAAGAAAGTGAAATCGCATTGAACCACCCCTTTAATCCAAAAATTTTACATATTGTGCCTTTAAAAACTTTAATGTTAGGCGCAATTAATTACAGCAAAATGTGTGATTAATTAGTCGATTGACAGCATGATGCTGCCTTGCTGACTAGATTTTGGAACAGATCCATTATCTATTATGGCTAACCTACCTGAAAAAGAAAAAAAAAACAAAAAAACAGGGAAAATCAAATACAAACAGTGCAGAGATAAGACTATATGGATTGTCATTTGTAATAACAAACAGGACAAAAGCCCTTAACCCCTTATATCCTTTCTCTCCCTCAGCATGTGAGACCTTTGCGGACACTATGTATAACACCGTGTGGACTTTGGGCTGCAGGCCCTTTATGAACGGCCAGAGGGCATCCTGCTATTGTGAAGGAGAAGAGAAGGATGAGCTGTGAAGACCTACAAACCACAAAAACTAACCACAATCAACACACATAAACACATTAAAGGTTAAAACTACTACACAATGGGTCAGTATTACGATGAATCCCATTAAAACACATCAAGGTCACATTTCACCACAAAAATTCAAAGAAACAATCATCCAAAATTCTAATTACGGCAATGTGTCACAGTGGTGACAGTTAATGGATTCTGATTAGTCTAAATAGTCATTAGTGTGGTATCATAATTTTGTGTCGTATAAATACTACTAATAAAAAAATATATGTAATTTATTTATGTATCTTTTTTTCTTTGCATTGCCGCAAGAGATTTTTTTTTTTTACTTTTTGGTCCTAAAAATAGGCACATTTTATATTTTTGGGGTGAAATATGACCATCACATGTTCTTGACGTGTTCATGAGATTCACCCAGTAACCCTGGTGCTAGTGGATCCAGTTTAGTTAAATAAATACAAAAGAGTTTATATTGCATGTGTAAAAGTGGCAGTTCCACAAATTTGTAGTGTGCGCGCTTGTGTATGGGTTTGTTATATAGGAAAACAATATCCATAAAAATATTGTCTCAATTTCATGTACAATTTTAAAAAACAATATCAAAATTAAAGTTAATGCTAAAGATGTAAGATTTACTGAAGTAAAAAAGACCCATTAAAATGTAAAGAACAGGAAAATTGCAACACAAACTTTCCACAATAGCTGACACTGTTAATTAATATTTAATATATTATTAAGAAACATTGTTCAAAACTAAATTGTTATTTTGTTTTGGCATAATCAAAATATGATTTTGTTGAACCTCAGTAGAGTAGTGATATTTATTTAAACAATGTTTAATTGTCTGAATATCATATGCTAAAAACTAAACGTTAACCTAAGCCAAATAGTTTTATGTCTTTTTATTTTAAATGTAATTAAACGTAGAATCAGTGTTGAACAGTAACACACAGGAATGTTTATTGCCCTGTGAGAGACAATGTGACTACAAACTGTGAAAAATAACTTTATTGGCTGTAAAATCACTTTATTTTCCCCATCAGTAAAACAGTGTTGAACGTAAATGCAAATTATCCATTCAGGATTGTAAAATGCTAGTCAGTTTCATGTTCTAAGCTTTATTGAAATGCTCAGGCTTATACTGTTAACATCACCTACAGTAGATGCATATTTTTGGTCATGTAGATAAGGTTTATATTAATATTGTGTCAGAAGCAGTGGAAGGAAGCAAGTGAGATGAGACAGACTTTAACAAATGCTCCTTATATTACTCATAAATGTAAGATTACTGTAGATATACAGATTGGATGTGTTTAAATAAAGTAAAGCAGCCTGTAGATGGCGTTGTTTTCTTTATGTAGGTAAGAGATGTGTGTGGTCTCATGGGTCTGGCAGTATACGAATGGGTCCACTAGACAGAACGTCTTGCTCTTGGTGCTGGTCGGTCCAGAGATGTCGCCTCAGGCGCTTTCTGCAGCCCTGCGTACAGCGAGATTCCCCTTGTGCCTGCCCACACACCAGCACACGGCAATGCAGGAACACCTCCTAACACACACAGTGAAGTAACTGATTTAAAGGAACACTCCACTTTTTTTGAAAATCATTTTCCAACTCCCCTAGAGTTAAACAGTTGAGTTTTACCGTTTTCAAATCCATTCAGCCGATCTCCAGGTCTGGCGGTACCACTTTTAGCATAGCTTAGCATAGTTCATTGAATCTGATTAGACCGTTAGCATCTCGCTCAAAAATGACCAAAGAGTTTCGATATTTTTCCTATTTAAAACTTGACTCTTCTGTAGTTACATCGTGTACTAAGACCGACGGAAAATGAAAAGTTGCGATTTTCTAGGCCAATAAGGCTAGGAACTATACTCTCATTCCGGCGTAATAATCAAGGAACTTTGCTGCCGTACCATGGGTACAGCAGGTGCAATGATATTACGCAGCGTCTCTCACAAATGTCTCCATGGTTGCAAGGCACGCTCCCTGTGCAAGCAGGGGGTCACAGGCGCTGCGTAATATCATTGCGCCTGCTGCACCCATGGTACGGCAGCAAAGTTCCTTGATTATTACGCCGGAATGAGAGTATAGTTCCTAGCCATATCGGCCTAGACCGATGGAAAATGAAAAGTTGCGATTTTCTTAGTACACGATGTAACTACAGAAGAGTCAAGTTTTAAATAGGAAAAATATCGAAACTCTTTGGTCATTTTTGAGCGAGATGCTAACGGTCTAATCAGATTCAATGAACTATGCTAAGCTATGCTAAAAGTGGTACCGCCAGACCCGGAGATCGGCTGAATTGATTCAAAAACGATAAAACTCAACTGTTTAGGCTCATTTTACAACTCCCCTAGAGTTATTTTCAAAAAAAGTGGAGTGTTCCTTTAATGACACACTCGTTCTCACACACACTCATAGCTACCTCATTAGCACACAAAAGCACATGCATAGGACACACAAGGCAGCTGAATTTCCTAGCATGTTCCCTACTCACTCGGTTGTCCTTGCCAATGAACTTGAAGACGGGGACCTGGTAGTGTTTGGAGAGCTGGTCTTTAGCCGAAAGCTGACGCACTGTTTCGTCTGAAATGCAGCTGGGAAACATAAGGCCATTAAAGCACAAGTGTCTAAATATAGACTCTGCCTTTGTTTAAAGGTGCTGTAAGCAATCTTTACTCAAAATATCACACATAAATTATACCTATACAATCTATCTCACAGATATGACATCACACTCAGGTGTCCTTGCTCTGTGAGAGCCGTAGGCTCTGAAAACAGCTAAAAATGTATCAGATTTGCTAAAGTATTTGGGTTTTGTGGTAGAAGCGATAGGACGGTCTAATTCAGTGGCTAGCTGAAGTTAGCAAAATGGCTAAAATCACTTATAGCACCAGTCATGGAGTATACATTATGGTATTGTGAGCACACATAACAGTATCCCTTCATATTTGAATTCTTTCAAATACCTACCCATCTTTGATGAGGTAATATTTTAAGGCCTGGTCAGCCTTGGGGCCAGGTGTAGCAAAACAGCTTTCTACAAAAGCAGCAAGGCCATCCACCCGCTCTCGAGGCTCAACGCCGAAGTACAATGAGTCACGCAACCGCAGTTGAGGAGGTTGGTTGTACGGTTCAGAAAATTCTGCGCTCTTAAACAGCTCCAAACTGAAGGGGAATATTCCTTCGCTGTGGCCCGCTAACTCCAGCGCTGTGTTGCGCAGACTCGGCAGGTAGCCATCTGACACTTCATACTGCCGTGGAAACTCGCACGTAATTGGCAGCAGTAGTTTACTGGTGCGCACAATCAAATCACCATTGCTGCTGGGACTAGACCGTGGCAAACCTGTCACCAAGTTGGTGCCAACAATTTTGTCATCAATGACCTGAAGCAGAGAGAAAGGAAAAGGATTTTGCACTACATTCACAGAGAACTATTGAGTATTTTATAAATCATCATGTAATGCTGTTTGCCAGCTATTTTACTACTTAAAAAATTGTAGGCTGGGATTTTATCCATTAGGTCCATTTTATATATTATCCATTATGATTTTGAAGGAACATCAGTGGCAAGTAGGCCTACTGTACGTTTGAGGAGACTTTTTTAAGGTCTAGCCCTAAAGCTTGCTCTATGTTAAATCACTAAGGCGTTATTGACATAGTATGACTTTTTGTAAAGCTTTTTGACCAGGATGTGGAGGCTGAAGGTCAAGTTCACCCTCTGGAACACCACAGTATATCCCAATAATAAGGGTTATTTTTTGACTCTAGCATTATTATTTGGTATTATTGCCATAAAGTTTATTACATTAACAATGCCTGCATTAAATTACTGTTAGCCACCTGTTTTAGTCATGTGACCATTCTGCTCATCTACCATATTTATTACCATCAGCAGGGCAAAGTAATGTCAGTGAACACAAAAACACATGAACAGAGACACCAAGAAAAAACATTGATCCACAATCCATCTCTGTATATAGTGCCGGCATACAAAGAGCGATTGTGTATTAAATAGGCCTATAAAATGTTTGTTAATGTTAAAATGAGATCTGTAAAAAGTTTTCTGGGACCTGATATGGATGAAATCCAATGGCCAACATTTGTCTTGCCATCTCTGTTTGTTTTTTGTTTTTGTTTTTTCGCCCCACTCAAAGTCATAAATAGCCACTGTGACATAGTTCTATGGAGGAGTGTTAAGGGCGGGTTTTAGGGTAACACTGCGGGGCTACTGACCCGACAGTGGAAACACAGATTTTGGCCTCGGTGATTGAGGTCCGTGGCTATTGGCCCCACTGGAACGCTGTTAGCCCTGGCTCGCACTGGACCAACAGTGGAAAAGTGGCTAATGCCATGGATAAGTGGAGATTGTCACATGACTTGCACAGGTAATGTCAGTTAAAAGTCATTTTACAGATGGAGCAACTTTATTAATAGATTACAAAGACAAACTTTTTTATTTGGACTAACAAGAACTTATTGACTATGTACAATAACATCAAGAATATTTATTACGAAGTAAACAGGGTCAGTCTAGATTTTGCATCGACTTTCAAATCAAAGCTTGCTAGATTCATAATAATTTTTACCTGGACCACAGTGCCACAGGTCTTCAGACTAAAGTGGAGATTAATGTGAGTGCCGTTGGAAATGCCACGGCAGGAAGTGTTAGACAGGAAGAGTTCAAGTCCTCCCACCAGATCTTTGGGAACTGAAACCTCTATGGAACTAGGATCACACTGCACAGGGACTGCACACAAAACAAATGTCAAATTGAAGTCTACAAACCTTGACAGAAAAAGAGCAAAAGGCAGGAGAGAGAGGTTTGGCTCACCCTGACAGGTCCGTTTGTCATCTCCCAATGTCAGACCCCGGGGACAGTGACAGTTATATGAGTCGTCCTCTGAGGAGCATCCATGGCTACAGCCTCCATTCACATTGTCACATCCTTCAGTCTCTACACAGGACCACAAAAAACCACAATGCATGAGTTAAATGAAAGTCTGCCCATATTCAGGATGTTCTGTCTTACCGTGTTCTTACCTTTACAGCTCTTCCCGTCTACGTCCAGTACTTTACCTCGTCCACACTCACATCGACGAGAGCCCTTAGTGTTGATGCATACTTCTGCACATCCTCCATTCCCTTTCTCACATTCGTTTACATCTTGCACATAACACACCAGATCACAGTTAAAAACAGAAGCAGATAAGTGAATGTGGGGTAGGAACAGATGGAGCTGTGACTCTGTTCTAAAACCTCGTGAGTTGCCCCACTGTCTACATACACAGCTACTTTCGAAGGCAGCATCCTAACCGAAAAAGACTAGAACACACAAGCAGCAACTCTGTGGGTGCAATGCAATGCTTCAACTGAGAAGACAAATCTCAAGTGCATTATGGGATTGCCTTCTATATGAAGGATACATGCAATGCTACTTAAGAATTTGTCTGTATTCTTTATCGGAACCATCTTTGCTTCAGGAGCGACAAAATGCTGCCTTAAAATGCTCCCTCTGTAGTTAAATCACTGTTTTGCAACAAAGCCAGTAATTTATGTTCTGCTGGAATTGGAATTGACAGTGATTAGTTAAGTTGTTCCTGAAGGGTAAAAAGGTTATGAAATGCTTACGGGAAAGAATGAAAGACAGAGAGAGAAGATCAATGAGGGGATAGAGGGCTTGATGTCCTTAATTACATCCAATCCAGCAAATGAACACATTCAGTTACATCTAATTGTTTGCATATTCCATTTACTCCTTATTGTCATACTATATCTTTAGCATTTAAAGTTGACACTTTCTCCTACCAGTTTATGAAGGACTGCTTCATGCAATGTGTTCTTTATGCAAATTAAGGAAGGTAGGGTCCTACAAATTAAGGCTTGAATCCCCCAAGCTAAGTAAAAACTGAAGGTTGGAGGCAGTGGCGGAACCAGGATATTTTCATAGGGGTGGCCAGGCAGGGGCCAGAAACCAGTCTGGGGTGGCACAGAAATGTTCATTATTCAAATATAAAAAAATTAGTTCAACTATAAAGTACTGGACAGTGAATTTGACAATTTGTATTATTATTATTATTATTTTATTTCCTTAATCCTAGGCTGTAAGATCTGTTTCAAAAACTTGCAAGTGAAAAATTAAACACTGAATGTTACATTGTAACTAAAATTCCAACGCTATCTCACGACCAATTCGTACGTATTTTATGAGGTGGCTAATTCGTATGACTTTGTACGACCTCACTTGTACGAATTCATACGATTTGTCTAAACCCCAGTGACAAGTAGGCTTAGGGGCGGGGTTAGTACGAATTCATACGAATTAGCCACCTTGTAAAATACGTAAGAATTAGCAAAAAACGTACGAATTCGTATGAGTGAGGTCATACGAATTCATACGAATTAGCCACCTTGTAAAATACGTAAGAATTGCTGTGAGATCGGGTTGAACATTCAGTTAAGTTGGCAAAATAAATAAACTGCAACAATTCTATCATACTTAAATTAAACTCATTACAAAGGAAAAAAATATGTTCTCTTTTGACATAAAACAAATGCCAGAATGTAAATTCTGTAATTTTATACACAATTAAATGCGATCCATTTCCATTTGTTCTCTGCCAACTAATGCAAAATGCCACCTCCCAGACAGAAACATAGTGTCGGCCCAGATCCGGCCCACATCTGGTACACGTGGATTCCAAAGGGAAAGTTTGCGTACGCACATGAAAATTCTCCCATGTGTTGTTGTCACAAAGAGACAGTTCTACATCAAAATAAACTCAATTATGGTCAAGATAAAAAATACAGAAACGGCAATTGTGAGCGGGGTGGCCAAGCTTTGGTCAATGGTAGCCACGGCCCCACCCCCTAGCTCCACCCCTGGTTGGAGGATCTTTAAAGTACAAATTCTTTTTAAATATACATTTTAACAATGTTTCAAATGGGCCAGAATGTGTCAGGCTACTTGGCCCTATACCAGGGGTGTCCAATCCTGCTCCTAGAGGGTCAATGTCCTGCAGAGTTTAGCTCTAACCTGCTCCAACCCACCAGCCTGGAATTTTCTACTAATTCTGAAGATTTTGATCAGCTGGTTTAGATGTGTTTAATTAGGGATAGAGCTAAACTCTGCAAGACACTGACCCTCCAAAAGCAAAGACTGGACACACATGCAGTCTTGAACTGAACATCCATTTATCCTTAACCTCTGGCTGTTCTTGTAACAACTGCACACCCCTAAAAGATAGACCTGTGAACATACGTTATGTTCATTCTGAGATGTAACCATGGCAACAGTACCAATCTGGAGCAAAAAAACAATTTGGGTTCTGCAAGACAAACTTCAACAGATTGCATCCTGAATATTACCTACAGAAATTCATTTAAAAATGTAGACTCTCTGAAAATTGCTGCATAATTTGCACTTACCTTTAAAGGCATTGATTTCACTGGCTGCCTTTGTACATTAATGGATTGTGGTCTCTCTCATCACTGCAAAAGCCCTCTCTCATTCTAATCGCAATATAGCTCTTCTGCTCTATAAGCATTTATCTTGCCCAGGCCTGGACCGCACTGTTACTCACCCAGGCATGTCTGTGCATCAGGGCCTAGAACCGTTCCCTCTGAACAGCGGCATTCTGGCTCAACAGGGCAGTCTGCTCCATTACACTCAACCTCATCGCATATGTCATAGAAATCTATGGTGACACAGTCACAGAATTGGAGGACAATTCTTAACCGACATGTCAGAAAGACCTAATAAGGCAGTAGGAAGACTTACAGCCACAGTAGACGTGGAAGCAGACAGAGGGTCGGGGTAGGCGGTAGACGTAGTAACCCTTAGCACAGGCCTTTACGTCCACACTAGCTGTCCAGTGACAGCAGTTATTATTGAAGCTAGCACAAGCAGGCAGGGTGACAACGCCATCACTAGGCTGAGGGTGACTACCATTCAGCCAGATGGGGGCATGGGTACCACAGTGGTTCTCATCGATGCAGAAGGTTGGCATAGCATCCCCAGCCATCCCTGTAAAGCGATACCATTCCCCCGCCACATGCCGGTCGCACAGAGGGACTCCCGCAGAGTTGTTGACATGGTAGTCAGTATTCCGCCATGGTTCATTCAGACTGATATACGCTGAGCAGGGATCTAGGGCTGACCAATGACAAAGACAGGTAACAATTGGTCAGAACTGGTCAGCACATATTGGGCCAGATTTACTAACAGCTTGCGCCAGCACAAACTCTCTTTTGGCATTAAAAAAAACTACTGTCAGGATTTACTAAAGACACGCTGACAAGGCGTGGACAGAGTTATTATTGCGGATGACCTTATTGCATATACATTTATAGGAGTTTCCCTTTCGGACGCAAAATTTACGAGAGGAGAACATTTAAATTAATCATGCAAGGTGATTTACTAAGGTTTGCGCTAGTCAATTTACTGGTATTTGCGCCGTTATTTACTGCCCAAAAAAAATCATGTCTTAAACCAGATGCTAATTTGCGCTGCTCTTGGTAGATTTCATTGGTCATTATGGAAATGATCCGGCTGCATCTGTGTTCTTTAACCCTCTATGGTACGGCGTTGCCATATGGCAACAATTATTATCTACTCATTTCCTTGTTATTCAGAAGAAGAAAAAAACACTATATACTGCACTATGGGAATTAAAAGGGCAGGCCCTAAGGTAGCCAATGATGTGCTGTTTTTTAGTCAAATGACATTTAAATGTCCCTCCAAAACTCTCTTTCCTACTGTCACCCTCACACGGAAGACACCTGCTGAAGTGCTCCAGAAATTGCTCTATTAACCTCATTTCTAAACATCTCTTCTCAAGGGAGATTTTTTTTTTTTTTTGCAACATCTTTCATAAATAAATTAGATATTTTTATTCACAATTCAACTGTCTAACATAGTTTTACTGTAAGTTGGGTCATCAGTAGATCACGCACAGAAGTTGCCACTCCCATCAGTGCTTTTTTTTTTTTGCACTCTCACGCTTATTTGCCCTGTTTAGTAAATCTGGCATATTATGTATTACATACTGGTGTCACCACCATTAATTTCCTCTCTTCAAATTAATATGTAGAGACAACTATAAATAATCCATATGAAGGAGACAATCTGTTGACCAAAGGTAGACGGGGTCTTGTTTAGGAAGCATTTGCGTACTTCACTTTTAAGAATTGATATTGGGATCATTCAAATGAAGATTGAAATTAATAGGAAAATCTATATTTGTAATACTTGGTGATGCTAGAGGCAAGAAATCACACATTAACCTATATGATTACTTGAAAGATGATTTGATCAACAATCTTTACCAGTTTTTAAGTTTTGTTCGTAAACAAGATGGTCCACCTGCTAGACCACCACCAAATCAACTCTAACAACCAGTAAGAACTTTAATTAACCAGTCAGGACCATCATGGAAATTTATGCTGGTTAAAGCAGATATTTTCAGAAGTGGTTAGAGCAAAGTCTAATATTCTGAATGCCGTCTGTTTCAGAATGTGTTTTTAATCAGAGCAAGATGACTAAAGCAGTACAGAGGAAGTCTTGCACCCTTAGTGAGAATAAAAACTGCTTGTTAAAATCTGTCAGTGCAAAACTCTTCCTTCAGTTGGTTGGCAAATTTCAAAGGAAGGCTAATCAATACTCTACACTGCACCACTGCTTTTCCCCTAACACTCTCCACAAATGAATTAGGTCTTTATATGAAGTTGGGCTGCTCTGCTGGACCATGTGGAAATGAAAAATGAAGCAGCATAAGGCGTGAATGACCATTAGTCAGGAAGCGTCAGCAGCTTGATGAGGCATAGAGGGAGAATCCTTTCCACAGTAAATTATCAACTCAGTTAAAATCAGAAAAAAAATCAAAGCTGGCAACAACACACTGTGCCTTGGCTCATGGGGAATTTGTACATCTAGAATCAACTCTTGCTGGCGATATCTTCAAATCATCACAATAGAGATTTTAAAATTGGTCAGGGCTTTTTGTGCAAACACACAAACCTTCAAGTGGATGGACATTTGCCTTCCACACAAGATGTATGCATTTAAATGTGATTTTTACATTTTCTGAAGGAACTAACCACCATGATGCCAGGATGTTTCCTTTTGTTTACTAAAGTATTCTGAGAGTTGTCCAGAAGGGTTGTTAGGTGATTGTTTAGTGGCCCAAAGCAAAAGAACTCACCCAGTCTATGATATTCTGGTTTCTAGATATGGCTCATCTAAATACTAATGTCACACCCAGAGACATTTCTCAAAATCTTTTTGAATGTAAATAATAGTGTAGTACTATCAGCACAGGCAGACTGTAGATAGGGCTATCTATTAGGGATGTTCAGTTGATACAAGAACAGCTGGAGGTCAAGGATAAACGGATGTTCAGGTCAAGAATGTTCGCTGTAAACACAGTATTCCTGGACACCGCTATAATAAATCATGTCCTCTTTCACATCTGCTGCATATCCACTTACACACAGAACTCTTTATCACTTCAAACATTACTGATTTTTTTGGGCATCTTTTGGTATGTTAAACAATGCTGAAATTAAGGATACTTCTTGAAGATTAAAATTTTTGTTAAACAGAAGAATTACATGTACTTACTACAGTAATTAGGCAGTAAACTAGGCATAATTACAAGCAACTAACCCTAAACAAAACCGTAACCCTGACCTTAACCCTATCTCAGATAGCACACGTACGTCTCCAAGATGTCTTTTAAAGAGCACTTCATCTGGAAAACATCTGTTGTGTACAAACATCTGATAAACATCTTTTAAAAAGCAGATTTACATTCTGAATCATAAACATCTTAAAAGACATTTCATAAATGTCTATATAACATCTGACAGGAATTGTCATGTGTGAGGAAATTAACCCATTCAGTGTTTCTAAAAGTCAGCCATATCTTTCACATTGTTATTAAATGTGTTTACCAAGGCAAACATCTATTACTATTGCTCATATTCAACTTTAGAACATAACTCAACTACAGTACAATACTTCAGATCTTTGATTTATTATTTTCATTGAAGGAGTTACCTAAACCATATCTAGAGACCAGAATATCATAAACACTTGGGAAAGGGCCAGTAAGAAAACATTTGTTTCATTGTCCTTCAAAAAAAATGCCGTTATATCAACACAATAACAACATGGTTTCCTTTAGAATGAAGCTCAGATAATAAGCACATTATATTAATAATAATAACAATAAGCAGCGTACATGTAAAACATTAAGTGCTTACCTATGGCCTGTGCAGCACTCACAGCTTGTAAAAGAACAACCAAAATGCAAAACATGTCCAATATAGAGAGGAACTTATTTAGTGAGAAAGTCACAGATGTACACCCAGTCATTCCCGTCTTGACACTTCAGTTTGTGGAAGATCTTTGTGGTTTAATAGTGGAGTCCTTTATCTCTGTCATTTTGAGGGATGGATCTACTAACACAATGACTGTAAATATTTTGTTTGTTGTCTTCCCATGGACAGGACATCTATCTCACCTTGACCCCTTCTCCTGTCCCCTTGTCCCCTGTCTATGAAAACCCACCCGTCCGGATAGAGACAGGACCATCCTCTCATTGTTACTGGAGTCTGGCTTATCCATCCCACCCTGATACATCTCCCAGAATCCTTTATCATCCCACCCAACACCAGTCAACCGCCTACAGCTGCTGACACCACATGTGCAGATATGATGCATTCTAGCAGACAGTGTATTAAGAAATTCAGGTGGATTTTCATCTCATGCTTTCTGTAAAAAAGGTGTAATTTGCTTGTAAGTTAGACTGTATCCACAGAAGCTCAACACTTGGACTCCAAAACTTAAGATCCAATCTTTAGTGTTCTTTTTAACCATTATCTTCTTATTTGCAATGTCAGATGTGTTTTCTTTGTAACTCTGCCAAAAGGCCAGTAGCAATTTGTCTTCTCTTCCGTTTCAGTTGAAGCTGCCCGCTGAGCACCAGTGAGGTGTCTGTTTTCCGAACTAGAGACCCTGATGTAGTTGTCTGTTTCTTTACTGTTCATCACACCGTCCACTTATCAGTCTCTCTCTGTCCTGTTAGATCCAATTTTATTTCTTCTACCAAGACGGCAGTGCATAGAATTGCCTTTATCTCTCAAAAGAATAATAGACTTATGAGTTCCTAAAGGAATATGTTTGTTTTTAGCCATCTTTAACCAAAATTAGTTTTGATTCTAAAGTGTGGCAAAAGTACTGAAAGTGTATACTCAGTACTAAAGAAACTGAATTGCAGTTTCCACACTTCATTAAACAGCCCAACTATTTTCAAATGTGCTAATAATAAGGTTCTCAAGTACCAAATCAGCACATTAGAAGATTTTCATAAGGATTATGTAAGATTTTCAACGTGATCTCATGAGAATACGTGTATTTTTACGTAAAGTGTAGTTCTAACACATGTACATTTACTTACGTTTTCATACATACAAAAACATACATTATTGACGTATTTATAGCACTAAAACGTAAAAATACTTACGTATTAAGTAACAGCAATAAAACGTAAATCATTTACGTATCCAAGTTAAACAAGACTACACTTTGAAACCTTAAATGAATAAAATTTCTGTAATTGTTTAACCATTTTGTAATATTTAGTTTGTTTGCTATGCGACGCAGAAGGCATTTTCTCCTATGCAGCGACTGACAATACAACCATAAGATACACCAAAGCACAACATAAACTCACAAATCACATCACTTTTATTTGTTCGCTGTACTCCAAATCTTTAGAATCCATATGTTTGTAAGGAACAGATCCAAATTCAGCCCTTTATCAATCAATCTTCATCTTCGTTCTCAGCACAACCGCCACGGTCAAAGCCCGTGCTCGATATGATTCAAATTTGAAAGTTGAGCCCCCGAGAACCTTTACGACATGGTTTACGGCACTGATATCGAACACTCATTGGTTCTCACCTGCTTCGTCACAGATTGCGACCTGCCGTGTTTCAGTGGACTGACATTTGAAATGAGTGCGCGCCTTCACGGAGAGAAGCCGGATTCGTATTTTCATGGATTAATAAATTAAATTCTGCTCTGTACCCCATAACAAACTATTACCGCCAGAGAGGACTGCAACTGGAACTCATCATCATTTGAACTACTTTTGACATTTTCGCAATAAATAAATTATTGTGATTATGCTTCTGTACATTATGTTTTATTCTTTTAAGATTCTGTATAAAATGGGTATGTTTAGGTTCAGGATGGGGTTTAGGGATCTTACATTTATCTACAAAACGATAAAAGGGAAATTATACATATCTTTATGACATGAAAGATTCGTAAATATTTTATGTTTTTTCGCTGAAAAAAAAAAACGTAAGTATTTTTACGTTTTAGTGCTATAAATACGTCAATATTGTATGTTTCAGCACCGTTCTAAACGTACGTTTTGTGTAACGTACGTTTTGTGTAACGTACGTTTTGTGTCTTTGAAAGTTACGTATTTATACCTACGTATTAACGAGACCAGACTGAGATTTTCATTAACAGGAGAAATGGCTGCAAAAGACCATATACCATTGCCACTTAAAAACAAAATGAAAGAATCAATTATCAATCTATTAATTCAAAAATAAAAATCTAAATAAATATCATATGTACAGTATATTCAATTATTTATTATGGTAATTATATATATGATTTTATATATATATGCTGTTCAAACGTTTGGGATCACTTAGAAATTTCCTGGTTTTCCCCATCATAATCTTTCCTTTTTATTGGCCGGCCCCAGATATGATTTTTTTTCTTTCTTTTTTTTTTGCTACTCTGCCTAGAAGCCCAGCATCCTGGAGTTGCCTCTTCACTGTTGATGTTGTTGTGATCTTGAAGGATCACCACAAATTTAAGCCTTTATTTGACAAACATATCATTAAGATGCTCAAAATTGAATCCAGCTTGACTCAAAGTGTACACAAAGACGAAGGCTAAGTCGACATGGAATCCCAAACAATGATGCAACACCCACTCTGAGTGAAAGACGCCACTTAAATAGTGAGGGGAACCTGCACGCCAGTGTTCCCAACCACCCATTAGTCAGCCAATCACCTGTGAGTGGCACACAAACACAGACCAAAAGGGAAAAGAAACACACAAATGATGGCCGACAGGAACGTCATAATGTCGATGGCAGGTACTATTTAGTGAAGCTGTCAGTTGAGGACCTGTGAGGCGTCGGCTTCTTACTAGACACCTTAAGGTATTTGTCCTATTGCATACAGTTGTGCACCGGGGCCCCCACTCTTCTTTCTGTTCTGGTTAGAAGCAGTTTGTGCTGTTCTATTAAAGGTGCCCTAGAATTGACATTTTACAAGATGTAATATAAGTCTAAGGTGTGCCCAGAATGTGTCTGTGAAGTTTCAGCTCAAAATACCCCATAGATTTTTTATTATACCATGTTTTAACTGCCTATTTTGGGGTGGAATTAAAAATGCTCTGATTTGGGGTGTGTACACCTTTAAATGCTCGCGACTCCATTAACCGTTGCATAAACAATACTGAAGTTCACAATATAACTCTCAAAATGGATCTTTACAAACTGTTCGTGATGCAGCATATCAGATCACGTAAGTATGGCATGTATTTTGTGGATGTTTGCTAACATTTGATTCTGCATGAGTTTGCTAGTGCTGCACGGCTAACGGGGCTAAAGCTACACAGAGTTGGACAGACTGGATAAGAATGCAGATGCGTTTATACAGACTACAAGCGTTTTCGGGTTAAAAATGAAAATAACGACATGGCTCTGGTCTCCGTGAATACAGTAAGAAACAATGGTAACTAACCACATTTAACAGTACATTAGCAACATGCTAACAAAACATTTAGAAAGACAATTTACAAATATCACTAAATATATCATGATATCATGGATCATGAACAGTTATTATCGATCCATCTGCCATTTTCGCTATTGTCATTGCTTGCATGCTTCATAATACCTGCAGAACGTCTGATGATTCGGCTGTGCAGCTCCACGACGTTAATACTGCCTTGAACATGGGCTGGTATATGCAAAAGTTAGGGGCGTACATATTAATGATCCCGACTGTTGCGTCACAGTCGGTGTTATGTTGAGATTCGCCTGTTTTTCCGTGGTGTTTTTCACGCACGAGATTTACATATGAAGGAGGAAACAATGGTGTTTGAGGCTCATGGTATGTCATTTCCATGTACAGAACTCTTATTATTCAACTATGCCAAGGTAAATTCAATTTTTAATTCTAGGGCACCTTTAAGGTTTAACCTTTAACCTTTTTTTTTTTTTTTGCAATTTCTCACATTGAATAGCCTTCATTTCTCACCACAACAATAGACTGATACATTTCCAAATAAAGTTCTTTGTTTCTGGCCATTTTGTGCCTGTAATGAAACCCACAACTGCTGATGCACCAGACTCAAATAATCTAAAGAAGCCACTTTTATTGCTTCCTTAATCAGTGCAGTTTTCAGCTGTGCTAACACAATTGCAAAAGGGGTTTCTAATGATCAACTAGCCTTTTAAAATGATTAACTTGGATTAGCAAACATATCATGAGATTGAAACACAGGTTTCAAACTAAAAGATGTGATTTTCAATTGTATAGTAAAATTTCATTAAATGATCCTTACATATAATTTATATTATGAATTAAGAATTTTAAAGATTTTTGCAGTAAAATATCCAAAAACCACTAGGCCAGTGTTATATATTTTGTTCACTTGAGTACTTACAATATCCCAAATGTTTCCAACTATTTGTAAATCGTGAGAAAATTGCAATTTTAAGGCTCCGGGACGTGTGAGGAGTCGCCTGTCAATTGCGTCATACCTGCGTTAACCCTTGGTCTGCCTCGGTTTCCGGTTTTATTTTGTAGAAACCATGAAAACACCAAAGACGCTTTAATACATTACACGTTTTAATAGACAAGGGAACAACTGTTTTGATATATTTATAGACAGAAAACTAATTGTTGTTATATAGCTCAACACGTTTCTTGATTTTTTGCAAGTAACATGCTTTACCATGCCTCAGAGAAAAACACTATTTTGTGAAGTAGCTAACATAGCATAATCAGATGCAGCTTTATTTTTAGTAACAGTAATACAGAATTTTCTCCATCATACAATACGTTTTAAAATTAATTGCATGCTATTTATCAACACAAGCCATCCAGTATTTAATATGATATTCTAAAATCGATCTAGCTTACTGCAGTGTGTCTCAAACAAGTGTCTCACAGCAGCCACCGAGCGAACGCACAGAGTAACATTATAACATTTTCAACACACTCAAATGTATCTAATATGATAAACAGAGCTGCGTTACCTCATACTCATGACCGGAAAAGCGGAAGCGGCGCCGGCGACTGTGGCATAATAAAAGTTCCGCTGCTCATGAGGCGTGTTGCGCAATCGCTCCAGCGGCCTCGTTCAGCTCCCACAACACTCGGTCCTGCTCTGCTTCATACTAAAATAACGTTAATAATCGCATCCATGAACATGATTTCTTCCCGAGTCCTATCCCTATTCTTTTGCACCGTCCGTTGAGGTGAAGACCACATGTCCCAAGATTCCGCGCTCAAACTTGGCGTCATCAAGCTACGCCTTTGTTTTGAATAGGCCTCTAGCGACATCTAGCGGACAGAAATCCTACATACTGTACCTTTAAATGATTTAAAAAAAAAAAAAAAAAAAAAGATCTTAACTTAATGGAACAAGGGAAATTATAGATAAAAGTTGTTCATACGACTTTATATTCTATGCTTTATGAAGCCATACAATAGCTTTGTGAAACAGACTTAGATTTAAGTTTAAAATCTTTTTTATTGTCATGTTTAACTAATCATTTAAACATGAATAAAAATGTTTTAAATCTCTCTCTCTCTCTCTCTCTCTCTCTATATATATATATATATAATGCATTATTTTACTGTTACATTTTTACTACATATTTTACTGTTTTTACTTTTACATGTAATTTTTTTTAAATCACAAATTAAATAATCTGTTTTAAAGCATGGAATACAAGTCATATGAACTATTTTTATCATACTTTATGTTGCTTTTCCTTTTCATTTTGGAGTGAACTACTCCAAGCCATTTATTAGTCAGTAATCAGTCAGACTTTGCTTTGTACTTTGTGCAGTTTGTCGTCTTTCCTTTGTCCTTCACGGCAGCCCAGGAAAGACAAGACAATGTGCTAATCATTGGTATCATTAGCACAGTAGAGGAAAGTGTCTGAAGGTTATCACAGAGACAGAAAAGTCTAGAGGAGATTGACAAATTGAACAGGTGCTGCTGGTCTTCAAGTCTTAGAGCTAAACAGGCATGGATGTGTCAATTTGGTCAGAGGGAGATTTTTTTTTCCTCTCCCATTTAAGTAAAGAAGGGAAATGGGCTGAAATGTGTCAGGTGTCTTTTAGAGTTACTGTGCTGTCCAGTAATCCTATTTCCTTGTTGCTTAAGATCAGTCACAGAATATTAGAGTAAATGCAGACTCTGCAAGAATTGATTAATGGGAGAAAAACTATCTGGTTTTCTTCACTTAGGTAGAAACATCTTTAAGTGTATTTGATTGGATACTAATGCAGTTTAGAGTATTCTGTTGGTGCACTGTGTACAAACAGAAGCCTCCTATCTGGTAGGAAGTCGAGCTAAATGTGGAAAGAACCAGGTCTGAGGATGCACAGTCAAGCAGGTCAAGGCAGTCATTTGTGTTGAGGTAAATATGACTCTAAAACAAGTGCTGCAGCTCATTTAGAAACAGATCATTCACTGTTACAATAATATATAGTGTCCACATGGAAACTGTTAGTTCCAGACATCAAATTTGATTGGCTGAGCATCAATTTTTTTTTTTTTTTTTTTTGTGGCGTAGAATGTATGTTGCAACAGTTGATTATTTTGTCATTGTTTGGAACCATTTTCTTTGTTTAGCAAAAATACAAAACTGACTGCCACTGGAAAATATTTGATAGCTTCACTTAAAGGGTTAGTTCACCCAAAAATGAAATTTCTGTCATTAATTACTCACCATCATGTCGTTTCACACCTGTAAGACCTTTGTTCATCTTCGGAACACAAATTAAGATATTTTTGATGAAATCTGAGGGTATCTGAACCACACATAGGCAGCAACATCATTGCACCTTTTGAGGTTCAGAAAAGTAGTAAAAACATGGTTAAAATATACAACGTGACTAAAGTGGTTCAAATACCTCTTGGATTTCATAAATTAATTTGTGTTCCGAAGATGAACGAAGGTCTTACGGGTGTGGAACAACATGATGGTGAGTAATTAATGACAGAAATTTCATTTTTGGGTGAACTAACCCTTTAAAGGTGCATTGTGTAAATTTTAGGAGGATCTATTGACAGAAATGCAATATAATATACATAACTACTAAAAACATAACAGTTCATTATGTAAGGTCTTTATACACCACTGAAAACACAGTAGTGTATAAAGACCTTACATAATGAACCGTTATGGTTTTATTAGCTTAGAATCTCATACACCACGGGTCCCCTTACATGTTAAGTCGCCATTTTGCGCCGGCATGTTTCTACAGTAGCTCTAAAAGGACAAACTGCTCTACAGATCGTGTTTCGTCACTATGTTGTTGTTCTTCTTCTTTGTTGGTGTTTTTAGAGGCAGCTTGCATCGTCACTACGTTGAATACGCACAAAGTAGTAGAAGTAGTCATCTGGTTTATTAGAAGCAGGGACCATTCTTTGTTAGAAGTAAGAAGAAACCTCATTGCTTGACTGGCTACTCTCTGCTGTCTCAGACGACGACATCTTTGTCCTGTGTTGTCACCATAGCTTTTCTATGTGCTTCGAAAGGGAGGGGTGAGCGGTGGACTGAGCTATTCGCAACCTCACCAATAGATGCCACTAAAACTTACACACTGCACCTTTAAAATGGTAATACTACAATTTGCAATGAAATAAATATCTTAAATTAGTGGCCCTACTCAACTATTTCTCAGAGAAGGTTTAGATTTGAAAATCACTTTCTATATTATCAAATACATGTACCTTAATGTCTTGACTACGAAAAAAAATTTCCTTAGGGAAAAAAAAGATGCATGTTCATTTAACAAATGCTGACTTTTTGTTATACTATATAGTAAATTGGCAAAACAAAAATCATGGGAAAAAATAAATGTAATTGTATTTTGAATAAGCGACCTCTAGCGGCGAAAATTTACATATTGTGGCTGTAATAGACTGTATAAAATTACAACATATAACATGTGACACTTCCCCTGACCTGACAAAATAAAATAATATAGGACACAGTTAAACCTTATAGCCTACCTTGATTATATACTTCACTACATGCTAGTGTGGTAGATAAAACACATTTGTGTGTTTTTGGACGTTTGATTCATTATAATTACAGAGAAATGTTTTTGCAGTACACTTGAATGGTCCTGCAGTGTCAAAAATGAATTAAAAGTAAAAAATATTACATGTAGCCTCTTAATGTATGTAGTTTTATAGCATGCATCACTGCAGACATGAATGTATAAGAGGAAATCCAGCATTTTGAATTATAATATATAGGGGAAAATAGGGGAAGATGGCACCCTTAAGAACAATGTGCATTTATTTTTAATTTACAAAATGATTCAAAGAGGCCATCTTACCCCACTACTAAAGCAAGATGACCCCCTAACTGGGGAAAGAAGATGAATATTCAGCAGAGTGTAGCAATTCATCAAAAGTGTTGAGATGATATTTTGTGCCGTCTATGGTTAAGGTTAAGGGCATCTGTCTTACCCTACAATGTACAGTATATAAAAATAACAGGCTTCATAATATATGTTGTCCTATAAATAGCTTCATATTTAAATCAATCAAACAATACCGGATCCAAAACTGGATAAGTATTTATTGATAATTGAATTACATTTCTCTTTTATACACTTTTCATAAATGATACAGGATTTTACATTGTCATTTTTAAAGTCTTCTAACATTACAGCATCCGATGCCAATGACAAAACCAACAAAAAAAGAATATGAAAAAATGTTTTTCATTCAACGTCACCCATTTCCTTTTTTCCCCGAAATATAATTTCCATTATAAGTGCACATGAAGAAAACTTTAAAATAATACACATATTTAAAACATAATCAGTGTGAGAGTATAATGAGGAGCTAAAGAAAGAGGGGGCAAATGGGCGGAGCAAGGGGTGTTAGAGAAGGATACTATACAGCGCGCTCAGGTCTTCCATACTCTCTGTTCTCGGGTCAGTGTTTAGAATAAAGGCAGCAGTGCAGCGATCGAGCAGCAGCAGCATCGAGACTGAGAGAGCAAAGACAGGCTAAAACAAGGCAACGTAGGAGAGAACCTTGACCAATCAAAGCCTGTGCAGCAGACGAGAGCGTCCTTGCTGCTGGGTCATGGAGGGTGAGGGACTAGGTGGAAAAATTAAACTCTTGATGATCCAGGAGTCTGTTAATCGGCAATCAGCATTCATAATAATCTTTGCTTTTTTGATTCATTTATATATAATTTCCCCATGTAAACATACATCATGCAACACCCGCTTTAGAGTAGATTCCATATATTTGATATATTTTTTTAAAAAACCCTGAAACAAACAGAAACCCTACAAATAAAATAAAATAACAAAAACTTATCATCAGATAATGACCAGGCCCAAGACCTCTTAGATGGCGGTCAAGGGATGTCAGTGTACTGGGCATCTTTGAGTAACTTTTTGGAGTGTGTATTGGGTTGAATTTATGACTGTTGATCACATAAGTGAGGCAGAATGGATGTATTTTTGCTTATGATGGATTCAATGATTTGGACGAAGATTATGCATGAATATAAAGTTCATGAACATCATCATGAGACAAGATGCTCGCACCAAATGCACAATTCTCATTCTTTTAACATCATATTATCAGAAATGTCCACAGTGACCTTGATTCTGACTTCCATCAACATCCTCATTGTTCCTGGAAGGACATCCCATTCAATCAGTCAGATTTTAATGTTTAGGATTTATATTTATAATCAGTTCCTTTAGGGTGATTAATGCTTAGGATCAGCACTATGTCACAATGTTGTTCCAGGACCAATGGTATCCTGTACCCATTAGCTACAACTAGAGTGATGGAAACAGAGTTTAAACATTTTATTATAGGATGTGCGTTCTGATAAACCCTGTTCAAACACAAACTCGGTTAAAAGAGAGAAGCAGCTCCATTAAAACCAGCTGGGTTGCATATAATGCAGTTATAAGGCTGTGTCGTCCTTAAAATATTCACCTACAGTTCAGGTCATGCTGTGTTAAATTACAGTGTAATTCAGTCAAGAATGATGGGTAACTCCTATTGACCTGAACTCCTCACCAACGACAAACAATCTCTGTCCATCACAATTTTAGCCAAACATGCAGAATCCACAAACCACAGTTTGGTTTATCATAACTAGATTGTGCTTTCCCTCCCAAAAAGGTCTGTTTAAACAGTAAAATTCAAGTCTGTCATTATTTAACAATGTCACTCTAAAGCCATAGGCTGTTATTTTTTATACAAAATAGAGAAATTCTGAAGAATTGTCACAGTTCATGTAGCTCTTTTCCATTAAACCACAGTTCATAGTGACCATGTCTGTTAAGCTCCAAAAAGAACATTAAGAAAGTAGTTCATATGACTCAAACGCTATTCCAGGTCTCCTGAAGTCATACAATAGCTTTGTGTGAGGAACAGACTTAAATTGAAAAAGTTAGTTCACCCAAAACTGAAAATTCTGTCATCATTTACTCACAATCATGTCGTTCCAAACCCATAAGACTTTCGTTCATCTTTGAAACATTATTTTTAACATTCTATCATTTTTGTCCATCCATTAAAAATCCACACAACAAAAACTGCATCAAAAAGTACAAAAAAGATGGTAATCAATATGAATCAAGTGGTTTAATCCAAGTCCCATGTATGTGCGCTGAACAATGTTTATATATTAATAAAAGCCTAAATCAAATCGGTTCTTCAGAAGGATTAAATCACTCAATTTATATGGATTTACAATGTATTTTTGTACTATTTGATCCATCAAAGTTGTGGTTGCATGAACTTTCAATGGATGGACAAAAATGATAAGAGAATTTAACAATCATGTTTCGAAGATGAATGGGTTTGCAATGACATGAGAGTGAGTAAATGAGTAATAATTTTCATAACATAACATTAGTGTTTGAATCAGAACACGATTGACATTTCAGCTTTGGGGGAAGGGAAAAGATTTCATTCTGCTCCTCAAAACTGTTGTACTGTATGGCTTCAGAAGACTTGGAATAGAGTGCTGCAGGGATTACGTATTTTTGTGGGCCAAAACCCAGAAATGAGGTAACATTTTAGCACTTCCAGTTCCACTGTCCTGAAGTCAATGTGTTTTTTGAACGGGGTTTTGGTTAAATGCGTAAAAAATAAAGTCTGTGGTGAACACAAGCTCAAGATATTTGACATAGGGGTATTACTGATATATTTTAAAGGGTTAGTTCACCCAAAAATGAAAATTCTGTCGTTCCAAACCCGTAAGACTTTAGTTCTTCTTCAAAAACTAATCCATATGAATCGGGAGGTTTAGTCCAAATTTTCTGAAGAGACATGAACAGTTTATATGATGAACAGATTTAATTTAGGCTTTTATTCACATATAAACATTCATCAACTCACACATCAATTGTGGTAAACGGAAGCTCAAACATGTTTGCTTGACGTGCGAGAACCAATGAGGTTCATTCTTGTGCGTAGCACGTTTGAGCTTATGGAAGAGGTTTGTTCTCGCGCGTCAAGCAGGTTCGGTTGAGCTTTTGTTTATGTTCGCTGATCAATGTTTATATGTGAATAAAAGCCTAAATTAAATCTGTTCATCATAAAAATTACATTACACAAAATTTGGACTAAACCACTTCGTTCATATGGATTCTATTTATGATCTCTTTATGAACTTTTTGAAGCGTCAAAGTGTCAGTTGCGTAGCTGTCAACAGAGGGACAGAAAGCTCTCAGATTTCATTAAGAAAATCTTCATTTGTGTTCCTAAGATGAATGAAAGTCTTACGGGTTTGGAACAACATGAGGGTGAGTAAATGATGAGAGTTTTGGGTGAACTAATCTTTTAAGCTTTTACTTAAGTTGCAGTTGCTAACAATGATGAGGCTGTCAGGGACATTACACAACTGAAAGAGTGGTTGGATGCTTAGTGAAGCTGAGGTTGAAGTCATTCGTTTATAGCCTACGTTTAGCTTTTTACTTCTACCAATTGTATTTAGACTTCAAAATTCATGAAAGTTGTGTTCATTTGTGAAGATTATGATGATGAACAAAACGTGTAAGAATAAACTTTTGTTGGTCTTTTCTGCAATAATCCAAAAGCCAATGGAAAAATCCTATTGGGTTTTTGTCAAGACAACGGAGGTGATGCCAACTTCCGGGTTATCCTACACAAATACGTCATCACTGCAGCGCTGTATATAGTGCTTAATATAGTATTTTTGAGTTTCACAGAAAATTTTTGGATGAACTATCTCTTTAATGTTCTTTTTTTCAGAGCTGTAGGCTGGAGTTTCACCCTGTAATATTTAAACACACAGTAAGAATGGACACATGCTGCTGCTAAGGGGATTTGAAACTATTATGCGCCCTACCCGTCTCTAGAGATACGAACACAACACAAATATGGCTTTAAAAAATGCTTAATGATGACCATAGGCACAAACATGGACAGTGTGACATAATGGACAGACTTCTGCTATAGAATCACAGAGCTATTGAGTGCGTAGGGAATACCCATACGAGACAAGATTGTGAAAAAAAACAAAAAAAACAACAACATTAGATCAATTTTGTTTGAGAACAACAAGGGTCAAGTTGATTTCACATCCCTCAGATTCAAACAGTCTGGGTGACAATCTCTGTCGACACAAAGGGAAATGATTATGAGAATTTCGTTTTCATATTTGTATTAATATATAATCTCATGTAATAAATAACTAACTAGACTGAAGATGCATGGCAAAACCAATGAAAATGATGTCGATGATCAGCTCAAACCAGCCAGAATCATTGCTAAGGCCTGTCGGCTAAAGATAGCACATATAGACAAAGGATGCGACGATCTCTCTCTATAGCATGCCACGAAGTGTGCAAAACACACGCTAATTCTAGATCTAAAATATTACACATTCTCTGCAGGTTCGAGAAGACTTGGCATATCGAGGCAGATTTATGCAGCTAAAAACGCCACATGACTGATGGGAAATTGATAGCGTCCAGAACCTTTTTTCAAGAAAAAGAAATCATATTTTACACAGTGACCTGCCTTAAGACCGTTCGATGGGTCATTTTCTTGGATTGCGTCTGATAAACAGGTGTTTATTAACAAGCACGCTGCAGCAGATGCTGTGAGGCACTGTGGGAAAATGCCATTTAATGATGTTCGAAAGATTTATGAGAAAAGAGGTGACCTTTGAAGAGAATCCATCTGCCAAGCGAGCATGTGTATGTGCGTTTCCCATCACAATGTAAACCGATGGAGTGTGTACAGGTACATCATATTTCTAAAGAAAGAAACTCGGTATTAGAGGCTCAGAGCGTTAGGGATGGACTATTTGAGCGTCGTTTGGTGATGGGAATCTGGGAAAATAAAATATCAGAGCATCTGCAGATGTGTAATGTCTGGTGGCATGGTTAAAATAAAAAGAAAATTATCTAATATTGAGTAAAAAAAAAAAGTTTCTACTCATTTCTTTTTTTTATCATTATAATAAACATAATATGGCTTTTAAAAAAAAGTGCCAACATTTCTTTGATTCTTTTTCTTTTTGGAATAATAGAACACACAGTGATATTTTAGCTGTTAGATCTGTCTCCAGCTCTTAACAGGTCCGTACAGGAAGCGGGAAAGGAATCAAGAAGGTTTAGCTTAGGCTGTTGGGTACAGGTGTCAGTGCAGCGTTTCATCCACAAGAGGACTGGTTCGATGGTAAACAGACCTTTTCCGAGATGGAAAAGAGCACCACATCCCAAAATCTCTTCTGCAAAGTGTCAGAGTTAGGGATATCAGCAGTACTC
This sequence comes from Mylopharyngodon piceus, assembly GCA_039654765.1. Taxonomy (NCBI): domain Eukaryota; kingdom Metazoa; phylum Chordata; class Actinopteri; order Cypriniformes; family Xenocyprididae; genus Mylopharyngodon; species Mylopharyngodon piceus. The sequence continues at coordinate 29,018,328 of CM077450.1, forward strand.
CAATGTGGAAAAAAACGGTTCAACCCAAGGGCAGATGGTTTTTAGACCTCAGTGTCTGTGTCCCATGCAAGACCTGGGGTCACTGTCTCATAGCGATGTACTGTTTGAATCCCAATGTCCCAACTTCCTGTCTGAAGTAGCTGCATTTCTCTGTGTACTCCTGTAGCGTTATGAGAGCGCCTGATCCGCAAGCATCTGTCATCCATTCAGGGATGTAGTTTTGTCGTTTCATTTAATTGTATCTCTTCTCCTCTGCATAGACTTGCCAAATTAAAGAAAAGAATACAAAGGATAATAATAAAACTCCGAAGCTTGCTGTGGATATGGTTTTTCATTGAGGTTGTAGAGATAAAACAAAACACAAGAAGACAGACAGAAAACTAAACGCAAAGAGGCAGAAGAGAATGAAATAAGAGAGAGAGGCAGAAAGGGCTTCACGTTCTCATCAGTCCTTGCTGGCATTGATTTGCTGGACAGGGAGGTGCAACTGCAGCGGGTCTCGTAGACGCTTTAGATCCAACTCCGCCTGAGGAAGAGAAGGAAAATTAGGATGAACGAATTCAGCAGATAACCCCAAGATCACCCCAAAAATGGAGATGTTGGAGAAAACGTTCCCACTGCTATTTTCCATACAACAAAAACAGACAGTAATCAGGGGCTTAAAACAAAAAATAAACTTCAAAAATGATAAAAAAGTACCATAACAATTATTTTCAATAATATTTTTATTTATTGAAATTCATTTTAATTACATAGGCTACTATTACATTTAATCACATACTAATATTATGCATTATTATGCATTGTGAATTATGCAAAATTACAGCATTTAAATGGTAGAGTTCTCCTTGCTTTGTCATATAGTGTCTCTCTCAGTGAATGGGACACATATTTTAATCATACTAGTAAAATCTATATTGAATAATGTGCGTCACATGTTCTTAGTCTTTTCTTCCTGTGAGGGAGCATCCCAGCCAGAGACTACAATAGTTTACTATGAATTAAATGGAAATCAAATTAAATACAATTTATTGTGTAACCAAAATACCACTTTTAATTATAAATAAGCCCGAAATACACAGGGACTCTTATTTTGAAATGTCTATACTATTGCGGGCTGATCCTTCAGATGAGAGAGATAAAAAATCCATTCTTACAACTGTCTCTAAAACATAAAGGCCATAAAGTACACATTGTCATAATTCATCAACTCGAGTTCATTAGCAATCGCTTGGCATAAATGCGCGCTATTCATTGATTGGGAATAACTTTGAAGCAGTCTGAAACTCTGTTGCGCGATCCTGTAGAACGCGCAACAGCGCCGTCTTTGTGAAATATCCACCACGTCTCTGCAGCGCACGTGGGAATGTCAGCGGGAGTAAACCGTTCTCGCACACAGAACGAGCAGGTACGAAACACGTAGGGCGAGGGGAGATTTTCCACTAGTTATTCGATCGCAGATGGTTTCATTATCTCAGGCGGATAAAAAAAGTTTAAGAGGATAAAATAATAAAAGCAAAAATGTGTCTCCAAATATATACGTGGGCGGCCATTAATATACCTGTGCGGCCCGCCCAAGTAAAGTATATGTGTGGGAACTGAAGCACTGGTTCACCTCTTGGTCCACTTAGGGTGTTTTCACTCTTGAGTCCTCTTTAAAAGAACCAAACTCAAAGTGGACCAAGAGGTGAACCAAGTGAAAAAGGGCCCAGTTCTCTTTACGTTCACACTGTCCCTGTCCCTGAAAGAGGACTCAGATCTTTTTTTGGTTCACTTAAATAGAAATGTGGTCTCAAACCTCTTTGTGTTCATACTGTTGCTTTTTTGGATCTAGTCCAGTTCGTCCAGTTTGATGTCTGACCTTATTGCCTTCAAAATTTGATCCCATTCACTTACATTGTATGTGCCTCAATAACCAAGAAATTAGTTTGTAAGATTATTATTATTATTAATTATTTTGTAAAAATAATAAAATATTTGTAAAAAAATATCTTTTGCACAAAAATATAAATTGTTGCAATATTACATTTGTATTCTTGCACTATATCACACATCCATCTTTGTAAATAACATTTATTTTAAATAGTTTTCCTTGGATCATGTTTTTTTATTGCAGAAGACAATGATAACATCAGCATAGAAAAAACAAGGACAAATACAATAAAAGAAAGATGCAAATTAAATAAACTACTTTCAATTTTCCATGTACAGTAGGTATACCTAAAAGCAGCATTTAAGTAAGAAATTGAATAATCAAGTGAAAAATAAAACTGCATATTCTTCACTGTATGAATAAAACGTATACTGATTCTACTGATTGTTTTATTAGGCTGTCACTTCAAGAACTACAGTAATGCATGGATCCAATATACTGATAAACACGCATGATTTCTTTCCCAGATACATTCACTTAAAATAAAGCTGGTTTATGTCAAACTAGAGTGTTTTGACACTTTAAATGCAATAAGACTCTACAGATAATTCAGTTTAGTACACGTGCTGTGACAGCTGGTTTTCTGTGCATGCGCTAGGTGTGTGTGCTCGTAAAAAAATTAAACTGGCAAGGCATGCAGGCGTCTCTCTTACACAGTTTGGAAGCAGTTAAAATGATAATAAACAAGTGTACGATGTGACCAAATAATCTGTAGAGATCTGAAAGCAGCAGCCATGATGAACAGCTTATTCGTACGGAGACATCTGATGACCAAACCACATTAGAATTTGCAAACGGAAAAATCAAGTGAACCCAGAGTGGTTTGTGTTCAGATTGTGTGTTTTTATCAAACCGTACCGTAAGATGAAATCGAAACCTCCCGAGATGGTCTCGATCTCGATGGTGAGATTGTTTGGAGTGTTCACATATGGGCCAAAAATCACACAAACCACGCTTAGACCCCTGAAAGGATCAAGTGTGAAAACACCCTTAAAGGGGTCTGAGTTTGGTTCTTTTAAAGAGGACTCAAGTGTGAAAACACCCTAAGCTACTATGAGTTCACAGAAGTGTAAAAAAAAAAAAAATGCTAATATTTTATCTAGAATTATTTACAGTATTTTTAATTTGTCCACGGTACCAAATTGTACATATTAATTACAGTGATAAACCATATTACCAAAATTACCATGTCTAGTGAGTACATAACGACAGTTTTCATTTCTGGGTGAGCTGTTCCTTTAAGAGAATGAAAGGAGTGATGACGTTTGTTTGTTTGCTAGCTTACCTCAGCAATCGCATCCTTCAGTTTGTTGTACTTCTCAATGTCAAAGCGTGTTCTCTTCGCTCCCTTATGAAAGAACAGCAGGTACTGTCTGTCCCTGGCATCTGGGTAAATATATTCCTGTGTGAGAGAACAATGGCAGAGAGGTCAGGCGGATCTCCTCCTGCTGCGGCAACTATGTATTCACAGGGACCTTATGAAATCCCACTGATCTTCTAAGGCAAGTTCTACAGAGAAAGAGCTCAAGCCGCTCACCTGACGTGTCAGCACGAAGTAAGCATACATAGCCATGGCTGTGCCGTAGGTGATAAAATACGTGACGGGCTCCATGATATCCCATGAGTACTCCCACCAGGTCAGCCGTGCCAGAATGCCAAATTGTGTGGCCATGTAAGCCATCCCGCCCCACAGCACCCAAGTAGTCCTGCGCTCTGCTTTCCTACTCAGTTCTTCTTTAACCTGAGAAAAGGAGATTTTGACATTACAGTACAGTGGTTCTCAGCACAGATTTTTGCTATGTTTTGTTGAAAAGTAAAATGACAAATCATTAACCAAAATTTCTTATGGCTGCATTTTCAAAATAATGTAATGTTTAATTCTTTCTTTAACATGTTTAAAACTGTTTACACATTAATTCAAGTGCTTCTTTGTGCCTTATTATCAACATAGGATTATGTATATTTATATATAAAATAGATTATATATATTAACATATAAAATATATTTCCGTAATGGCAAAGCTGAATTTTCAGCATCATTACTCCAGTCTTCAGCATCACATGATCTTTCAGAAATAATTCTAATATGCTGATTTAGTGCTTAATTATTATTAATTATAATTAGTGCTCGTTTAATAATGTTTCTTATTATTAATTTTAAAAACAGTTTTTGCTGCATGCTTAATGTTTTTGTGGAAACTGGTGCATTTTTTTCAGGATTCTTTGATAAATAGAATGTTCAAAAGAACAGCATTTATTTGAAATAGAAATATTTTGTTACATTATACATTTCTTTACTGTCACTTGAAACATATTAATGCATCCTTGTTTAATAAAAGTATTAATTTTTATGTTTTTTTATTTTTTTAATTTTTATCTTACTTACCCCAAGCTTTTAAATAATAGTGTATAATGGTTTTCACTCTATCGAGCAGCACAACAGTTTGTTACATTGGTATTAATAAGAAATGTTTTTTGAGCAGCAAATCAGCATATTAGAATGATTTCTGAAGAATCATGTGACACTGAAGACTGGAGTAATGATGCTGAAAATTCAGCTTTGTCATCACAGGAATAAATTACATTTTTACATATATTAACATAGAAAACACTTTTAAATTGCAATAATATTTCACAATATTACTGCTTTTACTGCATTTTTTCGATCAAGTAAATGCAGTCTTTGTGAGCAGAAGAGACTTCTTTCTTCCTAACTTCCTAAATCTTCCTAACTTTTGACCACCAGTATACATAATATATTAGGCAAGCTTCATTAAAATATAGGTAAATGTATATCCAAAGTATGTCACGTTAATAGCAAAAACACTTACTTTCCTCATACTGGAAGCATGTTTATTTTTTAATTTATTATTTATTTATTTATTTATTCATTATTATAATTATTATTTTGATATTTTAGTCTATTTTGCACCCTCCATTTTAAGGATAAATAAGTCTTTTTAATTTACTATCCTTGCAGAACAAACATACAATGCAAAAGAAACTGTAGGCCAGTCCGTTGAAGAGTCAGTGAAGCTGTCAATGCTTTCAATGAAATTGTTTGCTTTATTAGGTTAGTTTTGCACATTTCTGCTGGAAGAACACACACGCACGCACACTCAGTTGGCTTTAACAAAACTTTGCAATTACAAAATTAGCAGTATTCATGTAGCTCTCAGTGTGTAAAAACCCTCTATTCCACACTTAATCTACTGTGCAATTAGACTCGCAGCTTAATTATCAGCTGTCATTATGATCAGATAATGTGTGTTAGTATCACTTTAGATGTTTGCTGCCTGTGATATCCCACAATCCTGTGTGTGTGGTTCAGCAGTTGGTGGAACTAATAAGAAACGGAATACATGAATTCATAAATGTCACATTTGTACCAGTTTTTGGATTCAATTTACTGAAAAGTCTTAAAGGTACATTTTACATTTTTACACACATTTTTAGACAGTTCAGTAACCAAAAAATTGATTAGAAGTTATTCAGACCTCCAAACTTCAAAAAGTTGCATGTATATAAAAGATGCAATCATAGAACCAGTGTTCCATCCACTGAAACAAACAGCAGTGCATGTACACTGGTTCTGTGGGTGCCTCTTCAGATAAATGCAACTGTGTTGTTGATTATCAATGCTTCAATCAAACTCACTTAAAATGCAGAAAATTTCTTTTTTTCCACGCATCTCTTTTTATTATAGCTCTGCATGTGGGCTGAGACGAATCATTTAGAACAGGGAAACTGCTTACAGTAACATTAACTTCTCCATTTTCTTTGACAGAAGATGAATCATGAGAGCTCCACTGTCTTCACTTCAGCTGTCGCATCACATTTTTGCTCATTTGCATGAAAGTTAAACTTTTATTAACTTTTTAGCATTGCTGGACACAAATGGAAGCCTGTTGCTGTCACAGAGTATAAAAAAATAAAACTGTAATTAACTATATCTCCCATCTGTGACTTTATATCACACACTGCTATTAACAACCATTACTGTGACACATCTATCTTGCAGCTGTGATTGTTTCTTGTAATAGTGACTATTTTTACAATGACTTTTCTCATTATTGTGACTTTCTATCTCCCTGTGACTTCATATCACAAAATGTGACTTTTGAAATTGTGACTATAGCCCTATTTGGATGGTAATTGTCACGTGGACATCTGTAAAAATCTGCATGGCACCTCAGTGATAAAACTCATGCATTCAGATGGCAGTGGAGGAGCAATTTCTGTGATCCTACGAATCCGCTGCTCAGTCAAATAGTTGTCAGCTGTAAATAAAATGTCATATGCTTGGAATAATAAGGATACATTTATATTTAATTTAATAATAGGAAAATAATATCCCATTTCTTACTTGATTATTTAAATCGCCAGTTTAAAAATAGGAAAATAGTCATGCTATAGTTGAAATGGTTTTCTGTCTTGCATTTTCTCTCTCATTTTAAAAATGTGGAAATTAGCAGAAATAAGTTAATGCAACCTCTTATAAAGCTGCTTGGTTTAAATTTTTAATGTATTTAATTGTGCATAATACATATTTTAAAATTGTATTGCATACCTGTTGCTGCCATAATAATGACCCATTTCAAATGTTTACATGCTTTTCTTCTCTTTCTTCTTTTTGTTTTTAACAGCTCCCCTTCGCTGAGGTGGAGCGGTGATGAAATATTGTTCTTGTAAATACTTTCCAGCATTTCCGTAGCCTAATAAAAGTATACATCTTTCAAATGCAAACTACCATGAAGCGCAACAGTTACCGTACAGTGCTCAGCAGTGGTCAAAAAGGATTTAAACAGTGATTTTTGAATTGATCCTTTCTTGTAAACTCAGAGATGTGCAATTAAATGACCACACGACCTTGGTGTGTGTCAAAAAACAATACATAATTCGGCCAGGGATTTTTTTGTGGGTGGTGGGAGAAAACACCGACATTTTTTTAATCGGACAGCAATAAAATCACTGACTAACCCCTGTAAATGTTGCAAATACCTAACGTCCCAATGAGAAACCATTACCATCCAAATAGGATGTTTTTGTTTCTTGTAATTGTTGCATTGGGATTGCAAATCTCGCGGGAGCGAGTGGTTTTACCTTCGCTGCGGGTGGGAGTGGGCGGTCAAAAAATACAGTGCGGGTCCCGCAGATTTGGCGCATAACAAGAAAGGAGTCAACAAATGAAGTTCACCGCAGTCGATCAGTAACAGTTTCCTCCATAGCAGGCTAGGCCAAGTGATTCATTATTTAATTCATTCATTAAGTAAGTTTAATATTTTTTAGTATTATTTACTTAATGTACTATATTTTAATTAGGCTACTTAAACACCTGTGATATCTGTGTGATTTTTATTTCCTATTTAATTTTTTTTTTATTTTATTTGTTTTATATTTAATTTGTTAAATATGTATTTATTTTATAAGTAATTCAAATAAATAATGTGCCTTGTTAGGTTACCAGAGTTTAACTGTTATGTTAGGGGTGTGTGTGTGTTGTTACGCATACGTTTAAATATGTTTTTAGGCTCCACTAGTTGTGATGTTTTGTTTTAACAGTTGTTTGAGTTTTATAAGGCTAATAAAAAACTGGCTGAATGTGTTTGTCATTTGTGGTGCTAGCATTATCTTATGGTCAGTTTAATTAAATGCAATGTTTTATCTCTGTTATTCTGAACATTTAGCATAGCCCTAATGTTTGTGTAATTTTTTCACAATTTCTACAAGCTGTAACAGAATGTTTGCAGGTGTGGGCAGGAGTGGATATAAATATTGCAGGTGCGGATGGGAGTGGAACACACACGTTGCGGGAGAGGGCAATAATAGTCAGAAATTAAGCAGGAGCAGGTTTAAAAAAAAAATAGTCCCACGCAGGACTCTACTTTATCTCTCGCAATGTGGCTTTTTTCGTAATGCAACTTAATTTCTTAAAATTGCGATTTTCTCATTTTAAACTTTCTTACTGTTACCTCATTCATTTGTTTACTCTGAGGTGGAAATGACTTCCACAGGACACAGGATGTTTTGGTGCAAAATAGACTAAGACTGTAAAAAAACAAACTACTTTCAGTATGAGGGCAATAAATTAGTGATTTTTTTATGTTAAATGGTTAGTTCACCCAAAAACGAATTTTCTGTCATTAATTACTCACCCTCATGTCGTTCCACACCTGTAAGACCTTCGTTCATCTTCGGAACACAAATTAAGATATTTTTGATAAAATCAGAGGGCTCTCTGACTCCTCCATAGACAGCAATTTAACCACCACTTTCAAGGTCCAGAAAGCTACTAAAGACATCGTTAAAACCGTCGACGTGACTGCGGTGGTTTAACCTTTATTTTATGAAGTGATGAGAATACTTTTTGTGCGCAAAAACAAAACAAAAATAACGACTTTATTCAGCAATATCTTCTCTTCTGTGTCATTCTCTTACACTGTTTACGTCCAGTGCTTCCAAGTTCTACGTCAGAACGCCGACTCATTATTGGCCGACTCCTGAGTCAGCATCACACGCATGCGTCGTGCTGCTCACGTGAACAGCCTCTGCCAATAATGAGTTGCCGTTCTGACATAGAACCTGTAAGCGCTGAACGTAAACAGCGTAAGAGAATGTCTATGGAGGAGTCAGACAGCTCTCAGATTTCATCAAAAATATCTTAATTTGTGTTCTGAAGATGAACGAAGGTCTTACGGGAATGACATGAGGGTGAGTAATTAATGACAGAATTTTCATTTTTGGGTGAACTACCCCTTTAATGACATATTTTGACATATAACGCAACATTAACCCAAACAACACACCTTCTCCAAGGGCTGGAGCTGCGAGTTGAGGTCCTCCAGTCGCCCAATCAGCTCTCTCTCTTTGGTGAGCTGATGCTCCTCTATGCGCAGGGTGCTATAGAGCTGCTGCACCAAGAGCTTGACATCGTTCAGTCGTTCTACTTCCTCGTGCGGTAGCATATCTGCAATGGATGCCAATAGAATATCAAAAACTCATCTGGGCCTCTGCAAAGTCTTGCACATAATGACCCACAATGCAGCAGGGCACACTCACCTCTCCTGGGCGGCTGCACCAGGTATGTTGTGTCATTAATGACTAGCTTAAAGCTGTCCATTAGTAAAATGTCAATCCCTGTAGAGGACGCTATCCTTGCTCCATCTACAGAGAGAGAAGAAGAGGGAAATTAGAGGTGTGTCTCTTAAACTGCAATCCTCTCTCTGAAATGGTTGTGAAATACAAAAGCCAATCTAAATGCTGATCACAAAGGTGTCCTGCTCTGCGTTAGTATGCTCATCAGGAAAAGAAGCATTTCCCAATCTGAGGTGAAACAGAGTGAGGTAAAGACAGCGGATAACCTCTCTCACTCATCTCTCACAGGCGAGAGGAAGCTCAAGCACCTCTCGCACGGGAATAATTGAGCTTGAAACACAGCAGACATGCAGTTTGCACAGAGAACAAATGATTCTTGTTCCTCAATTAGATTATAAGATGTACTTTCAATTAAACACTTCAGATAAAGCCACAAGTTCATCTGCGATTTGTGGATTCGACTACAAAAAAGAAACTATTAATAACTTAAATTTTAATTTAATTTTGCCCCTAGAACTGCGGGCAATGAAAGTGTTTAAATGCACAATTTTGCTGATTGCTGATTTTAGGCAGTTATTAGAGTTTTGTTGTACTTATATACACAGTATCCACTGACAAATCAGCTTATAATGCAAAGAAAACAAACATAGTAATGTCAGAAATGTAATTTACCTTCAGAGTAGATGGCGACTCTATCGATGCCCCTGTCCTCTGCCTGCAGCTGCTGAAGGAAAACACCCACTGTGTCGCTCAAGGGTTTGAGGGTGAACTGACAGAGTTCTCGTCGGGACGGCAGACGTACGGAGATCACCGGCAAGCCGTTCTGATACACCACTGTAACGTCTGCGGACACACAGCCAAAGAAATGGCCATTAAATGTGTAGTAGCCAAATCACACAGGCCTTTTATTATGCATGCTTTGCTTAGACCCCACTGGCAATTTTGTGCCCTTTGGATGATTTTGAATTGAAAAAAAAAAAAAAGCCAAGATATTTTCTTAAACTCCTCAAGGACTTTTAAATGGCAAATGAAAGATTGTGAGTGCCGAGAGTGTGTATGGGACCGTAGGGGAGTAGACGGCCAGCAGGGGGCAGTAATGTAATGACATTAAGGGGGAACCACAGAGCCTTGTTGAATGATGGGAGTATTCACCACACTGCTGCAGCATTAGAACTGTCCTTCCGGTCAAGTTATGAATGCTCTCTTCGGAGCAAACAGCAAGCTGGACGTCACTGTACATCACAGTTTACTGTCAGTGCATCTCCTGTCCCTTCGAGCTGTCCTGTAGACTGTACAGTTCTGATCCAGAGCCCTGCGTAAGCTGCATTCGCCAAGGGGCTTGCAGCGTCCCATTTATATACTGCCTCATTACTGCAGTCGTTATGTTTAATGAATATGAGGGGGTCCGTGATGCTATGCAGTGAGATCTAATGTATGGACGATAAAGACACTCAACCCCTTCATGGTGATGGACCCTACTCGTTTTCTTCTTTCTTTCCAGAATTTCCACTGACTTCAGAGTTGAACGATGACATAACTACAGTCTAAAAAGTTTTAAGTACCTGTTTTAACATCCAAAGTAATCTGATTCACTTTCTTTATGCCTACGTTTCCATTGACTTCAGAGCTGAATGAGGACATAACTGATGTAACTATGGTCTTGCGAGTTTTAAGAATCTTTTTTAAGAATCTTTTTTATCATCCAAAGTAATTTGATTCACTTTCTTTAGGCCAATGTTTCCATTGACTTCAGAGCTGAATGGTGACAGAAATGGCCTGACTACAGTTTTATGAGTTTTAAGAACCTATTTTAACATCAAAAGTAATTTGATTCACTTTCTTTAAAGTAAATAAAATCATTTCATTTTGGATGTCTGTCAACTAAACACATCGCATTGCCACATCAGGCGTTTCCAGTGCAGACAGCTTCAGTGATTATAACGTGAGCAAACTAGTTTTACGCAGTCTAGCTTTGTTTTGCATCAGCTTCGCCAGAATGAATTCGTGGTTTGAGACCAGCAGGTTAATGGGGCTAGTGCAGAGCCTTTTTTTTTTTTTTTTCGGTCTCAGAACTGCCTTTTCACATAGAAATGAGCAGGATGAAAGATTGTTCAGCGGCTTTGACACAATGCAGGGCTGAAGTTTCATTAGGACCCTATGATTTCCACTATGCAGCAAATGCGGACAGAAATGCGGAATCCAGTCATAAAAATGGAATAAATACATCGAAAGTAGGTCTGTACGTGTAATCAAATTGAGATACTAGTGTCTGACTCTGTGAGACTAGTTGAGACTAGTGTCTGACTCTGTGAATAACAAACTGCAAAAAGACTGCTATTTAAATATGAAGTCTGCATGTTCTACGTGTTTCTATGTGAATGAGCTGCACAATTCAGTCTACTACACATACTCAAGAACACTTGGTGCTCGTGGTTTTTTTAGGATCTGCTGTCTCACTGTACGAGGACATAAACACATGAACTTAATTTCCAGAGCTGCTTCACCAGCATTTCACCATTTCATTTGATAAAACTATTGTCAGATACACACAGAATCTCAGAAGGTCTTCACTACACTCTGCCAAAATAAAAGTTTGGTTTAACTTGAAGAAATTATGACAGAAATATATTACTATAGTACAGTAGAATGTACTTCTTAAAGTAATAATAATGATAACACTAATAATTATAATACAGTTTATTACAACATTTTTAACATTTTTAAGGAGCATCATCCAATATTGATCAATTTTTCATCCATTTTTTCATTTAACCTGTAGTGTAAACATCTGTTGTGCAGCACTTTGTTTGCCAATAAAAAGAGTAAAGAAATTGATCAACATTCATTTGATTTAATGAAATACATCTTAAAAGATTAATTAAATTGTAAATTTGTATTAAATCATAAAACACAGAATCTAGAAAAATTAAAACAGACCTCAAAGAATTTCTGAAAAAATAAAATGCATTTCAGATGGCCTTTTGAAAAAAAAAAAAAAAAAAAAAGATTAAACTATTTTTTATTATGAAAATTTGACTAAGACTATTATTCTGCTGCGTGGAAAAACTGATGATGGCACGACTTGATCTTCAACTGACCAATCAGAGGAAAGGGGTGTTTCATTCCCGCCCACGTGTAGAGATAAAAAATTCAAGCTGTTTTTTCATTTTCCATCCCTGAACGAAAAACTAATAAATCGATTTGAATTCATGTTTTTTCATTTTTTGAAAAAATGAAAAAACGAAAAGGGAACCATTTTCTCATTTTTCTACTTTCAATAATAAATCAAAACGACTGAACGAATGATATGCGGATTATAAAAGACTTCATAGGGCCCTATTTTATTCAGGATGAGTTTCATTGAAAAGCTTTAAACTAACTTCAATATTGGAAGATTCATTTTAGCAAATTGGTTCATTCAAATGGTTTATTTCAATGATCACTCAGGATCTTTTCTGTTTTATTAGCTGTATTGACAGTGTTCTAGTGAGATGCAATTACCCTAATTGAGATCGTGCTGCTCTGATTTTAGACGTTATTTAATTAAAAAGACATTGCCCCCTTATATAGATTAAATTAGGTAATTTTGTTTGTAAATTGCAGAGTAGGAAACAAAAATCACAGCCTGACATTGCGAGTATCTTGTAGCCTGGCAGGTTACAGTTATCTTTTTCAACACTGGTCAGGATGTATGTGCATTGAGTCTTTAGTGAGCCAGCTGAGTACAGAACATCACAGACAGCATTAAGGGTTTGAATCAGCTGCTCTGATGCAGCGTGTCATGATCCAACTGTTATAGAGGAGCTGTTATTAAAATCCACTGCGAGGTAAATCACTTTCTCTACAGTGCACCGAGTTAACAGTCCGCAATCATCCCCTCTCTATGTCTTCACCTCTCCTTACCTTCTGGGTATAAATTGTCCTAGTGCCACAGAGATTCATTGCTCTCTTCATGCAGACTGACCCCCTCACCAATCCAGTCAAATCTACTCTACAGCATTGTAGTTGTGGCACCAGAACTACATATACCCACAAAGCACTACGAACACTGCCTTGGAGCTGTGCTGAGTTCAAGGAGATAGAGAGAGTGCTTTTTATTAGCTTTCTCATTCATCTTAAAGGGTTAGTTCACCCAAAAATGAAAATTCTGTCATTAATTACTCACCCTCATGTCATTTCATTTTTGATGAAATCCGAGAGGTTTCTGATCCCCCATAGAAAGCAGCGCAAGCACCACATTCAAGGTCCAGAGAAGTGGTAAAGACATCGTTAAAATAGTCTACGTGACTACAGTGGTTCAACCTTAATGTTATGAAGCGACGAGAATACTTTTTGTGCGCAAAAACAAAACAAAAATAACAACTTTATTCAACAATTTCTTCTCTTCCCTGTCATTCTCCTACGCTGTTTACATTGTAGACAGTGCAGCGCTTCCGGGTTCCGCACTGTGTCTACAACGTTTTTACTACGATGTCTTTCTGGACCTTGAAACCTCTCGGATTTCATCAAAAATATCTTAATATCTGTTCCGAAGATGAACGAAGGTCTTACGGGTGTGGAACGAGATGAGGGTGAGTAATTAATGACAGAATTTTCATTTTTGGGTGAACTAACCCTTTAATGGCAGTTATCATAATACATATCTATTTTTGAATGCTTATAAATGGTGAACAGCATTTTTATCCTAATAATGGCTAAATTATGGTATCTACCAGCATGGGGTTAACTGAACTAGCCAAACCTTCATGCCTGGGATGCATTCCATTCCAACTCCAAAAGTCTGACTTTGGCATTCTGTTGCATTTTCCAAGAAGGAAGTCTCATTTCTAAATTAGAAACTTGTGAAAATCTACAACCTACTGCTGAGATGTGGGTATTTGTCATCCAGAATGATAAACATTCACTTTTAAGAAAATAAAATGCTGTTTACATGCAATAATTTTGATCAATATAAAAGAATCTAATACGATTTCAGATTCTGAAAGTTTTGTTTATATGATCCCTAAAGTTTTGCAATCTGATTCACATATTCATTTACTTGTGCATTACATGTAATCCAGTCATGGCGTACAGCAGTGTTGCCAAGTCAGTGTTTTCCCGAGGAATTGGACTACTTTTACACTGCTGTCCCTTGCTGGGGGTAGTTTTTTAGTCCACAGGTTAAAGTGACAACCCCGGAACACAATTTTTACCCCCCAGAATGTAATTGCGCTAGTTTTGATTGGCAATTTGGCAGGTTTTATTGTGCAGATCTGGCAACCCTGGGGTACAGAAGCAGAGAAAGCCACCGTGATAATGTTACCAGAGCTTCCGTAAGCATAAATGCAGTTTTAGCCTTGATGACATATCTAAAAAGAAACATTTATGTCAGAAGAGCTTTTTTCAAACATTAGTAAATATTCAGTCTCCTCCACTGGCCAGTTTGTAAGACATAAGACTTAAATAAACATATGCATGTTCGTAAAAAAAGTATAAAAACAGACATCACAGTACTGCGCATGTGCACAAGGTATTTTTGAATCCGATTGAGAAAATAGTCAGATTCAAGCATTTACATGCTTGATTTTTTTCCTGTTGATTATTATTTCAGGTCTACACCAACCATTTCAATCCGATCGAAATTTAATTCAGATTGACCTCAACTGGATTGATTGAGGTGTTTACATGAAGGCTTTCAGTCCGATTGATCCATTAACCTGATAATGGGTTTAATCAATAGCCGCTTTTTGGCCCAACAGTGGAAATTTGGATGATTTGGGTGCATGTAAACATAGCTAATGAGTCATAATTCCATAATGATAAAACCTGTTTGGCAAACGTTTGCAGAGACAGGTGTGTAAAACATTGTGTGAAAATCATTCACAGAACAATGCTAGTATTGCACAGCATCCTTTATTCAACTATACAGGCCTACAACCCTAAAACTAGATCCACTGTGGAAATGGGAATTGCTTCAGTCTCCAAAGCTTTTTAGGTAGTGTCGGCTAATGTTAGTTAATAAGGGATATTGGGATATTTAGAGCATAAAAGATAAAAACCTAGACTCAGTTTCATTTGATTACACTTACAATTGATACAATTAAGTATGTTACTCAAGTTACTCTTTTTGTCTTTTCTCCCAGACTTTCAAATATTTACTTCAAATCAATTATTATTTGTTGTGTATACGGTATGTTCTCAGAGCTCAGAGGTTTGGTTCAAGGCTTTGAACTCTTTATTAAAGAATTTTCTGAAATGACTTCAGAGAAAACTGACTGGAAAACACGCTTCTGAGACCCATAAGTAGGCGGTCACAGCAGAGCACTAGAGTTTGTAAACCATCTCAGTGATGCAAAAGCTCACATGTATTTGCATGTTTTCAAATAAACAACATGAAAATGAACACTCACCTTCTGTAGCAGCAGGTGAACACAGTAGTCTTTGACCCTGCCATGAGGGGGAGCCCTTCCAGCCCTACAACGAGAGAGAGAGAGAGAAAGAGAGAGGAGGTGGTCATTTGTTGTTGAATCTTATTAAACAGTACAGCTACACAAACATATTCTTACTAAACTGCTTGCACAATCAAGTCTGCTTAAATGATCGTAGACATTCCCCATTTGTCTAGGCCTGTCTGACTGCAGAGTGTGAGATATGACGGTACTGAGATCACAGATGGGCTTTTTTTCATTTTGAGTAGTTGCTGTATGTGTTACTATTTGTATCTGATCTAAAACAATCCTTTAGGGGATAAATGGAAATATTTTGTCTTGAAAATGTGATGGGAGTTGGCACTGAGCAACACACTGGTATTGAACATGTACACAAAGGATTCACAAACACTGAGGCGGCAGGAACCACTGAATCATGGAAACTATTTTGTGTTCTTATTTTTAACACTGACTAAGAACAGGTGCGATGAAGAACAAAAATGACGGTCCATACTGCTGGATAAATGAAACAGCAGCAATAGTCAAAACTTCAGGGAATATTTCACCCAAAATGGAAATTTGGTTATTGTTTACTCTCCTCATTCCAAACCTGTATGGCTTTTTTTTTTTTTTTCCTGTAGAACACAAAAATGTTCATTTTTAAAGAATATTCAGGTCATTCTTTCCAGTATAATGGGAGTAGAAGGAAACTGGGGTTGTAATTCTTCAAAATGACAAAAAAGCACCTTAAAAGTATCATAAAAGTGGCCCATATAACATTATGCACTATATAATCCAAGCCTTCTGACATCTTACGATAGCATTGTGTGAGGAACTGACTTAAGTCAGTCATTATTCACAGCTAATTTTGACATCTGCCTTTACTCTTATTGCCAAGTTGAGGGAAATTCATTGGAGATGTCAGAATAGTGAAAAAAGTGTCATCTGAGTCTGACCTTTTCAATAAACGGACTGGTCTAAACAATTCCCATTCCCTAGTTACTTTAATTTTATTGAAAAGAATGGCCAGGATATTCTTCAAAAATTATTTTCTTTTTCCATTTATGTTCCGTTAAAGAAAGTGCACCATGAAGGTAGATAAATGATGGCAGAATTTCCATTATTTATCTTTTTTTTTTTTTATGATGCGGTCACATTTACCATTGCTCAGCGAAATTTCGAGAGCAAAATCGAGTAATTTCAATAGGAATCCATGCGACTGGGAGTTTCGCATGAGGGCAAAAAAAGTTCCCTATGCAGATTGCACTTGTCTTCAAGTTGGTCATGTGAAATCTGCAAACAGAAAGTTGCTTGGTTTGAAAGTGACTTTTGCATGAGCAGTGCTTCATGAATCCCTACACTATTAGCAATAGACCTTTTTTTTTGCCCATGAAACAAAACAAAAATTTCATTAATGTGACTGCACATTAAAGGGTTAGTTCACCCAAAAATTCTCTCATTAATTACTCACCCTCACGTTGTTCCAAGCTAAGACATTTGTTCATCTTCGGAACACAAATGAAGATCTTTTTAATGAAATCTGAGAGCTTTCTGTCCCTTCATTGACAGCCTACGCAACTACCACTTTCAAGCGGGAGTGCCGCACACGTCCTGAAAAGTGAAGCCAAAGCATTTCAATTGCCCCCAAGTGGCTGGATGCAGTATAAGTCATAAACCCCGCTCTCTCCATGTAAACAACTGGGACGTGAGCCACTAAATGATCAAATTACACTTCAAATAAATGTTTACCAAAGATAGTTTCTGTCATTTTAGGCAGTTTTTAATCAAGCTGATGTAAGTTCAAGTGTTCATTTTTTTTAAATAAGGTTGTTTTTTGTTATTTGATGCTATAAAACGGGGGTGTGATGTCATAATTTACAGCTGTGATTGACAGCTTCTGTCACAGAGGCACCAACAGGCTTTTTTCGGGATATGACTATGTGGTTAGTAGTTGTATTTACCTTATTTTAACAAGTCTTCAGTTGTAATACAATCAGAAGACATCAAAATTGGAGCAGTCGGGCTACTTAAAAAAAAGTTCAGGGGCGTGTGCTAGCGATTGATTCTGCGGGAGTGGGCGGGACCTTGATACCGCCGCTCCACTTCATGCTCACTACTGCACAGACTCGGGCAGCGAACGGCATAATTAGCGCAAGATGTCAGCGCCATCTTGGGGCACTGGTGGCTTCACTTTTCTATAATGGAAAAGAGTGAAGGTGCATCGTCCATCTTTTTTCAGTCTATGCTTTCAAGCCCCAGAAAGACAACATTAAAGTACTCCATGTGACTCCAGTGGTTTAACCTCAATTTTATGAAGCGACGAGTGCTTGAGGTCATGAAAAAAAACATAATATACCACTTTATTTACAAAATATTAATCTCCAACAACAATATTTTGTAAATAAACTGGTAAATTATGTTATTTTGCGCAAACAAAGCTTCATAAAACTGAGGTTAAACCACTGGAGTTACATGGATTACTTTAATGATGTCTTTATTACCTTTCTTGGACTTGAAAGTGGTAGTTGCGTAGGCTGTCAATGGAGGGACAGAAAGCTCTCAGATTTCATTAAAAAGATATTAATTTGTGTTCTGAAGATAAACGAATGTCTTACGGGTTTGGAAAGACATGAGGGTGAGTAATTAAAGACAGAATTTTCATTTTTGGGTGAGCTAACGCTTTAACTTCACATAGGAACTTTGAAAATGCTGCTTGCATTTGATGTAACAACAATATAAATACCAGAACCACAGAAAAAAGTATGCAAATGAGGGTTGGGCAGAAAAACACGTGGACAGTAACGTCTGACGGAACACCCTCTGTCTCTCTTAAACCGGCAGTTGGGCGTTTCTGAAGTCAAAGGCAACCAGAAGGGACATGCTTTGAATCAAGGGAAAATACATCACATTTTCCACTGTGCCTCTGGAGAGGGCAATCACCACAAACAGCGAGACAAATATAGAAAGAAAGAGAGCGGAGAGAGAGGGTTGTGGCTAAATTGAATGGGGATTCTATAATGAGATCATGGGAATTCAAGGGACCTTTGCCATACACAGCATTACGAGCACACACACAGTTTGCTGAGTTAACAGCGGCAGCAGTATGTTTGGGTGTAGAATGTCTGGAGATGGGTAGTGTGGTCATTTTAGTATGCACCTGGTATTCGACTAGTGTTGAGGTGAACAGGTCTAATCCAGACCTTTCTGTCAGCGTGTTTCGCGAACCGCTCCGTGTCTTCCTGAAATAGAGCTCTCAACATTTCCGCCCACGCATCACGCATCTACACACGGACTTCCCTCCCACACACACTGCCCCACTAACCTGACAGCACTCTAAAATACTTCACAGCAGCAGATTTACTCGCAGTGAGTCACTTGTGGTGCAGCAGTCAAAACCCAGGGCTTGTAATGGGAAGGTTGCTGGTTCGAACAAGGAACAAGTGCGGAACAAGTCATGAGTATCAGCTCTGTGCCCTTAAGCACTTGGTTGCTCCAGGTGGATTGTCCCTGTAGTGGATTCGCTTTGGTTAAAATCGACTGTTTACTTGCTCCAAATATCTCCTACTCCTACTAGGGGTGCAATGGTTCAGATTACTCACGGTTCGGTTTGTATCACGGTTTTAGGCTCACGGTTTCGGTACGGTTCGGTATGCGCTATGTTCAGGTAAAAAATTACTACTGTCAAATAAAAATAAAGAAAATAAGAACAAATAATCAAACTGCACAAATAAATACAGTAAAGCAAATATACAAATAAATAAAGCTTTTCAGGTTTTTCATGTTTCCAGTTTTCAGGTACAGAAATTGAATAATGTATCTAATAAAATGTAAAACAACATTGCATGTAATATTCACTGTATAAATTAAATAAAGATCAATCATTATTAATTATTAAGTTACTATTCAGTCATGAGCAATGAGTGATTTCCTTGTCTTTTGTTGTTTGATTAACATTAAAAACACATTCAGACAGCAGGAATGCAAGGGCTGCTGTCTCTTTAAGACATAATACAGGGATCAGTACACTGACACTGTACTGAACACATGCGTTCTTTCTCCAGTGTATACGTTCACTTAAGACATAACCAACTTTGCTTGCTAGGATACTCACCAAGACGGGCATGCTGACATAATTTTGTGTGAATTTGTCCGTTCAAGCACAAGACTCGAAAGAGACCTCAATATTTGCACGCTGTACACGCGCGCACGTGGATGAGTGCACAAATCTTCTCACAGCGTGCGCATAAGTTCTCTTTCGCACCTTGCACTTCAAAGTTTAAATTGGCAAGGCTTAAATGAGTTTAGTTTAGAGGCAGATAGCAACGTGTGCTGTTCAGGTCTCACCTGCGCTCGCGCGCTATCAACACCCGGGTGATGACGGCGTAAATGACCGTATAGAGCATACGGCACTCGCATTGAACAAAGTTTAGAGGAAACCAGAATGCGTATCCATCGACAGAAACATACACTAGCCTAACTCTGTCTGTCTGTTTTATTTATTTTCTACAAACCATATTATAGATGTGTATGCGTCGTCAGATATAAGATGAACTGCGGTGCAAGTGCGTGCCGAACCGAGTGTGCAGAACGGTACGGTTCGAATTTTTACTGAGAACCGTTTCACCCCTAACTCCTACTGTAAGCAAATGACTCACTGTACTGTAACACATGACCTACATGCTTAGATGCAAAACACAAGGGACCAGGTGCCAGTTGCACCAGCTGTTTGTAAGTTACATCTTAGCCTGGTTTTGATGTAAAGGGGCACTAAGTTACAACTGACGCAATACTAAATATTTTTGCACCATTAAACTTAGTTGAAATGTAACTCTACATAAACTAAATATATACAGAAGCCTCCGACCAGGAGTAACAGTTGGAATAAAATAGCAGATTGACTGAAATGCATCAATAAGCTCTTGTTTTACCTGACAAGCAATTCTTTAGACATGCTAATGCTGACATTTACACTCATTTACATTTTAAGACTGAGAACATTGTGTGCAATATCTTATGTTTTGAAGAAATGTCTTTTTTTTTTTTTTTTTACATCATTATTTATTGAGCCTTATTCATTTTGAATACAGTTTCTGAATGTTATTTACATATAAAAATACCTATTGTGTTATTCATACTTAAGTATTATTGTATTTGAATGGAAACATTTGTACCATTAGTTACATGAGGCAAAAGAAGTTAGAATCAAGACTAAACTGAAATTCACAGCATTTCAACCTAACTTCTGCTCACGTATTTGAAGGCAGCTACTGGATAACCCAGGGTAAATGTCATATTATGCATATTACTTTATGGAGAGCTTATGAGCTACTAGTTATGTTCTGCCTTAAGAACAAATGGTGCAACCGAATAAATAACAGAGTTTGTTACAAACTAGCAAGCAGTTACTAACCCTTCAGTGTGATCTTTATGTTTCAATTTATGTAAGAACTTATGAACAGCTGGTGCAACCCTACCCAGCATCCAGGTGAACTAATGACTGCACTGTATCCCAGCTGTCAGTTGGTCTATCTACATACACACAAACAATATTCAAACCTTCCTGAAATTTCAAGGGCAAGTATGAAAGTCCAAGCTGGTTTAGGAGGATGATCAGCTGGACTAACAGATGATATGGTGAACAACTTTTTAGTAAATCATGTTCTAAACCACAGCTTCAAAAGAAACAGTTCACAATGATGATCTTGGCATTACTTACTCATCCTCACATTTTTTCCAAACCTGCATGAATTTATTTTTCTTCTGTGGAACACAAAAGATGAATTTATGAAACTTATTGAACTTTTCAGTACAAACAAGCAGCCATATCACCCTGTAGCCCAAGACTGGTTGCCCACTGAAGCTAAGCAGGGCTGAGCCTGGTTAGTACCTGGATGGGAGACCTCCTGGGAAAACTAGGTTGCTGCTGGAAGAGGTGTTGGTGAGGCCAGCAGGGGGTGCTCACCCTGTGGTCTGTGTGGGTCCTAACACCCCAGTATAGTGATGGGGACACTATACTGTCAAAAAGCACCGTCCTTCGGATGAGACGTTAAACCGAGGTCCTGACTCTCTGTGGTCGTTAAAAATCCCAGGATGTCCTTTGAAAAGAGTAGGGGTGTTACCCCGACATCCTGGCCAAATTTGCCCATTGGCCTCTGTCCATCATCATGGCCTCCTAATCATCAGCCAGAAGATTAGCGAGTAACAACCCTTACAGTTTTCAATCTCTTTGTTGTTTGCTATATTCCAAGTCTTATGAGGCCACAAGTCATGTAGACCACTTAAATGACACTTTATAGAGTTTTCATGTCTGACTTGAAACTCAAAATCCTCAGTACTCATCCACAAGTGCATGAAAAATAGTACCTAGAATTATATTTATTCTTCTGCGGAAGAGAGTTATTATAAACCATAAACATGAACTAGATTATAGACTATGACCTGACACATGAAACTTCAGACAGCAAAATACTTCAATACCTAACAAAGGCCCTGTTTACACCCGATATTAAGATGCATTTTGGTCGATCCGATCACAAGTGGACGAGGGAGACACATACCCATTTACATGTGGTATTTTAATCCGTCTCTTTTGTCCACTTTCAACTACTTCTGTTCTGATTTCTTCGAAGGGAGGGTCTATGGGCAGGTAAATGTGTGGTTTTTTTCAGATGTTTGACCTTCTGGACAAAATAAGCTTGCGCAATTGACATATGAACGTGCCCGGAGATGACGGAAAACATACGGAGAGCATCAGTTTTCATTTCTGCTCTGACAGCCGCAAGACCACGCTGAACGCGGTGAGTGCGTGTTAGAAATCAGGAATGGTGAGAGTACATTGTGCTTGGTACGTTTTTCATCTTCAAACCAAACTTGGGTCTTCAGTCAACAAAGTTTAAATCCCGTCTGGCTAGCGCGCTTCCCCTAATGTTTACGCATTAGGTCAGTAGGTGGAGAGTAGGCAGTCTTTTGCGCTGTTTGAACACATTCACCACATGAGCGTTTCCACTATAAAAAGCAATCTGGTCAAATGCGTTTTCGACTACCTCTGGAAGTGGTCGAAAGTGATCCGTTCATCCAAAAAGCATTATAATACCAGGTGGAAACGGGGCCAAAGTAACAAGGCAAACATGAGGGCTTAAATACACAAGGACAAATCACATAACAAGGAACAACTGGAAGCAATCAAACAATGAGCCAATGGCAAACAGAGAAGCCTCTCACATGACAAGACAAAGCAATGAAAATATAACACATGAACCAAGGCAAGCATGTGACATGAGGGCAAGGGAAACAGATGACAAGGAACCAAGAAACATGACTAGTTTCAAAGTTTTTTTTACAGGTCAATTTATTAAAAACTCTCTCTAAACTGTGTGACTAAAAGATTTAAAATGGAAAAGAAAACAACAACAACAACAAAATCCCCACAGTTTGAAGCTGTTTGGAATAGATGTGTCTTTTAGCAGGAGCAAAGTCTGGTAAGAATCACGTTGTATTAATTCTTAATGAGGCACTACCAATGTACCACCAAATGAAGGCTATTTTTTTTAGAATTCAAACTGGTTTGTTTGAAATATGGGAAAAATATTGATTTGTATTGATTTAATTAAAGATTCACATGCACTGATACCATGCAACTGATGAAGGTCCATTTGGAGTGTTTACTGCTGCAGTGGGATCTAGAAGTCAATGGTCCACCTAATCTAAAGCCTGAACTGTCATCGCAAACACAGTGTTTGATTGTCACACGTCGATAAAACACCACAAGATGTCCAAATACAATGTCAGTGCCAATCAGACATACAATGATGAGAGAAGATCTGACATGTCAATGACACTGCTGAGAGACAGCACAGAGGTGTGAAGGAGTTTAATGAGTGAAAGGGTCGAGCCTGAGGGGGTAAAGAGAGACTGGAGGTCACTGCAGTTCTGTGACAGCTGTTTAAGTGCAAATTTCAGACGAGGACTGTCATTAATTAGTAATAAAGAGATAACAAGCCAGTCCCTCTACAGAGGGTGATGTGTGCTTTTATTATTACGACTAAAAAAATGTGAAAAGGTGTCAGGGGCATTACACAAAAACAACAGTCTTTAGCTTTACCAAAACAAACAAAGAGAAGTGTCAGATTCACACAAAACAGACAGCTAATGAACCGTCTGATGCATTCTGCGCATAAAAATGGCAAGAGCCAGCATAAATCATCTGATCCAATCTGATTGAACTGGCATCTACGCAATTTCTGAGCGTTGAGGTGAACAAGCTTTTAACAGCCTGTCTGGAAACAATGTTTCCAAGCTGCTACAATGAGAGCTTCTGGAGAAGCAGATATAGCTTTGCCCTTTGTCAAGTTATCTATTAGCATAAAGTAAAAAGTTATAATATTTTCCTTACACATTGTACATGTGAGAGTACACATTTTATACTCAATACATTTATTTTTTTAATAGTTTTTATTGGACACTGTGACATTTTACAACCTGAATGAACTTTTCCTTGTAATAAACAGATCAAATTATCTGACATTTATTATTAAGATACTTAATTACCTCGACACACAATCATGAGGCTCAGCAATGGTCCTCTCAGGCCCTGTTTACACCTGGTATTAAGATGTGTTTTGGTCGATCGGATCACGAATGGACGACACTAAATATAGGCGTAAACGGGGTCTAAAACGTTTTGAGCTTGTCCACTTTTGACCACTTCCAGAGGGAGTCTTGCAGCTCTCAGAGCAGAAACGAAAGCTGATGCAGATTGATAGATCAAATGTTCTTAAAGGATTAGTTCACTTTCAAATAAAAATTTCCTGATAATTTACTCACCCCCATGTCATCCAAGATGTCCATGTCCTTCTTTCTTCAGTCGAAAAGAAATTAAGGTTTTTGATGCAAACATTCCGGGATTATTCTCCTTATAGTGGACTTCAATTGGCCCCAAACGGTTGAAGGTCCAAATTGCAGTTTCAGTGCAGCTTCAAAGGGCTTTAAACGATACCAGACGAGGAATAAGGGTCTTATCTAGCGAAAGAATCGGTCATTTTCTTAAAAAAAAAAAAAATAAAAATGTATATGCTTGATGTATAGGCGATCATTTGTGTTTATAAAGCATATACTTTTTTTTTTTTTTAGAAAATGACCGATCGTTTCACTAGATAAGACCCTTATTCCTCGTCTGGTATTGTTTAAAGCCCTTTGAAGCTGCACTGAAACTGCAATTTTGATCTTCAACCGTTTGGGGTCTATTGAAGTCCACTATAAGGAGAATAATCCTGGAATGTTTTCATCAAATACCTTAATTTCTTTTCGACTGAACAAAGAAGGACATGGACATCTTGGATGACATGGGGGTGAGTAAATTATCAGGAAATTTTAATTTAAAAGTGAACTAATCCTTTAAGCTTTGCTTTATGCATTCCCCTGGTGTCAAAATCAGGTATATCTAAACGTCAGGAAACCTGATTCCTGGCCACACGTCAATGTCCGTGGACCACAAGTCGTAAGGATCACTGTCAAGTCCAACTGCCTTTAATTTAAGCACATAATTGTTTGTTTTACTCACATTTTCAGTTTCCCCTACTAAATCAGGTCATGTTTACGGATGTTTTGCCACTCAGTCTAAGGGGGCGTCTTGGCAGGAAAGTGACGTCAATGCATACCCTCTATACATATATTCCTCTTCTCCATTTTCTGATCAACTCGCTCAAAAATGCACTGTGGTTGCTCAGACAGTCCCTTTCTGTCTAAAGTGGAGTTCACATTGATTAGCAGAGACCATACCATACCATAACTTTTCAATGAGAGGTAACGAATTAAGGTGGCACGACACTGGCCACAAAGTCTGACAAAGTTAAGCAACATTCAGCTTTGTGTAAAAAATGGGAAGCGATGCAATGTGGCAACTACCAACAGGAGTGAAGACAATCGCAAGATCTGCCTGCTCAAAGAGTTGGATACTGCAGTCTAGTTAGAACGCCTACATACAACCAACAGCAAAGCAAGTTGATGACCTTCAATTATTTACTGAAGAGATAGCAAGAGATTGAGGGGAAGCAATTTGTCACTTGGAGTCTACAATAGATTGTGGTGTTGCTTGCTTTATTTCTGTAGCACAAGTTTAGTAGCTGTTGCTAGTTAAGAGCTCAGTGTCAGTTGTTAATGTAAGAACTGTTAATGGGCTGTTAGTGTAGGAAATCCTGCTAGAGTTTCAGTTCGCACAGTTTGGTTTTAATTTGTTAATTCAAGAGGCGGCTCGGCTGTGAAGCAATCATTGACTTACTATTTAACAAACACCAACAAGACACCAACAAGGCACCAAACACAACATTAAAAGGGTCTTGATTATGATTTCACTTTTTTAACTTTAGTTAAAAATGTGTAATGTTGCTGTTTGAGCATAAACAACATCGGCAAAGTTATGACGTTCAAAGTTCAATGCAAAGGGAGATATATTCTTTTGTAGAAATCGCTTTTTAAGGACTACAACAAATGGCTGGTAGGGACTACAACGAGCTTCTTCCCGGGTTAGTCACATCACAAACTCCAAAATTTACATATACCCTGCCCCCAAGAACATGCAACAAAGGGGGTGAGGCCATGTTGGGCTGCTTTAGAGAAGAGGAAGAGTTGCTGTAGTAGAGTGTTGTTACCATGCTGTCATTTCACACAGGACTGCTTCACAAACGAGGGTCAATTCAATGATGGATTTGCACAAAAGATTAACATGACGGCACATGCTAGACGATGAGTTGAATCAACTCCACAGCAACAACATATATTTATCCACTAACCATTCAGAAACGTCCAGTTGCATTCTAAAAGTAACTTCTTCCTGAGTCTCTCCATCAGTCGGTTTGAACAATGTAAGGCTGAACACGGTTACTGACAATCCTCATTTTGGCTGCGTGAGATTCTCCAGCTTTGTTGTTGTTGAGCAACCGAAGCGAGGGTTGTTAAAGCTCTGCTCTCTTCTGGAAAGCGGGCCGGGAGCAGCAGCTCATTTGCATTTAAAGGGACACACACAAAAACACTGTTTTCGCTCACACCCAAATAGGGGCAAATTTGACAAGCCATAATAAATGATCTGTGGGGTATTTTGAGCTGAAACTTCACAGACACACTCTGGGGACACCAGAGACTTGTATTACATCTTGTAAATGGGCAATATAGGTCACCTTTAAAGGGATTGTTCACCCACAAAATGAAAATAGAAATTCTGTATGACTTTCTTTATTCTGCTGAACACAATACTATGGAAGTCAATGGGGTCCATAAACTGTTTGCTAACCCATATTCTTCAAAATATCTTCTTTTGTGTTCAGAAGAAATTCATACAGGTTTTGAACAACTTGAGGGAGAGTAAATAATGACTGAATTTTCATTTTTGGATGAACTATCCCTTTAAGTTCTCTCTGTTTTGGCTTGTACTGTATCATATTTTCATATCACGTGTCTACAATACAAGACTCAACAGTAAGTTTTTTTTTTTTTTTTTTTTAATTTTTCTGCTTTCCTGGTCGCATCAGGAGTTCTGATCTGTAATAGCCTTGTCCACATTTCCACTAGCCCCGAAATATGAATTTAAATTTATCATTTTAAATTTTACACTTCAAATGCATATTTTTACATTTAATATTTTAAAATATTATTTTGCATTTTTCACACATATAAATGTATCAATCAAATATTACATTGTCTTTATAAAGAAAATTTGCAACAACAGTTGTTATTAGTTATTATAAGGACACATGGCAGCAGCTAACCAAGGCAGCAGTAAATTCATAAACACTTTCTAGAAAATGATGGCATATATGGCATAACATCACTGATTGGTTTGTAATTTTTAACTCATTCTTACTGATGCTACTAAGACTATCATCATGCTTTCTGAAAACAAAGCAAACATTTAAGTTTGCAAAAAAGCAAACGTTTAAGTTTGCAAGGAATAAAAATATATATACATTATAAAAAATAAGCCGCTGACACACTAGGGCATGTGACTGTTCCATCAACTGGCCTGAAACGCTCTTACACTGCCCCAGTCCATCCTTATTCTTGAGCACTGCAGTACATCCCACGTTACACTTACGGAATAAAGTGCATCTCTGATCACCTTCACTCTTCTCTGTGCTGCTCTTTCCTTCTTTCCTGTGCCAGTCGGCTGTCAGCAGTGTTGACTTCATTCCAGCCCTTACCAGTCAGTCAAGCCTGTATTGGCTTTAACCGAGGAACCATATAGACAACACCGCAGCCCTGTCCACTAACACAAAAAATCTGTTCTCTTTATACAAAAGTACTAAAATTACTAAAACTGAAATTAAGATTAATTAAAGCTAAATAGAAATATAAAAAATAAAAACTAGTAAAGAAAAAGCAAAAAGCACAAAATGACGACTAAACTTAAATTAAAATGAAAACTGAAAATATAAAAATACAAGCTAATTCGAAATATTAATGAATAATACTAAAATAATACTGCTGACAGTCAAATGTCTGGCTATGGAGACAAAGCGCATCAGCAGAATATCCCATATCATTGACACACACACACACACACACACACACACACACACACACACACACACACACACACACACACACACACACACAGAGAGAGAGAGAGAGAGAGAGAGAGAGAGAGAGAGAGAGATGTTGGGTTTTCATGTTTAATGGGGACATAATGATTTTTATACTGTACAAACTGTATATTCTATTCCCTAACCCTAAACCTACCCATCAAAGAAAACTTTCTGCATTTTTACATTTTCAAAAAACATAATTCTGTATGATTTATACGATGTTATCTTCATGGGGACTAAAAATGTCCCCACAAGATCAAAAAAGTCATGTATTACTATATTCGTGGGGATTTTGTTCTCACAATATAGGGAATACCTGAACCACATACACACACGCGCACACAGCAGTGTGTGTACTCTCATAATGCACCTGTAATAGTTAGTCAGCATGAAGTGAAGCCCAAACAGTGATTAGATTAGTGCCATGATCAGATGCTGCAGTAAGAGGTAATACAATCATAACAGTTACACCTACACACTTACACTTCTTTACGATTTGTCAGCAGCACTAAAGACCGCCACCACTGTTTTTAATCAGGTCCTCCTTTTAGCTCAGGGAATAACACAAAGCACTGCTCTGCAGCAAGACCACAAAGAACAAGGGTTGGGAATCGAGAACTGGTTCTTATTCACAACTGGTACCACTGCTGTTCTTAAATGTCTTTTGCAGATAGAGAATTAAAACACTGAAAGTTTTTCCTATGCCACTGAATCAGGGTCGCAGCAAAAAAAATAATGTATTGTCTTAGTCGTCAGCTTGCAGTATGAATTAAATATATGATGAAACAGAAGATTCATGCCGCAAAATAATACAAAAAACAACAGCATGCACTGTAAGGATCACTGTACGCTGTGTCAGTTAGTTATTAGAAGAGAACAGCTTGTGTAGGATTAAATGAATGGCACTGCATTCACAGTGGTGTGTGTGTGTGTGTGTGTGTGTGTGTGTGTGTGTGTGTGTGTGTGTGTGTGTGTGTGTGTTGAACACAGTACTCAGTGTGCAGTAGGGCTGTAATGAAGACAGGGAACCAGAAAACCCCTCCCGAACTCCCTGCATGCTCACACAGCGGCTGAAATATTCAACAGAGGGCTAGTCAATAGCACAGCACCCGTAGAATCAATGTCATTCAAGCAGACAGAGAAGGAGAGAGAACATGAGAGAGCCAAAGGCAGAAAAAAAGAAGCAGAAGTGAGGGGGCCAATAATACAGGATACATTTGTGCATTCCCTGCTATTTTATATTTGTTGGGCAAATGTGTCAAATGAATGTTTTTCTAGCCATTGCGTCATATCTCGCTGTTTATTAGCACCTCATGTCATGAGTGCTTGGTTTTGAAGTTGAAATCAATAGGAAATTAAAATTCACTCTTTAATGCTCCTGGTCTTACTGTGAATGATTAATTTGTGCGTGCTATTCCTAATGGAAAAATATCTTTATCTTCATCATCTTTCATACAACCACTCTATTCTCTCTAATCACACTATCCTTGTATGTAACGCCCACTTACATACCGTTACATATCCTGTTTAATATCCCTGACCACACTTGCTGGGTTTCCATGCAAAATTTGGCATATTGCATGAAAAATGTGGAATGAAAACACCAATAAATATGCAATGAAATTTCCAAAATGTGTATAAAAACATATCCACTCTCTCTCTGCACATAAACTACGATGGAAACAATTACTGAATAAATTCCTAGATGCGCATCAAAAAAGTAATGTGACTGAATAATTAAATCAGAGAAGAAATTGTCTAATTATCTGTTACCTCTCAGAATGCAAAGTTTAATCTAAACCACAAGTGATATCACAGTTAAAGGGAAAGATCACCCAAAAATTAAAGTTCTATCATCATTTACTCACCCTCATTTTGTTCCAAACCTGTATGACTTTCTTATGCGGAAACACAAGATATTTTGAAGATATTTTGAACATTGGCGCCCATTTACTTCCATTGTATGGACAAAAATAAACAATGAGACATTTCAAAAATGAAGAAGAAGAAAGAAAGTCATACAGGTTTGGAATGACATGAGGAGGGTGAGGAAATGATGACAGAACTTTCATTTTTGGGTGAACTATCCCTTTAATAAAAAAGTCACAGTGGCTTTCCCAGTGACCACAACTTCCATCCATTTCTATTTTGCATAAATTTCTTTGTGATGATTTAATTCTATTGAACACATCAGAAGTTAATGCTACTATTCAAAATTAAAATTCACTCTTTAATGCTCCTGATTTATTTAAACTTGTTTTTGCAATATTCTGATCACAATATAGTTATTTTTGCTTTAAATAAGGTTTTTATATCATCAAAATTTTTGATACCATTGAAATTTCGTAATTCCTGTCACCAATTTCAATATCACAAAAAACCTAATACTAGCCTAAGTTAAAAAAAAAAAAAAAAAAACCTCTCAAGCTTACTGAAGACAAGTAAACAGTCAATGATAAAATAAGAACAATGAAACTAATTAAAAGCAATAGGACAACAAACTACAATATAGCAAAGAATAGACCTACCTGAAAAATTTCAAGCACTAGAAATAAGCACTACATAAATTGTATAAAGTATTCAAATCTATTCAGTCAAGAACAGTCAAGAGTTTTTCTCCTTTTTGTTGTTTGATTAACATTAATGGCACAGACAGCAGCAGGTTTATTAGGCTGCTGTCACTTTAAGACCAAATGCACTGATCTAATTTACTGTTACACATGTTTTCTCTCTCAAATGTTTATGTTCATTTAACACATAAATGACTGTTTACTAGGACACTTGCAAAGACTTTAACACATAAGTATGTGCATTTAACAGTTCAACCCCAATTAGGTGGCAAAAAGAACTCAGTTCAGTACTCACACGCTCTATGAGCAGCGGCTTCATGTGCGCATGTCTCTCAGACAGGTGCGCTCAGAAACCATCTCTCAGCACGCGCATATAGAGAAATGAGTTCGCTTTTGCTGCTTATTGCATTTCAACGGTTTCAAATCACTTATTTTTAAACCGCAATCCTTTAAAACATGCAAACAATAAGCTTTCATGACCGCGCAGCACAGCAAAGTTACATTGGCGTAATAGACACGATAGTCCAAAATCTCTACCGGTTGACAAATTTCTACCAGTTAACCATGTCTACCAGTATATTGCCCACTCCTATTACCTTGCCAACTTGCTAAAAAAAAAAGTTTAATTTTATTTTATTTCAGTTAATGTTTATTTTATTTCAAGCAGTGAAAATGTATTTTTTATGATTTTAGTTTTAGTTAATAACGATAATAACCCTGGTTAGAGAGTATCAACTCCCATTAAAGCACATGATTTTGAAATTAAATACTTAATCATTTACGGGTGTATAAAAACTATTATGGAAAATTTCACATTGAAAGTAAAAATAGTTCAAGTCTGAAAAACGTGTCTCAAGAATCCTGCATTCTGTCCTATTCTGCTGCATCTCTTGTGATTGAGTGTAAGAACACAACCCGAACGGTTCAGTACAGGCAGAAGGAGAGAGCAGGAGAGTGTGTCGTGATGACTGGAGTCAGATGAAAGGATTTCTGGGGGAACACATTTGTAAGAGCGTGCGCGTATGGGAAATTTGCAGCGGCACAGAGAGAGACTGCAGGAAACGCTGATTACTGCAGTGGTGGAATCCCTTGCCTGGAAAGGAGGGTTACCCCTCGCCGGCATCCCCCACCCTCCCTCGCTCGCTCTGAATCCTAGTGTTTCCCTGTTTGATATGCAACAACGCCCCCGCTACCCCCGCACTGCGCTGAAACAGCTCAGCAGAATGCATTTCACACCGCATGCGCATGTACGTGCACGTGAGGATTTCGACACAGGATGTGGCCGGCACATAACACGAGCACAAGCGGTGTTAATAAAACACCTTAACACGTCTACACCCTTTCATGCCTGTAACATTAATCACTGTGTGCTGCAGCACTTTGTAGTATTACTGCAGACACACACGGCCATCTGAGTCTCTCACACAGCACACAACAGCCACACGTATTTCACTGAACAGTGATCGTTATGAACACGTCCATTAAGAGCATGAGATGGTAACACACATGCACTAATATTTGTGTGAGCTTATCTGTTGTGCTTAAATTAAGCTAATGAATTCTACACCCCTTGGTACTTACAGTCACACCCTACCCCTTAAAGACACCATCACATTTTTAAAATTTAATTAAAACATTTTCACAATTTAAGATGCACTGCCATTATATGGACAAGCACGAGCAGGACTCTTTAAAAAAAGAAAAAGAAAGGTCAAGGTGAGTAAATTTTTCATTTTCATGGGTGAATTATCTTTAACTACTTTAACTATGCCTGTCTCCAGAGTAAAAAAAAAAAAAAAAAAAAAAAAAAAAAAAAAAAATCAATATGCCCCTATTAAGCTTTTTCAGATATTACCTAGTGTGTAATATAGCTGTTTATAAAAGTAAAAGGTCTGCAGTGTTATTGTCTCTCAAAAGAAAGATCCGATTCTGAACTGCCTGAAATGAGTCGTCAGTAATTCCAGTCTTACTTCCTGCACAAACCAACAAATTTGCATAATGGCAGCCTATGGTCTTCATTGGCTTCCCGCGAACAACGTCTACTTTGACCTGCCCTCAAACACTGTAAATGTAGCTGAGGCTTGGAAGAGTTTGGTTTGTGTTATCGACATGTTGAGAAGACTTTGCAAGCACTTCAAAACGATGAGAACTCGGGGTCAAATTGATATGGTAAAACTGACGCCATCGTTCGTATCACTATCAAGTTCTGAGGAAGATTCCAGAACTGAAATTCACATATGGTAATGGTAACGTCCCACACGCAGTCATGTCCGCGCATCTTTTAAAGTATACTCAACCGCGGATGACCAAGTTCAACAAATGCGCAGTACAATTTTTTTTCTATACTCTACCAGACATCGGAGGGCAGCACTGAGTCGTGTCATCAACGGGACATTCACTGGGCAGGATCGAAGAAGAAAAATAGTTCATCCACCATTGCACTGTGCTCAGTACTGTGCGTATTGCCACCTAGTGGACTCTTCTGTCCTGCTTGCGCATGCGCTGTTGCACGCGCACCGTCCACGTGGTCTCGAAATTTGGGCTGCACGCGGAAGGGGTGTGCGGACGTCCGCAAGCCCTCCGGATGACGAAAATTATGTCATGCAGATGGTGCACGAACGCGGACAGCCAAAGTATATTTTGGGCTTAAGGGGTCGACCCATCACAACAGACTGGGCCATCTGACCAATCAGAGCAGAGTAGGCTCTCGGAAAGGCGGGGTTTAAAGAGACCAAATCCTTGATCAAACCATTTCAGACACTGCGAGAAATTAGGTGATGCTGCAATGTATATTATGAGAAATTTCAAGTGTTTTTTGACCTTGGATGCATGTAAACCTATTCTAGGAGCCCTACAAGACAAAACTAGGAACCTTTAAAATAGCATAATAGGGGCACTTTAAAATAAAATTTTGCAAAAATGAAAAATGAAGTCGCAATTATGAATTGTAAGAAACAGTCACATTTATGAAAAATAGCTGCAGTAATGAGAAATACTCACAACAGTGAGATATATGGTTAATTCCAAGAAATGAGTTTGGAATTATGAGAAAAATAGTCTGCAATTCCAAGAAATAAAGAAAATTATTTGATAATACATCAAATTAAAATGGCAAGAAATCACTTAATTTCTTTTACTTTGAGGTTGAAACAGTCTTCCATAATTAACCACATAATTAATCAGATTTCCCTCCCACATTTAAACCCCTCAGTTTTTAACTGTTGTTGTCTTACACAGTGATAAAATACATAAAAAAAAATATCTTTTACCATGGCAACAATTTGCATTTACATGGTATGCATTTCTTCCAAAATAAGTTACTGCATTTATTTCTACTAATGCAAAACTGCAAAATAAATGAATATGTGATCTCCTGCAAAAAAGTGTAAGCTTTTAGCAACATAGTAATTATGTAATTGTAGTATTTTGCAGAAACTTGATACATTTGTCAAAGCTTCCATTGTTTAGCCATCTCTAGTACTGAAAGCAACCTCGTGGGAACTAGACACTAAACTAGGGAAGTTTGAGTCTGCTATCACAAGTTTGTCATATTATTATTTTCCTTATGTGTTCTGTTGCTGTCTGACCTTTAAAAACTAAACGCAAAGCATAACAGCCAGATGCCTGACCTGTATTTGAATATAACACCACATTTACAACTCTTAGCCAAATAAACCTTTCTGCATCTGAAAGTATAAAGTCAGTACAGCTGAATCATCCTGATTCAGTCGGGTCAATGTTTTACAGCTGCTTCTCAGTGCAGAGAGATACACTAAAACAGACAGATATTTATAAACTCAGTATGATGTCATAAATGTTTGCGTATTACAGTGAGGTTTAGGGAAATGTGAGACACTCATGCCGCCCGGGCCACCATTAGCCAGAGTCGTGTTTCTGAAGAGCTCTACTCTATTCACAAATCATCAGTACTACAGTTTCACAAATAGTATCCACCAACCCACACTGCACTTAACTGAACTGAATAGATTTTTCACTGAACATAGTAAAAACACCTAAAAAAACCAAAACAAAAAAAACACTTCAGCTCTTTACCATGTGAACCTGTGATAACTAGGCTTATTACTTCTGCATCAAACTAAGGTAAAGGTCATTGGCAGAGTGCATGTAAAAAATATTTTGTGCATAAAATATCACCACGGCTATTCAACTAGTGTAGAGTGTTTTGAGGCATCACTAGCTTCAGTGAGATTCACACATCAGTGAAATGTATTATTGACTTAATTTCACTTAGTTGCAAGGCTACATATCTAATTATATGTTTTTTTGTTTTGTTTTTTAAGTTTAAGTAAATTTAAATTTTATTTCAGCTTTATTTAAATTCCTTAAAACAATTTTCAATAGTTTTAGTTAACTATAACTATACTGGGTGCAATACAACGTGAAATGAAAGCAGCAGTGTAGCATCTTGTAGATTGTCACTTGTTAGAAATGAACAGCTTGTAAAAAGCTGCACATTTTAAAACAGCTGTCACGCTACTGAAAGATGCCAAGTTGTAGCCTTGTTACTTCTGTTAGTTACTTCCCAACATTGGCACACCCCCACAACCAAACCGGTTGTCTTTCCTTTGTGTATAGAACAAAGCAAGGTTCAATATGTATTCAGGGTTTGGTCATTTACAGGACTGCCAACCACATTCTACAATTTCTGACTGTAATGTCTGATCAGACAGTGACAACCAAATTTACATTAAATCTACGTAGATTGTACAAATTAAACAACTATCACAATTTCAGGACTTCTGTATTCTGTACACACACGACAATAATTTAGTAGGGCTGGGACAATACATCGATTCTCGATCGATACAATGAATCTGGATCGATTCTGATATTTTCTGAGCTTAGTTTAACAGCAGATGGCACTCTAGGCTAGTTTTTAACCGGACACTCAAATGCTCATGAAGAAGACTGCTGGAGAGTGATCGTGCATGTAAGTGGTTAAATATACTTGCACCTCAGCTCAGAATGCTTTTATGACACAAGATTTGTAATTTGCTTCAACCTTTTCGAACTTTATGAATGATTATTTTAGGTTTAAGTGGTGTGTGTAAAGGAACTGGAAGCAAGCAGAGTATGGGTGTTTCTAAAGCACATAGTGCCATCTGCTGTTAAAAACTAAGTTCAGAATCGATTAGAGAGACAATCGTGATACAATGGAAAATATCAGAATCGCTCCAGATTCTTTGTATCGCAAATCGAGATTCGATGTATTGTCCCAGCCCTATAATTTAGTGGGTTTACTCCTGCATTTAAATGTGCTTGTTACTCCTAAAATGCATGGCCTTTTGTGACTCACACGCAAAAGCTTAACTTTTAACACAGCACGTCATTCAACCATTAAAAAAAAAAAAAAGACTAGCTCAGATTGTGTTTTTTTTCCAGATACTGGGCTGCTTTATTTTGACAATGTGTCTCAAAGTGTGCTTTTCACTTGCAAATGTTTAAGCCAGAAACATACTGTACCTCATACATGATTGGTCAATTCAAAGTTAGCACAGTCCCATTGAACATACTTAGGGGTCGTTTACACCACACCATTTTCAACTTAAAACAAACAATGTTTTATGCGTTTTGGCCATTCATTTACACGACAACGCCATTTTAAGGGCCTGAAAACGCACATTTTTGAAAACAGGTTTCAAAGTGCAAGTTTTTGAAAATGATACCATTATAGTCTCTGTGTAAACTACAATAACACGAATATGTGAAAACGGTGACGTCATGCGCATGCGTACTACGTGTTCAGTCTATAGGCACGCAGTTTTTCTTTACAAAGTGACATCGCCAACTACTGGCCTGGCAGCATAATACAGCTTTTTTAAGTCATTTTCGCGGATCCATGTGAACAGGGATCGCAAGTTATAAAGGGAACAGGGAACTGCGAGTTAAGTCAGAATTGTGTGATAAAAACTCGCAACTGCAAGACAAAACACGCAATTCTGACTTTATAACTCGCAATTGCAAGTTTAAAATCTCGCAATTGCAAGACAAAAAGTCAGAATTGCTTTACATCTCGCAATTCAGACTTTATAACACGCAATTCTGACTTTATAACTCGCAATTGCAAGTTTAAAATCTCGCAATTGTGAGAAAAAAAAGTCAGAATTGTGAGAGAAAAAGTTGCAATTACCTTTTTTATTTTTTTTTTATTTAGTAGTGGAAACAAGTTTCCATACATCACAACATTATAATGTATGAAAAACTTATTTTATTTTTTAAAGATTACATTTAATAGTGTTAATGATTTATATGTTTTTTTTTTTTTGTTTTTTTGTTTTTTTTTAATATTTACTTTAATTGAGCATTAGGTTATAATAAAGATAATCCAAATGTTAAAATAGGAGAAATAAGCATGCACAATTAAACATCCAATATCAATCGATGCCAAAGAAAAATATAGGGAATAATTAATAATAAATAAAAGAAAATTCCTAACTGACCGATAACAAATACACTGTAAAAAATTATTTTCATGTTTTGTTATCACACATTTTTTCTTTTGTCAAATCAACTTAGATAATTAATGTGGTTCAGATAACATAATATTTTGAGTTTCTGTTGATTAAACCAATCGTCTTCATTGTATTAACTCAAATTTTTAATTTCAGTGAACTCAAAATTTTAAGGCAACCAGGTAACTTACTTTTTTTAAGTTAAACCAACAATTCTTTTTTACAGTGTATGGTATCTCGATGTATTGTGCATTAAAATTCATTACTTTAAGATTTGGGAACTGACACAGAATGCAACAAAATACAAAGCTAGAAGTGTTTGCATTCATGTTTTGTGTAGAATACATTTTGTTCTCATGTTGAAATGAGTGCACAGCCGACCCAATGAGTCATATGTAGACAGATGGCCATAGGCTCCAGAGTAGAGCGAGTAACCCAACAACACACAACCACACCAACCTCACACATGACTCAATGGAGACTTCTCAGTGACAGTTGCGCATATGTGCACACAAACCACAGCAACTGACTCACTGGAGAATCTTGGGCTCCTACAACACAACCTCATAGCAATTCATAACCGTTTTATGTTTTGGTGAATTGGTGGCTAATTCGTATGAATTCGTACAATCTTATTTATACATTTTTGTTCAATCTGCTTACGTTTAGGGTTATGTTTAGGGGTGGGGTTAAAGGTGGGCATTCATGCCTACTTTTTTCTAATAATTGTACGTTTTTGTATGATTCACATCATACGAAATTGCCACCTCGTAAAACATAGTTATGTTTTCCAGTGAGATAAGGTTGGCTCCTACAACACTGGCCTCCTATTCTGTAGACCTGCAGCTGATTGTTCCTTTGCAGGAATGATATTTGCTGGTGGAAATGCTGATGGCTTATGTATCTGAATGCTGGCGTCTCTAGTGCCAAGGCAGTTTCTGCTAGGCTAGGGGGCGCAACTAGGCTGGGAGGAAGGGAATTAGCCCTTTCTTGCTTTCCTTCGGTCAAAATTTCCACTGCTTGTCTGCCTTCTCTTTGTGGCTCATGTCCTCAGTGTGGATATATGGCTGGTTGATACGGCAAAAAAAAAAATCTATATAAAACACCTTTAAGGCTTTTTACATTAGATAAGTATTTTGGTATTTATTTATCAGCTCTGAAACAACTTTAAATGATTTATAAAAAAAATAAAATAAAAAAAAAATTCAGAAAAATTATTTAGACCTAAAACACCATTATAGCAAAGTAATGTTAATATAAAGAAGTAAAAATAATATTTAATTGTTAAAGCAATATTTCTATATAAAAATATAATGTTTAATTTACTAAAAAAATTAAATACATGTCAGATGGGGACTTCTAAGAATCAATTTAAACTGTCAGTTTCAGTGAATAATTTAAACTCTGATTCATAAAAATAAATTCAACTCACCAGCTCTAGCACCATTTTTCTTATTGAAATGTTAATTAGAGATGCTAATAAAAAATCTCCGCCTTAACACTCATTCTCATATCTTATACTGATGAGATAGAGGATTGTGAAACTACTCTAATGACACTCTTTAGGGAAACTAATGGCCAATAAATAGCTCATTAAAATCAGTTAGATATTCATAATTTTGCAAAATTTTGCATCATGAGCAAAATCAGTGTGAATACATCATGAATATTTAATACATCACCCAGCCAAACGACTTAGTAAATAGCTATTAATAAAAATGAGACAAAGACTTGGACATGACTTACAATTAGCATTTGTGGAGTTTTCCAGAAGTCCCATTATTCATTCCCAAAGCAAGAGTCTGCAGTCATTTAAAGTTCATGTCACTGGAGTAATGTCTGAGGATGGCTTACAATACATAAAACATCACAGATGCACTTTAATTTACATACACACTCTCAAAGGCAAAATAAATAAATAAAATAAAAAAAGATTTAAACCGCACATTATAGCTGATTTAAAATACTCCTCAGTGGCTAGAATCAGAAACAGCACTTTGAACTTTGCAGTCATCATGACAGTCCGTAAGAGTCTTGGGCAACACTGTCAAACATGTACAGTAGCATTCAAGCATGATTCCCACAATTGTGATTCCTGTACTAATGCCACATTTGTGCCACATTAAAAATGTGCAGGCACTGATCCGTTGCTAAAGTCTCATGCATAGTGAACTAATGCAAGTTTGCCTCATTACTACGACAATTAATCTGGCAACATATAACTTGCACTTTGAACAGTAAGTCTAAAAAAATGAATTCAAGTGATGTATTATAGTACCAGCTTGTGAAATAGGATTTATTTTTTATTAACCTATGGAAAACATTTGCTGAGTCCAAACTCGAGTACTTCGCTACTACAGTCAAACCAAAATTTATTCAGACACCTTGAACATTTCATTCATTAATATAGTTTATTCACTATAGTTAAAAAAAAAATGGTGATAAAATATGACAAGTTAAACTGTTTCATCTTAATTATGTAACATTTAAGCAAAACTTGGTCAGGTCAAAGTGTCTGAATAATTTTTGGTTCCAAATTTTTATCAATTTTACTGGTAGTCCACTGTATGAAGAATTTTTGGGTATAATATGTCACAGTTTACTTTATTTTGGTATCCTCACTTACATAAATAAACTATTGTGTCCTGCACCCACTAGTAAAAATATATCAAAAATATCTGAATAATTTTTGGTTTGACTATATATAGTGTGTGAAAAAATTTACGCCAACAGAGTAGTATGATCAAATACATAGTATTCGAAAAACAGTAAGTACCCAGGTGAACTACTACTTCTGCCGAGATTCTGAAGTGTGCATTCAATGGACACTTTACTATCCCATGAGGCCACGGGAGAGGATTTGTGAATGACGGTGAAGTGACGCAACTAACATCGTAGGTCACATGACAATGACAACATAGCAGGTGTAGAACATCTGAAATTCATTCATACTACACACATTCATACTATATATTATAGAACATACTTAAATAAGTTTCAAACCAAATGTAATACCTACTATACAGTGTGTGATTTCGGACACAGGTTTCATGTTTATGTTTGTGAAAGCTGCCATTAATTATGTGAATATTGAATCCTAAAAGCCTTTAGGGTGATAATTCACCCTTATCACAATAATTGCAAATGTATTACTTATAGATAATACAATCTGTAGGGTTTTCAATTAACAACCACGCGCACAAACTAAACATAAGCTCCTTGGAGAGATGAGAAACAATTAAAAACAAATGATTCACTGAAGCGAATCAAGTCACATGGGTTTACAGAAACAATTGGCCAAAAGCAATCAGGGATAGGTTTTCATGATAAATATTGTTTTTGTTTTTTTGCAAGCTCAATGAAACCAGGATCAAAGATGAAAATGTCATGACCCTTTCATTTCGCAAAGAGACAAGAGGCTGAATCAATATTCGTCCAGCCCTTCAGCTTCACTCGTTCACTGCAAAGATTTTGCACGGTAGAACGGGTGCAAATGGATTTACTCTGTATCGAGTCCATGGTTATCTAGCTAAAAAACAGAAAAAAAAATGGCTTTCCACTGTAACATCACTAAAATGTGGTGCCATTAAAATCAAATCTTATCTCTTCAATTCACAGTTGCGGCCCATTTCTGTTAATGATGCCGTTCTTCTCTGACACACACGCCTCCCAGGAGATCAGATAAAGATTCAAGCCTTAACCAAAGAGAAAGATCCAATTCAAGTGTTCAAACAAACTTCCTCTTTAAAATTATTCGGACATTAAGTACACTTTGGTCATGAAAATAAGAATACATAATAGGGGTGACCCTGAATAGTCGACGATTCGATGCTTCGATAGGAGGAGCCTGATTCGACTACCAATCTCACAGTCGAATCTTCGCAGAGGTGTTATGGGACGAGATATAGGGGTGCTCAATATCTGATTTTACAAAGACGTACCGGTTCTATCCCAATAGGTTAATATACAGCCTATTATGATAATGCTGTAAATAAAAATGTGAAAAGAAAGAAGCTTTTAATAAATATTTTTAATGTGCGTGAATAAATCCAACCACCCCTGTGACAGATTTAAGTTTCACTTCCATGATCCGTGACCAACAGAGGAGCATCTTGGAGGCAGGGATTAAATCTTTAACAATGTCTGGGATAAGAAAATCTAAAGTGTAGAATTGGATGCACTTTGAAATGGTAAAAGATGATCCAAAAAACGTAAGATGCAAGTTGTGCCAACAGCTCATGTCCTACTGCTCAGCAACAACAAACATTGCAGTGTGACTAATGTTAACTGACTAGCGCGCCATTTGAAAAGACTCAAACGGACACGGGCAGATTGCGTGAAAGACTGGATTTTTTTCTCTCAATCAGGTAGGGTACAAGTGATTTCAAAACATTTCAGCTGGTTCTAATTTGATTTTTGGATGCTGTGAATGTTTAGCTAAAAAGACAGCCACTCCAGTTTAGCGTTTATTGTCTCTGCAGTTAAAAAGACAAAGTTGACAATTCTGGCTATACTTTCGTTATTTTAATAATTTCTTTAATTTTAATTTATTTACTGATCACTCTGGGTTATCTAATTTAAC
Organism: Mylopharyngodon piceus; assembly: GCA_039654765.1. NCBI lineage: Eukaryota > Metazoa > Chordata > Actinopteri > Cypriniformes > Xenocyprididae > Mylopharyngodon > Mylopharyngodon piceus. Next base: position 29,059,963 of record CM077450.1, read on the forward strand.
TATTTGTGGCTTGTGTTTTGAATATATGTTCCCCTGCACTTTAGGCATTTTGCACTTGTGACTTGATTATGACTATTTCATTTTTTAAAATATTAGAACGGTATATTCTGTTCTAATTCAATTCTGTAAATGAATTATTGATTGTTTTTTGGTGCATCGATGTTAAAGCTTGCTTGCACTGGCAATTTAGCCGATTTAATTTGATTTGCCGACATGTGAAATGCATATCTATCTGCAGTGTGGCCTTTTTCTGCATTTATTTATATATATTTTAAGGTTTATTGATCCAAAATGTTTTTATTCATTTTCTTCTATATCTTTGAGTGGTGTTCTGTACATCGTGGCTCTGAATGTTTATCCATATTGCCTTTCATTTCAGTTTAAAAAAGATAAAAATCATTGTCAGTTTCGTCTATCACTTGACAGGCAGTTTGGTCGCTTTATTAGAAAGTTGTTTCTCTGTGCTGTGTGTGAAAGAAAATAAAAGTTGTCTTAAGCCGTGGGTATAGGCCTTACTTCATTTTCCGCGTCCCGCTCCATCTCGTGCACAGTTGAGCGCGCGAGCCTTTCAAAGTAGCCTATACTCCTTTGGCCTTAAGCGCGGAAAGAGTTTGTGCGCACTATCTAGTGGACTGCTGTTTTTCTATTCTATTCTATTCTATTCTATAGTATTCTATTCTATTCTATTCTATCATTTCTATCTATTTAATCTTATATTTCTCAGAGGAATTAAAAGTTGAAAATCAATAGGTCATTTAATCCATAATTGTTTGAGTGAGAGAAAAGCAAAGACGAGTGTTTGGACAGGATTCAAATCACCAAGTATGCTTGCAAAAAACAAATTTACAGTGCATCCGGAAAGTATTCACAGTGCTTCACTTTTTCCACATTTTGTTATGTTACAGCCTTATTCCAAAAGGGATTAAATTCATTATTTTCTTCAAAATTCTACAAACAATACCCCATAATGACAACGTGAAAGAAGTTTGTTTGAAATCTTTGCAAATTTAGTAACAAGAAAAAAAGAAAAAAAAAAATTGACATGTACTTAAGTATTCACAGCCTTTGCTTAATACTTTGTTGAAGCACCTTTGGCTCCAATTACAGCCTCAAGTCTTTTTGAGTATGATGCTACAAGCTTGGCACACCTATTTTTGGGCAGTTTCTCCCATTCTTCTTTCCAGGACCTCTCAAGCTCCATCAGGTTGGATAGCATTTTCAGATCTCTCCAGAGATGTTCAGTCGGGTTCAAGTCTGAGTTCTGGCTGGGCCACTCAAGGACATTCACAGAGTTGTCCCGTAGCCACTTCTTTCTTATCTTGGCTGTGTGCTTAGGGTCATTGTCCTGTTGGAAGATGAACCTTCACCCCAGTCTGAGGTCCAGAGCGCTCTGGAGCAGGTTTTCATCAGGGATGTCTCTGTACATTGCTGCATTCATCTTTCCCTCGATCCTGACTAGTCTCCCAGTTCCTGCTGCTGAAAAACATCCCCACAGCATGATGCTGCCACCACCATGCTTCACTGTAGGGATGGTATTGGCCAGGTGATGAGCAGTGCCTGGTTTCCTCCAGACATGACGCTTGCTATTCAGGCCAAAGAGTTCAATCTTTGTTTCATCAGCCCAAAGAATTTTGTTTCTCATAGTCCGATAGTCCTTCAGGTGCTGTTTGGCAAACTCCAGGCAGGCTGTCATGTGCCTTTTACTGAGGAGTGGCTTCCGTCTGGCCACTCTACCATACAGGCCTGATTGGTGGAGTGCTGCAGAGATGGTTGTTCTTCTGGAAGGTTCTCCTCTCTCCACAAAGAAACGCTGGAGCTCTGTCAGAGTAACCATCGGGTTCTTGGTCACCTCCCTGACTAAGGCCCTTCTCCCCTGATTACTCAGTTTGGCCGGGCGGCACATTCTATGAAGAGTCCTGTTGGTTCCAAACTTCTTCCATTAACGGATGATGGAGGCCACTGTGCTCATTGGGACCTTCAATGCTGCAGAAATTTTCTGTAGCCATCCCCAGATTTGAGCCTCGATACAATCCTGTCTCTGAGGTCTACAGACAATTTCTTGGCTTAGTTTGTGCTCTGACATGCACTGTTACCTGCGGGACCTTATATAAACAGGTGTGTGCCTTTCCAAATCATGTCCAATCAACTGAATTTACCACAGGTGGACTCCAATCGAGTTGTAGAAACATCTCAAGGATCATCAGTGGAAACAGGATGCACCTGAGCTCAATTTTGAGTGCCATGGCAAAGGCTGTGAATACTTATGTACATGATTCTTTTTTTATTTTTAATAAATTTGCAAAGATTTCAAACAAACTTCTTTCACATTGTCATTAGTGGGTATTGTTTGTAGAATTTTGGGGAAAATACTGAATTTAATCCCTTTTGGAATAAGGCTGTAACAAAATGTGGAAAAAGTGAGGCGCTGTGAATACTTTCCGGATGCACTGTACCTCATCCGAATTGGGCTTAAAAGTGAGATGGTTCCACTTCATTAGCTTCTTTCCTATGGAGACTGTTGGTCAAGATGCTGGTTTTCATCAAACTTCACTCATCTGATGTACAGCACAACATGATATAAACAATGGCAAGCCCATTACATCTAATGTTTGTGTGTGTGCCGTCTACCTGCGGGCTCTGATGGGTTTTCAGATCACATGGGGCCAAAGAACATTATCTTCCAGTTTTCCACAGGGAGAAAGAAAATCTCCAGGCAGTTTAGTATCACAAACAGAGGCTAAAATACACAGTTCGCCTCCACAAAAACACCTTAACTCTCTGAGAAAGTATCTATTTACCCTTTAGAGAGTGTTTTTCCATCTCTAAGAATAAAGTAATCAAACTTTCTGACATCAGGGTGAGATTGCTGAATGAAATTATAGTTCTCTCTCACATTAAACTGGGATCAAGTATTTTAACATCAAAAAAACACATCAGTGATTCTCATTCTGATTCCATAATCCATTATAAAGAGAGGAAAAGAACATTCAACACTATTGTACTGCTATTGTATCCACTACCCTCATCAGCCTATTGTGAAATCATTTCAAAATCACACCAAACTAATTCAAAAAAACTAAACCTAGGAATAAACATGAACCTGAAGAAAGCTGAAGAAAGAAAACAACGTGTCTTGTTGCTTATCATGGTTGGTTAGGATGATGAACTCTTGTAGTTTTGTAGTGTCATTCCTGGTTAGGATGTCGTGTTACAGTGGAATGATTCGCAACTCTGTACCAAATCATTTAACAAGCTGGGTCAACAGAATGATTTGTTTGTAAATTGGACACCATCATCCCAGACAAAGAAAGACTGCAGGCAACCAGAAGTGAGTCATATATGTGCACCAGACCTCCTGCCCCTTGAAAAAGGGAATCCTTGCTCTAGGCTCAGGGAGGTCTGGTAGCTGGGATACACACTCAACACACACTCTGTTGCCATAACATTATAAACACTGCTGCTTAGTTTGTTGCTGTTACGTTGCATCATAGGCTGATTCCTGAGGAACTGTACTAAAATCATTTCAGCAACTGTGGTTAGACAGTATCAATTATATAGTACATTATATATACAAAGAGACCATGTGAATAAAAAAGAAGAGAAAAACAATAAGTCAATAACCAGGTGTTCTGCCTGGCAACAGCGTGTACATGAAGTTTTGCCAGCTGCTGCTGATTTGTAAAATTCTATTGAGGACACAAGCTACAAGAGTCTGCTTTCCACGATTGTTTGTTAATTTGGATATACAATAGAGAAATCATTGATCCATGTATAATTTTCTCCCCAACTCTCCCCATACCCATTTACTATACAACAAAAATTATTTTAAATAGATTACAAAAACTACTTTTCAAATTCCAAACATACACACATATACATATATGTGTGTGTGTGTGTTATATATATATATATATATATATATATAAATAATAGCCAGTAATTATACTGGTTTGAAGCTGGGATGAAACAGAAGTAACAAATCTTTTCTCCCATACATCTGAGTGAAACAAAATATCTAAAAAGAAATAAAAATGTAGGGAGGGGACCTGATCAATACACCAATTGTTGATTGGATGGAGGGAGACCTTAACACAGTCGATTGTAAGAAAGGAATGGGTTTTAGGTGGACTAAGTGATTGGAAAGGTCTGGCACATGTCACCGGAGAGAAGTCTGTTATTTTACTGGAATATAAACATATGACATTCTGATATGCATTCACAATAAGATAGATAAAATGCATTTAGAAAATAAAGAGGGAGAATTTTCATTTTATGCTGACTTCAACACAGTAGCAGTTCTTGGTTCATTTCGAATTGGATATGGTCGAAACTAATGACCTGTGGTTCAGTGGTCGAGTCAGATGGTAAATCACTAACCTCTCCAACTGATTCAATCAGTGAGTAAGCCATCAAACAGGAGTTTGAGATCGAGTCATTGACAGATTGATTAAAAAGTACAGGTTCAAAAGAATCATTTGTCATGCAGTCAATATGGGACTGCATTATGTTCTGCAGCATCTGGACAGATCAGGGACTTACGTGAGGATCCTGTTTGTGGACTTCAGCTCTGCTTTTAACACCATCACTCCTCCAGCCCAAATTAACTCAGCTCTCCATGCCCACCTCTGTCTGTCAGTGGATCACCAGCTTCCTGACAGACAGGCAGCAGCTAGTGAGGCTGGGAAAATTCTCATCCAGCACCCGCACCATCAGCACCGGCGCCCCTCAGGGCTGTGTTCTCTCCCCACTGCTCTTCTCCCTACACCAATGACTGCATCTCTAAAGACCCCTCTGTCAAGCTCCTGAAGTTTGCAGATGACACCACACTGATCGGCCTCATCCAGGACGGTGACGAGTCTGCTTACAGACTGGAGGTTGAACAGCTGGCTGTCTGGTGCAGTCTTAACAACCTGGAGCTCAACACGCTCAAGACAGTGGAGATGATCGTGGACTTCAGGAGAAACCCCCCTGCTCTCCCCCCACTCACCATCATGAACAGCACTGTGACTGCAGTGGAGTCATTCAGGTTCCTGGGCACCACAATTTCCCAGGACCTGAAGTGGGACAACCACATTGTGTCCACTGTGAAAAAGGCCCAGCAGAGGTTGTACTTCCTTCGCCAGCTGAGGAAGTTCAACCTACCACAGGAGCTGCTGAAACAGTTTTACTCTGCCATCATTGAATCCATCCTTTGCACTTCTATATCTGTCTGGTTCAGCTCAGCTACCAAATCTGACCTCAGAAGACTACAGAGGGTAGTCCGGTCTGCTGAGCGAATCATTGGTACAACCCTCCCCACTCTCCAAGAACTGTACTTATCCAGAGTGAGAAAAAGGGCAAGGAAAATCATTCTGGACCCCTTACATCCAGCACACTCCCTCTTTGAACTGTTGCCATCTGGTCGACGCTACAGAGCTCTGAGCACCAGAACGACCAGACACAGGAACAGGTTCTTCCCTCAGGCAATCCATCTCATGAACACTTGACAAACACGGAACACACAACACTATTATACATTAGTAACTTAAAACACATATTTATATTTCAAATTTGCACTCATCATAACTGTACATACAAATTGTCTATATTATATATTGTTTTTTGCTTTATTTTTTTTTTTGCACTTTGTCTATCTTGTATATTTGTATATTATTCTTTTTATTATCTGTGTCTTGTCGCTGTCACTCTGTTGCACTGTGGAGCTTCTGTCACTAAAACAAATTCCTAGTATGTGTAAACATACCTGGCAATAAAGCTTTCTGATTTTTTTCTTTTTCTCTTTTGGAATTGTACTAGACTACTTGGGCTTCATTCACTGAAGGGGAAAAAAAACAAAAAAAAAACAACAGTCATTCGCTCCTAAATTTAACATTGCCAGCAGGAGTATTTTAGTACAGTGTCTCAGCATACAAACAACGAATGCAAATGTTGAAAAAAAACATTAACAGAAGCAAATGTCATGAAAATCACTCGCTTCCAATATTTTAAAAGAGATTAAAGTCCTTGATGCCCAGTTCTACTGTACAGTATGATACAGTGACAGACAGAATGTGATGCATCTCATTACACACTCCCACACTCCAAACGTCCTCCTCTAGTGTATCACACATTATTTAAGCATTACGTCTCTGAGGAATTCAGGGCATCTTTAAACAACACTTTCTCCATGTGACATGCCTCAGACTAATCTAATTGAAGCAGATGCAGAAAATACCACAAGGAATTGGATTGTCTGTGTTCTCATTTCGCTCTGCTGTGGTAACTTGATTTTCTCAGTTCTACAGAATGCTGTTCTTTAAGACAGGAAAGGTTAGACGTTAGGGTTGAGAGTCCTGTGAGGCCAAAAAAACACCATGTCTCTGACTCTGACTCTGCTATCAGGAGGGCCACCGGAACAGCAGTGTTTCTAAAATGGGGCTTTAACCTTAACTGCAGCTTTTAAACTTCTGGGTCCTGCTAACTGCTAAAAACTCGAAGTTGACACTACAAAAGTTGACACTTTCGTTAGGGCAGTACCTTTAATATCAAGGCCTTATGTCCACTTTAACGCGTGCTTTGTGGCGGCCGAGAAACTGCGCCATGAAATGGGCTGATGGCGCAATATGGCTGTGTCCTATTTTCCAAGCTTAAGGGTTCATAAAAAAGACTGGTACAGTAAAAAGTGCTCAAAATTTGGATTTCGTTAGGGCAGTATATTTATATTGTCCCAAATAAAATGTTAACGGCCAATTTAAAATATTGACAGTAAAATGTGCTAAAAATTCATATTTCACAAGATCAATAAACCCTTTATTAAACCACTTTGTTGGATTTAACGCATCATTACAGGTGGTGGAGAAATGCATAATTTCTTTATTCAATTCTAACAGCACTTATTGTGAACATAGACATAGAGGACTTTAGGAAGCGTCACATTATATAAAAGTGACAAATAAGTAGCTGGATTCAGCCTTGTACTAGACGAACTGTGCTAACAAAATCCAAAATTTGAGCACTTTTTACTGTACCAATCTTTTTTTAGGAACCACTGAACTTAGCATATGTAGATGCACACTGACCTGCCTATTGCACCATCAGCCCATTTTGAGGTACAGTTTCTCGGCCACCACAGAGTTAAATTTATTAAAGCAGACATAAGGGCTTGAAATATGACATAGCGTCCTAACGAAATCCAAATTTTTAGCACTTTTTACTGTACCAATCTTTTTTTATGGAATTTGGCAAATAGGACAATGCACACAGCCGTATTGCTCCATTAGCCCATTTCGCGGCGAGGTTTCTCAGCCGCCAAAGAGGATGCGTTAAAGCACACATAAGGCCTTGATATTAGAAGTACTGCCCTAACAAAAGCCAAATTTTCAAATCTCTAATTCATGTGCATCCATGCTGTTGTTTTCTACATAGTAAGATGGCAGTGACGCACAAAGGAAATAGGTTATAGTATACATAAACCAGAAACTGTAACGAGCGAGCACAGAAAAAATAAATAAAAAAAATGAATAGAGAAACTTTCCACATGCGCATGGGACAAGAAACTAGTGAGCACACAATAGTTTCTCAGGAGTATGCAAAAAGTTTCTTGAGCGCATACAAAAGTCTGTATATTTTTATTTTTGCAAAGGTCCCTTTAGGGGCTCCGTACATACCTGATTGGATTTTTTTTTTCTTTCTCTCGTTTTAAGCACAAATCTCACTAAATTGTCAGGGTTATGTATGAAATAAGTAACAAAGAAAGGGATGCCACACAAACAACTCTTATTTTGCCCAGAAAGTTGGCAAAAGGTCTAAATCCATAACAAAAGGAGCATAGGAAATTCAGCGTTAGTTGGTGTGCAGTTTGCTGAAGGTCAGAATAAATGAGAAGCAATGTGAAAAAGCAATATACCACAATTCCTATCTGAATGAGATTAGATTCCTCAGAGGACACCAAAATTACATTCGATTATTTGATCCTGAAAGTTGTGGGAGGAAAACACAGACATGCCCGGGATTAAAATCAAGACACGTCAATGAAAAATATTTACATTTACATTTATGCACTTGGCAGACGCTTTTATCCAAAGTGACTTTCGTTGCATTTAAGGTATGCATTTTATCTTGTCATGCTTTCCCTAGGAACTTCATGTCCAGTGCTGCTCTGAGAGTCACTTCACACAATATCGCACAATTTTTCATCCATGTTTTAATTAATTTAATTTAAATTGTAAACCTCTGTTGTGCTGCACGTTGTTTTCCAAAAAAAATGAAAGGAATTGTTCCAGTTTCATTTGATCATATGAATTGATCTGACAATAAACTAGTACCGTCTGAATCTGGAGAACACAGACAAAAAGCAAATGACTCTGATACAGGCAGTAGTGACACTGAGTAAGTTTATCAGAGTTGGCATGGCACATAAAGGGATCTTATCAAATGGTGTTTCTGACGACTCTCTGGACTGCAGTACGTCTGCTCATGGCATACACTTCTGAAGAATGACAGGATAATTCAGTCCAAGCGAGAGCTGATATTCTCTTATTAGGCAGAGTGTCTGCATGCACGTATAAGAACGATAACTATCAAGTGTTGAAAAACTGGCTTCTGCCATGGAGAAAATTGTGGAAGACCACTGCAGATATGGCTGAAGAGAGCAGTGGTCCCTCTAAGCCGCAAGTGTGTGCAGCTGCACATTTCTGATATTGCTTCCCCACAGACAGAAAAAAAAAAGCACAAAAAGCAGACTGGAATGTGTGAATGCCTTGAATCAGAGTGAAATGAATGGACGGCGCTTTGACTACAGTCCATATGCATGTCCACTGATTTTCAATATGGAACTAAAACTGTTGTATAGATTTCAAAATCTCTCAGGAAAGACTGCATCCTAGAACAATCGAGAGATTTCACACTCACGAGATTGATGTATATTGTTTTTGACCAATTATTATATATATGAGGATTTATACAGATTATTTATGTTTGTGTCAAAAAACATTTTGAAGATTCCCACAATTCCCTGCGTGACACTTCACATTTGATGTATTTTTGTTGAAATAACTCTACAAAAATAGTTTTTCTTAGTGTTTTCTAATCAGTTATGTACATTAGGGTTTTATGTTACATCTAATGTTGTTAAATTAAAGGGTTAGTTCACGCAAAAATGAAAATTCTGTCATTAATTACTCACCCTCATGTCGTTCCACACCCGTAAGACCTTCGTTCATCGTCGGAACACAAATTAAGATATTTTTGATAAAATCCGATGGCTCAGTGAGGCCTGCACTGCCAGCAAGACAACTAACACTTTCAATGCCCAGAAAGCTACTAAAGACATATTTAAAACAGTTCATGTGATGACAGTGGTTCAACCTTAATGTTATGAAGCGATGAGAATACTTTTTTGTGTGCCAAAAAAACAAATAACGACTTTATTCAACAATATCTAGTGATGGGCGATTTCAAAACACTGCTTTATGAAGCTTCAAAGGCAAAGTCACACCCCCTAGTGGTGAACCATTGAAATTTAAAAACACTTATGACATAACAAAGCCTCGTTTACTGAAATCACGTGACTTTGGCGCTCCGAACCACTGATTCGAAACAAAAGATTCGTAAAGCTTCGAAGCTTCATGAAGCAGTGTTTTAAAATCGCCCATAACTAAATATTGTTAAATAAAGTCGTTATTTGTTTTTTTGGTGCACAAAAAGTATTCTCGTCGCTTCATAACATTAAGGTTGAAACACTGTAGTCACATGAACTGTTTTAAATACGTCTTTAGTAGCTTTCTGGGCATTGAAAGTGTTAATTGTCTTGCTGGCAATGCAGGCCTCACTGAGCCATCGGATTTCATCAAAAATATCTTATTTGTGTTCCGTAGATGAACGAACGTCTTACGGGTGTGGAATGACATGAGGGTGAGTAATTAATAACAGAATTTTCATTTTTGGGTGAACTAACCCTTTAATGTTTATTGCATTTTTAAAATTTCATGTGTGTTACCATGATGGTGTTTAGTGTTTGTATGAATGACACTGTGTGCACCTTCTATTAATATTGTCCTTTTCAGCTTGTGGAAAAGCTGCTTGTGATAAACTTTGATTCGTCGTGTGACTCTCATCACCACTATGTTTGGTGGTTGTCAGTAGAAAACAGATATTAGTACTTCAATAGGTTGGTAAATTAACATATCAGTTAATGAAATGCGTTTTTTTACCATAAATTTTACAGAATTTTTTTACAGTGTGTAAAAAAACAGTTATGAACCATAATTATTACAATATAAACCTTTAAATTATACGGTTTTGAACTGTAAAATAGACAGTAAAGTGCTGTCCCGTAAAACCTAAAACGCTACTGTATTTTTTACTGTAAAGTTCTGGCAACCACAGCTGCCGTTTTTTTACCATAAATTTTACGGGGATTTTTTTTACAGTGTAGGTTGTTTTTATGTTTGCCTACATTTTTTCCATTTCTAGGTGTTCTTAATCTTTTGATTATTATTGTTGCCAGCAACAGATACTAAGGCGGGGCTTAGCGAAAGTTCAGTTTTCTTAATTCAGCACACCAGCTATTCCTTCATCTTTTCTGGCTGTGTCGGTTAACCAATCTGGGATCTCTCTCAAAGTGACATGTTGTTTGTTGAGGTAATTCCCGATCTGTTTGTGCGTGTGCGTGTGCATGTGACAGAGAGATAAATCATGTCCGTATGAGAATAATGCTGAGTACAGCTCTCTCTCACTCTCTGAGAGATAACCTGTCAGTGGAGGAAGGGAGCTGCAGCTCAGGGCAATCGATGCAGCGTCTGACCCTCAATACAGCAGTGCAGGGAGAGACAGAGAGAGAGACAGCGAGAGAGACAGACGGAGACACAGAGCGAGACATGCAGCCTTGAAGAGATTTATTAATTAGGTTATACAATGTACCAGAACATAAATTGTCAAAATATTGCCTAATCTTTTGATATTGTTTAAAAGGGAAATACACTGTGGAACAACCAAGTTCATACATTTGTACAAGCTCATTAAACTATTTTTGCATGATATTACAGACTGGAAAAATAATTCCACGACAGCTTTCATTTGAACAAACCTCTGAGCCTATCATCTACTCAAGTATATAAACGCAGACCCTCTAGCCATGCAAACTCTATTTCACGCATTGTTGTTCTGAAACATCCGAGCACAAACGTGTTGCATTCTCAGTATTGCAGCAAGGGGTTGTACTTCGACCGTCTGTTCTCTCGGTCAACTACTCTCAGAACAACGATCTAAAGAAAATCTGATGGAGCAAGTAAAGGAAAGGTGACGTGTAATTTACGCAAAACAATATGCAAAAATAATGACTATTTGCAAAGAGGTTTCCTCTATCTGCTATTGGTCAGATATACTCTTATAAAGAAAGGTTCTTTACTGGCATCAATGGTTGCATTAAGAACCTTTAACATCCATGGAAACTTTCCAATGCACAGATTCTTTATCATGGAAAAATGTTCTTCAGATTATTAAAATATTCTTCACACAAAGAATAAAAATAAGAACTGTTTACAGAAAGCTTCTTTGGGGGACCCAAAATGGTTCTTCTATTGCATTGCTACAAAAAAAAAAAAAAAAAAAAAAAAAAAAATTCCTTTTGGATTCCCACCTCAATCTTATGCCATTGGTTAAGCTCCAACCATGCGATTGGTTTCAACTTTTCTGCTGATGTAACTGAGGCCATGTGGGTGGGGAAACATACTAACCAATCATATCATGGCCTAAAATGTTTTACTTCCTCACCATCCAATCAAATCTCAATCACCAAAATCTAATCCAACTTTACAGTATTTCCTCCAGTATATGTTACACTGTGTCGTAGCCAGATGCAGCACACAATAAAATGCATCTTTTCTATGTTAATCAGAGTTTTTGTCCTAACCAAAAGCAACAGAAATACACAATGACCGACAGGGGATTCTATTTTTGGGATGGTTTCTATTTCTGTAGCATCACAGTGGACAGCTCAGATACCAGTTGTGTTTTGTATGATATTAAAATGGTTTCATTTGAGTTTGTATATCACCGTGCATGACTTTAATATGAAAGCAACAATGGAGATCTTTTAAGATCTTAAAAATAACTTAACATTCAAACTGTGAAATGTGTAAACAAACAAGTCAGTCACCGAGTATGTATTTTGAATAATGTTAAAACAGTAGGCTATTATTTTTAGCAGTTTAATTATGTACTTATAACTTATATATCCATTTCTTTGTATGTATGTAAAATGCACTGCTGTTTTGCAATTCACATGCAATTTGTGATTGATTTTGTCTTGTAGCTGTGTCACACCTGGTGTGGATAGACAAACTGCCTGTTGCAGGAATATTATTGCATTGCGTACAGTTAGGACAATGAGTTAGATATCTGAATATATTCAAATATGGGGGGAATAAAGAAATAAAATCTGACAACAATGGTATCTAAACAGTGTTTCTTAAGCACAAATCACACAAAATGTCTTTTTCAGGTTACACCAGTCAATGCGCGCACACTTTCATGAGTAACGTCAACAGATAATCGTTTAAACTGTAAACCAGAACTTTACAATTTCTCCCATAGCACGGGTGGACCATCTCTGTTTTAAGGCCCCGATATACTTCAAGCGAAATTAAAGAATGAACTGTTGTGATGTCATTTTGAACAAAATCAGGACAAAATTAAGTTCATTTTGTGTTCGTTTTGGGAGTTCGAAACAGCTTGCCAGAGCAAACTTTCCAGAAAAGTTCGCTCTGGCTGGAAAATACCTTCGAACTACCATTGGTCATGGCGATTACATAATAGGTAGGTGTGGCTCTGCGGCTCCGCCTTCTTTGATGTGGAAATCTTCTCCAGTTAATATCTTCTGTTCAGTCCCTCGAGGTTGGATGTCCGTGAGTGAAATATGAACACACTGGAGAGCCACTTTATAGTAGAAAATTAAGTTGCAATTCTAATTGAAAGAAACAGACACTGTTTTTCATGTTTAATACTGTAAAGCTGCTTGCTTTTAAACAATCTATTCTTTACAAGGGTATATAAATAAACGTTACGTGACTTTACTGGAGTGCCGAATTGCAGAGCTCATGCAAACATCAACGTCGCTATGATCAGATGCTTTCTTAACTGCTGTTCTCACCGCTGTCATTTTTGTTGTGTGTTCATTATGTTATTGATAGGAAAGCGTGCAGCACATATTTACATATTCATCTAAACATCACTCTCAGCAGCGTCAGAATGTTCGCCAACAGGTCTGCTGCTCAGGACTTCTTTTTATCCCAAAGCAAAGAACGAAAAAGAAATTCGCAGTGAGTACATCAGGGCCTTTATACAGTCTCTGATATCCTGTTTCACTTGGAAATACATCAGATTACAGAACTAAAATGGGTTTAACTGACTTCAAAGAGGTTTACAGCTGACATGCCACTGGACCTAATACTTTTTCATACATGCTCTTTTCTTTCTATAAAAAAAACACACTCTGCAGCAGTAAGGACACAGCTTGAGAGAAAAAGGTGAAAGAAGAGAGAGAAAAAGTCTTGGCACTCTCTCTCTACTATCCTGAAGAGGTTGATAATGCGCTATAATCTATTCCTTCATCAAATCCCTCGGGTAGGAAAGAGAACGCCTCCATTTCACACTCAACACTTTGAAAATGGGACTTTTCTAAAGGTCACACTTTTTTCCATTTCAATAATCAAAACACACACACACACACACACACACACACACACACAGAATCATCCTAATGCACCAGCAAGAAGCATGGCGAGCACTCACACAACAAATATCCTCCTCTGATCATACATTTTTCATGTCACAGACACTGGCAGGAAGAAGATACGCATCCCTATTTGAAATATGTCAACACTTTCCCTTACAGGGATGTTTTAATATCATGTGTACGCCTCACTGGATTTGCAAACCAAACTAGTCTTGAAGAAAAAGCCAATCCTAATGTTTCTCTGGGCAGATTTAGCTGAATTGATCTCCTGTCAAAGGGAATTACAATGAGTAAAAACCAGGATGAAATGATCATGCTAAAGAATGCTACTACAGGAGACATCAATTCGATTATGCTGGGATTGCTCTTCACGAGCATGGCAAAATAAAAAGCCTCTGGGAATCATTAAGTCAGAATCATCATTCATTAGAGATAAACACTCAAACCTAGTTTTTTTTTTTTTTTTTATTAACAAAATCAACTTGAGACCGCATGCACCGTGCACCGAATTTTACAAATGTTTGAAGGGAGTTGATCAGAGAATTGACTGGATTGTGAAAACAAAATAGGAATAAAATTATAACATTACCCCCCCCCTAGAGGGACCAAGGTCCATCAACCACAGTTTCACAAAATCCTATGCTTAGCATATGCGTGCATGTGAACACACAGCCTTTCAAAGACTTTCAACACATGCACATGATGAAATTTGTGTCACACGCACTGTATGCATATCCTTGTGTACTCTTAAAAACCAAAGTATACTTTGGGCTTTTTCTAACCACACTCAGCTCACATATGAGCCTTGAATTTTATGCACAAGGTGGTGTAACCCCTCCGGTCCTACTCGCACCACTCCTGCATCTCCAACATGGGAGGCGGGAACAATAACAAGGATGCTAAAGACCACAGTCTCTAGCTTTAGTCACTAGTGCGCCTCTTGAGATCAGGAAAGTGAGGTTTACCTGCACATCTCTCACTAGCTGGCCTCCGTTATACTCACCCCCCTAAACCTCACTCCCATCGGCGTCACAGCACCAAATGTAACCGGTCCTACTCGACTGGTTACATCGACCGGAGGAGGGTGCGCTAACAAGGACGCTAAAGACTGCAGCCTCTAGCGTCAGTCGCTAACACGCCTCTTGAGATCACGGGAGTGAGGTTTACACAGACAGCTCTTACTAGCTTGCTTCCGTTACACTCACGCCCCTAAACCTCACTCCCATCCGGGTCACGGCACCAACGTAGCCCATCCGGTCCTGCTCACCACGCTCAGTGCGGGACTCAAACCGGTGTCTCTGGCATGGGAAGCGGGTGTACTAACAAGGACACTAAAGACCGCAGTCTATAGCGTCAAGTTGCTAGTGCGCCTCTTGAGATCAGGGGAGTGAGGTTTACATGGACAGCTCTTACTAGCTTGCTTCCATTACACTCACCCCCCTAAACCTCACTCCCATCTGGGTCACAGCACCAAATGTAACCCATTTGGTCCTACTCGCCACGCTCAGTGCAGGACTCGAACTGGCATCTCTGGCATGGGAAGTGGGCGTACTAACAAGGACACTACAGACCGCAGTCTCTAGCGTCAGTTGCTAGTGCGCCTCTTGAGATCAGGGGAGTGAGGTTTACATGGACAGCTCTTACTAGCTTGCTTCCGTTACACTCACCCCCCTAAACCTCACTCCCATCCGGTTCACGGCATCAATGTAACCCATCCTGTCCTACTCGCCACGCTCAGTGCAGGACTTGAACTGGCGTCTCTGGCATGGAAAGCGGGCGTACTAACAAGGACACTAAAGACCGCAGTCTCTAGTGTCAGTTGCTAGTGCACCTCTTGAGATCAGAGGAGTGAGGCTTACCTGCACAGCTTTCACTAGCTGGCCTCTGTTACAGTGTCAACACAAGCTAGGGCCGTTGTTTGTGAGTGAACAACTGGCAAGCACCTGTGTTCGCACACACTAACAAATGGAGAATCCTTTAAAAGGTTATGTGTCTGGCTGTGTAAAAAAAAAACAAAAAAAAACATAATAATGTGGCCTGATGTATTGAGCATAATAAGTCCAGGAAATTACAGAAAGAAAGTAAATTATGCTTTCAGGTCTGTGGACTGCATCTATGAAATGCTATTTATTACCACAGGTAAAAATTGCAGTCATTCTTTTCTGTCCTTCATAATGTTGTTCGTAAAAATGACCTGGAAATAATTAATAATAAACGTATATTTGAAACATTTATTTAAATGTATAATAAAATACATTTAAATAAATGTTTCAAATATACAACGACTGCATGAGAAGATCAGAAAGGGAAATGAATGGAAAGGATGTGATGCAACTATAATGCAACGTGATGCAACTAGTCTTTACATGTAGCTAAGCTCTGTAAACTCCACCCATAGAATTACGCATAACCAACTGCTCCTCCACAAGGAAAAGGAAAGTTTTACCTCAAAAGAACAAATTAGTTAACCTTCATTTTAAGTCTATATTAGTAAAGACTGTAATAGCTTCAACAAAAATATAAAATTATGATTTTAAATGCTTCTTTTTGGCTGCAGCAAGAAACAGGAGATGTCACTCTCTAGGGAAACATTCACAAATTGTGCACATTATATGGATTTGCAGTTTTTAAGCCGCTTTGCGCCCTCCAAGTTCTCTTTTGCTGACCCCGCACTGGTGCAGACTAGCACTCAACAGTATATGGGATGTTACATTACAAATGTAGAGACAGAGGGCTCATGATCAGCATTTGGGACAGGGCTTATAAACATTTCTCAAGCGTTGCATTGCACAGTAGCTCAGACTGTGAATAAATCATGTGTGAAACACTCACCTGGGCTGTCAGAGTGGCACTGGGGTGGCAGAAGAGAGCAGACCTGGCACCTGTTCTCAGACCGTGTGCTCTCCTGACAGTCTGGTGACTTGCAAGGGAAATGGACAGCGCCTCCTGCAGGAAAGGAGGAAATATAGAATATCATTCTCTGAAAATGTGACATTCAAGAACAAGAAATGATAATAAAATAATGTGCCCTTCAAGTGGAAATAAACACATGAATGACAAAGCGAAGCTGTATTCACAGGTGGGAAACTTGAAATTCTATATGATACATGATTTGCTGAGTTGTAACCTACTCTAAATCAAACTTTAAGGGAAAATGTTTTTTAAATAAAGACTGATAGAGAGTTGTCAAGAGCTTAATGCTGGTGACGCTGAAGTCAAGATGCAATTTGTTTATAGTGTACATTGTATTTAGGATTCATAATTGTGTTCATTTGTGAAGACTGTCATGATGAACAAACTGTGTATGAATCATAAACTTTTGCTGGTCGCAGAGCTTACTTTCTGCAACAATCCAAAAGCGAACGGATAAATAAACGGGTTTGTTGTTGAGGGACCAAAATGCTACTTCCAAGTTGGCCTACAAAAATATGCCATCATTGCAGCACTCTATAGAGAGAGAGAACAGAAATATTTCAGAGAAAGCTATTTTTTTTGTCCGTAATTGTATATTGCTATTTTTCAGTGTAGTAAAATGGGCTCTTGGAAAAACAAATATCTGCAATACCAATTCGGCAAATTGTTGCAATGTACCAAGTATTTACTGATACAAACTGGAATATGAACTGATACAACCATAGCAAAAACACCTCCTTTCATTTTACTCATCATATAGCAGCTGTTCCCTATCCAATTACAGCCAGTTACACACATTACAAATTAATAATGCAAAAGCTCAGTATTACAGACAGATGCAGGTGGTATGTCGCATCAAAGAGGCAGAAAGCAGCAGGGGACAGCGTGGGTGTGAGGGAATATGTAGGCGAGGTTTAGCACAGGTTGAGCAGGGTCAAGGACTCAAATGTCTGCAAAGCTCTTAAGTTAATGCAGGCGCCAAGCCCATAGATCTCACTCTCGACTTCTGCAGTGTATTTGTACAGTTCCCAAAGTGAGAGATAAAAGGTGTCATGTCCATCACCTCAGGAACGAGAAGAAAGTAATAGAGAGAAAATAATAGGCCTGCATATGCAGAGCCAGTGATGGGATTTCAAACACATTGTGTCACCAGTGTTTAAGCGGGAAGTAGTGACAGGGCAGTCAATGCGAGCAACTAAATCATTTTGTTGAACTGACACAGTCTCAGGCATGAGTGAACCTCTCGTCCACTCATCCATGACAGCGGCAATTATCCCTGCCCTTTGAAAGCTATGAGGATATCCCTTCTTCAAATCGTCTCATCAAAACCTCCATTACTTTTGCAACATCCACTTATAATACAACAGTCAAGGAGTTTCTTGTAGTCTCAACCATTAGGCATCACACTTACAGTCTTTCTCACTGACCATCTGATGCATACTGCACTCAAAAATGGCAAGCACTCTCTCAATCTGCCAAGCAGTAATCTGATTGGTTGGCTTTGCATAACTTCCAGGTTTTTACAATACCAGGCCGTGTTTCAGGGGTAGAAGTAATCATTGGATTTGCCAAAATTCGCTTGGTTATAGGCATCAACCTGTCACTCACACGAGATCCCGGCAATAGAAAATGACAACAATCCAGTCAATGGACAAAATCAAGTCCTGCCTTACATTTTTTCTTTTTCAAGAAGCTGTTTCACTCAGATATACGTCACTATAGGGAAGAAAAGACTATCGCACAATCCGTTTAATGCTAACGTTAAATTAGTCATTTCAGACGCACAAAATAAATAACAAAATAAAAAATTCAACCATTTAAATTCTTCACAATACTTACAAAATATACACATGGATTATGCATAAAAAAAATTATAAATGACCTCTTTTATGAGTAACCTCCGCACACTGGCATAGTTTAGTGGGGTTTTTTTATATATAAAAAGGACAGTTGCAGCAGAGGTGAAAAGTAATAGGACTCAAACTTGCGTCACCCAAAGCACTGTTGTTATATAGGCCTTATGCGGCAGAGAAATTAGCGCACGCAGCCATCTTTAGAATTTTGAACATCCGTTTTTGCAGTAGCTTTGTACATTTCTATGGCGTCGCTGCACTGTAAACCCTAACGCTCAAAATAATTAATTGGTTTGAGTAAGACAAACTTAAATTAAACAAATTAGTTCAGTTAAATTAACTTTTATGAGTATTTAGCACTTTCTTTTTCTTTCAAGTTCACAGAACTGATATATTTTAAGTAAACTGAACTGTTTCATTGTTTTGAGTTATATTAAATTATTTCTTTTAATTTAGACGAACTTAAGTTTAACTGAAACTGGGCTGGGATTTCTATTTCCCAGCATGCTTTGCCCATGGCACTCGAAAGGGAGAGTAAATGTTAAAATTAAGTGTTATATAATGTTTTTTGTGCCAGATTAATGTTAAGTGGGAGATCACTGTAAACCCTAACGCTCAAAATACTTAATTAGTTTGAGTAGGACAAAATTAAATTGAACAAATTAGTTCAGTCAAATGAACTTTTATGAGTATTTATAACTTTATATATAATGTTTTTTTGTGCAAGATTAATAGTAAGGGAGATTTAGTAGTGATTAATGTTTTGTTATGCTAATTTAGAAGAGTTTCTGTAAATGCGGGTTTTTGGAGAGTTAGCATGATGACAAGTGGTGCATGTGGCTTGGTTTGAGAGCAACGTTAAATGCTTTATATTGCTGTACTCATTCAGCAAGTTCTATACCATACTATTGTTAACGTTTAAATGTATGAATTAGTATACTCAAACATTTTAAGTTAAGTACAATTAAAATGTATGAGTACAAAATAAAAATCTGCCAGTTCTGCTTACTTAAACTCTGAATTTCTTAACTTAAAAATTTTGAGGCAACTGATTGCCTCAAATTTTTTGAGTTTAGCCAACTTATTCCGGTTTACGGTGTGTCAAAGAGTAATTAGCTGGTGAGTGGATTTACTTATTGTAAAGTTAACTAAAGTTATCATGAGCATTGTAATGTTTGAAGCGCATGTCATAACAAATGTCAGTACACCGGGAAAGTTTTAAAACGAGCAGTTCATAACCTTTATGCTGCGGAAATACAAACCGAAAGACAGAACACAATGAGCGCAGTGCTGAAAAGGAGCAGGGCTACATAAAGTCTATGCAGTACTTCTGCTTGTATGAATGTAGATATTAAACAGCCATTAGAAGATAAATATGCTGGGACAATGAAAGTTGAAGTCCTTTTGACAACTCAAAGGTTTTATGTTGCATGAAAGGTAATGGAGCATGTTTATGTAGTGAATCTATTGTGCCAGCCATTCAGATGAAGTAAGAGGCCTGCTGGAAAGCCAGTGTTGTGCTCAGCTGTGAGACTTCAATTAACCCAGTACACTGGCAGTAATTGTTTATGATGACCTGAGGTTAAAAGTGCATGCTTGGTATGATTTGTTAATTGTACCCCGTGGATTAATATGCGAGAACATTAAAAAGAACAGTGGTACGGTTAAGAGGTTCGACTTGGGATAATAAATAAATTTAAATTGTACACAAAATAGAAAAATAATCTGATCTGCCACCTCTCCAGTCATGTTGATCTAGCAAAAACAGAAAGCTGCTCTTTCTCTTGTGTGTTTACGACCAGATATCTTCACACAGCAGTTCTGCTTATCACCGCATGAAACTGCTGAAACAGCTCATGTCTTTAGATACTAGGTGGGGATATCCAAGAAATGCAAAGTTATGAAGTTATCTCTCTGTGAAGGGCTGAAACATCATTATCAATCTCAATATCATGTGTCATGGTCACTGGCTTTTAAATTTTGCCCTGTAGAGTGCTGTCATCTTGCCTCTCATGCCAAACTGCAGAACTGTCATAAAACAACCACATGTATTTCTGTTGATAAGCCAGTCACAGTTAACGGCAGCACGACAAGTTTCTCCCCAAAGATCAAAAGAACAACCATCCAACTGTCTGTCTTTCTTTTGTCAGCACAATGACAGCCATTTTCTGGACATTTTATCTCTTGAGGCCTGTAGACACAGTGACCATGAGCACAGGATGACAGATTCAAAATCTGCAGACTAAACATAGGCCTACAGAAAAGTAATTGTGTCTTAGGGGGTTTTGAAACAACTAAAATATATTTTTATAACCAGTAACTAAAACGTTGGCTATCAAAAGCAGGGGGAAAATTGTCTGATGTTGACAGTTATGTAATGTCTTTCAGTTCAGAATAGAGCTCTTTCATCACTGTGGGAAGCTTGGACCACAGGAAAGTCACAGTTTAATGTGACAAAATACGAAGTCACAAATATTGCCTCAGCAACTGGTTAAATATTGATTTCCAGGCTAATTTATTAGGGATGAGCACATCATGAATTGACATGGACCCAGTAGTGAGACATTTGCAAGAACCCCTTAGGTCCTCAATACACCAAATTGAATAATGATGGAAAAGAACACCCTAATGGTTTTGAGATTATAAATGTTTGCATTCAGCATCTTAACTGAAAATAAAACTCATTTTGTCATGTTTCAGAGATTTGGGCAGTGGAAGAGCTTCCTGTCGATAAAAAACAAAAAACAAATAAATGAACAAATATGCTCTGACATAGTCCTAAAACTCTCCCCCTCACAGTTTTAGAAAACACATTCTCATAATGAGATTCCCTATGAGGTCAATTTCTGCTTTAGTTTAGAGATGAGTAACAGACCTAGAGTTAATATATGACTTGACATACAAACACGAGCAAGTGGTAATGAGGCCCCCGTGATGCACAAGACCAGAGTGCAGCAGTTCTAAATACAGACACATAACTGAGAGAAACAGGAGTAAGAGGTAAATAAAGTCATGCACGCAAACTAAACACCCAGAGAGGCTCACAGGCCTACAGAACATGACACAGGAGACATTATGGTCTGAAAGAGCTGTACTATGCATTTTTTGTACTTAGTATAACAAGGTGTGAACAGGCCTCAGTATCTGGGAGATTTTTGGGAGATTTTCTCAGCAAAAAAATCTAATTAACTTTGTCCTTCATATGGCAATTCCACAGAAATGTCAACCATAGCATAAAAAAAATCCACGATTTTATCAAAGGAGCAAAACATTAAATTCTTAATTTAGGCCTGTAGTCCACTATTATGAAGTGCTATGATAGATTTATGAAGTTAACTGAATCGTTTATACACCACACGAGGTGTGCAACAATACTAAAACAACGTTTTCATATTTAATGGTTTCAAAATAAAGGACTCCTTACTCCCATCTTATGCTATCAAGAAGCATTTTCCAGGCAAACAATATGTATAAATATCTTATAGTATATAAATATAATATTTATAGTAGACACAGAAGGCACTGAGTTTCAGTGATGTTTCACATATTTAACATTTCGGAGGTTAAATTCATACTGCACAAACAATTCAACAAACTTTTTGTACAAAAGTGCCTTATGCTTACGTCATTATCATTTCAGAAGTCATTAAGAAATAATTATTTCAGTTTTATTTCTACTGTCCTACAATTTAGTCAGATGTGCAAGCCAGTTAAAATGATGATCCTAACATAGCTGATTCTTTGAAAGCTTTGAAATCAGCTCTATACAAAAAAAAAAAAAAAAAAAAAAGAAGTGAATTCTGGGTCACTACATCGAGTACTTCTTGTAAAAAGAATTATAAATGGCTATCAAGAATTAGTCAATGAGAATTATACATTACAAACTTGATCATTTTGAAAAGTAATTTGAAAGACATGAAGAACACCACATATACACCCAAAGCATAAAGCGTTAGTTCACCCAAAAATTAAAATTCTGTCATTAATTACTCACCCTCATGTCGTTCCTCACCTGTAAGACCTTTGTTCATCTTCGGAACACAAATTAAGATATTTTTGATAAAATCCGATGGCTCAGCGAGGCCTGCATCGCCAGCAATAACACTCCATTTTTCAATGCCCATAAAACTACCAAAAACATATTTAAAACAGTTCATGTGACTACAGTGGTTCAGCCTTAATATTATAAAGTGACGAGAATACTTTTTGTGCGCCAAAAATAACAAAATAGCGACTTTATTCCACAATATCTAGTGATGGGCAATTTCAAAACACTGCTTCATGAAGCTTCGAAGCTTTACGAATCATTTGTTTCGAATCAGTGGTTCAGAGCGCCAAAATCCCATTATTTCAGTAAACGAGGCTTCGTTACATCATAAGTGTTTTGAAACTTCAATAGTTCATGTGACTCTGGCAGTTTGATATGCGATCCAAACCACTGATTTGAAACAAATGATTCGTAAAGCTTCGAAGCTTCATGAAGCAGTGTTTTGAAATCGCCCATCACTAGATATTGTTAAATAAAGTCGCTTTTTTGTTTTTTTGGCGCACAAAAAGTATTCTAGTCACTTTATAATATTAAGGTTGAACCACTGTAGTCACATGAACTGTTTTAAATATGTTTTTAGTAGCTTTCTAGGCATTGAAAAAGAGAGTGTTATTGCTGGCGATGCAGGCCTTACTGAGGCTTTTTATCAAAAATATCTTAATTTGTGTTCCGAAGATGAACGAAGGTCTTACGGGTGTGGAACGACATGAGGGTGAGTAATTAATGACAGATTTTTCATTTTTGGGTGAACTAACCCTTTAATCTACACAGAAGATTACAAAACCTAGAGACCCCAAACTGTTATAAACTGTTCACGTCACCTGGTTTTACTCACTGAATGGAAAGTATTTCACAGCATGTGAAACTTGCATCATGTCCGACAGACATACATTCCAACACTGTGTGAGTAGTTCATTCCATTATTTTGTTTATGTCACCTATATTGCAAAGTTATTGAAGAATATTTTACAGTACACACTTTCATTGCTCATCATGCTAAAGTATGTACTAACAAAAGGCTCAGCACCAAAAAAGAATCTGTATACACTTCTGCTACGCAGCACTGCACTAAGTGGGCAGTGTGAAAACTGTAACCTTTAATATGGGCATTGAAATATGTGTGTTGGAAAACATTTGCGTGCAGTGTGAATCAGGCCTTAGTTTAATTTCCCAATCAAAACTGCAAATGTTACGTCCAAAAAGGCTGATCATATGGCTTGAGACTGTGGCGTGTGTCTGTGTGTGTGTAGGAAAGACTTCTCTCACATCCAAAGCAATCTCACTGTAGACAGTTGCTGGAACAAAGAGTGCAAAAATCAATGCCTTCTGCGTGAATGAGGATAAAAGCAGCATTCACAGCTTGAGTATAAATGTAATAATGATATGGGATCAGTGGAAGGAAGGTACGCTTTGTTGGAATGATGAAAGGCCCTCCTAGACATTACGCTCTTTTCTGACCCTTTCCTTTTATTAGCCGTTGTTTCTATTACAAGCATCACTATTACTATAGGACATACTGCATAGGGGAACAAACCTCTAAATTCTAAGTTTTAAACTTTTGTGCGCAGCATGTTCTGAAGTGTTTGTGCTAAGGACACCCCAAATCTGGTAGTTTATGGCTTCTTTCTAAAGGGAAGTTCACAATAATGGCAATTAAATAACTACAGGTTAGCAAGTCAAATTTGTTGCATTGAAAAAGATCGCTGTTGCTCATGTTGCTGGAATGACCTCTACTCACGGTTCAGTGTTTCCCAACCCTGTTCCTGGAGACATACCAACAGTACACTTTTTGGATGTCTCCCTTAACTGATTCATCCATTTCAGGTTTTGGAGCAGGAATTCTGGCCCTCAAGATCCAATCTCCTGCAGAGTGTAGCTCCAACCCTAATCAAACACACCTGAACAAGCTAATCAAGGTCTTCAGGATTGCTAGAAAACTACAGGCAGGTGAGTTTGATCAGAGCTAAACTCTGCAGGAAAGTGGATCTCAAGGGCCAGAGTTGCCCAGCTTTTGAAATCTCTACTAATGAGCAGATGAGTTGAATCAGGTTTGTTTCATTAGGAAGAAAATGTGTACAGCTGGTGTGCCTCCAGGAACAAGGTAGGGGAAAAACTGCCATAAGTGGTGGGCGATAAAATGGATGACAGGTCTGAAGGATGGATCTAAACCATATCTAGGAACAGAATATCTTGAGTCATGGGCCATTATTTGTGTATCTGATTGAAATCTGATCTAAACCTATTGACTGTCCACGTTGTGAATCGCAACTGTTCAGATCCGATTTGTGTGTCCATGCCGCTCTTTCGTTTTCCGGAATATCTGTATTGGTTTCTGTATTGGTTTCTATGGCAATACAGGCAATACAATCTACCGCAACACAGAGGGGTTTACAATACATATTGTCTTATTTAAACATGACAATGTGTAGCCGCCGGGCTGACTACTGCATCTATGAGGCAGCAGCAGAAATGTAGAAGGCTGGTATGCGTCGCTTTATTCAGTGCTGTCGTCTCCGCCAATTTCAAAACATGTCTTATATTGTCATTTTCTGCTCGCTCGACATTTTGCAACAACACAACCTTGTTTCTGCAACTACTTTCAGCATGTTTCCTACAACAACGTCTGACGTTTACATTTTATGTGGAGTGAGAAAGTCACATAAACCACACGAAATCCGATCAGAGCAGTCAAACTGAAACAGATTTCCAGAAATGCAATTTGAATAGGATTTCTAACCACATATGAAGGTAGCTTGAAACAGGTTTGTAAAAATCTCATTTTATGTGATTTTTTTGCCGTTCACACTTGCTAAATCTGATCAGATATCAATCAGATATGCACAAAAATTGGATTTGGACTGACAGTCTGACCAAGGCTTTAGTAACACCCTAGTAACCACCCACTTCTTGCTAACTCTTCAAGTCATTTTGTTTCTTTGAGACCACACTGGTCAAGAAGAAGTCTGTTAGTAGGGGTTAGGCAAAAGTGTGCCTAGCAGGTGCTTGTGACTGTCCTTCTGAAATCTAAATTGACAAAAGGAACACTCTACAGATTTGTGGACTTTACAGAAATCACACACAATGCCTATCACAAGTTCACAAGACTGCAACTGCATATCATGTGTTCCTTTTGGAACTGGGCTGTAGATTCTTTATCCCATCTTAAGACACACAAAACATCATCTCTTGAAACCACACACACAAAGCGCACCTGTGCATTCAACATGGTCTTATTACTCACATGACCCAAAGGGACATGAAAGCAGAGGTTAAGGCAGACAGGGGATGTATAGAGAACAGGTTAGACTGAATAGAAGGTGATGAGGTGCGTTCTTGCTAGAATCAGGCTCTTTTACAATTTGTGAGGGGAAGACGTGAGTTCTTGTGCTGATTTGGAAATGAAAGGAATCCCTTCTAATGAGCCATATTAGTGTGCTTGGAGGAACACACGAGTGAAGTAAACCGATATGTCAGATGCTGACTGTGTGAGAATATGCAGCAGCTGACGCACTCAGTCACACACACAGACACACACACAGACACACACACACACACACACGTCCATCTCGTCTATTCTGGACCAACATCAGGTGCGTAACCTCTGCCAATGACAAAACTGGGTAACTGAGGCAACCAACAGGCAATAGTGTCAGAATAGATGCCATATTTTTTTAAAAACCATTTCAGTCCCACAACCTTGTAGGCTTTAATTTTGTGTAAATGTCACATGGTTGTGTACCTGAATAGGTATTGTTTATGCAAAATGTCGGTTTATAATATGTCTTTCCACAAATTTTCCATGGACAAACAACTTGAAAACATGAGTTGTAGCTGGACACCCCCGAAATAGGACCTCAAGCCCAAGGTTGTCCAATCTTGCTCTTGGAATACCAACCATGAAGTCAAAGCATAATTAAACACCTGAACCAGTTGGAGCACACTGAAACCAAACTCTGCAGGAAGGTGGTCCTCCAAGAGCAGATACAACAATTTAAAAAGGCTGTGCCTTTATCCCAAATGGGCAGCATAGGTGCAATATGGTGTAATAAGGTGCAAGAACCATCTACTTTTAAACCAGTTTTGTTTTTATGTACAGTTTAAAAGAGGTTGGACAGAAATGCGTTATTCCACACTAAAAGACCAGCCTGGAAGTCAAATAAAAAATCTAATAAATGCACAGCAGTTATAGCAACTGTATTTCCAGGTGGACTGATCCACCCCAATGGCCATAAATTGTACAGACGCCAGCCAGTCAAATAGGAAATCTAAGGTGGTCTATATACTAGGGTATGTAGGGAAAAAATATATTCTGAAAGAGTGATAGAGATATAGAGATCCAAAATTCAAAACCACCAGCCAATAACAGAGAAACCCAACAGACCCAGTCAGTAAAGCGGAGTGCGCTAGCATACTTAATGACAATGTGGTAGGTGTATCTCTATCTGGCTGCCTATGCAGAAGAGAGATGAATTACTTTGATTTTCTTCATTCATAATGAAAGACCTGCGACATGGCAGCCCTACAAAAAGAGGCACAGAGATTCTAGTCGACATACTTCAATAAATGTTGTGGAATGATATCAAAAACAGATTGTTATTCACATTTACAGCTGGTGTTCACACTAAAATTCTCTCAAAGGGGGAAAATGGGCACTTGCTGTGGTGCTACTTCCACTAAAAGATAAACATATCCAGCAAGAGCCCTGTAAGTCTGAGAGGTCCTTACAATGTCAAGCGATTACAGGGGACTTTATAGCGCTTGAAAACTACGCCTCTGCTTATTGTAGCAAATTACTTTTGACTTTCATACTCTCTCCCCTGGCCTTTCTCTTGATCTACGTTTTCCTGACTATTCTCCTGACATTTTCTAAGTAAAACAAGAAAAAAACTGAGATCGTTGCCAGGAAGTTTTGCCCCTCACCAATTTTCGCACCTTCACAAAACAGGACACATGGAAAGGAAATCACAGAGAACTGCTGATGGCGTAGGTGTGTGGGGGTGAGATAGACATACAGACGTATTAGGAAAGAGCGGACGAATGCAGATAGTGGAGAGATGAGAGTGCTGGTAAACCGTCTGACAGCAAAGAGTGGCTCTGCTGTATGCTAAACGGGGAATTAGACAGTTGCCCCCTGAGAGTCTCTTTACCATCTCATTTTCATCCCCCCTCTCTCATGCACATCTATTAGCAGATCTTTCTTAAGGCTCAAGTTGTTCCTTCACAAGAACATATCCTGCTGTTAGCTGCTTCAAGGATGATTAGAGAAAGCAGCTAGTTATTATACATTATAAAATTATATATATAACTTTGATTTAAAGACCATGATAGAAAAAACATTCACACTGTCAATTTTGGGGACTGACAACCCCATTTACTTACAGGTCTGAGTCTCGAAATGGCCCATTCAAACAGCGACTTAAAGTAGCATCTCGAATACTGTCTATATCAACGTGAGTCAAGTCCATATTCTCTTATTAGTAACCATAGCGACCGTGACCGAAATAATATCAAATATGGCGAGTCCAAAAAAAAGGATAAGTCTTATCACCTTTGGCATGACAAGAGTCTAATCAATCTGAGAGTTCATCAGTCAAATCTTCATTAACAGAGAGGAGCTTTTTATATCTGTGTGGAAAGCGGAGCATTTGAGTCACTCATAGAACAAAAAAAAAAAAATGACGGAAGCAGCTCTGGTGGAGAACAGTGTCTAGATCTAAAACCATCAACCACAACATTCTTTTGAATAGACTCAAATTATGTTGGCATTAGTGGAGTTGCATTAGCATGGTTCAAATCATACTTATCTGACCATTATCAGTTTGTAGCAGTAAACGAAGAGATGTCCTACCGATCACAAGTTCAATATGGAGTACTGCAAGGCTCAGTACTAGGACCGTTGCTTTTCACTCTGTATATGCTACCCTTGGGAGATATCATTATGAAGCATGCCATTAATTTTCACTGTTACGCTGATGATACTCCGCTCTATATTTATTCGCGCCCTAATGAAACTTAACGGAATGCATAGCTGATATAAAAAAAAAAAAAAATAGGATAACTAGTAATTTCCTACTACTAAATTCTTAGACCTAAAACCTTCAGATGACACACAGCTCATATATCCGTCACTGCAAGTTACCGAAACCACACATGAAAAGCCATAACACACAGTAGACACGCGTTAGTGCTGCACAGAGAGGCTCTCTCGCGGTGTAGTTGTCCAATCCTGTTCCGTTCACACAGCGTGGGTTTCCTGAGAATGCAGTTGTGAGAAAATTTAAGGGTGTGAGTTGCTGCTGTGTGAACGTGGCCTTAAAAAGCCTAAGTCAAACCTTTTTCTCCTGCAAACGTGTGTTTGGGATGTGGGGCATGGCCAACTTAATTCGCATTCCAAATAATGAAATGTGGGAACCCAAATCTTAAGATTCTGAATTTTCCTCAGTCGAAATGTACATGTTTGTGTATCTGTGATCAAATAATCTCAGCTTGTGAAAACGGCCTATCATCACTGACATCTGACCCTGACAAGCCCCATAAGGATAGTGATGTTCAATTGCTGTGGGTGTTTTTATGACACCCACCCCCTTCATTAGAGTCTGTCATTAGTCATGCACTGCAGAGAGCTTTGATTATATTACTGGTCACTGGATAGTACTTACCACTCTGAGCCCTCATAGAGAAGCCAACCCATACTCTTCCTTGAGAAGCATTTCACCACTGGCTGAGGAATATTGTTATGTACTTTTTTTCAACAAGAATTTGAAAGGCTTGTAATGACAGGACAAACTAAAAACTCTCATAGAAAGTCTTCAACAAATATTTATTCTAGGTAAATCCAAAACATCTGTTTTAACTACCTCCAGACTCCTTCATAGGCTTAATTAATTCTTGGTTACATATGCTATTTTCTTTCCCCATGAGAGGATTCATTAATTTCAAGCAAGCTTACTAAATGTAAAAGGTATCTGTGTGGAAGAATATTTTACATAGAATGACAAATTTGTTGAAGTCCATGTCTTTTGAAGAACACTTGATCAACACTATGGGTATTTCTATAGAACAAGATTCAGTGAACCACAGTGCTGTATTGATGCAAGGCCACACAATCAAATCACCCTGAAAAGAAATTTGATATGGGATTAGTGAGTCAATACAAGACCGCATTAGTCTGGGACTAACACTACAGCTGCATGTTAGAGAACACCTTGACAACAACTCAGTTTAAACCCGAGAGGCTAACTGCCAGTGCTCTTAACGTAAGGTGTTAGTGTCGACCAGCTGGATGTAATATTACACATAGCACACATAAATGAATGGAGTGTGTCGGAGTGGGCGCATTTCAGCAGGCTGAATTGGAACTTCCTGAAAAAAATGCAGCGTTTCCACAGCAACTCCATGGTGACTGGGAAAAGTGTGAGGTCATATGTGCTGTGAATGCCATCTCTTCACTCCCTGCCTGTCTGAAAGCAGCTTGCCCTGAATGTTCATGCTTTCTCTTGAACTGCGCGTGGAACACTTCAGTCTAGATTTACATGCCTTTGTGGAGTCGCCGCAGGCTCACCCGCCGCAGCAATTTGCCAGTGAAACAAATCTTTTGTGTGCATGTCTGTTTTCTGTGCAAGAAAAATGGGAATTCTTTTAAACTACAGCCTCTTACCTTTTAAGTATCTCTCCCTAATATTGCTCTGAATAATAAGAGGGAATCCTCAAGGATACCCTGGTGAACCGGAGATTCGGGCACTGAGGGATCCTATCAGAAACACTGCTGGCTATAGATTAACTCTGTTGTTCTTCTCTTTTTACTCCTACCTCAATTTTTTCTTTTGTTCCTCTTCTAGAAGGAAAAAAATGACCAATCAAGATGGCAGAGCTATCGAGAATAATCCATTTCTCAGCTCAGAACTTGAAACATGATACACTTTAAGGATATGAAGCACCGGTGGACTATTGCAACCCTTCAAGGACTACAGATAGGTCCATATCATTTGACCACAATCTAAAACTTGTTTTTTTTATTTTATTTTTTTTTTATAAATCCCAGACCGCCGCTTTGTTCAGCCTGTTGGGTCATTTTCACAAGGTTGAGTAATTTTGTGTAACCCACTGCTGGGTTACAGCCTAACCAGCAGTGGGTTACACAAACTACTGCCTCACAAACTACCCAGCCTGCTGGGTTACAGTAGCCCACTGCTGGTTTGCAGTTTAAAACTGTATCATGTATCATTTGTCAATGGTCATTTAGTCTCCTGTTCTGGGAGAGAGCTTTCTGAGGTGATCGTTGTGAATCATTTTAAGGTTTGTAGTCACTTGTATATCAAATAATTACTGTACGGTAGTGTTGTCAAAAGTACAGACTTAACCAAGTCAGTACTGAAATTTTAAAAATGTGACGCTTTGAGCACTGATGATTCGTAAACAACTCTGATTGGCCATTGTGTTCACGCGCTCATCAGATATGTCTGTGATTGTCTACAATGATCAACGCTTCAAAAACATGTTGTAAATATACATCAATGAGGCTCTTCACCAAACGCTTACACAGATACACACGGGAGCGTTTGAAAGCAGGCGTCTATCAGCGGACCATCCATTGATAGACACCTGCTTTCAAATGCTCCCGCTTTCAAAACGCTTTCAAATTCAAACACTTCCGTGTGCTTTCAATTGATCATTGTAGCCAATCACAGACATATATGTTAAGCGCGTGAACACAATGGCCAATCAGAGGTGTTTACGAATCCACTCAACAGCGCTCAAAGCATCAAATTTTTAAAATTTCAGTACCGACTTGGTATCGTAGTCGGTACTTTTGACAACACTACTGTACGGACAAAAATATCTGTAGTTTCACCCTTGTTTAGTAAAGTTACCATTGTTTGCTTCGCTAACATTGTCAAATTTCCTAAGTTTGCTTGCATTGTGAAAGATGCGACACAGCCATCAATTAAAATGATTTGATTTAGACTATTCTTATGTTGTTTGTTTAATATTCATTTATTTTCTAAATAGACAATGGTTCATTAATACAAATAACTATATAATTTACATATATATTAAATAAATATATATATGAATAACCTTTGCTGCAAGAAAAAATTTGAAATTTTATGAGGTAAAATTAGGACAGCTTTTAGTCAATATGCACTGTTACTTTAACCCAGCATGTGTTCTGTCCAAAATTAATACATAATATAGCATAATGATAACCGATAAGTGTCTGATATTAAAATCAGTACTATTTTGCCTAAATAAATTACAAATAAAATATTCAAATGAAAAAATCTGATAGTATTATAAATTAATTTAGGCATCATAACATTATGTACGGATGAAGTGAGTGTTAGAGAATCAGACAAAGGTAAATAAGTGTAAAAAAAATAAACATGCACAATTAAATCCAATATCGGAGAAAAAAAAAACAAAAAAAAAAACTCTAATATACGTCAATGACCGATATGATGCAGATATATTGTGCATTCTTAATTATAAGCATTTGTTGTACATGTAAAAAGACATTTGTTGTTCAACTCATTTTTTAATAAAATGTTCTACAGTTATTTTCTCAGTTTTACAATGCAGGTCGCATTATATTGCAACAGTCTGGTGGTTTATCAGTTGCCAAGGAGACCTGATGTAATGCTTTACACCAGGGTGACCCTGACACACTCTGCTCTGCCTAGTGCCTACTAAACCCCTCCGAGAGTTAATGAGTGCGTCAAGGTTTTCCTTTGTTTTTTCTATTGTCTTATTTCCCGTGTGGCACACAGAAAATCATGCACTGCAAATTCTGTTTGTGTGTGCTAGATCTGGCATGACTACTTTTTTTTTAAAAAGTCAATTAGTCATCCAAAACATTAGTCAACTGGTCGGCCAATGAATGCTATATAAAGCACATAAAACTCAAGTCATAAAATTCACAACCCCAAAACATCGACCAATGGTAGAACTAGTAGAGTAATCCTAGTGTGTGTGCATGTGTGAGTGTTAATATTTCTATTTACAGGAGCTTAAGGTCTTACTTTGACAGTGAAATTAACCTTGCATCATGTTGAAGACATTCAAATTAGGGATGTGCTTTAAAAATTGTTTACAGGCGATTAGATACTTTAAATGATAAATACTATATGCCACGCCAAAATTACTCACGGTAAAACGGTCAGTTAGATGAAACAGCGTAAGCTTGCAGAAGGAAAAGTCTGTGTTTGTTCATCCATCAGTGGTAGCGGGAAAACCCGCGTCACTTTGACAGCCTATAGCTGAAGCAGGGCTGCAAATCTCCTGCTCAAGAGCCAAGGCTGACAGACTGATCCACAGCGCAAACTCTCCCATCAAACAGGCTGTTTTCCCACAAGACTCGGTTGACAAACAACACACACAATTGTGCCTTAACCCCCTACTAGCCAAGGCAACAAACAAGTTAACCTCACATTCGTTCATGGAATTACAATGCCTGCTTTCATTTCCAGTTAGGGTTCACTGTACGGTCATGTGGGGTTTCAACAACTTAACGCATCATCAGACAAATCAATTCTTTTATGTGCAGGTGAAAATGGTAATGCCAATAACTGAAACAGAATGACATGATCATCCCCTCTGAATGACCTCCTATCCACTAAGGCAGGGCAGAGTATACTTGTCACCAAAAGGGTGAAAAGTTTAGTTGTTTACAGTTGGCTAGCATTATATAGAATTCAAATGATGTGTGGTCACAGGTGTCCATATACGACAGCTTTGAATGCGGATATAAGATTTTGGTCGTACCCATAGACTAAAAAAAAAAAAAAAGATGGATGATGCATCTTCACTCTCTGCCATTGTAGAAAAATGAGGCTGCCAATGCCCCAAGATGGCGCTGACATCTTGCGCTAATTACGTTTGTTCGGAGCCTGAGGCTGCGCAGAAGTGAAGTGGAGCCGAGTTATCAAGGTCCCGCCCACTCTCGCAGAATATATTGCAAGCACACGCCCCTGAACTTTAACCTTTAACCTGACTGCTCCAATTTTGATGTCTGTTGATTGTAGTACAACTGAAGGCTTTTTAAAATAAGGTAAATACAACTACTAACCACATAGTCATATCCCGAAAAAAGCCAGTTGTTGCCTCCGTGACTACTTCACTCAATCAGCTGTCAATCACAGCTGTCAATCATGACGTCACAAATAACTAACTAAAATCAAACTTATTTAATAAAAATGAACACTTGAACTTACATCAGCTTGATAAAAATTGCCTAAAATGACAGAAACCATCTTTGGAAAACATTTATTTGAAGAGTAATTTGATTGTTTAGTTTGGCTCATGTCCCATTTGATTACATGGAGAGGGCAGGGTTTATGACCTATAGTGCATCCAGCCACCTGTGGGCGATTGAAAAGCTTTGGCTTCTTTTTTCAGGACGTGTGCGGCACACCCAGGTTGTGCCATCTTACCGCCCTCCTTTATTTTCCATTTGTGTTTCCTGCAATGATGCTAAATGCTAAACACAAACTTAACTTTTGTTGAGCAAATGCCAGAGAGAGAAAAATAAATAAAAGACAATAAATAGTCACAGAATGATTCGCTCTTTTTGGAGTTATTCGTATGCCAGTTAGCTTGAATCAAATTCAATGAACTGTGTTTACAGTGACCAATATCAAATTGTTATTGGTTACCGAGGTGACCTCTTTGTGGGTGGTGCTTCGTACATTTAGCATCAATGAACTTTCACAATGGACAAGGCACTTGCTTTAAATCTAGTCCTGTCTTCTTCACCTGCAAAATTTTGGAAAGAGTAAATATGACTGATTCTTCCTTCATGAAACACAAGCAGAGGGAATGTGTAAATTGTTTGTAAAACCATTCTTTCTTAAAAAAAGTTGCATTGTTTACTTAAGAATGGTTTCATGAAATTGTTCTGAACATTTCTTGAATGAGGCCCAATGTGTAGCAGCATTTCCAAAAGGATTCTGCAGTGGAACACTGACCCACAGGCACCTGCGGAACATGGGAACATTGACTTTATCCACTTAGGGGCATCGTGCGGCTACAGAGTAATGAAACAGTGGGAAGCTGAGTCATCTTCAGGACCACCATTACTCAGCACAGACACAGCGGCACATGCTGAATTAAGGATGAGAGTGCCGCACAACTGCCCTCATTATCTCGTACACTTTGGTTCAACCATGAGAGCTGGTTGCAGCATTCCCTCTCATGACTGCTTATTTAACATACACTATAATAGAGAGCTTAGAGGGATAGTAGTGAAAGCCATGTGGAGTCCGGCAGAGCCAGATGGACAGTACTCACACTGCCTTCCTACAGAACAATTCATGTTCGGCTACGTGGACAATCAATCCTCTAGAAAGGCTCAAATGACAGTTGAACAGCTAACCCACATATGTCCGACGATTAGGAAATGTCGAAGATCTCCATGTTTCTAAACACTTTCAAAAAACCACAATTACCTAAAGCCCTGTCATGTAGATTGACAAAACCACCATGTTCGTCTTACTGACAGCAGGCGAATTAAAAGCTCTGTAACATTGCTGTACATGACAAAGTCGCCTCCACATTGGATGTTTTGGATTCTTTACATCCATGTTGGATGTAAGGGATTAAAGTGGAGACTAGGGTGCAAGGTCTCCATTATCATTCTCATTCACCTCAATGGACTACTTGCACCGAGCTTCATGATGTACTTTCATTTTTAAATATTGTGGCTTGCTAGTTTCCGGTGTGAAGGCAATTTTTAATTAATCATAACTAAAATTCCTTTTTCTTACAGGATGAACATTTATATACTTTTGAAAACTAAATGTCCCCAACACTTGGGCCAAAGTTTGTGTCTGAATATAACAAAAGAGGAAACAAAACTAGATAGCTGTCTAAATATATATTTAACCTAAGGAATCCAAATTTGCTTTTACCTAGTAACAGAATTAAACATATGAAGAACCAATCATATTAGAGAGAAATTATGTAATGACACTGCACTTAATCCTGGGTTATCGTCATTCTAAACGCCGCTTTTAACCCTGGGTAAAGGAATGTTTCACACTTGTAATTTAGAAAACGGGGTTAGCACCGTTTTTTTACCCAGGGTTATGAAACCCTGCTCCAGAGCAGGGTTAGCAACCACTTTTGCAGTGTTAACCCCGCATTGCAGTGCCAAACTTGTACAGTGTGAAATGATGCAGTGTTAGAATGTTAGAGCTAGACGCTTAGCAACAGACAACCAATAGCGTACTCATATTTGCCTGCTTTGGACAGTCATGAAAACACTACGCATTGTATATAAACAGTAAATTCAGTGTTTGAGAGGAGAAATGTCAAATTCTGACAGAAACAGGTTGTGTGCTGTGTTTATCCAATCAATGACACGGATACCGCAAATAAGAACGTTAACCCAGGGTTTAGGAATGTACAATGTGAAACGTCAGCTTATGAATACCCCGGATTAATTGTTATCCCGGGTAAATTATGAGCAGTGTGAAACGTGAAACAAGATAACCCATGATTCCGTTTACCTGGCATTTAGAATGACCCAGGGTTAACTATTTCAAGTGTGAAAAGACCTTTAGTGGAGCACTAGAGACTTTATTCCCGAGTGATAGTGCTCATAAGGGGCGAGACATCGTCCGACTCAAAGCAGGTGTCGAAGTGAAGACACCTAGTAGAGTATAATTTTTTAGATACCAGTGAAATATAACAATTTTCAGGTACAGAAACTGAAAAATGTAATCAAATAACGTTATTATGAAAAAATAAAATAACACTGCTTAGTCTTCACT
Organism: Mylopharyngodon piceus; assembly: GCA_039654765.1. Classification (NCBI taxonomy): domain Eukaryota; kingdom Metazoa; phylum Chordata; class Actinopteri; order Cypriniformes; family Xenocyprididae; genus Mylopharyngodon; species Mylopharyngodon piceus. The sequence goes on from CM077450.1 coordinate 29,096,260, forward strand.
GTATGAAATTAATATAGATTAATAATTATTAAAGTTACAAAAGTCATTCAGTCAAGAGCAGTGAGTGATTTTCTCTTTGTATTTTGTTGTTAGATTAATATTGAGGACAAAGACAGCAGTAGGTTTATTAGGCTGCTGTCACTTTAAGAGCTGCACGTATCCAACAGTTTACATTCACTTAAGACATAACCAACTATGTTTCACAAGGATACTTGCCTATACAGGCATTTTGACATAATTTTGTGTGAATTTGTCTGTTCAAGCGCAAGAAGAAAGAGAACTTGATTTAATCGGCTATTCACGCTGTCTGAGAGGCAGCTTTCTGGACGCATGCTTCAGATGTTTGCGCACAGAAAACTTCTTGAAAACATCATGTGATTACTGTACCGCCTTCCTGTAATACTGTAGGGAAGCACTCATTATACATAAATCATGTAACAGTTCATGTTTTTAAACATACGATTTAGTTTTAATCCAAATGAAGCATGTGTGCTGAGTGAGCGATCAGTAATCAAGAGCATGCAACAGAATAAGTTCTCTCTCGCTCTCTCTCTTTACTGTCAGTTAACGTTAGTAATATGCTACTCGTCATTGCTATTGCCATATCCGACCGAACTACAAACTTTCCAACGATATCTGTGAAAAAGAGATGCAATTGACAAGCTAGGGCGTCTCTGCCACTGTGCGCTCAATCCATTACACGTATTTTGCTTCTCACAGCAGCTATAATGTGAATATTTAATTTGTTTAATATTCTTTTAATTAGATACATTTACTTCATAGACATCCTTCTCTGATATATCCATGTTTGCTCTGTTGTCGGTGTTTCTTTGTCTGGACACAAGCACTGTACCGTACACACTGCATGGTATCGGTTGTAAGTATCGGAGAATTTTAACCGAATTTTTAAGTACAAGAACACGAGCGCAGTGGTGCATCCCTAAAGATGATAAACTGGCATTAAGTAGTGTAAAAATTTGAGGCAGCATATTGTACAGAGAACCGTCCAACAGATGTTGAAATGGATCTGGTAGATTAATTTTTGTATCTTACAAGTTTGGCACAGTTCCAACTACACTTAAATTATTATACCAAGATACACTGTGATGAATTGTGGCTACTGATGCATAGTGTGTATAATATCATGATGAGGTACTAGTGTGTGATGCTCAGAATTATACCAATTTGCTTAAGCCAAGATCCCACTACGTGACTCAAAACAACGAGATTTTGGTACACTTACTGACTGTTTGTGACTGCCTTGACATTGCCCTTCTATTTCTAGTCACTTTAAGCTCATCGAAATAAGAACAGGAGCACCACATGAACATAAACAACTGTAATAGAGTGAATTAGAAGGAAAGTTTTGGATCATTATGACTAAAAAAATCACGGGAAGCCAGAATAGTCAGTTATGATTCTCAGCAATAACTTTGAAGATGTGGATCAAAACTCTAGTTCACTACCAAGTTTACCCTACAGTCTAATTTGCTAAGCCAATGGACACAGGCATGTGAAAGCACATCTCTGAGTAAACCGAATCGGCACGTCATTGTCTAAGGTTTATTTTTCCAATCTCTCATCCCAGAGGATGCCAGTGTGAGAGGCTGCTTTGTTACAGTTAATAAAATCAAGCCCCAAAGGTTAACATATCAGTTTGAAGGATGGGTTGCTTTTCTTGTTTTTCCACTAAGGAAAATTCTCCTCATTCTTTTAATTTCTTCCTTTTCTTTTCATTCCTTCTGTCACCTTTTTCCTGTCAACCTCCTACTCCCCAACATGCTTAGCTTTTGTGTAATTATATCGATTTCCTGTTGTGATACAGAGCTTAAGTGGACGAGATCAAGCCCCACAGAGTCCGCCTCCCCTCCCATACCCTTTTCATTCAAAGGGGGAGGAGGTTGTGGTGCAGACAGCCCACCGAGAACTCAGCGACAGGCCTGGCAGGACGAGGAAGTCAGATGGGAGCTTGCAGAGCAACTGTGTCCTTGGAATATCTGGGTCAAATACACTCACACACATTTTTACACCAAAAACAAAAACTGATCAGATAGCCAGTGTGAAGGGTTTTACGCTTGTCTATTGTATGCTCAAGAAATGTGCAGTCGGGGTAATCGACTAGAAACACAATATGGCAGCTGTTGAGCCAGTCGGAGCTGGATTGTTTGTTTATGGAGTTCTCTGAGTGCTCTACGGTAAATCTGGCAGAGCGCTGTTGTTGTGGTAACTCATTACAGTGTAAACACAGATTTCAGGTCATCATGTGGACACCCGGGCTTGTTTGTGCCAATTTAATTGCACTAATTAGCCAGTATAATAATATGCAAGTAAAGATTTCCCCTAACCCCTCCATTAATGATTATTCATCTTTAAGCGTGCAACCTTTGTCACTGAATTCTCAATTGACTAAAACAGGTTCATGAAGGTGACTTACTGTGGAAGTTTGCATGCTTCGCTGAAGAGTAAAACTTTAAAGGAGCAGTTCGCCCAAACATGAAAACCCTGTCATCATTTTATTCACCTTATGTCATTCCAAACCTGTAGGACTTTTTCTTCTTTGGAACACAAATGTATACATTTTGAAGAATGTAATGGCTACTCTTGTACATATAATAAAAATGGTGACATGCATTGTTGAGCCCCCCATTATGAGACTGTTGTATGATGAATAGATTGAAATTTAAGTCATTATTCACTGAAAATCTTGCCTTCTGCAGTCCATATCCAAGTATGGTGCCTTTAGACACAACTCTTTACGTTTGACATCAAAGATGTTGCATCAATGTGATGTGACCAATCAAAGTGCGAATTTGCTATATCCAAACTATAAGCAAAGCTTCCAAATTAATAATTTATATTATGGTATATTTCTTTCTCACACAAAGGTTTTGTTAGAGGAATTTAGTTATATGGAGTACATGCATAAAACTTTTATAGTTTTTTTTTTTTTTTTTTTTTTTTTTTTAAATAGATGGTCTCAACAGACCATCCTATTCACTTTCATGACATGGAAGAGTACAAGTGTGACTAGTACATTCTGCAGTATTTCTCCTTTTATGTGGAAGAAAGTCATAAAGGTTTGAAATTACATAAGGGTAAGTAAATTTGACACTTTAATATGAATTCTGTTATGTCTTTCTGTCTGCCCTTTGTGTTTGAGTTACATGTGGCCTAAGGATTTGAAATACAAAGCAGAAGTATTTCATACAACATGAACTGTTGACATTGCAACAGATCCACCACAAAACTATCCATAAAGGTCACTACTTATCACTTCTCCACTCATTTCCCCTTAATTACCTCTCACAGCAGTTTTGCAGCTTTTTACAGTTTCATAGCACAGCCATATCACCCTGTAGCCCAAGACTGGTTGCCCACTGAAGCTAAGCAGGGTTGAGCCTGGTTAGTACCTAGATGGAAGAATTCCTGTGAAAACCATGTTGCTGCTGGAAGAGGTGTTAAGGCCCATTCACACTAACAATGATAACTATAAAGATAACTATATTTTCATCCACGACATCAAACGATTTAGTTTATTCTAAGCTCTTGCGCTGTGGTTTCAAAGTGTGTACAACGTCATTGAACATGTTTTTTGCTGGTCTTGTTTCACTTACAGGGCTTTAACCAGCAGATTTCCTCAGCATGCTATGTTTCGAGTGAATAGCTAGTGTAATCGATCTAATCTAAGGGTGAATTTAGCTGACGTAGTCAATATAGTGGAATAAAATAACGCTGGATACCTGAAGTAATTTTATGTTACACTGTTTGCTAACCTGCCATAATGATCTCATCTCCATTAATACTTCTCTTTATTCCAAGGGTATGACAAATAGATTTCCATATATCCTTTTTGTTTAAAGTATCCTTGAAAAGGGGGTTTGACTTGTCAAACAGTGGTGGGTTTTTCTGGACCTCTGCAATTAACTTCTCAATGTCGTCTGCCATTTTAAATGCATGAGTGCTTAAATTCGAATGTATTCTGATTGGCTGTCAGTGTTTTATCATTTAACAGCTGGAAAAAAAAAACATTCTGAAAGTAATCCCAACGATATCGTTTCTCTATATTATTATATATAATATATTATTATATATTATATTAATATCTATATATTGTTATCGTTATAGCTGTGGTGTGGATTCTTCTTTTATATTTATATTTAGATTTTTAGAACTACATCTTTATAGTTATCGTTCTTGGTGTGAACGGGCTTTTAGTGAGGCCAGCAGGGGGTGCTCAGTACATAGTACAAAGTAAAAGCGCTATATAAATGCCTCATTCATTCATTCATTCATGTACTTTTCAAATTTCAAATCCAACCCCGCTGACCCTGGCAATAAGCGATAGGGGTTTTATTAACTTTCCTCATCAAAGTGAAGTCTTTTTGTGCAGAATGCTGTATACTGTATGTTTCCCTTAAACTTTCAGGTACAAAACAAACATAACAAGCCTGAAAATGTCAATGCCCTGCACTGATAACCCAGCATATCGATCAACCATGCACAGGGAGTATCTCACAAGTTTAGAGCTCAAACCAAAACTCTTTTTTTTTTTGAACATGCAGAACCAAAATGCTTAAAAATAAATCCACCCCATTTAGTTCCACATGGGTCACTATAAACCAAAAAGGGAAAGACAAGTAAAAGGTGGAGGTTGGCATATGTCTTTGAAAAGACAGATAGTGGCTACACTCCGGTTGTGAAGCAGTATGCTAACTAGGCAGTGCAAGATAAAAAGGCAGCCATAAAAATCTGCTGATAAGAATGACAAGAGCTGGAAATGCAAATAAAGTAATCTCTCACTCAAAACCTCAGTAATATGCAAACATTCGTGATGCAATTAATGCAGTATCTGTTCATTTCAAGATGCTCTATGCAGTCTAACTACCAAACGCTGACTTCAAGTCAAGTCAAGTCAACTTTATTTATATAGCACTTTATACAATACAGACAAAGCAGCTTTACAGTGATAATAGGAAAAAAGAAAATGGTGTCATTATTCAGCTGAAGTCAGTTCAGTGTTGATTTAAATATATTTAAATACAAAGGTAAGGTTTTCAAAAGTACTGGTAGTTTGATTACAAAAAAAAAAAAAGAAAAAGAAAAGAAAAAAGGGTGTTCGTCCCATGTGATAATGTGGCTGCATGTGTCAAATTTGCTTCTTGGTCTAAAATGCCCATCCTGACAAAGTATTAATGCAAACTTTAAATTAATGTAAACAAGTGGGACAAAAACAGTATGTGTCCAAAAAAAAAAAAAAAAATCATTTGTATGTGTTCTATTGCTCTATAATTAGTTTCTTTGTTCTTTTATTTTATTACTCATTTATACTTGATTTAAATAATTACTTGGAAAACTTATGGTGTAATTGAGAAATAATTGAAGGCTACATGCTCTATAATGCTCATATTAATATTTTACATTTAAAACTAAAGAGTGGATATTAGTTTTTGTAATGGTATCAACATTTTTGTTTTTTCATTTGCAACAACTATGGAAATTCTGGGAAGCATGACAACCTTAGCTATAACATCTTATAACTTATGACAACTCTCGGAGTGTTTGGCGTGGTAATGCATATGACATTGTTGATGTGTTAGGTTTTGGCAATATAGATCTGCTACACTGCTGCTGCTGCTGCAGAGCAAGTACACAACTCACTACTGCCAATTCATACATGACACGCTGTAAATGAGCAAATAAGACATGCTGTTGCTATACAAAATAGCATACAGATCTATACAGTTGGAGCTGGGGAAGGTGGAGGGTTTCTGAAAGCGCGCTGCAACTGCTACAGCAAATGCCGACCAAGTATTTGAATGTTGAGCAGCGAGCTCAATGGCTACTGATACAGCAGGAACCAATCAGCTGTGCCCTATGGAGAATGATGCGATTGCAAACAGACTGAGTTAAGGACCTATCAGCCTGCGCCATCTAGAGTTTCATGACAGAACTTTGCATTCATAATAAGTTTAACCTATTTCTTCATTGCCCGTTTCCTGCTTAAATTCATATAATTCATATTCCATTAATATATTCCACAATTCCATCAATAGCAACTTCTTAGGGCTTAATATTTTCCACCCCGACTCCAAATGACAGGGTCACGAGTCTGCCAGGCAGGCAATCACTTCAGACGCTCATATTACGGTCTGGGAGTCATTTATGGATTTCCAGCGAGGTGCTCAAAATGATGAACTACTTCAAATCAAATAAGGAAGATTTAATTTATTGTTGTGCAATTAAATAAAAGCTGAATAATGAAAATGACCGGAGGAAGGTTAATAATGATGTCCAGAGAGAAAAAGAAGAATGCAAGAGGTGTAGAAGTGATAAAAGCAGAGTGGGCGTACTGCTGGCACACAGGTTTGAAATATGACCTTTAATGACTGAAAATACACATACCTGCAAACCATTAAACAGACATTTTGGAGCACATCATGAAGCATTTCAAACAATTACAAACCCAATCACGCATTCATTCAGCACTACACCAACCCTAGTCAACATGCTGCATCCGTCCGACTGGCATCTCAGCTCAGGTGACCTTCGTCTAAAAGCCTAATTTACCAAGCTGATGCAGATCCTCAATGGAGAGAGATTTGTTTTCCTGTCAAAAGTAATGACATTGTGGTGCGTCCAATATTTACTAACCAATGAGAGGGGCCAGGCTTCGTAACAGTGTCAGAATCTAGAGGAAACATCAGAGCACAGGGGTAACCAACCGCCTCCTCATCCATCATCATATTACTCTCACCGGCCTCCATTACTGCCCGCATTAAGCATGACTTGCACCTACGGGCAATAAGAAAACACAGCGAGCTGCCCAGTACCACAGAGGAGGTTGAGCCTTCATGTAAGGGCAATTATACTAAAAGCAGCTCTAATAACCTTCAATATTGTCACCTAAAATGTTAAATACTACCCTGTCCTCTCCATACTCATGAACCACTTAATTTTAGCCTACTTAAACTGATTAAGTACAGATAGAAGATGGCTATAAGACACAATAATGCAAAAAAGATCATTGAAAAGGTCTTCATTTAAAGCTGAACTTTATGTCTGGCAAAAATTATGTGGTTTGACAGAAATTTAAAAGGCTCTGCTCCAAAACCTAGTTAAGACATCATAGGCATGCTATAGGCACAAAGGCTGTTCCAAGAAGTCAACTTATTTTAACCAAATTCTCTAAGGCAAAATTTTATGTATCCTTGAAATATCATGCACTGTGAAAAAAATCATCCAAAACGCTGAAAGCAAGAGAAATGCTTGTTATAATACTTATTTATTCAATACTCAAAAATAAAATATAATTAAATTAAAAAGGACAACGTTTGGCTAAATTATGCGGTAACACTTTTGTATGGGGAACAATTCTCACTTTTAACTAGCTGCATATTAGCTTGCATATTGGCTGTTTATTGGTACTTATAAAGCACATATTAATGCCTTATTCTGCATGACCTTTTTCTACATCCCGTACTCTTACCCCACACCTAAACTTAAACACTACAACTACCTTACTAACTATTAAGCCCAAAGTATAGTTAACTTTTTACGCATACGCGAGGGTCAGCGTACAGTGCACGTGACGCGAATTTCGTCATCAGAAGAGTACACGCGCACTGTACCCGCACCGCCGGTCGCACATGCACATTTAATTTTTTTTGCAGCAATTAGTTTATCCACAAGGTGGCAACCGTGCCCTGGGGGCGTCAATTCACAAGGTAGTCAAAGAAAAACTGCATAAACAGAACTGACCGGAACGCATGCAAGCTACAGCGACAATGGAGGCCTATATAGACAACAGATTGTGCAAAGAGGTTAGAAAGTACCCTCATTTGTACAACTCTAGCATGAAAGAATACAAAGACATTTACATGGTTTGTAACTCGTGGCGAGAGAATGCTCAAAACTGCGAAAATGAAGAATACCCAGGGCTTAAGCAGTAAATTAAGAGTTTATTGAGGCGAAAGTCATAGTTAATTTGTGTTCCCCATACCAAAGTGTTAGCAATTATGCTTATTAAAGTACTGCGCTGTTAGCTTAGCAATATGTAATTGCCAAACTGTATTAATATCAATTGTGATCCATTGTATCATTTGAACTTATATCAAGTCTTCCATGCACAAAGATTGGTATTTGTAAGAGACACAGGGTTGCTGGCCATTTAGGGAGTTACAAATTACAGTGTATACAGAATGATGCCCAAGAAAGGCAGCAGACCACAAGTCAGCTCACTATTGGAACAGTCACTGGCGTCAACCTAAAAACATGTTGTCTATAGATGGTTCCTAAATCGCATACTGTCTAATAGCTACTACTTGAGGAACAAATTTTATATTTGTTAAAAAATATGTTGTCATTCTCTTCCGTGGCCACACGGGATCCACTGGATGCATACTTCAGAATCTTGCAGAAGTAGTAGGTGATCTGGCTACTTTTCAACTGTTTTATGAATGCTATGAATTCGGACATTCAACTCAATCCACTGCTCTTCCCCTCCTAAACAGTAGGAAGTAAGCATATTTGGACATATGGTATGAGATACAGCTGGAAGAAAGGCTTCTGTTTATGGTGTTGTCAACCACATGAATAATTGGAATTCTTCTATTTAAGCATTTTGTGTTTATATTTCTGTGAGGAAAGGATACACAGGGACCCAATGTTGAGCTTACACAGAGTTTACACCTACACAAATGTATGCAATAATAATAGTCTATTGTATAACTGCATCTAAGGATTTAGTATGCTTAAAGGCACAACTGTACCAAGCCATAATTAGGTGTACAACCATGAACACTGAACCAATAGATCATCTTTTCATTAGGCATAAAGGAACAGTATTGCATATACTTTGCAAATAATTTTGAGCTTATTATTCAGCCCAGAGTTTGCCCTTACTGACATTCCTCAAGGCTGAATAAATGACATGCTCCAGTGTTAAAACAGAGACCTCCGTTTAAAAGACTACTCCTTCTTAAAATCCTAATCTGTCTAATCAGCATCCATATATTGATTACTAGGTGTGTTTGCAAAGGCAAGCATTACTATGACTATCCATGCAGCCATAAATGGGAGAAATGTGCAAAGCTCCATAAATCAACACTAAAAGAAGATATTTTGAAGAATGTTTCAAGTATTTTTGTTAATACTGTAGGGTCCAAAACAACATTGGACCCTATTAATCTTTATTGATTGGAGAAAAAAAAAATCTTATTTTGTGTCATAAAGGTCCAAAACGACATGATGATGAGTAAATTATGACACAATTATCTTTTTAGGTGAACTATCCTAGTATGATTAGACTAGTTTGTCCACTTTTTAAAGTGCTTGTGGCAGGATGCTCTAAATTGTTGTCCCATTCATTGTGTATGTGCTTTTGCAGGGATAAAATGTAAAAATCTCACTATTAATATGATCATGCATCTAAGCACATTTTAACTTGTCAGCGTTCTAGTCACAGCAGTGCTCTTTTTTTTAATCAACATAAAGGATGTGTGCCAATAGCAATCTGAAAACATAACATAGAGCTCCTTATAACAGATAGGAGAATGCTTTATGGAGCTGTCCGCTGAGAGAGATAGGCAGACCAGTATTATAAAAGCACATAAATTAGACAAATACAAAGCCACAGGAACACATCAGTCATGTTGTGTTGCTCGTCAAGCATTGTCCTTTTAGATCCATAGCCAAAAACAGCCTGAAACATAATTAGGGATGATCACAAACTGGTATTCGGTTCAGAGGCAGACAAATTTCAGCAGTTTCCAGCTGGGACAATGAGGCCCTGTTTACACCTGGTATTAAAATAAGTTTTGGTCAATCGGATCACAAGTTGGCCAAGGGAGACACATGCTTCGTTTACACCTGGTGTTTTAATCTGTCTCTTTCGTCCACTTTCCATCACTTCTGTCCTGATTTCTTCAAAGGGAGGGTCTATGGGAGGGTAAATGTATGGTTTTTTTCAGATCTTTCTAATGGATGAAATAAGCTCATGCAATTTACATATTAACGCGACCGGAGACAATGGGAAAAAAAAACAAAGAGCAGCAGCTTTTGTTTCTGCTCTGAGAGCCGCAAGACCGGCCGAACATGTTGAGTGCGTGTTAGAAATCAGGAATGGTGAGAGTACATTGTGCTTGGTACGTTTTTCCTCTCCAAACCAAACTTAGGTCTTCAGCCGACAAAGTTTAAATCCCGTCTGGCTAGAGCGCTTCCCATAATGTTTACGCATTAAGTCAGTACAAGCTCAGAACATTTTAGACCCCATTTACACCTGTATTTAGCGTCGTCCACTTGTGATCCAATCGACCAAAACACATCTTAATATCAGGTGTTAACAGTGCCTGAGAGCTACAATCTCTGTCTAGACCAATCTCCCTCTGTTCCTGCTACTCTAGATCACTGAAGCCATTCAGTCAATCACGACGGCAGTTAATCGGGCCACTTAAATCCAAATTGGATTAACACGCTAGGCAGGGTTGTAATTCAGAACCGGTTCACTTAAAAAAATAAATAAATAAATAAAAATACTGGAAACGAATGTTTTCTTGATGTTCATATCACAAGGAGAGAGTGACAAGAAAACTATTCATCCAGTAGGTAATAACGTTCCATTTTAAAATTGCATTTATACACACATTTAAATTGATATGCAACCGCATTCCAAACTTTTTGGATTGTTACAACATCCAACATTTTTTCATGTTGACCAATAATTGGGGGCAGTCGTGGCCTAATGGTTATAGAGTCAGACTGGTAACCTGAAGGTTGCGGGTTCGAGTCTCAATACTGGCAGGAAATGACTGAGGCGCCCTTGAGCAAGGCACCCACTGGCACCCACACCCAATGGCTGCCCACTGCTCCGGGTGTGTGTCCACAGTTTGCAGTGTTTGTTCACTACTCACTACTCCTAATGTGTGTGCACTAACTTGGAAGAGTTAAATGCAGAGGACAAATTACCATACTTGGCCTTCACATGTCACTTTCACTTTCACAAGCAATTAATCTAATGTGTTTTGAACGGAGCATAAACTTTGTACAATGGCTAGTATGACCAAAAAAGGATCTTTGGTATGGAATGTTTGACTGGAAACTAATGCTGCATGTTTCTTTTAACATCTAAGGTATGCAGAGGGACGCACCTCCCAGAATTCATAGCATTGCCCTGTAGCTGGCTTAACCTCCGCATACGCTCTCTGCATATGCTTGAGGGAACAGAGTAAACTCAACAATTCGCTGCCCAGATTGATGACCCTTAAAAAGATATGACAGAAAGCCACTGGAGTGGACCACAGAGATCACAGGGTGATCTACTTCTTCTTCAGATGAATATACTTTGTTTTCCAGCAGTCTCTGTGCTTGTCCACATTCAAAAAAGGAGGCTTTTATTGAACAGTTGAGTCAATAAGGAGCCAACGAGAGTTAAGTGCATATCTCAGGGGTCTGACATCAGAGTCAGGATTAATATCTGACACCACGACTGGCATTTCAGCTTGTGATCCAAGAGGAAGTTGTTTTTCATGGCACTCTCCACTGCTTGTGTCCAGCTGTGTTTTTAGACACTCAAAGCCTTGTTATTTCTCCTGAACTGCATAGTCCTTAGGGAAATGTTGTGCTATAGCAATTCGTTAAACACCTCACAGCTGTGCTTTGGATTTTATGATAAAACGGTGCTTTGAGACTTGGTGCTCAGGCAGCATGGTCTTGCTGTCAGAGACCTGTCACTGCTGTGTTTAAACCTGACAGTTTGTGCCATGCACCGTAAGAGACCATGCTGGCTTGGTTTTGGAAACACTATAAATGCCAACAGAGCCACAAATATTCCTGCCCAGAGGGAAATAAATAAATGACACAAGATTCATGATCAAACTGGGATTGCTTAATCCAAGGGTTTAAGAGTCTGCTGGTGTGATTCTTTGCCAAACTGAGAAGGTATAGTTCTGTAAACAACTAAAAGATTATTTAATTGCACACCACAGTCTCATCAAAGAATACATGTTTAAGTTCACACATTAAATTTCAAGTTACTTATATTTTTGGCAAGAAAACCCATATAAAGAAAATCCCTGAAGTGGCACCATCAGTGATAGTTTCAGATAGTATTTACCATAGTACTGCCTGATTACCAAATTCATATCACATGGAATTTAAAGTATACAGTAAGGAACTTAAAAGAATACCACTGCATTGCCACAGTAGCAGTTTTTAAAAATTAAAAATCACAACCTAGATTTATTGGAAAAACGTGCCTCTACATTTTTCGAAACTTTCACAATTCAAATGAACACTATAGTGTCAGTAAAACACCAACAACTTTTATTCCTTTTCACACAAATCATGATTAAATGGGCAGATTGTTGATTAATAAAGACTTGTTTTTGCACAATGCTGTCACGACTTGCATGATCTGTAAACTACGTTTGCATCACATAATGAGCTCCATATGTATGGCTTTTCTGATGTAGTAAATTTGCTCGTTAGCTGAACTGGTTCAGCATTGCACGTGCAATGTGGTGCACTCAGGTACGAGTCCTCTTAAAGGGATAGTTCACCCAAAAATGACGAACACAATCGGAGATATATTTAAAAAATATCCTGACTCTACCAAGCTTTATAATGGGAGTGAAAAGGGGGCCTGTATTGAAGCCCAAAAAAAAATGCATCCATCCATCATTAATATAATCCATACAGCTCCTGTGGGTTAGTGAAGGCCTTCTGAAGCGAAACAATGGGTTTTTTTAAGAAAAATATCCATATTTAAAACTAAACATAAAACATATTTAAAACTAGCTTCCGACAGATGGCCGTAAACATTGATTTGCGGCGCAAAAGTAACCTCTGACACGATGCATGACGCAATGACAAATGCGGATTTCGATAAGAAAAGAGGAGCTTCAGTTTGTTGCACAATCCTATTTGTTTGAACTGCGAGAGGCATCTAAGCTTACGCTACACCTACATCCTGCGTCATTCATCGCATCAGGGGTTACTCATTTGCCGCAAGTCGACTTGCACAGTATGCGTACGGTCATCTGGCAGAAGCTAGTTATTTTATTTATAAAGTTTTAAATATGGATATTTTTCTTACAAAAACACATCTCTTCGCTTCAGAAGGCCTTTATGGATTATATTTATGATGGATGGATGCATTTTTTGGGGCTCCAAAACAGGCCCCCCCTTCACTACCATTATAAAGCTTGGTAGAGCCATAATATTTTTAAATATATCTCTGACTGTGTTCGTCTGAAAGAAGGTAGTCATATACACCTTGGATGGCTTGAGGGTGAGTAAATCATGGGATAATTTTTATTTTTGGGTGAACTATCCCTTTAAACATGAGTCATGATAAAACATTTGTAACAAACGCATTTTTATCTCATCATGTTTACTTTTGTTAACACAGTCAGTTAGATTTAGGGTAGCGTTTAGTGTTTGAGGTAGGTTAATGCGATAGAGCACTAACCTTTTAGCACCACTAAAAGAGCATTTCATTTCTGAACCGCCATGTACAAGAAGCAACAAAAACGTTGCCAGATTCACATTTAAGAAGCAACATCATATCATTTTGCAAATGTCGACACAGGCACGTTTTTCTTGTAAGCCTGGGTTAAAAAGTCATTGTTTACCATGGTCCAAACTGCCAACTAGTCCAAAAACATGTTACAAATACAAAGTAAGTTTGTAAGTAAAATATGGTACTGTAAGTTATAAAATATTGTTCCAAAACATGTTTTTTCTATGCTATCCTTTGTCAAAAAAAAAAAAAAAAAAAAAAAAAAAAGAATAACAATATGCTTTGATAATGTGGGAAATGACGTATGTATATGTAAGTATAAAGTACTTCATCCAGGCTATGTATTGTAAAGTTCTTCAAAACATACCATGGTACTACCACAAAGATATTGCCAAGAAAATATGGAATAACCCCAGCACTTTATATGTACTTTTACTAAATGTGGATAATTAAGTTATCTTTCTATCCATGGTACTGTCCGCTAACCTAAAGACTAAAGCTGTATATCCATTATGCTAGCGTTCAAAATCAGGCTATATTGTCATGGTAATACCACAGTTCTTAGATGAAAGGGAACCCCTGGCCCTCCTCCTCACATTCTTCTCGTTTACTAGAAAGCCAGTGAGGTGGAACAAAGCAAAAGCTACGATGATGGGGTCTCAAGAACTGCCCGCATGTTTTTTCTCCAGCTGACGAGCTTCCAAAACATGCTAGAGCGCCATTGAGCAATGCGCACTGGACTTTGCTCAAAGGAAAACCCACAGGCTTGCCGCTGGAAACGGGAAACACCCGCAGGAAGAAAGGGAGGAGTGTGGAGGAAGAAAGGGAGGAGTGTGGGGGTAAAAAGGAGGAGTGACATAATTAAACGAAGAACTGAACTGAACATGCTTGCCTGAGAGAGAAAGAGAGTCTACTCGTTTCCCCCCCAACAATGACAGTACTTCAGACGAGCAGGGGGCGTTCTCACTGACTGTACGCATTCTTGCGTTTCGTCTGCACTGTTTTTTATTTTATTTTATTCTGAGTACGCATGCGTCAGACGGACGTTGCGTTGCGTTTTTAAGACGGCACGTCAAGTTAAGAATAGTTCAACTTTTAAAAACGCGTCTCGAGAACGTTCAAACGCAACGTCCTGTGTGAACGCAGGAGTCATGCCGCACTGTCACTCTCTCTCTCTCTGATCGCATATACACAGCACACACACACACACACAATCGGACACTGCAGTGGATCAAACACACTCACACGGTCCGTCCAGTTCGGCAAAGCTTGAAAGAACACGTTGCATGCTTGAAATCACTGAAGCGATCCAATGCCACGTAATCAATCACGGAGAGCGTATGATGTGTCACGGAGTTGTGCGTGCAGTCCGCGTTAAAGTTGAGACCACTGTTGCTTTCAAGGTTATCCTGGAACGGATCGCACGGAACCCATGCGCCAAAAGCGCTTCCGATCGCTCGCGTGTAATTCTCTCGCATGCATGCAAACTTGAAATGTAATGTTCATACATCAGTCAAGCCATGACACTGACTGCACATGTGTAAACGGGACGTCTTGTACAGCTAGACTGAAAGTGTACTGGTTAATGATGCAGCACTGCCGATCATCACTGTGCAATGCACGACAACACTCAATGCGGACAGAACCGTCCCAAAACACTTCCTTGGCCGGTTGTTTTCATCTAATCCTCTCCAGAGAGAGGAACCCAGCCCCCTTATCTCTCCCCTCACAACCCTCCCCTTGTCCAGCAGCAGCGGTAGCAGCACCCATGTTCGGTTTCCATTCCAGGAACTCACCGTTCTTGTGCTCTGATGATGTCGCTGTGAGGAGACACCGAATGCGGGGAAAGCAGAAGAGGCTACGGCGCCGCTGCTCCGGGACAGGAGGAGGACCGATCTACACACTTTCGCAGCCATCTCTGGAGTGAAACCCGGCCGAGAGAACGCAAGTGCTGCGGGCGAACCGACTGAGACTGTTGGAGGAAAGGGAGGGGAAATAGGAAGGGCTGCTGGGCTGGGCTAATATTTCATACACACACACGCAGCACTACACACACACACGTATAGCCTACACAACAAAATGTTTTAAAAGAAGGTCGCTGTAGTTCCGCGTTCGAAGCAAAGTATTTCTAATGGGGGAAACTCTGGAGCGGTTAGAATATTATATCTCATAAGGCATTCTGAAATGTCAATATAAGGAAGTGGTACACTGAAATACCACGGTCTCTAGGACAACATGAAAGGAGAGTTTTGATTGGCTGAGCGGTTACCTGCTGGCACCGCTCGGAACTCTTTTCGTCCAATGAGAAGAGGCGCAGCTCTGTAGTTTTGACAACTTGAAGAGAACGTCAGCCCAACCAATCAGAGAACGCGGGACGCTCGCGCTCTTATGTTCTCTCTCTGTGAAAGAAAAAAAAATATTAGTTTATATCTATTAAATACTATTATAAAATATTAAAACACTAAGTAAAATCCTTAATGTTTTCTTTCCAAAATTATGTATTTTGAGAGACACATCACTGCAAAGAAAGTAGTAGTTGTGCCAAAGGCAGGCTACTTGGTGCATTACCTGGGCTGCGTTCAGCCCCAACAAAACGTTGCAAACGTTTTTTAAACGGAAACGGTGGTGCGTTGAACCCCCTGTTCTGATGACGCAAGAGTTGCAACTATGGCAGCTGAGAAGTCCATTCTTTGTGTTATTTTTGAAGAATTTTCGGAGCCTGATAAAATCGGTATAAATACGTGTTTAATACTGCAAAATACGCTCGATGTTACAGTTACTGCCCTTGCCGTCCAGAATAAAAGAGCACATCCCAATCGAGTGAAGGGTTTTGTGGAAACTGTGGTTCCTAATTATTGTGATCCAACATTTGCCTCGCATTTCAGGATGAAAAGACAAACATTTCAGATGAAGGATAATCCACTTCTTACCTCCGAGATGTTATGATCCTTGACCTTATTATTTTTATTGTGAGTATTAGGCTTATTATTGCTGATCACTGTTGTCGTGCTATGATATTGTAATATTTACCATTATATAATCAGAGGAGAAGAGAAAAGTTTATGAAAGTGTCACTCCAAAATACAATAGCAAAATATATGTATAGTACTTTTATGTTACATTCATACCCATTGTGCGAGCTGTCTCTTTAATACCACGTGGTTTATATACATGTTGATGCTGATTGGGCTGACATTTTTTGACACACCCACCAAACAAGAGAAAACGTATCTCAAACCCGTTGCACACCGTTTCCAGGAAATGTCGTTCAACCCGGAAACCGTAGCAAAACGTTGCGCACCGGTTTGAGCTTGAACGTGCCCCTGTTTTGTCAGCCATGTTAAAGTGCCCCATTATGCCTTTTTTAAATGTTCCTAATATTGTTTTGGGAGTCTCCTACAACAGGTTTACATGCATGTAAGGTCAAAAAACACATTCGTTTTCTCATAATATACATTTCATTTCACCTCAGTTCTCAATGATTGGTAAACGATTCGTTAGAAGCAGTTCAAAGAATCAGTCTCTCTAAACCCCTCCTTTCCGTGAGCTTACACTGCTCTGATTGGTTGTGATTGGTCTACTGTGTGCACCGCGTGCCCATTGCCATAACTGAATGACAGCTATCAATTCGCAAGACATTGTATACAATGTATGGACAGAAAAGATAGCATCGATTTTACCGTCAATCTGAAGTAGTCGATCAACCAGAAACTGATTGGCAATCACGACTGGAGTACGACGTTTCTCTATGGTAAGTGTCACCTTAGTTTGCGTTATTTATAAGACGTGATAGCAGCGTCACTGTTATACTTTATGTAGGTGCACCAGTGGGAACTGTATCAGAATGCCAAGCGAAGCTGAAAACCTCTAACATCGTCATAACTATTAACAAAGTAAAAAATGGCTATATCATTGTTTGACATTACAAGGGGTGTTTACTGTTTACAGAGAGAATACTTCAACTAGTTAGTGCGGACTAGCATCTTAACATCCTATTACAATAGGCTACAGATGGAGCTCCACAAAAGTCGTGCTTCATCCTTGATCATTACTCCAAGTAATAAGACAGGCAAGCTGCATTCATCGACAATATTGGACCCACTTCTGAATAGCAGAACTACAGAAACATGAGTTAGCCGGTTAGCAGGAGACATACAGACTAGGGTGTACGTTACACAACATAACATACAAAACTACGAATTTTGAACGATCGCTAGAAAATATAAACATCGATTATTAATCATACTTACAGGTTGAGATTCAGAGGAGCAGGCTAGTCCAAATAAACTGGGCATTGATCCATATTTTAAGACCAAGCGATTTGTGAATCCTGCTTTAAACTCCCCAGGGTTTGAGAAGCAGTCGTCAGTAAATGACGGGAACACAACAAAAGATTGTACTGCTGTGATATTGTTGAAAAAAATGAAATTTCCCTGGCATCTGCGCGCACGATAAGTGAGCGGACAATATGTTAATGTTTCGTTGTGACGTCACAACGAAATGGCTTGGGATTCGTTTTACAAACGACTCGTTTAATTGACTCAGAGTTGACTCTTACTTTTGAGAGACAGTAACTTTATATACGGTGCACTTTCAGATTTAAAACTTTGCAGGATGTTTTCATTCACTTAGAGCTATGTTACACACTACATGAAAGATAATTTTCAAAAATACATAATAGTGGCACTTTAAAGTCACCATGAAATCAGAAATGACAATTCTTTTTTATGGAATACTGTAGTATTTATTATTAATTATTGCACATCATTTTTTTATCTTTAATCAAAATAATGTCCCCTCCCTCTTACAGTGACTTTTCATCTCTGATGAAGTGTTTACTGGAGTGAGGGTGGGACAACCTGTCAATCACTTGTGATCCAGCAAATGCGAACGACAATGATCTAACCATCCAATCAATTCCCAATGGATGAAATCAAGTCCCATTCTACATGTGTCTCATTGCATGAGAAGGCGTTTTACCCGGAAAAGACTGTAGAAACTTCTGTTTCATGCTGACTTAAAAATTGGCATAAACAACACAATCTCAATATGGATAGGTCTACTTGTTTACATACTCACTACACCTCCTATATTAAAACATGGTGGATGATCAATATGGATCTTTGAATTCCATTGTATATTGCTCCACCCTCATGTAGTTCCAAAACTGTATGACTTTCTTTCTTCTGTGGAACATAAAAAAAGATATTTTGAGAAATGTCTCAGTGTTATTTTTGTTCATACAACGGAAGTCACTGGTAAACAAAACCAATGGTTACCAACATTCTTCAAAATATCTTCTTTTGTGTTCTGCAGAAGAAAGAAAGTCATACAGGTTTGAAATGACAAGAGGGAGAGCAAGTGGAACTATCACTTTAAGGTAAGAACTAAATTCAATAAACATTCAATAAAAAGAGTAGAAATATTTTTAAACCATCTCCTATAGACTACCTGCTGTTCCACTGTGCCATTGTGTCACTGTGTCATTCATTCTTGCTTCTTGGCAACTGATCCATCCTGTGCATTATATAATTAAGTCTCTATTATTAGTCTGTCCTTCAAACAGTTCTTTGGAGTTATGGGACATGAAAATGCCAAACCGCATTTAATATACTCTATTAAGACACCTAATTCACTTAAAGCAATAGCACAATACAATCTACTCATATATGCATATGGTGTTTCTCTGAGTCCCGGTGTAGGTCTTGTTGTTTTCTGATCTCAAAAAGATCACTAAGCAGCCAAACACAATTGAGGCTTTTAAAGATGTGTTTTTGTCTGTTCAGAGGTTGCATGGTGGGTCACACCCTGTAGCTCATAAACTGTTTCTAACACATTCCAGAGTTCAACCTATGATTGACTGTGTGCGTGTCTTCAACATATATGACTCTAATGTGTGTACACACAGCAACTCCATTACTATTCCACAAGATCATTCATCAATCTAAGGGATTTATTTAGCATTGATCTGAACCAGTGCCATTGTTTAGATTACAGTGACAGATGTCTTAGATTTTATTGTGGGATTGCACTATTGTTTGCATATACATCTTCTGTTACAAAACAGATGTCTGTTATTGATAGTTCATTTGAACCTACCATGTTACTTCATTAACAATTTTGCATACCATAGATCATGGAAAGATACATATATAGGCTACATCTTACTTGAATCTCTGCTGATGTTCAAATATTTCAAATAAATCTTTATTTTACTTTACTAATTATATGTGAAAGTCTATGAACAACTGTTTTCCAAGGACTAAGTCTCCAAGGTTGCTCAGATGGGATTTGTGTTACCTTTGAGCCTTGGTTCCACCCAAGGTTTCTTCCTCTCCCTTGAGGAGTGGTTTACTGCTCTGTTTTTATGACCACAATTGATAAAAGCAGTAAATAAATAAACCTGAACTGTGGCCTGTAATGCTGCCTTTTAATTTCAAATAAACATTTTAAAAGCATATACAATCAACAGTATAGGGCTGGGAATCAAAAATCAATTCCAATTCTGGAATTGGATACTTAAGGTCAGGAATCGAAAACTTGTTATAAAATTAAAATTAATTTTGTTTAATGCATTTCAATGTGATTTTAAATAGCGAAAGAGAACTCGCGTTGCGCGCTGTTTTCTTTGCGCACACATCGGAAGCTTGCTCTCAAATCTCATATAGTGTGTGAACACTGAACTGAGTTCTCTTTCGCATCTTCTTGCAATTGAACGAACAAACACACACAAAATTATGGCAAAATATCCGTCAGTTTTCTCTTAAGTGAACGTAAACATTTAAGAAAGAAAACGTATGTGTATCAGTATATTAAAGGGTTAGTTCACCCAAAAATGAAAATTCTATGTTCACGCCATGTTGTAATTACCGTAGTATTGAAATAACAACACGTGATGTTCTATTTGAAGCTGTTCATGTCCTCGGACTGGGAATTATGAGTTTCTATGGCAACACTATCAAAGCGTAAATGAATCTGCAGCAGTCAGGTGGTACAGTGATCACGTGGTACAGGAAGGAGCTCAGAAAATTCCCATCTTACTTATGAGCTCTACAAAGACGTGAACACTTTTTACAAGTTGAATTACGACCTGGCATGAATGCATCTGTCCATTAGGTCTTAAAGTGACAGTAGTCTAATATTCCTGCTGCTGTCTGTGTCATTAAAGGATTAGTTCACTTTGAAATAAAAATTAGCTTAAGCTTTACTCACCCTCAAGCCATCCTATGTGTATATGACTTCTTTCTGATGAACTTAATCGCAGAAATATTAATAAATATCCTGACGCTTTATAATGGCAGTGATAGGGTTCAATGAGTATGAGCTGAAGATAGTGCTTCCATCCACATCCATCCATCATAAATATGTGCTCCACATGGCTCCGGAGGGTTAATAAAGGCCTTCTGACGTGAAACGATGTGTTTGTGTAAAAAAAAAAAAAAAATCCAAATATAACAAGTTATGAAGTAAAATATCTCGCTTCCGCATGAGCCGCCTTCCGTATTCAACGTACGCAGAAAGTGTAAAACTCTTGCAGTTCGCAAAGATTACGCTACGTCATGCGCCTTCCCTATTCAACATACGGAAAAGGTGTAACTGACATGACGCCAGTTTACACTTTCTTCGTAACTTCAATACGGAAGGCGGCTCATGCAGAAGTGAGATATTTTACTTTATAACTTGTTATATATGCATATATTTTTTTACATAAACGCATCGTTTCACTTCAGAAGGCCTTTATTAACACTCCGGAGCCATGTGGAGCACATACTTATGATGGATGGATGTGGATGGAAGCACTATCTTCAGCTCATACTCATTGAACCCATTCACTGCCATTATAAAGCTCGGATGCGTCAGGATATTTATTAATATTTCTGCGATTATGTTCATCAGAAAGAAGAAAGTCATATACACCTAGGATGGCTTGAGGGTGAGTAAAGCTTGGGCTAATTTTCATTTGAAAGTGAACTAATCTTTTAATGTTAATAAAACAACAAAAGACAAAGACAAAATCACTCGCTGATCTTGACTGAATAAATTTTGTAACTTTAATAAGGATTTGGCTAATCTATATTTTAAAAGATAAAAGAATAAAAGAAAACTATGCAGTGTTATTTTACATTTAATTTAATTTGATTTCAGCTTCTGTACCTTAACTTTGTTCAGTTGTATTAATTTGTGCTGTTGTTAATTTGTGTGTTTGTTCTTATTTTATTACTGACTGTTTAATTGTCTTTAATAATGTTTGAAATTTATATTAGTTAGGTTATTTGTTTTTGCTGTGGTGTTTTTGTTAAAACCAAAAGTCCCTTGTGTAAGTGTTCTTGCTGCTGATTTTTTAGGCTGCTGATTTCTGTTCATGAAATTCAGCCGCAACAAAATGTCTTGCAAAAATACATAAATATGTATGATATCTAAATGTTTGACTTCATTTTTTTAACCTTATTGGAAGTGAAACTAGGAATTGATAAGAATCAGAATTGCTAAAACTGAAACTCAGTGGTAACTAATAACCAGGTTACTGGATAATAATATCCAATAACACTTTAAAAATTCTTTGTAAAGAGCAGAGAATATGCAAAAACATCACATTAATATAAAGTCTATTCAAACATTAATCAGTATTAAACAAGTTTATTCACAAAGAGTTTTCAACAGAATCAGAAAGGTATAGAACATCACTGATCAGTTATTTGCCTGTTCAGATCTTGAAACAAGAATGGAATTAAATAATGTGCACCACAACTTAACAGATAAATGTATTCTCTCTTTATTTCAGCTAATTATAAAATATAGATATATTTAATATTACTGTATATCTAGCCAACTAGATAACTTAACGTTACAAAGCTACCCAGTATGTCTAAAATAGCCTAATGTCTGTTTATGGGATTTGTTGCCAGGTTAGGTAACTAGGTTAACGTCTTATGTGATGAATATGATCTTTTGAATATAAATCTAACATACTTTAGGAATTGTTTGGGAATCTACATTGTTCTAATTGATACTTTTTTCCTGGCAACACAGCAAAGAGACTAAAGAGCAGTTTTTTTTGTTTTGTTTTTGTTTTTTGTTTTTTTGCTGTATTTGTTGTTGTTGTTTTACATATGTGCCAATGATAACATAACACAAATGAAAACAAAAAGCACATGAACACAAGGGAAACGTGGGAATCACATGACACATAAAAACAAACAGCCCAACCAAACACCAGCCTTACACTATTATAGTTACAGTAAGTTTATTCTGTCATATTAAATTATATGTTTTACTCAAAACTTTTTAATATAGATGTTTTTAAAAGTCATTAATAGTGTAATCCTAGTGTTAAATGCTTGACATTTTATTAGTTTGTGACATTGGTCCAAGCAAATCTGGATTATTCAGACTGAAGAACATCTACCCACCAAATCCTCGGCTCATCTTGAGACTTAAGCTTTGCAAGAGCAGAACCAATTGAATATACAGATGGTCATTAGTTTTTAGGACAGCATGTGTGTTCAACAGCTGTAAGGCTTATGCAATTCGTTAACTTGAGCCATGTGATTGAGGCTAAAAAAGACACTGTTGTTTTTTTTGTTTTTTTTTCACACCTGTTACTGAGTCACAGACCCCTTAAGGCCCATTTCTAACAATGACACCAGCCTGAAAACATGGCTGACATCCTGATTCTCTGCCTACAACTCTCTCTGAGTCGCTCCATTGTTGCCATGGGAGATAATCAGGCACATATTTGTACTTCTCAGAATACTGAGGAGTCTTATCAGTGAATCTGCATGAATTATAGCCGAGTCAAATTAACTCCAACAGATAAGTCAAAACCAAACACAAGCTCTGTTCTTAACTTGATAATCTGGACTGGAGTGCTTCAGTCATATGAAGGGGTTTGATTTAGTTGACACTATAAGTACAAAGGAATACAGCCAATATTCATGGACTTTAGAACTAAAGGAAGCATGTCAGATGAATGGCAGTTAGAACAAAAGAAAGCATTTCCTCTGCCATGTTAGCTGATAATAGTGCTCATGTATTGTCACTCACCCATACATGCAGATAAACACTAATATATAGAACACAATTGCAGGAAACAGTACAAAACATTTCCTAAAGGAGTAAAGGCTGCTTGCAAGGGAGAACAATAGTTTGAAAGTATTAGATAAAGTGATAGAAAAGGTATAAACCCAGATAGATAAAGGGATAAAGGGAGAGAGATTTACAGTAAGATGCAAAAACGATTTATAAATAGGCCTAGGAGAAAGAAAAGACCAATTATAATTCAGTATGCAAACTGATATGAAGACAAAATGTCAATTCTGCATGTAAATATTATATTGTCATCAATTAACTGAGATGACGCAAACCCCTGTTTATTTAAGTTTATATGTAAGCAATAAGGTACGAGAGGCTGTGCTGTATCGTGAATAAGTCACGGCTGAAAGGCGTTGTTGGGCACGACGCGAAGCGGAGTTCAGCCGTGGCTTATTCACGATACAGCACTAGCCTCGAGTACCTTATTGCTTTTATAAAACGGTTACCACACAATACAAATATTAAAGCCAAAAATATGTATCAATGCAACTTTCGTGAAGTAAACTTTCACTAAAAGGCTTCTTTCTGCCGGAAAAATAGTCCCTGATCGTGAACAGCAACAGAAGTTACATTACGCCATTAGATGGCGGCAAAGACTGTCTTTATAAGTGTGTTAGTCAGTAGCGAAGACCTTTACATTGAAAAGACTGAATTGTTGTGAACACGGAACAAGACACAACTGACAAATGCTTTGACTAGCGCTGTCAGTCATGGGAAAACCCCTTAACTGTTAAAAGGACAAGATAATACAGATAATACTCGCTCACTTGATCTCTTTCTGGCAATACTCTTCTACATAATACAGTAAGCTTCAATGAACAATATCAATTGAGAACAAACAGTTTACGTTGCTAAGAGTGGTTGCTAAGGGTGTTGTGTAATGATTCACAGAACCGTTGGGTGAAGCGGACATAGCCGTGTTTTATCGTGAATAAAACACAGCTATTGACCAATCAGAATCAAGGACAGGAACTAACCATTTTATAAAAACCAAATATAGCTAACATACCAGATGAGTTCTTGTGTTTAAAAAAAAAAATTGCCAGAGTTCTATGGAATTGAACAGCCAACCATGCAGCTTTAGGTTTGCATGTCCTTTGAATTTATCCAATAGTTCAAGAGGTCAGTCTCTGACTGCTGGTTGAAGGCCTGTGCACAATGCAGGTCAGAGGTCCTCAAATTTGATCATTGGTACGGAGCAGAAGATAATCTTTTGTTTTTGCTCTTCCATCATGTACATGAATGGAAGTGATTGGCGCATGATCACTAGTGCAACTGTGACTGTACAAATATGCAGATGGAATGCAAGAACACATCCTGTGTGAGGAGAAGGATGAAATTATCTACAAAACAAAGTTTGAGTGGAGTCTGTTGAGTTCATTAATTGTGGAGAAGGTCAAGTTGCAGGAACACAGTCATGTCTAAGGAGAGGACATAAGAACTGGTAACCACAGCAACACGGAAACATTTGTCAGCACCTGATGAATGCACCACTCCCAGGGTTCATATTTACATGATTAGACTCTTAGTCGCATGGACTCCACACCTCCTCTCATGCATGGCAGAACATTCCTCTGACAGATGCACACACACATAATAACTGGACAAGATAAGCAGAAATCTGAACCAGCATTACTCGTTCTGTTGGAACTATCACACACACCTGATTAACAGTTTGTAATCCGAGTCCATTTCTTTCATTTATGCACACACGCAGATGAGAGATAGCCACAGCAACAACATCGTCTCCACTTCTATGACATCAGTATCTGTAGAGCTCTGCTTTTTCAGGTTTTTCAATTCTGAATGGGAAAATTCTACCTCCGTTAAAGGCAGAACACTGCAGGCAAAACCACTGTTTTTTCATGCACTGGTCAATTTTGAGATTTTGGGACATTTTTTCCCCTTTCCTTCTTCCATAATAGTGGAAAGAAAACATCCAAAATACACATTTAACCCTCATGTTGTGTTCGGGTCATTTTGACCCGGAGAGGATTTTCTTTTTCCCAAAAATGCCAGTTAACATTATTACATTGGACTAAAACTTACTGTCTTTACTCACCCAGGGTACAAGTACTTCCCCAAATTGTTCTGAGAATTTTTGTGATCTTTTCCACCTTGTTACACTTGTGGTGTTCCCAGTCCAAAATGATCGGCCTACAAAAAATTGCTTAGTTAGCACAGGTTTTGTATTATATTTGTATTATATATATATATATATATATATATATATTTGAACAAGATAAAAGCATTTTCAAAACAAACTTCCTGGTTAAACATTAAAGCACACTAGTGTGATAAATTGTACAGTATATTATTACATTTTATTCAGTATTGCTAAAATTACCCATATATATATATATATATATATATAGGGTTCTAGGGTTTTCTGGGTGGTTGATTGGGTGTTCGTCTAGATCAGGGGTGTCCAAACTTTTTTAAAAGGGGGCCAGATTCGATGTTGTGGACATCCTTTTCTATTATATATATATATATATATATATATAGTTTTGTTTCTTGAAAACAAGTAGCTTGAGATAGGACACAGATGTAAATTTAATACACAAACAATATTTGTAAAACTTTTAACAACCTCGTAATAAACTTTATTCTTATTTAAATTAAAAAGGTAAAACCACACATGGCACCTCACCACATGGTAAAAAGTAAAAATATTGTTTCTATATATCTAGAATGGCTTTATGGTATTTAGTCTATAAACACATTTAATATAAATACGAATGCACAAAACTGCAAGTTTATGACAAAAAATAGTCTGTAATTTGGCCTTTATTACTCATTTAATACAAATCTACATTAAAAATTAAATAAAATTAGATATTAACCTACATTTCAACAAAACACCACAATTACAGGTAGTGTTACCACTGTAATTCCATGATAAATGTTGTTGAATTGTTGGTTGAACAGTATTCTAACTGGATCGGCTCAATGTTTCTCCTGATTTGCACGTTAGTGTTGTTGATTAAGTCAGCGCTGTTTCAACTGACTTTAAACTGAATTAAATCAGATTTGCAGCTTGTACCTGAGACCTCTACGCCGAACTCGAACACTTCTCACTGGGTGTTTAGTGGTCGTGTGATCGAGACACTCAGCAAGTAAACATGTGTGAGCTCGTGCAGTGCGCACAAGTAGCGCTGTTTCGTTCCGCTTTTGGCGCGTTAATGTTTCCCTGGCCTAAATTCTAGTACTGCCACCTTGTGTTGACATTGTGAAACTGCACGATTTGTAAATTATGCATGGCGGGCCACGTATAATAGATTTTAATCGACAGTCTGCGGGCCGTTTGAAATTCATCCGCGGGCCGTAGTTTGGACACCCCTGGTCTAGGTGGTTACTTACTGGCCCAAGTCAAAACAATGTAGTTACCTATGTTTTGTTAACTATGGAAGCTTGTTTCTGGCACGGAAAAAAAGGCAATTGAGACTTTTTATCTCACAATTATGAGTTTGTTTTTGTTTTTTCTTGCAAGTCTGAGTTTAGATCTCACAAGTCAGACTTTTTTTTCAGAATTGTAAATTAGAAATATAAACACAAAAAATAGAGTTATAAACAGAATTGCAAGATACAAACTCACAGTTGCGAGAAAAAAGTCACAATTCTCAGGTAAAACATCAAAATTTAATTTTTTTTATTCCATGGCAGAAAAAAACACAAACAAGAAACAGAATTGTGATGTAAAGTCAGAATTGCGAGATATAAACTTGCAATTACAAGTTTATAACTTGCAATTGCAAAATATAAAACTCTCAATTGTGAGAAAACATTTTGAATTGTGAGGTATAAATTTGCAATTGTGAGAAAAAAATGAAATAAAAAGTAACAATTAATGTAGCTTTTTATTTTGTGGCAGAAACAAGCTTCCATAGTTAACATTTACTTTTTTCATTGTGGATGAAATGAGTGGCTTGGCAAACTACACTTTCAAAGTAACCTCCTCAAACACAGATATACACTTTATTTACATTCAGAAATTAAACAGACACGATACTGTCATTGTTGCCTTGCATTTTCCTGTGTTAAAATAAACTTGGAAAGGGATAAAAAAACAAAAAAAAACAAAAGAGATAAGGACACATATGCCGCCAATATGGCTAGTTCAGTCATGCTGTAGGCATATGATCTGAATAGGTCTATTGTAATAAAGCTAGATTTGCGTGCAGATATTATCAGGGCTACTACTCTGTGCCCATTGTGGCTTCAGAATGGCATCTTCTCTGATCTTTTATTACCCCCGCACCCACCTCCAAACTCTGAGGAAATAGATTTATCAAAACTTTATTCCACGTAAATGCAGCATATATACTGAGGGAAAAAAAATCAATAATACGTTTAACAACAACCCTATTACTTGTTTCTTGCCAGAGAAAACATGCCCTGCACAGCCCAAGATTATACAAGGCTTTATATTTATGTAGCTACACTTTTTGGCAGTGAACAATAAAATATCATATTTTATTCTGGCTCAAAGTAGCCGTTTAGAAGCCCTCGATGATAAGGCGCGAGATTCTGACAATCTGACAGCAGAGAAATTGGATATGCTATGCAGAGCACTCAACAGATCAATGACATTTCTGATAGACTGAAATAGACTTGAATTGAAATATTGCTGTAAGTTACTCTACTTTACACATCACGAATGACTGTACTACTGGCAAATCCACACTTAAAAACCGATTATGGCCACCATGGAGATGTGTATGGAGATTTATAGAGATACAACAGTGCGCAGAGAAGTGGGCTTAAATATGAGACATGTCTCCAGTCTGGCTCTACTCTCAAAATTAATGTGAGAACAGTCAGTGGCCTGTGGTTATTTTTGAACAGCAGTGAGACTCATGCATGATTAGACTACACATTAGTCTTGCCAGACTTTTGACTGTTGGCATAAAGTCTGGTCCACTTTGTGTCAAAACATATTTAAATATCTTCCAAAGAAATACAGTATTTTTCATAAATAGATTGTTGCTAATGTTAACCACAAGTGCAACTTACTGCAACTGAAGACAGCTAAAAAAAAATGATGGTTGGGTATATATTTGCTTAAAGGATTAGTTCACTTTCAAATGAAAATTACCCAAAGCTTTACTCACCCTCAAGCCATCCTAGGTGTATATGACTTTCTTCTTTTTGATGAACATAATTGGAGATACATTAAAGGTGCAGTGTGTAAAATTTTGGGGGATCTATTGACAGAAATGCAATATAATACACATAACTATGTTTTCAGAGGTGCATAAAGACCTTACATAATGAACCGTTATGTTTTTATTACCTTAGAATGAGCCATTTCTATCTCATACACCGTGGGTCCCCCCTACATGTCAAGTTGCCATTTTGCGCTGGCATGTTTCTACAGTAACCCTAAACGGACAAACTGCTCTACAGATCGCGTATCGTCACTATGTTCGTTGGTGTTTTTAGAGGCAGTTTGCATCATCACTACATTGAATACGCACAAAGTAGTAGTAGTAGTAGTCGTCGTCTGGTTTATTAGAAGTAGAGACCGTTCTTTGTTAGAAGTAAGAAGAAACCTCATCGCCCACTGGCTAATGTACTCTCTGCTGTCTCAGACGACGACATCTTTGTTGTGTCGGCCAGACAGCCACCGTAGCTTCTCCGAAAGGGGTTTTGGCGTTAGTTGTAGTTCGCAACCTCACCGCTAGATGCCACTAAAATTTACACATTGCCCCTTTAATAAATATCCTGACGCATCCAAGCTTTATAATGTCAGTAAGCGATACCAACGAGTATGAGCTGAAGAAAGTGCCTCCATCCACGTCCATCCATCATAAACATGTACTCCACACAGCTCCGGGGGGTAAATAAAGGCCTTCTAAAGCGAACCAATGCATTTGTGTAAAAAAATATCCATATTTAACTAGTTATGAAGTAAGATATATAGAACTTATGAAAAAAAACGGAACTGGCATCGTGTCAGTTAAGCTTTTTCCGTAAGTTGAATAGGGAAGGCGTAGGACGTAGTGTAAGCTTTTTTAACTGCGAGAGTTTTACACTTTCTTCGTAAGTAGAATACGGAAGGCGGTTTGGCAGAAGCTAGATATTTTACTTCATAACCTGTTAAATATGGAGATTTTTTTACACAAATGCATTGCTTCGCTTTAGAAGGCCTTTATTAACCCCCCCGGAGCCGTGTGGAGTACATGTTTATGATGGATGGATGTGGATGGAAGCACTTTCTTCAGCTCATACTCATTGATCCCTATCACTGCCATTATAAAGCTTGGATGCGTCAGGATATTTATTAATATATCTCCGATTGTGTTCATCAGAAAAAAGAAAGTCATATACACCTAGGATGGCTTGAGGGTGAGTAAAGCTTGGGCTAATTTTTATTTGAAAGTGAAATAATCCTTTAAGTGACGTGAATGTACGATACGATGACGCTCTTGAATTGAAACAATAGATCCCTATGGAGCTATTCACACTGTGCACAATCAATCATGGCATGACAAAGCGAATTTCTTTTGACCAGTGTGTTGTTTTTTTTCTCCGTCGGCCCGCAATGAAACAGGCCGTCCAGTTAGTTTTGAGCTTTAGATCAGGTGCCCAGAGCTGCTGCTGTTGCACACAAGGGTGAGAGTGGTGGCGCTGTTTTGAAAACCAGTGTAAACACAGAAGAAAAGTATTCTGGAAGAGAGAAGAGAATGGATGTTGAGTTCTTGTTATCATTGGTATCCGAGAACAGACTTATTCTTAAATGTTTACTTCATATTTCTTTATACAATATATAATTTCTATTCATTTTCCACTGAATTATGAGATCTGAAGAGCTTGAAACAGCATACATCCATCATAAATGTGTTCCACACGGCTCTGGGGGGTTAATAAAGGCCTTCTGAAGCAAAGCGATGTGTTTGTGTAAGAAAAATATCCATATTCAACAAGTTATGAAGCCGTTATTAACCCCCCGGAGCCGTGTGGAGTATGTTTATGATGGATGGATGTACTTTCTTCAGCTTCATACTCGCTGGTCCCATTCACTGCCATTATAAAGACTGGATGCGTCAGGATATTTATTAATATAACTCTAATTGTGTTAATCAGAAAGAAGAAAGTCATATTCACCTAGGATGGCTTGACGGTGAGTAAAGCTTGGGGTAATTTTCAAATTTTCATTTGAAAGTGAAATAATCCTTTAATTGTTTTTTTTTTTTTTGGGACGGGGGTGTCACACACTTCAGCGCTAATAGACATAGACAAAAATGTTGATTTCATAGGGCCCTTATTATCACTATGTGACAATAATGGACCTGCAGTTGTTGCCACAGTGTTTAACTTGTATATATAATCTTTGACGTAACTGGATCTGGCATGCTAACAGTGGCTAATTATTTAGCGTGTTATGGCAACAAGTATAACCTGGTGACAAGCTTCACACAGACAAAATCATAAAACTACATTTAACTTCAAAAGATCCAGTCTCCAAAATAGAATAGTTTGCATAGATGGGTCCTCTATGCACCCGAGCCTGCTTAGATCCTGTTTCACGGTTGGTTTATCCAGAGAGGAAATTTGCCAAAGACAGTCTATTTTGCAGAGGGAGTTTGTGTGCGTGTGTGTGATAACACTAGGAGACAAACTGTATATCGAGAAGCAGGAGGGAAATAGCAGAAGGGAAGGAAAAAAAGAGGAGGGTTGAAGAAAGATGAATTAGAAGAACTGAGCAAGTTCAAACATGTAGGGAGAAAAACTTTCAAAAATGTGGCCTATTTTTGGTCCCTAGCTCTTGCTTTGGGCATACACTTTTGATATTGAGCCATCGCCAGCTGCAATGAGGCTGCCAGCCATCTTGAAGAAGAAATTAAATCAGTCAGCTAAATCAAACATCCATCCCCAGACCAAGTGAACATAGAAATTTAAGTATTTATGACCAGGCCCTGCTTTCCAGCAGGTCAAGTCAAACCGTCCTAAAGTAGTCAAGCTGGTCAACTAGTCAAAGCTGTATTTTAGATCATGCTATCTAGCTCCATTGACTTTGGTGGTCTACCAGCTTTACCCAGCTTGACTTTGGCTCCTCTGGCTGGTTGTCCAGCTGATCAACCTCTCATGTACCCAGTGACGAACAGCTTTAACCAGTTAAAAGCCATGTAGCTACCAAGAAGCTGGTTTAGCTGGATTTTCCAGCAGGGCGATGGACCTTTTATGACAACACAACAAACATGGTTTTACAAACAGGTTAGTCTATAGGCAACATAAAAAATTTCACAGTTGTAATACATTTCTGAAATAAACACCAGGAAATTTTATGTCTGAGTTTGAAAGTATAAATATGTGTGTGTGTACAGGTTTGGCTATACTCGTCAAATGTCCTCACTTATATAGTGAAATATTATGACAACCGACTAGTGGACATTTCACTGGTCCTCACTAGTTAAAAAGGCTTAAAAATTGGCGTGATATAAAATAAATGGAAGTCTATGCAATGTCCTCACTAATAGTAAACAAATATGTGTTTGTGGTCCATATTCCCTACATTGTGGGGAAAATTTGTCTCCAAAAGGATAGTAAAACCTGATATTTTTGACATTGTGGTGGACAAAAATAGGTACCCATGAGGAAAAGAGTTCATAAATCATACTAAATTATTATTTTTTGTTTTGTTTTGTTTTTTTTAAATTGTAAAAATGCATAATGTACTGTAAGGGTTAGGGGATAGAATGTGAGCGTTTGTACAGTATAAAATCATTATGTTAGACTTATGGTAGACTTATTTTAGGTATTTTGATGGGCCTATACCATGGTACTGTATGATTACCATAACACATTCACACACATTGTTGGCACCACGAAGAATACGATTACACAAATACTTTGCGATCTATAATATTATCTTTTAACCACACTTTTTTTTTTTTTTTAAAGTGTTGTTTCATACATTTATCTACTCCCAAAAACTCTTATTATAAACTTACACAAAAACGCAAAAGCTTTTTGACCTCGCCCATAAAAACCTGTGTTTACAAACAGAAGGGAGATCCAGCAAAGGAGACGAGAGAAGGAGGAGGCTCTTTTGACGTTTATGTTTGTGTTCGGCCTCCGTAGACGCGGAACTTCAGCGGAGAAAGTGATCGCGACTTATGTTAAAGGAGAATCGGAGGGGAATCTGAAGCTTTCACTGAAAACATCTTCCTTACAGGACTTTAACTGAGATCGCCTGAAGTGTCAGAGTGAGTATATGATCAGACCCGATCACTTTAACACCACTGACAGAGACAGCCACAGGGGTTAGCGAACATAGCCAGAGTCAGTCTGTCTTCAGATAGGTGGGCTGCCTGTACGTGACTGATCGTATCTGCATGACCATAGTACAGTTGAAAGGTCCATAATTACAAATAGTCATGCAGTCGCTAGACGTCTCACAATATATCACTGTATATCAATGAATAGTGTTAAATGTGCACTCACTGTGTAGCTCATGCTAATGCTCCAGCTGCGTAGCGTCTCAGCTCATCCACATCCACATGCTTAAACTCAACATTTAAACTTTGGCTCATTACAAACTGTCGGTATTTTAAAGCTATTATAATGTGCTCATGTTGATGAGAGTCTAATATTTGCTTAGGACCCAGTTTATGTTGTTGTTGTGAAGCAGTATCATCGCTGTTTGGCTGGTTTTGTTTTCTACATTAAAGGAATTATTGACGGTCTTGTTGACAAGCATTTTTTGATCAGACAGTGCTGACATTCCTGTTATGAATTATCCCCCGGTTTCACAGACAAGGCTTAAGTCTAGTCCCAGACTAAAATGCATGTTTGAGCTGTTTTAACTGAAAGAAACTTGCACTGACATATATATTAAAATGTCAGTGCCATTGTTTTGTCTTAAGATGCACACCAGTAATGTTTTTTTTCTTCCCTAAGACACGTTTATAAAAGCCACTTAAATGCCCTAATTGAACTAGACCTAATCCTGGCTTAATCTAAACCCTGTCTGTGAAACCGGACCTATATGTCATATCTAGTGGTAATACCATGTTACTTTTGCTTTTTCTTTTTTTTGTGTGTTTACAGTTACATGTGTTGTGTTTACATTGTATTTTAGAGGTTCTCTACGGTAACTTTTGTGAAGGAAAACTCTTTCCCACAAGTTAAAGATTTTAGGGGCAAAATATATGATAAAGGATATTAGACTTTCTCTGAGAAACTTAATAAAACAATGTTAATATTTTTTTATTTTACTAGACAGGCGGCAAGGTCGAAAATTATAGCCTGTTGTGATGTATCTTGACCTTGTTCTACAGATACTATGGCTTGGTTTCACAGACAGGGCTTAGATTAAGCCAGGATTAGGCCTTAGTTCAAATAGGACATTTAAGTAGCTTTAATAAACATGCCTTAAAAAGAAAAACATTACTGGTGTTCATCTTGAGACAAAACAATGGCGCTGATATTTAAGATATATCAGTGCAAGTTGCTTTCATTTAAAAACATGCATTTTAGTCTGGGACTAGACTTAAGTCTTGTCCTTGAAACCGGGGGTATATATTATCTTGCCCTGTTATAATGCAGTATATACATCCTTATATTTGTTCTGGGTTCATAAAAGTATAGATTTTAATTTAGCTTTTAAAGTTAACAAGTGCTTTCCAATAATGTTCTGATGTTCAGTGAGGAGAACAGGGTATCATTGAGGAGTGTTTTGTAGGCTTTTGCTAAGATATTCACATGCAGGCTTTTTTTTTTTTTTTTTTTTTTGGAACAATCACTGATATCATGCTATCGAGATATTTTAGTCAGGTATCGTATCAAAGTCATAATATTGGTATCGTGACAACACTATTTCAGTAGCAAAGATATTTTATTAATACAGTCACAAGCAAGCATTGACAACAAGTTTCTGTGCTTCTGAGTTCTGAATATTGCTGTGCGTGCTGTGTGACAGTCTGTATGTGTGTGTATCACGTGTTTAAAAATATACATGTAACACAACAACTAATCATATTAATGAGAGCAGTAACAGTAAATGCACTATTGTTGATATAGCTCATCAGTGTAATATAAAAACTATGTTCAGATGAGTGAATGTGTGTTCTTCATACCTCGTACAAGTTAACATTTTGTGCTTTTGTTTTTGTTTATCATTTTTAATTTAGTCATTTAATTTCTGCTTTAAAATAATAAGCAATCAGTTGTTTTTAGGTTCAGAATGTATTTGAACCCTTTTTTGCTTCTAATGTACAGCATAGCCTACATCAGGTGTCGGGAACCTTTTTTGACCAAATTTTAAAATTTTTGGTTAATGAATTTTTTTTTCAAAAGAGCCACAGCATAAAATAATATATTTTAAAAAACTTTTTTTTTTTTCAATAGTAACTTTTTATTAGGTCCACAGACGACTAAAACAAACAAATATGCAACATATAATAAATAATTGAAATATGGAATTAATTGTGCAGGGCTTTCACTGTAAGTCTTCTTCAGAGTTCTGTGTGTGTACGAGAGTAAGTGAAGAACAACGGACAGTGCTTACGTCGTCTGTGTTAACCTGAATACTCGTCAAGTCTGACATTTTGACATATTTCTGTGTGCATCTGACCGTTTAGGCATGCAACCCGAAGAACCCGAAGAGGCTACTATGCTTGTCCGTGTTCCACTCAAAGTGCGCGCACAAAAACATCCTTTCAGTAGCGGATTCAGTTCTCTTTCTTTTTAATATCATCGCACTTTACTTTCTCATTCATCCATGTTTCTTTATTAATAACTTCAACAGTCCCCCCACTAAAATCTGCGCGGATTATCATACGAACATATATACCACACATTTATAAGACATAAAATGTCTCTGCGGCAAAAATGAAAATACCTCGTGAAATGTTTCGAAATGTCTCTTGGCAAAGCAGAGCACCAGATTCAATAAAAAGGTATGTTTAAGTCCAGTCACTTTTTATATACTTTTAAATTTTTGTTGCTGTTCTAAAAACCATTACCGTAAGCATTACCACAAACAAGCTGAAGCTACGCAGCTGCTTGAATCTGAGTGCAGGAGCTCTAGGTTACCACAGAAATGTAAGTGCTGTTGATTGCTGTCGTGACACTCGCGAACAGCGCTGAACACGCACTTTAGCCACTACAACTTGAAATATATATTATATATATTAATATATAATAATATATATTATTATATGTTGTTTGGAGTACAGCATTGGGCAAGGGCAATTTTTTTTAAATCCGATTAATCGAAAAAATAATCAACAGATTAATCGATTATCAAAATAATCGTTAGTTCCAGCCCTACATGGGGAGCTTGTGCAGGGCCCGATTCAAAAGTTGCAGGTCTAAAATTGGTTGACACCACCTTCTTTGATATGATAAAGTAAAGGCTGTAGAAATCCTTCTTCATCTTGGCTGGAGGGACAGCCTCTGTTGCATTCTTCGCCAATAGGACTGCAATTTCCGCAAGCAGGACAGGGACATTTTTGCCTGCCACAGAGGTAAAGAGAAAGCTGCTGAACGTGGGTGGGCGCCTGGTGAACTGAATCACGTTGCTGAGTCTGACTGTCCAGATGATCCAGCGTGGTGGGTTGGGAAGTGCTAACCAGGCCTCCAAACTCCGCAAGAATGGCACTAGAGGAACAGTCACTTTTGACCTACCTGTGGTAGGGAGGGCGAAGTGGAGCTTTGGCCGCCATGCTGGGAAGCCACACGGGTACCGCTGCCACTTGGGCAAGCGGCAGAACTTAAAGAAAATGAAACCAAAGATTCTACACCCGGTCCACCACTGGCCGAAGGAGTGGGGCATTCACCACCTCCTGGGAAAGAGCAGATCCTCTCACCTCTGGGTCACCAGTCTCAGAAACGCTTAAAGGCCTTCTTGGGGTCCTTAGCACTCACCTGACGAGAGGGCTGCATCACCTTCCTGTGGGTTGATGTGGCAGCCGCAGGGGGACGCCTTTAGGACCGAGCAGATGATGACCTTGGCGGCCTGTAATTGGTGGTGGAGTCACGCTGAGGGAGGATGACTGTATCTCTGCCGAGAACTGCTGGGCAAAGTGTCAACGAAGAGGCACTTTGTCAAACTCCCGATTCTCAGCAAGGTTAAGCCAGAGATGGCTCTCCAGGATCACCATGGTGGACATCGTCTGGCTGAGAGCCCGTGCCGTGACCTTCGCCGCTCGGATAACGAAGTCGATCACAGAGCACAGTTCCTGCCTTAATCCCGGCTCAGAACTATCCTCATGCAGCTCTTTTAGAGCTTTGACTTGATGGACCTTCAGGATGGCCATGGCATGCCCTGCGGAGTCAGCCTGTCCAGCAGCACTGTAAGCCTTCGCCGTTAGAGATAAATGCATAAATGCACCGCAACCGCATGCTCCACCTGTAGAACTTCCGTATATCCCCTGGCCATTCCACCGTCGAGGGTAGTGAGGGGGGAAGAGCTTGTGAAGCGGGGCCGAGCAGTGAAAGGTGCCCTTCTTGACTATGTCAGCTACTCATGCACTTCCGGGAAGAAAGGCACTGGGGCTGGGTGCGACTGTGAGTCAAGTTCTGAGCCAAGATACCAATCATCCTGGATAAGCATGGCTGCCAACTCTGCATCAGACTCAGACTGAGTTACTCACACCCGAGGTTGCGGAGTCCTGATGAGTCCTCAGCGTAAGGCATAAGCCCACCCTCCTATACTGCTATCGTCCTCATTGGGACCCCACACCGTCAAAGTCATCCGGGAACTCTACCGGGCCCAATGTGCAAGATGAGGAAAGGAAGGCCCGTGGGGATTGACCCAGCGGAAACACTCCTGTTGCCCTCGTATCGTCCTCAGCGCTAACCGTCGTGATTACAATGTTGCCATGGTCATGTTCTCGCAATGAGGACCTGTCTCAGCGTTGGTGATGAAATCCAAACACTTGAGATGGCGATCGTGACTGTCCAAGGCTGAAAGATATTGACCACATCTAGAAACACAGGCAGAAAGGCATCTTTAAAAAGATGCTCTCAATCTGTGTCTGCTCTTTTAGAGGAAAGCTGCTCTCTTATGTTGCACCCAGGGGAACTCTCTTTGTACTTATCAATGCACTTTTTGGAGACAGACCGCTGAAATGTGGCTTGACACTAGCAACTCGCTTCTTCCAGAGGTGAATGAAATGAGCTTGTGTAGAGATGACACTCGCTCAGCTTTGAAGAACAAATATGAATGAGTGATGCACGCCGTCTCCCTTTTATGTCCGTATGTCCGGGGAAGTGGCATGCAAAATCCACTCTCCAATTCTCATTGGTCTTTTCTCAAAGTTTCAGAAGTGTTTGGGGCTCCCCTAGTGTCAGTCATCGACAGAACGTCAAAGTGACCGACGGATAGGGAACAATGTTGGTCCTCACTCAAGTTTGTCCTCAGCTGCCTGTGAAGTTGGCCCTGATGTCTCCTGTTGGTGCAATGCCTGGCAGAACCTTATCTGAGAGGCGTGTGGCTCACTGGTGCATAGAGAGAAGCTGATTCCAGATTGCCACTAGATATGTGAAACCCAGACTGATGCAGTCTGTTTTCTGTTGAAGATTGCAGAGAAGCAAGGTTAAAGAGTTCTCTTTGAACAGAACAGTTTGGGAATCTCAAAGTCTCAAGCCCATGGAGGAATTATGATTAAGTAATTTACAAAGTGTTTCCTGTCAGCGGGTTTGTGTGCATCCAAACCCCTGTAACTTTATTTCTTATATGGAACACAAAAAGAGATGTTTTGTAGAATGTTCAGGCTGCTCTTTAAAATATTGAGATCAAATAATTGGCCTTATTTATTGGTCAAATTTTCTTCTGTGCAACATGAAACAAAAAGATATTTTGAAAAATGTCTTAGCATTTTGTCAGTACAAAGAAAGTCAGTGAGGTACAATGTTGTTTGGACTCCACTGATTTTCAAAATATCTTTTGTGATTCACAGAAGAAAGAAAATGACATGGGTTTGGGACAACATAAGGGTGAGGAAATGATGACAGAATTTTCATTTTTCAATCCCTTGTGAAAAAGAAAAGTGTTTTTGCCTGTAGTGTCTCGCTGTTGGCGTGTCATTATCGCGGTATTGCAATATTGCTGTTATCGTGACAGCCCTAGCAGTAAGCGATTTCTGAGAAACACTTAATATTTAAAAACAATCCAAACAAACACACTTCATTGCTCTGCCTCCAAAATGCACAAATATGCAATGCAAGAGTGGATGTCTCTTTATCATAACTGAAGCAAAGCAAAATAATGCTTCAATGACACAATTAAAAAAATGAATTGTTGGATTTACTTAAAAAAGCAGCATCAAGTGGTTCCACGCAACAATATTGAGTATTTTGCACAAATAACAATTTAGTTGAATGAACAAAAGAAATTCAAGTAAAGCTGACAAAATTTCTTTGAGTAAATACAAATCATTTTAATTTATCACTGTTACATAATATTTATATGTGCAGGTACCATAATAATGTTATAAAAGTTTATTACGTAAGGTGAATGCATTTATTGACTCAATTTACCTTATTAAATTAACTATTTGCTCTAGAAAATGCACTCAAAACAAAAAACAAAAAAACAAAACAAAACAAAAAAAAACTCATTGAACAAACTCTAACAAACCGAAACCCTATAAACATGCTCACAGCCTAAACACAGGCGCCACTCTTCTGCATAACGGTAACCACAAAAAACACTACAGAAACTCCTCTAAATGTCCAACATAACTGAACATTAAACACTAACATAAACGAACAACATCTTTCCCTTTACTGAAAAACATATAAAATAACACTTTAATCCCTAAATTTACTCTCCTAATGCAGTCCATTGTAAAGCATGCTGGGAACTATGGATCCACTGCCCAGTTAGTTGTCAACATTAATTTGTGCGTTTCATTCAGCAATGTTTTACAATTGAGTAAAACTAACAACAGTGAAAGTTCTTTTTTTTTTTTTTTTGAGTGTTCAAAACTGTCCTGTTACTATAGCTAACATTACAACAGCATATCTGGGTTCTGTGAAACTTAGCAAAACCAATGTTACTTGCATATAGATCAGAAACAACGCAATCTCTGCGTCCATTTTAAGCCCTTCCTGCTTCGGTATATAATATTAACGCCGGTCCTAAAGCTCTTGCCTGATCATAACCCTTCTTTTTCCGGTGATATTCCTCTGACCTTTTCTCTTTTGTAATATCTCAGTCATCTCTCTTTCTACAGTCTTTCCTCAAATCTCCCTCTTGCTCACTCTCTCTCCTCCCCCATCGTGAGAGTACTGCTGATTGGCTACAAGTATGTTGTGGTGCTCGGTCCGATCCACTTTCAACAGCGTTTCTCAGAAATCGCTTACTGCACCTTTAAATGTAAAATCAAAACACACTATAGTTAAAATTCTAATCACATACTTTACATCAACTTTAGTATGTTAGTCAACACATCAAAATAAGTGTGCTTTAAAACATGAGTCATGACTAAATTTATTGAAACATAATGATTTAAAATGTGCTTTAAAGTAAAACTTTTGATTTGACAATTACAAAGCGCACTTTTTAAAAGTGTACTTAAGTGTGTTAAGAAACATAGCCATGAATTTGTACTATATAATATAAAGATAGTAATATATAAGATATAATATAAGATAATATAAAATCATTCATATTATCTGCAAGTAGTTTTTATAAAACTATATTTGAAGTACACCACATGTGCACATTATGCAATTAAGCACACTTCTTTTTCACAAGAGATTTAAAAAACAAAACAAAACAAAACAAAAAAAACATGAAATTATCTTAAGATTAGTCCATATCATACTTTTTTAAAGCAAATTATCATCTTTTGTGATTCAAGGGAAAAAAAAAAAAAAAAGACTTTTGGGTAAACTATTGCTTAAAGCCTAACTTGACCAGATGATGTCCAAATTACAATTAGCCCTATACCTGCCAAGATGCACAGTCTAAGGCTATGTTCACACTGTCAGTCCAAATCCGATTATTTGGATTAAAATCTGATCTAAAATTATTGCCTGTCCACATTGTGTATTGCAACTGTTCAGATCCGATATGTGTGTCCCATGCTGCTCTTTCGTTTCCGGAATATCTGCATTGGTTTCTATGGCAATGACTTTGCGTTGGTAGGTATACACCAAAAACAACAACAACCGCAACCGCCGTGCTGGACTACTGCGTCTTATGATGCAGTGGTAGAAACTTAGGAGGCTGGTATGCATGGCTTTATTCCATGCTGTCATCTCCGCCGGTTTCAAAACATCTTCATTTATTTTGTCATTTTCTGCTTGTACGGCACTTTTCAACAACCCAACCTTGTTTCTGCAGCGACTTTCAGCATATTTTCTAAAACAACATCTGACGTTTTACTTTTTACGTAGCGTGAGAAAGTCATATAAACCACGTGAAATCTAATCAGAGCAGTCAGACTGAAACTGATTTCCAGAAATGTGATTTCAAACCACATATGAATGTAGCTCAAAACGGATTTGTAAAAATCACATTTCATAAGATTGTTTGCTGTTCACACTTGATACATTTGTACATATACTCACCGGCCACTTTATTAGGCACACCTGTTCAATTGCTCGTTAACACAAATATTTAATCATCCAATCACATGCCAGGAACTCAATGCATTTAGGCATGTAGACATGGTCAAGACGATCTGTTGAAGTTCAAATTGAGCATTAGAATGGGGAATAAAGGGGATTTCAGTGACTTTGAACGTGGCATGGTTTTTGGCTGGTCTGAGTATTTCAGAAACTGCTGATACACTGGGATTTTCATGCACAGCCATCTCATGAGAATGGTCCGATAAAGAGAAAATATCCAGTGAGCGGCAGTTCTGTAGGCGAAAATGCTTGGTTGATGCCATAGGTCAAAGGAGAATGGCCAGGCTGGTTTGAGCTGATAGAAAGGCAACAGTAACTCAAATAACAACCTGTTACAACCGAGGTCTGAAGAAGAGCATCTCTGAATGCACAACATGTCAAACCTTGAAGCAGATGGGCTACAGCATCAAAAAACCACACTGGGTGCTACTCCTGTAAGCTAAGAACATGAAACTGAGGCTACAATTCACACGGGCTCACCAAAATTGGACGATAAAAGATTGGAAAAATGTTGCCTTGTCTGATGAGTCTCGATTTCTGCTGCAATGTTCAGATTGTAGGGTCAGAAAGACTGAGCAGCTGTAATGAAGCCGACTAAGAATCAAAGTTTCTGTTTCACAGAACGTCACTTGTGGTTAATTCAGCTTTCTGAAAAGAATGCTTATGTTCTGTTGTTAGCTAATCTTATATTTTAAAGTGTAAAGGCTTTTAAAAATAGAGCCTCTGCATATAACTTTCTCTGATGCGTGGATAAACTTGAAACCTTATGAACTGTCATTAAGCATTTGCATAATCTGTAATTTGTATTGCCTTAAAAACTGCTGCTATTTGACTGATTTGTATCATCACATTCACCACTCAATTGAATCTCGACCAACTGTGAAGGTTAATGTTAATGAAAGCATTGGTAATCTGTATAAACGAGGCACTTGGCATGGCATCTTGTATATTATCAGACACAATTTGCCAGTTTTTCCCTTCATCAGAAGCCTTCATTGTGTTGCAAATGAAACCTATGTTACATTTAACCACGATGTACTTGCTAGTTAGGTACAAGGTGAGAGACATTCTCATTCTAGAGAGCATTTGATTGGACAAAAGTATTTGTTAGTCCAACTTGAGTCATCAATATTTTTGGACAGTTTTTGTCTAGAAAGAGAAAGCTTATCAATTTTAAATGCATGTATCAGGGTCAATGAAATATAAAATAGTTTTAAATATGTTTTTCAAGGTAAAACGTTTTTTTTTTTTTTTTACATTGTACAACCTTGTCATGTCATAAAAAGATTATATTTATATTTCAAGAGACTTATTGACCTTGACATACATAAATTTCACATGTCTGCAGGGGTCCTCTCTCTGATATAATTTTCTCTTTAATGTTTTTTTTCTCCTAGTTTCTTTATGTTGGTTGCAATTTATAAAAAAAAAAAAAAATCAAATATGAATTGACACTAAAGCAGTTTTGTTTCATTTCTTCCCCCAATAGAAGATTATGCCAAACTACTTCATATGGTTTTCTTGTTAAGAATTGTATTATTTTAATGAGGATATTTTTCTTAAATATGATTTCATATATTTATCACCCTGGCATTTTATTTTACTTTATTCCACCTTAATTTTGTATTATTAATACAGAAATTAACATACTCATCATAAGAGGCATTAAAGTCATTATGAATTGCATTAATCAATTGATTCTGATTTTTTTTTTTAAAAAAAGAGAAATCACATCATTGAACAATGAAAAGTTAATTTTTTGACTTTTAGTAGTACAGGATGGTTTCAAGGCTAATAGGCGTGAACTAAAATATACAAAACTCCAATTCTGTTTTATAAATATTATAAGATTTTATCAAATGTTTTAACTAATAATCACACTATTGGCTAATTGCTGTCCGAATGGTTTATCTACACAAGCTTCGAATCCCATTGGAAGTAATGTTTTAATAAAAAGCACCTTGTAATTACAATTAAATTGTGCAAATATTACATTAATAACATAGTAATGGGCATAACCAAACCCTTGCAATGTGAAGTCTCACATAAAGTGTTCTTTAAGAAGGCCTGAACCAGTTGCTTTCACTCTGATAGAACCCACTAGGGTGTTTACTGTGCTAATGCAGTATCCGCTCCGTTTTGCGCGGCCCCAATGTCCTCAGCCCCAGAGACCGGTACCATCAGTCTGCAATGTCACGCACAAGTGCTCACTCCAATTAGCATGTAGCGCTCCCACTCTCATTATGTTCTGCTGAATCAGGACCTCAATCAAACTACAGTCAGTATTGGAAAACGGACAGGTGGCTTTTCTAGCCTCTACGGGGCTTCTGCCTTCCTACGAACGAGGCAGAGCACTCTGCCTACAGTTTGATGTCAAAAGATGTGAATGACATGATAAGTAACTCTCTTTTCAAGGAAAAAATGAGCAGATGCTGGCTTGTTTATGTGGGGGTGTCTGACAAAATTGGCATAGAAGATTGAAAATCACAAGTCTCAAGAGCTATTCTGCAGCTTCAATCAAAAGTTGTTATATGTACACTGTTTGACTGCAGTGTGTTACTCCCATAACAGGAGCAGGTCACCCAAAAATGAAAATGAGTCATCATTTACTCAGACATATGTTGTGATTGTGAAATCTGTTTTGAAAGGTGGAATTTTGAAAAATATATGTTCTTCTTTCCATAAAATAAGAGTGAATGGAGATGGATGATGCTCTGCTCGAAAAATACATACAAAGCACCGAAGTATCCTAAATGATCCATACATCTTGTATGCTGTTCTCCGAGTTTTCTGAAGCTATTTAGTAACATTGTGTGGTGAAAATATCAAAATATAAACAAT
This sequence comes from Mylopharyngodon piceus, assembly GCA_039654765.1. NCBI lineage: Eukaryota > Metazoa > Chordata > Actinopteri > Cypriniformes > Xenocyprididae > Mylopharyngodon > Mylopharyngodon piceus. The sequence goes on from CM077450.1 coordinate 29,140,301, forward strand.
TCTGTAGCCCTTGAATCAAATACGGTGCCGTTTGACACACAAGAACTAATGATGTCCTCATATTGTTTGGCCTATTATTGCATACACAACTCTCTGAAGAGCTTCCAGAAGAGCTTGAATAACATTAAATTCATAAGACCATCGCTAGCCTAAATATCATCATACCATATTAAGCTAATGGTTACAGTAGCTGCTGTGATGTGATTTGATAAATGCTGAAAATTGTCTGGTCAGATGTAGAGCAGCTCCCTACTGTTCCTCCTGTGTCTGTTTAAATAAATGCATATACCCTGTTTTAAAACTCTGATATAACTTTGTTAACAGGGGTGTAAATTACTTAAGTAATTGGTTTTTTGAAAATAGGCTCATTTTCCAACTCCCCTAGAGTTAAACAGTTGAGTTTTACTGTTTTCGAATCCATTCAGCCGATCTCCGGGTCTGGCGGTAGCACTTTTAGCATAGCTTAGCAAAGTTCCTTGATTATTACGCCGGAATGAGAGTATAGTTCCTAGCCATATACTCTCATTCCGGCGTAATAATCAAGGAACTTTGCTGTCGTACCATGGGTGCAGCAGGCGCAAAGAGTCAAGTTTTTAATAGGAAAAATATCGAAACTCTTTGGTCATTTTTGAGCGAGATGCTAACAGTCTAATCACACTCAATGAACTATGCTAAGCTATGCTAAAAGTGCTACCGGACCCGGAGATCGGCTGAATGGATTCAAAAACGGTAAAACTCAACTGTTTAACTCTAGGGGAGTTGGAAAATGAGCCTATTTTCAAAAAAAAAATTGGAGTGTTCCTTTAAAGTGTTCCACTTGACATTTGACTTGACATTTGATATTCAACAGTGCTTTGATCTACCTGCATTGACACTATTCTTTAAGAGCTGCTGTGCAGCCAAATAATGTACCAGTTATCAATGTAAAGCTGCTTTGACACAATCTACATTGTAAAAAGCGCTATATAAATAAAGGTGACTTGACTTGACTAAAGGGTTAGTTCACCCAAAAATGAAGTTTCTGTCATTAATTACTCACCCTCATGTTGTTCCAAACGTGTAAGACCTTTATTTATCTTAGGAACAAAAATTAAGATATTTTTGATGAAATCCGAGAGGTTTTTTATCTCCCATAGAAAGCAACAAAATGACCACATTCAAGGTCCAGAGAAGTAGTAAAGACATGTTAAAATAGTCAACGTGACTACAGAGGTTCAACCTTAATGTTATGAAGCGACGAGAATACTTTTTGTTTGCAAAAACGAAACAAAAGTAACAACTTTATTCAACAATTTTTCTCCTACGCAGTGAACGTGGTTCAGAGTTTCCGTGTTTATGTCAGAACGCCGGCTCAGTATTGGCCGACGCTGTTCACGTGAGCACTACGGCGCATCCGTGTGATGCTGACACAGGAGCCGGCCAATAATGAGTTGGCGTTCTGACGTACAACACGAAAGCTCTGCACTGCATTCACTGCATTTTGTATTTGCGCACAAAAATATTATCGTCGCTTCATAATATTAAGGTTGATCCACTGTAGTAACATTGACTATTTTAACGATGTCTTTACTTTATTTCTTTGGACCTTGAATGTGGTAATTTTGCTGCTTTCTGTGGGAGATAAAAAACCTCTCGGATTTCATCAAAAATATCTTAATTTGTGTTCTGAAGATGAACGAAGGTCTTGTGGGTTTGGAACGACATGAAGGTGAGTAATTAATGACAGAAATTTCATTTTTTGGTGAACTAACCCTTTAAGTGTTATTAACAAGTAAGATAAAGGGTTTAAAAACAGTACTGTAAATCTTGTAATTGAGTTTTGTCTGTAAGGGTAGTGTTTAAATGCACAGCTACCTGACAAATATAATATTTTTTATTTATTTATTTATTTTTTTAAAAAATATATAAAATACAGTTATCCCTCTGCGCCAGGAAGATCCGTTTAGATCCGCTCTGATGGATAGATCCATTTAGATCTGCTCTGATGGATAGATGCGTTTAGATCTGCTTTGATGGACAACAAAGTTGAGCAGAGTTATCCCTGGATGGAACTCTGAAAAGAGTTAGCTAGGAAGATTTGTCTGTAAGGTTACTGTTTAAACGCACAGCTACCTGACAAATATTCTGACTGAAACTCCCAGCCAAACGACATTTAATTAAAATGTCCACTTAATCTTTAATATTTGGCCACTTTATGATAGAAATGCTACACCCACTGTAATTTATTGAACAAGAACATGTGGACATCAAAACATGCAAACTCAGAGCGAGGGTTTAAACTTTTACATTTATTCATTTTGCAAAACTTTTATTTTGAAATTGCAAAGAACAACAATTCTCATCTTTAAAAATTCTCCTGTGTTGGCGTAGGTTTAAAAACGATTTATGTTACAAATCTGCCGCACGTTGCATTCCCAGATGAATGTTATAAGCAACCTAAACTCACAGCATATGGAGAGATAGTTTGTTAGCTGAGTTGCTGAGACATGCTCCACACATGTAAATGATAATAGTGCCACACTTCACAATGAAACATAAAGTCAGAGTTTATATGCGTTCCCAAATGCACGTTGTTGGAAACCCAAACAAACAGCAAGGTTTTATCGCAGAGACCGCTTTTCTCCTCGACAAGAAATATCGCCACGTTTTAATATCGTGAGATCTCGTCACACCCCTATTTTTTACTTCTAAATACTTAAAGGAACACTCCATTTTTTTTGAAAATAGACTCATTTTCCAACTCCCCTAGAGTTAAACAGTTGAGTTTTACCGTTTTCGAATCCATTTAGCCGATCTCCGGGTCTGGCGGTACCACTTTTAGCATAGCTTAGCATAGTTCATTGAATCTGATTAGACCGTTAGCATCTCGCTCAAAAATGACCAAAGAGTTTCGATATTTTTCCTATTTAAAACTTGACTCTTCTGTAGTTAAATCGTGTACTAAGACCGACGGAAAATGAAAAGTTGTGATTTTCTAGGCCGATATGGTTAGGAACTATACTCTCATTCTGGCGTAATAATCAAGGAACTTTGCTGCCATGCCATGGGTGCAGCAGGCGCAATGATATTACGCAGCGCATGTGACCCCCTGCTTGCACAGGGAGCGTGCCTTGCAACCATGGAAACGTTTGTGAGAGACGCTGCGAAATATCATTGCGCCTGCTGCACCCATGGTACGGCAGCAAAGTTCCTTGATTATTACGCCGGAATGAGAGTATAGTTCCTAGCCATATCGGCCTAGAAAATCGCAACTTTTCATTTTCCGTCGGTCTTAGTACACAGTGTAACTACAGAAGAGTCAAGTTTTTAATCAGAAAAATATCGAAACTCTTTGGTCAGTTTTGAGTGAGATGCTAACGGTCTAATCAGATTCAATGAACTATGCTAAGCTATGCTAAAAGTGGTACCGCCAGACCCGGAGATCGGCTGAATGGATTCGAAAACGGTAAAACTCAACAGTTTAACTCTAGGGGAGTTGGAAAATGAGCTTTTTCAAAAAAAGTGGAGTGTTCCTTTAAGTACAATAATTTAACACTTAAATTTTTCAACACACTCTCCTAGCCATTCATAACTACTTTACGTTTTGGTGAATTGGTAGAAAATTCGTATGAATGTACACAATCTCATTCATATGTTTTCGTACATGTTTTTTGCTTAAACCCCACTGAGGGTGAGGTTTAGGTTTAGGGGTGGACCTTCATGCTTAGTTTTTTTTTTTTTTTTTTTTCTTCTGAAAATTGTTGTAATGTTATGTAAATGTTTCCCACATTTACTCAACTAACTTAACTCAATTATAAATCAATTTCTCAATATGAAATTTAAGACCAGCTGAGATATGGTCCATCTTTCTTCTCTTTTAAAAAAAAAAAAAAAAAAAGCATTGATTTTATGTCACAGCCATGAACCATGATTTGCTACTTGCTAGCAGGTGCTATCAGGACATTTGCATTCCAGAGAACATTTGATCGGACAACTATTTGCATACGCTTCTGCAAACAAGATAAGTCATAAATATTTTTGCACCATTTGCCCAGATGACAAAAACTGTACATTTTAAATACTTACGTCTCCAAAAAGTTTATTTTGTAAACTTTTAGGAGTGCACTAGCTTAAAATGACCTCGAAAATAAAAGACATGGACTAAAACCCACTAAATCCCCATTTTATTTCATGGCTTTCTTAAGTCTATTGTTAAAAATGTGGCTTGTTCCTGCACTGTTGGATAATTAGTTTTTTGGGAGTGCAGGCTCAGGGTTGTGGGTGATGTGCTATTGCAGGGATTCAGGCTAATCCATGCAGTGTTCTGGAAAGATCCAGAACCCCCATTTACAGTTTTAATTTCAGACAGAATCACGTTATATCATACCATTTGAGATCGGCCCAAATCTCCTGATGAAAGAGAGGCGAAATGGGCCTGTTCGACTTTGAATGAATTTCATTTAATTTGATAGTTTATACCGCTAGTTCACTGCCCTGCTTAAATATTTGAAATGGTGTCATTTGTGTCACTCTAAGAGATATTTGCATATGGATGTAATTCTCATTCTGAATTAAAAGTATTATTTGCATAGTAATCACTGTCACTTTTCGTCTTCTTGCAGTATGTACCGCTTGCGGGCACTGACGGCTGCCACCGTCGGGATGGTGCAGTTGTCAAGAAGGCATCACACTGGTGCCTTCCGTTCCCATCAGCGGCGTAGACTGATGTTGGCCGCCCTGGCGGGGGTGACGGGCATCTCAGCCAGCGCTGGACTATTGTGGACAAGGTATGGACCACTGTGGACACCTATCTCACACATACTTGTCCACTGATATGTTGGGATGTATGATATATCGACCACCATATCGGTATCGGCCAGTGTATGTTCATTTTTAATGTTATCGTTTTCAAACCGATAAGAAAATTTGGCCGATATATAAAGCCCATAAATAATGGATTATTTTGGAATCTCTTCAAAAAGGAAAATTTAGCTAAAGATACAGTTAAATGCCCCTTTTTACAAGATATAATGGCTCTTTTCCACTGCATGGTACATTTCGGTACGGCTCGATACGGCTCACTTTTTGGCGCTTTTCCACTGAATGGGATGGCTCGGTATGGAACGGTACGGCTCGCTTAAATAATACCACCTCGGTTGAGGTTCCAAGCGAGCTGTACCGATACTAAATGTGATGTGTAAACACTGCAGATCACTGATTGGTCAGAGAGAATCGTCACTACCAGCAGCTATCATTGGATTTGAAACACGAGACACCAAACCCGCTAGATTTAAATAGTCAGTAACAGCCTAAATCTAATTAGGCACTGACTAGCACGTAACTTAGTTTAAGTTCACTTGTGCATTCGTGTCATTTTGTGCAGATAATAGTTGTAATATTATGTTTATGTTGAATAATTATCTGATTAATCTCATATAGGATGCGTTTGCTTCAGTGTACAACGCATAATAATGCATCAATGTTTTTCAAAAACATTGATGCATTATTAATAATAACTAGCACTTTTATTTTTCTCATATTATTTTCATCAACAATATTGTTTTAATAAAATCATTTCATTATTGTCTGTGCCGGAGGCTTTTCCGTTATTTCTCCATGGCACATGCATTTTGATTCTTTATATGCAAGTAATGTTGTCCAATGTCTTGTTTGCATTATTTAGGCATTGTTTTATTTATTTGTAAGACAATAGATTATTTTTTTTTATAAAGTTTTCCATAGGAGTGTAAAATTAATTTTAAAATGTACACTGGTTCAAACTAGGCTACAGTACTGTATATGTTTGATTTATGGTGAAGTGCTTGGGACATGGCTTTTAATGGTGATACTTTTGTTTTTGTAATCAGGCTTTCAAAAACTAATATAAAAATTTGGAATTAGATTTAGATTTATTGGCCAGTATATCGGATATCGGCTTTCAAATATAAAGAATTATCGTATCGGCCAAAATTTTAATATTAGTGCATCCCTACTGATATGGTGTGTTAAAAGTCAAATACAGCATTGTAACGTGTAAAGCCAGGGGTATACTTCATTTACCGTGTTCCGCTCCGTCTCACGCACAGTTGAGTGTGGGCGCCTTTCAGAGTATACTCCTATAACCATAAACGCGGGAAGACCTGGGCTGCGTTCCACTCCAGTTTTAGACACTCACTCGTGAACTTCCCTAAGCACTTCCCCTCGGGGGAATCCCTGGCGCCATTTTGAAGTGCGTTCCACTTCGTAAAGTGGACGAGGCAAGTTTATATGGACAGACCCTCGCTCCCTCGATTTTGACCGAGGGAGCTAGTCTACTTCATATGTACACTTCAGGCAGCTCCATATACCACAATACAACACGATTGTGACGTCACCGCATATCGCGTTTAATTTACCCCACCACAAACTCTATGATATATTAATTTCTTTTTTTTAAATATTTAATACACATATATACATATAGAATGCTGCATTAAACAATTTCGTAAGGGAAAAAATTAAATAATAAATCAGCTCCATAGCGGATTCCAAGTGATCAAGGGCTTAGGACGTTCCAATTCAGCCCATTGCAAAGGTTCCGCCAGTAGTGGGCACTCATGCAACGTAAGCAATGACGTACACCCGAGTCAACAAGACTGAGGGAAGTTAGCGAGGGAAGGGCATGAAAAAAACGAACTGGAACGCAGCCCTGGACTAGCAGACTTTGTTCTCAAGCGCTCAATTCACTCACACATGCGCTGTTGCGCACACAAAAATTGGGCTGCACGTGGACAGTGTGCGCTGATGTCTGTGGACCCTCCTATTAATGCCGAAAATTACGTCACACGGACAGTGCGTGGACCGTCGCGGAATGTTGACAGCCGAAGTATACTTTTGGCTTACAGAGTTACATCAATTTTTATTGAGGTGCTTCAGTGTTGCTTTTTGTTTTTGTGATTGGAGTTACATAAAACACTTTTAAAAAATGTGATTGTGTAACGTCTGTGCCAGTAGCAGCACTAAATGGAATTAGAGAAATAGTGAAATGGCAAAATAACAGGTTTCCCAACCACTCCTACCACCACTTTCGCCCAACCTCTCGTCTGCCTCTTGTCGACCAGTGCTAAAATGGCCCCAAACTCACAACTTATAGGTGACTTTCATGACTGTTAAATTTAGATTAATACAATATATTTTTTGTAAATCAGCATGAATTAAAGGGTTAGTTCACCCAAAAATGAAATTTCTGTCATTAATTACTTACCCTCATGTCATTAATTACTCACCTCAAACCCGTAAGACCTTCATTCATCTTCGGAGCACAAATTAAGATATTTTTGATGAAGTTCGAGAGGTTTCTGATCTCCATATACACATCAATGTCATTCCAAATTTCAAGTCCCAAAAAGGTAGTAAAGACATCGTTAAAATAGTCCATGTGACTTCAGTGGTTCAACCTTAATGTTATAAAGCGACTAGAATACTTTTTGTGCGCAAAAACAAAACAAAAATAACGACTTTATTCACCAATTTCTACAACACATGGACTATTTTAACGATGTCTTTACTACCTTTCTGGGCCTTGAAATTTGGAATGACATTGCTGTGTATAGGGAGATCAGAAACCTCTCGGATTTCATCAAAAACATCTTAATTTGTGTTCCAAAGATGAACGAAGCTCTTACTGGTTTGAAACGACACGAGGGTGAGTAATTAATGACAGAAATTTCATTTTTGGGTGAACTAAAGAGAGTGCAGCAAATACAACCATAATGTATGAATACTTCACAATTTAAATGTACTATTTTTCACATTACTGTAATTAGGGTGGGAGATGTTGAATGTGCTAAAACGTCATGCGCTAGAAAATAGGCTTCTTTTTTTCTTTTGATTTGGGGCTGAAAATACGTAGGAATGCATGAAATATTGGGCCTGTTTACACCTGGTCAGTTCATGCGTTTTTACTAATCGAATAGCCATCTGATTTGTTAAAACGGTTCCATTTACACTTGTCTCCGCAAAGCGAATATAAATACGTTCTTCAATTCTTCAGTTCACGTCAACGAATTATTTATCATCAGCTATTTTCAAGATCAAAGACCACAATAGGAGAAAGAGTGGCAGTTTAGTTTAAGAATTTTAATATTAGCCAATAATCTGTTATCAGCCATACCATAGATTTATCAGTATAGGCCATAATATTAATATTTGGAACATCCAACAAAATCTGACTGTAAAATGTTCATTATTTAGTGAGATTCACCAGTTTTTGGGGAAGTCTCCCTATAAATGGCTAACGTATAGGTATATTAAACTGGGATAGGAGAAAGTGTTGTAATATGAAAAAATGACACATTTCATCTTTAACACAAGTGTCCTTATATAGAGTCCATATCTGCAGAGATTCATCTGCAGTCTGGGTGAAGGCCAGACCAGTGCAGGGTGTGTGTTTGAATAGAGGAACTGATATGTCAGCAAAATAGAGAAATGCATCTGGGACGTGATCTATAGAATGAAGGAGTTATGGGACAAGGTGGCATTTCAGTTCTCAGTCTGTGCAGTCATTTTCCCTGTGTCACATTATATTGAATTATTGAACACACCTTCAAACACATGTCCCATCAACACAACGGCAGGCCTTTTTTCAATTACTGCTTTGTGTCCTGAAGATATTGACCTCCTAGTCACTCTTCACTGACTTTTAGTATGAGGCGCACATCTAGAGTTACACACACAGACAGCTTGACAACATTGGTTCCCATGTGTAATGGTGAGTAAACTAGATTTTTAAATTTTTGATGAAAATATGAGAGGTGTTTGCCTAAGCAAAACTCAAAACCATGTCATGGTGTTGCTATGCAGTTGCTAAGGTGTTCAGAGTGGTTTTTAGCACATTGCTGTGGTTGCTAGGGTATTCTGGGTTAGTGCTATCTGGCCTAATGCCTTGGACACACTTAACGACTAGCTAAAACATACTAAGACTGAGCTCAACACACAAAGACTGTTTCCTTCGACTGAAGCCGATTTAAATGCTTACACACGGAATTTAAACAAACACCGACTGAATGCAACTGGCTCTGACTCGGCGCATTTGGGCATGATCAGTCGTAAGTATCAAATTACATTCATAATCGGCCTTACAATCGTTAAGTGTGTCCCCGGCTTAAGTCAAAAGTGCTTATCTAGATATGGTTTGGGTTCCTCCTTCAGTATAATCAATATTTTTTTTTATATCATCTGCCAGAAGTTGTAAGTGTGATTGCTTAAAAGGAATGATACAAGGACACATGATAAAAAAACTGTGCACAGTTTGCTAGATTAAGGATTAAGGCCTTAGATTAAGGCACAGTTTGCTAGATTAAAGGGGACATATCATGAAAATCTGACTTTTTCCATGTTTAAGTGCTATAATCGAGTCCCTGGTGCATCTACCAACCCAGAAAGCCTGAAAAAGGACAACGCAGTAACTTTGTATTGGCAAGCCTTTCTCTGCAAGCATGTGAAAAAACGAGCAGCTTAGATTTCGCTCCCCTAGTGACGTAGGAAAGGGATCTTATTATAATATTACCGCCCCTTAATCTGCACGTTTCCACCCACGGCGCCGTCATATTGTTTTCGCAAGCGAAAACGGTGTACCAGTTCTAAGGCCATGGCAAAAGTTCGAGCAAAGCATGCTAACTGTTCTGTCGTTGGCTGCACAGACGAGCACAGAACACTATTTAGTGTCTCGTTAGCTTGGATAGCCTGAAAGTTGACCCTGGCAAGCTCGATTGCTAAAAAAGGAGCATTTCTGTCTGAGTGGTATTTTGGAAAATATATTAAACTAGAGTTGTCAGAAGTACTGACTTCGGTACCACTCGGTACTGAAATTTAAAAAAAGTGTCTCTTTGAGCGCTGTTGAGTGGATTCGTAAACACCTCTGATTGGCCATTGTGTTCACGGCTCATCGGATATGTCTGTGATTGGCTACAATGATCAACGCACGGGAGCGTTTGAAAGCACACGGAAGTGTTTGAATTTGAAAGCGGGACCGGGAGCACGGGAGCGTTTGAAAGCAGGCACCTGCTTTCAAACGCTCCCGTGTGTATATGTGTAAGCGCTCGGTGAAGAGCATCACTGATGACTATTTACAACGTTTTTAAAGCGTTGATCATTGAAGCCAATCACAGACATATCTGATGAGCCGTGAATACAATGGCCAATCAGAGGTTTATGAATCCGCTCAACAGCGCTCAAAGCGTCACATTTTTAAAATTTCAAATGGTCTAATATAGTTGCTGTGAATGGTCTAATATAGTTGTCAAAAGTACCAACTTGGTACCGAAGTCGGTACTTTTGACAACTATATTAGACCATTCACAGCATTTGATAGCAATCATAAACATTAGCTTGGTGTGTATGGCTCTGTTTGGCAAACAGGTACGCTGTATAGTGGGCGTCCATACGGGTTTTGCGCAAAAGATTAACATGACGGCACATGCTAGTCCATGAGTTGAATCAATTCCACAGCAACTACATAAATTTATCCACTAACCATTCAGAAAAGTCCAGTTGCATTCTAAAAGTTGTAACTTTTTCCTGAGTCTCTGTCCGAATACAGTTTGAACAATGTAAGGCTGAACACCGTTACTGACAATTGTCATTTTGACTGTGTGAGATTCTCCAGCTTTGTTGTTGCCAGGCTGTTATTGAAAATAAGAACCTGTTCTTAATGACTTGCCTGGTTAAATAAAGATTAAAGTCCCTGTAAAGCCATATTAAAGTATGTGTTCTGAGTTTGTCACACCACAGAAAAATGTGTTCTTAACCACCCAGCCAAATTTGAATGATTAAAAAAAAATCGCCAAGTAAATGAAATAAGTTAATAAAATCATGAAAAAATACGCAGTATTCTCTGCTCTCAAACGCTGGGGGGCGTGTCCGCTGTCTGCGTTGAAACCACGCCCACTCGCGAGAGCTGGCGTCTCAACTTACTATGAGTCAAACATACTGATGCATATAAACAAAAGAATCACGTTAGAGGGTTGCAAAATTTAGTAGTTACTGTGGACTACCTTCTAATTAAAACATAAGCACACAAGGCAACTTACACTCATTGGTGGGCACGTATTGCCGACTGTTGTCGACAGATGTCGGCGCAGCGAGACGGGAGGATGAAGGCCGGGACGGGAGAGACTCTGTCCGGCCCCATATCATCGGTTGTCGGTGGGACGGGAGGATGAAGGCCGAGGCGGGAGATAGTCTGTTCAGCCCCATTCACCAATAACAGCGGATTATCAGTGAATCCCAGTTGTCTCTGATGAAAGTTTGTAAAACTATTCGGTGTAAAATGATCACTGCAGAGACAAAATTAATTTACCCCTTCTTCATATCATCAGCTGTTTTGTATATTATCGCAACCAGGTAATATGCATTTGCGCGACAAAGGCATTACTAGCTAGCAAAATGTAGGCAGTATAACTAACGGTAATGACATTCGAGATTGAGCGGGCGAGACGCTGTAATGTTAGAGGCGGCGCCATGCTCTGTGCATCATCGACAGTTATATAGTGTTAGGGGTGGGGCCATGCTCGGGGGCTCCGGTGCGTCATCGAGCCCCCGTTTTACCTCCACCCAAAAAATTCTGAACACAGAATTGGTGAAAAACTGTTTAACGCTCTAACTTCACAATTCAGTATTACATAGTTCACAGTCTTTGTAATGTGTTTCAGCAATACATTTGTAACATTTATAATGTGTTTAGAAACAATTCTCAGAATTGACTTTATAGGGACTTTAAATTAAATGAAATGTTGTTGAGCAACCGAAGCGCGAGCTGTTAAATCTCCGCCCTCTTCTGGAAAGCGGACCGGGAGCAGCAGCTCATTTGCATTTAAAGGGACACGCAAAAACGGCATGTTTTTGCTCACACCCAAATAGGGAGTATGGGGTCTCTGCAAAACAAAAGTGGGTTTTTCTAATATTAAAATGATTTCTGAAGGATCATGTGACACTGAAGACTGGAGTAATGATGCTGAAAATTCAGCTTACAAGAATAAATTACATTTTAAAATAGAAAACAGTTCAACAAAACAGTTTCATTTGTAATATTTCACAGTATTGCTGTTTTGACTGTATTTTTGATCAAATAGAGACCATTTAAAAAAGAAAAACATTTAAAAAATCTATACATCCGACAATGTACAGTATTACTACTGTATACTTTTCAGTGTGACTGATCTGTGTTCTCTCTCCTGATTGGCAGAGCATATGCGGAGGCGGGGTCTTCAGTCAAGCATGAGGAGCAGATGCAGGAGGAGGAGCCTCTGAATGATGTGGTGGAGGAGGCGGTGTCAGACGGCACTCTTGAGTCGAGTAGCGGGGAGGAGGAAGATGAGGCGGGCTCAGAAGGGAAGAAAAAGAAACAGAGAATCGGCTTCCGTGACCGCAAGGTGATCAATGCACGTGCACATCATCTCAATCGCATCATGATGAGGTCAGTGTGTGTCATCCAGCCATTATCTGATGATCCGTCTGGCTTCACCATGTGCAGATGAAACATGGAGCCGTCATGTCTAATCAACATGCAAATCCACAGTCATAAAGTCAACCTGCATATATCTGAATTGGGTTTCATCTGAAATGCCGGCAGTGGGAATGGAACAGAGCGACAATAGCAGAGTTAATGAATTGCAGCTGACTTTAACTGTGGAGAAAATGTGATATTAAAGCAGCATCTGGGATAAGCAGGTGTGGGACTTAACGATTAAAGGGAAAAAGTAGAAAGGATGAGAGAAATAGGGAAATTGAATTCTCGGTAGTTGATTTGTTTCATTTTAAAGGGGCACATAATAGAAAACAGACTTTTCTTAATAGAGTTCGATGTTCTAAGTGAACATAATAAATTTCACAATCAGTGTCAGTAGGAAAGCTAAAACAAACTTCATATTTGACAGTTCTCAATATCAGCAGACTTTGCACACGCACACACACACACACACACACACACATATATATATATATATATATATATATATATAAACAAAGATACATTTATATGCGATATCATTTTAAATCTAAGTAAGAGTGTTCACACTGTATAGATTACAGTCCATCAGAGAACGTTGTGAATCCATTGATATTAATAGGAATTGTGCGCTGTAAATACGAGGGAACGCGCATCTCTCTGTGGTCCAATTCACTGTATTCCCACCTAATTTAAATTCAGAACTCCTGTTTCCACGGCCTCATAAACAAGCTCACGCATTCTTTTCTGTAAAAGATAATTTAGAGCATGTTAGTGTAAAGTGAAGAGAAATATAAAACTACTCATTTAAAAATGTAAATTATTGTTTATTCTAGAATATACATATCAGATATTTAAGTATTTTGAGAGTGTAGGGAGACTGACTTGATTACGCCATTTTCGGTGCTTCATGGGAGTGGGCAGAGCTAAAGAGCTCTTTTGGCTTGATTTGCTTGTTTCGACTCTCTGATTGGTGGAATTTTCTGTACAGCAGCATGGGTAATGTCGTTTTTCAACACGAATTTTGCTCTTAAACACGATTATTTTAAAACTAAGTTGAAATAATGCAGGCTAATGGTTTCAACAGAAGCAAATACTATCGATTAACAACCTCGTAGCTCACAGGGCTGTCTTTAAGTTATTGTTAAAAATCTATGTCCCTAATGTAGAATGAATGGAGTTTTTACTTCTGGAGCCTGACTTTTGCGCTCTATTGCAAACCATAATGTTCCAAAGTCCCAATCTACATTTATTTTTTCATTCGAGAAGTTGTTTCGCTTGGATGTATGTCACAATAGGGAAGAAAAGATGATCACAACTTCCGTTTCCTGCCGACTTTTATTCAAAAAGTGAAATGCAAAAAAAAAACAACAACAAAAAAACAAAAAGCAGTGAATCAGTGAGGTTTGTTTTTGCATATCACGCAAGCATGTTTGAGCTTCCACAAGAACCAGTTTGGTTAAATTTCTTGTGTCAGGCAAGTATGGTTGTGATTCCATTGATCATATTTTATGTGCTCTATTTATGTGCGTTGATCAATGTTTATATCGAATAAAATTTCAAATTAAGTATGTTCATTATGTTCATTATTATGTTCATTTGGATTAAACCGCTCGATTCATATAGATTATGTTTGCTATGTCTTCATGTGTGTTTCGAGGATTGACAAAAGGCTGGTTTGGAACCATATAAAGGTGAGTAAATGATGACAGAAAAATAGCAAAAAAGCCTGTACCAGTTCTTTGTACAAGAAAATTTGACTTCATAATTGGATATTACAAGACTGTAGAACATATTCCCTTAAAACAGATGCTATACTGTAGGACACTTTCAAAGTCAGAGAGGAACCCCCTCGAACAATCAGAATTGTCCAGTAGTGCCACAGTTATTTGTGTTTGCTAAATGTTTTGTAGATACATGTTTCTTTATTTTGATTGTGCCGTATGCTGTAAAGCAATATTTAGGGCCTGCTGAAGCTGGATCTATTCATCACCATAATTGGCTTTGGTTTTTTTTTTTTATACATCTTTGTAGATCATGGCTGTTCACTGATTGAATTTCTCGACTTGGTTACTCAGGTGATGTTTTGTGGGTGTTTTTTTTTTGTGTGTGTGTGTGTTTAAAAAAGGAGAGAATTTGTCAGGATGATTTATTTTTGCTACTCTGTGTCCTAAAATAGCAAGATGCGGCAGCAGCAGTGGATCAGACATTTTTGTTTAGAACCTAATCATCATATTTTATTATAAGCAGAGGAAAAGGGAGAGAGTGTAGGTATTCTCCGAAATATGGATCCAGTATTAAAATAAACAGCATACATCAAACCAGCAGCACATTAAAAGTGAAGTTGATTTGCTGTAGGATGGTGGGACTCTGCCTTTGATGGATGAGGCCATTCATCATGTAGCGGGGTACATTAAATGGCTGTCTCTGTTTACACGAGCACTGTCCTCCAGGCCAGGTTTCTGACCAATAGGCCTCATTCATGAAATGCAAACAAAACTAATTTCTGTGTAGATAATTTGTGGACTAGGCGATATAACCATACACATGTGCAACAGCAGAAATGGCTGAGCGGAGTTGTTGCATTACTGCCATATCTAGGGCAGTGCGATATGGACAAAAAAAAAAAATACAGTCGCGATTTCGATTTTAATCATGATTTTGAAACAATATTTCCTCACACACATACGTACTTGTCTGTATCATTTTTTGGAAGCCGGCTTTATTGACAATATTTTGCAGGCACCATATCTTTGCATAAATTATAAGTGATGGCATCAAGTATTTATTTATGCCTTTTTTAACTCTTTTTGTATGTTGTGTAGTTTGCAAATGCCTGTATTATTGATTTTTGTTCACCTGGTTCGGAATGTGCCTTTGTTTTTCTAAGTAAACGCGCTGGGGCTCGTCAACTGGTGGCCCGCAGGCCAAATCCGGCCCGCCAATCATCTTCATCCCACGGCATCCCAATCTCCCTCCTCCTCTTTTGGTTAGATACGTGGCCGCAGTGGCGCCTGCAGCTGTATGGCTATATATGCCCTGAGAAACGTTTTCCGTGCGAATATTTCAGCAGTTATTATGTGTGTTCCGTATTTCTGTCGACTGAACCAGCGATACCTATCATTTGTGAATGAATCATTCTTTTGTCTCGATTCTTTCTTTTCCGTGAATTGGCCAAACGCGCTTGCCCAATGATCTGAAACGATCTGGATTCGTTCGGACCGCTCTGTTACTGAATCATCTTAAGTTGTTTCTCGGTCAGTAACAACAAATAGGCCTACAGAACAAATAGCGCTGTTTTCAGGCATTTCACTAGTTTACTTTGAACTACGCAGCACGGCATACTCAACTTTTTGATTTGATAATCTGGCCCTCGAATGAAACTACTTGAAGAGCCCTGCGCTAGACAGACTGTAACGTGTGTACTCTGTTTCATTGTGTTTTTGGTTCTGTCATGTTTGCCCCATCATTTAACCTAGTTTTCCTGAGTTGTCTGATTAGTCATTATGTTCACCTGTCTTCTATTAAAGGGATAATTCACCCAAAAATGAAATTTCTGTCATTAATTACTCACCCTCATGTTGTTCCAAACCCGTAAGACCTTCGTTCATCTTCTGAACACAAATTTAGATATTTTTGATGAAATCCGAGAGCTGTCTGACAGCAATTTAACCACCACTTTCAAGGTCCAGAAAGGTATTAAAGACATCATTAAAGGGGTGGTTCATTGCAATTTCACTTTAGTTAGTGTGTAATGTTGCTGCTTGAGCATAAACAGTATCTTCAAAGTTACAGTGCTGAAAGTTCAATGCAAACGGAGATATTGTCTTTTAAAGTTATGGCAGTTTAATGCCTACAAAAACGACCGGTTTGGACTACAACGAGCTTCTTCCCGGGTTGGTGACATCATAAACCCTGCAATTAACATAAACACTGCCCCCGGGAACATGCAACAAAGTGGGCGAGGCCATGTCGCGTACATACAAGTCTTCTTCCTAGGGACGCTGGAGTTCGGGAACAATGTTTAAAATTTAAGTTTAATTCTGTTCCTGACAATTATAATGCTAATTTAGCTGTCTGTGCTGCACATTTTACGGAAGACAGCTTCCAGAATCTACACGAGTTCAATGCTGGATTTGCACAAAGGCTATTACTGAAAGATGGAGCAGTTCCTACTTTAAAAGCAGAAGCTGCTGTTTATGGGCCCCAACCTGTACTGTAAGTGTGTTTTATTTTTTTATAAAGTTATATAGTTTCTAGGACGTAAACAAAGACCAACGCCTTTTTGCTTCGCTAGCCACTTAGCTAAATTCTATTTCATACTTCTCCAACAAATGCCTACAAACACCAACAAACTTCTATGTAATCACACCAGCGAACTTCTGTTGGTGTTTGTTGGCGTTTCTGTTATCAGTGTACAGCATTGTTTCATTGGCTTTTATGTTGTGTTTACCCACATGCTCGTTCATGTTATAAATTAAACAATACCTTTACAAAAATGCTACTACTCAATCATGTATTCAGCTACAGTAAAGCTTTAATCAGAACACTATGGGGCAGCAGTAACATTTACAAGTGACAGCATATCTAAATACTTTGACACAAAAACAAACAAAAATACTTAACATTCATAAACGTCCATTAAAAGCCGTGCTTACAGAGGTTCTGCTTGACCCTCTTCATCATTACTGCTATCTGGGTCTGATTCGGGCTCAAATTGATACGGCAATATTGACGCCGTTATTTACATTTCCACCAAAGAAAAGACTGGACTTTGACCGAAGCACATGCGACGTTTGCCCGTAATGGTAAGGGGCGTGGCGTTTCCGGACAACGTGAATCGTGACAACGTATTCCGGACAGCAAATCACAATACACAGGGCCAGCTAACCAATCTGAGCCCATTGCGTATTTCTGAGGGAGGGGCTTCATAGAACCAGGAACTCAACAGAACGTTTTTAGGAGAAGGGAAACAGCGGTGTAGAATAAAGGTAAAATATATGAAAAATACGGCGTTTTTTTTAAAAACGAAGCATTAAGACATGTTAAACTGCGCCCCATAAACACAATCAAGCATAGAAAAAAACCACTGAACCACCCCTTTAAAATAGTCCACGTGACTACAGTGGTTCAAACTTAATTTTATGAAGTGACGAGAATACTTTTTGTGCGCAAAAGCAAAACAAAAATAACAGCTTTATTCAGCAATATCTTCTCTTCTGTGTCATTCTCCTACGCTGTTTACGTTCAGCGCTTCCAGGTTCTACGTCAGAACGCCAACTCATTATTGGCCGTCCTGCATCAGGCAATACTGAACCGGCATTCTGATATAGAACCTGGAACCTCTCGGATTGCATCAAAAATATCTTAATTTGTGTTCCAAAGATGAACGAAGGTCTTGCAGGTTTGGAACGACATGAGGGTGAGTAATTAATGACAGAATTTTTATTTTTGTGTGAGCTAACCCTTTAATCATCTCATTAGTTCCCTTTGTTTGCTCTGTACTTGTAAACCCTGAGTTCTCCCTTTTCCTATGTTCGTCCTCAATTGAAGTCCTTATCCTGCACTGAATTCACCTTCCCTGTTTCTGTGCTTTCTTCCATGTCGTAATAGTAAACCAGCTCTGTTCTGTTCTCACGCTAGATTTACACACTGAGAGGGTGCTGGTGGAAAAATCACGCTTTCTGCGGTTTAGAAATCACACATGCTCGCGTCACGATTTTATTACAATTTTGATTAATCGTACAGTCATAGTCATAGCCATGTCTGCACAGGTACAAAGAGAGTATAAGGAGTTTATTTTTCTAATTTCCAATATAAATACCGTAATACTAATATTTTGTTCAGACTGCCCACCCCTTTTAAAACAATTTGTAATAATAGTTTTATCTGTGATTTATGCTGAAATTCATTCATTCTCATATTTCATAAATGAAGACGACTGTTTATTTTTTAACATGCGCTTTGTGTTGTGTTTTGGTGTGTTTCTCATTTTGAGTTCTCATTTCAGAGTCATTTTAAAGTGTCATATTGGTAATCTTCTTAAAGCACTCTGAAATTGGAATATTATAAGAAGAAACTAAATAAGCAAATGCTTTTTGATAGGTGTCAATCATTCTATCTAATCCCTGTCCCCTCTGTCATCCCTGTCTGTAAAGACATCTCACACAAAACTCCCGTCTTGTTTGAATTAGTTTAAAAGTAGACCATTTTTTTCAGAATGAGTATCGATCCATTTAGTTTGGATTCCTAGATTTCACTTTTGGCACAGATTTAAAGTGTGATGCTTTGTTTGAGATGTACTTATCTTCAGCTGTATTGATATTTTCTGTAATAGATATTTTCATTTGTCCTAATTAAATTTTGGACCACGGCTCTATTAACGGCCCACAGAAAAATAATAATGGAGTATTAATGCATTCAAATGCATGCATTTTGCTATTTGTATCACATTATGTTAACATTATGATAGGCTATGGTCCTATGTCGTACAGTGAGAGAGGTTCAAAGACGGCCGTTTTCCCGGTCTTGCGACCAAAGATAGCCTACGATAATTTTCTGACAATGTCAGAAATTCACCATGATTAATGCACAGTGTGTTTGCTGCTACGACCAACGTCTACTGACCAGCCAATAAAAATGCGACATGAAATCAACGCGACATGGCGCTAACACTTAAAACTGTTTACCTCAAGCTGTTTTCCCTTCTTCTTTCGCCGCTTCCTTTTTTTTTCAGCACACATAAAAACTACAACTTCCAAAGTGTGATTCAACATGGTCTTTTTGTTTACCACTAGTGCATGCTGATGACATTTTATTCTTCTATAGAAACTTGCATTGTAGCCTACGAGTCAATAGGTGTCATCATCGTACAGTCTACATGCATGTCGTACCTGGGTGTGCCTCTTACGTCCTGAAAAGTGAAGCTGCGGGCTCTTTCATCGCCCCCTCTTGGCTGGATGCAGTAGAGGTCATAAACCCCGCCATCTCCATGCAAACGAATGGCACTTTAGTCAAAATAAAAAAAAATTTCCGAAAGATGGTTTTGGTCATTTAAGGTAGTTGTATCACGCTGATATATGTTCAGTTGTTCGTTTTTGTGATAAGTTTGATTTTAGCTAGCAATTTGATGCTATAGAAACGGGGCGTGTCGTTATGATTGACAGTTGTGATTGACAGCTTCTCTGAGGACTGTTGGAGTTTAGAGGGGAGATTGAAGATATATAACTATTATTTTTCGATTTCTGTGTTATTTCTCACCGACAAAATTAGTTGTTCAGCAGTAAACTGTCCTAACCGACCAGGATCTGACGGATCACTGAGCTGTTTTCGGTAATGTTAAATGTGGGCTTTATAAGCTAATTAATAAATGTTATTAGCCAAGATAACACGCCTAACGTTAGCCATGACGGGAAAAAGCAGGTGATCGTTATCTGGCAGTTACTAATTATTTTTATGGGTATAAAAAAATAATTAGCAGTACAAAACTGTAAATGATATCCTACTCTAGTTAATTATAGAGCACTGTCTACAACAATCGATCTCCTGTAACGTTAGTTGAACTTGATTTAAAATGGCAGGACCGTTT
This sequence comes from Mylopharyngodon piceus, assembly GCA_039654765.1. Lineage (NCBI taxonomy): Eukaryota > Metazoa > Chordata > Actinopteri > Cypriniformes > Xenocyprididae > Mylopharyngodon > Mylopharyngodon piceus. Next base: position 29,160,352 of record CM077450.1, read on the forward strand.
CTGACATTTTAGAGTTGTTTCTAGTGGCATATTATTGAGTTTATCTACTGAATTTGCTGTTTCAAAAATATTATTGCTCGTCGGCGCCGATGGCCTCATGGGCAGCGCGCCGACATGTAGCGCCAATGCGCTTCGGGCGACCCGAGTTCGAATCCCGGCTCGTGGTCCTTTCCCAATTCCGTCCCCCTCTCTCTTTCTCCCACTTCGCTTCCTGTCTAATCACTGTCCTATCATAATAAAGGCAAAAACGCCAAAAATAAATCTTTAAAAATATATATATATATATATATTATTGCTCTAGAAACATAATATTAATTTACAGGTAGAATTTTAAATTGTGTATAATTTATATATTTAAAATACATCAATTACGATATGTTGTTTTGACCTATCCCAATGTATTGTAGTTAGTAATTTATTTGAAAACGAACAATGTACATTAATAAACATTCAAATAAATGTAAATTCCTCTTTGCCAGATGTAATAAGCCATCGTTTAAGCCAAATCAAAAAAGGAAGGAGGAAAAGAAAAATATAATAAACAATAGATAATAAAAAATAGGTGATCTGATCTTGATGCTGCAGACGCCTGGACGGAAGTGTGATACCGCGACTCCGCCTCCGGGCTCCACTGACGATTCCTTCTGCGCATGCCCAGGCTCCAAACTGACGTTTTTGCGTAACATGTCAACGCCCATCGTCGTCCGTTTTACATTCGGTTCATTACAATGGAAGGAAGCGGCGTCGCGTCGTCCATCTTTTTTTACAGTCTATGGTCGTACCCAAGTTTAATAGATCCATGTCGCACAGTGTGATTTGTAATGATCTTATAGGACTGCTAAAATCGTGCAGTGTATCCTGGGCTTAAGATACCTTTTTTAAAGATACATTTTTTTTAAAACAGCAACACATGTATCCTTGGCACTTAATACTATTTGTATAACGCATTGTGTTGCTTCTTTTGTAGGGGGTTCGCAATCACTTATGTGATCCCATTTCCTTAGCAAGGCATAGGTTTTGAAAGAGTGTTTTATAGCACAGCAAGCTCTCAAAAGATCAAGTGTCTTTTATGAGTGCGTGTGTGTGTGATGGTTGCCTCTAGGTATGTCCTTCCGTTGGTGCTTGTGTGTACTTTCTCTCTACCATGTCTTGGTGTGCCAGTGTCAGCTGGCATTACTGCCAGCCCAGTGTGGGTGCCAAGACCAGTAAAATGTCCTCAATAGTCGGTTGTCACAATGTTTCAGTAGATAAGTGAGGACATTTGGCCCTCACAAGTATAGCCAAACCTACACACACACACACACACACACACACACACACACACACACACACACACACACACACACACACACCCTACCCCTAAACCTACCCATCACGGAAAACTTTTGGCATTTTTTTGAATTTCAGGAAACACTGTTTAGTATGTTTTTTTTTTTTAATTTTATTTTATTTTTTTTTTAAAAGCCATTTGGTTTATGAGGACACAGGAAGTGTTCATGTTGTAATCACTGATCTATATAAATGACTGGATTGCGCATGACGTCATAAAAAGTGAAGCCACCTCGCCGCCATATTGGTATTCCCTAGTATTCCCTCACATTCTATTGAATTAATAGGAAATCATCTGATTTTTAATGAGAAAACATTACCTAATGAGTCAGCGTTTATATCTGAAGTCTCCTTGTACATTCTTACAATTCAAACATCTTAAACAATTAAAAGGTTATTTGTTTAAAGTCGGGAATTTCCCCTGCTTATTAAAATTTACGTTCATCCTCATTACAGTAGTGAATATCAGAACAGCTGACGGATGAGACACCTCAACATTTGTATTACAAATGTCAAAATGATTCTTCTGAAATTTGAATATAGATATATGCTGTTTAAGACATGTGCATACAACTTAATTCGTCATGTACAGTTATTCACTGTGGTTATGTAATTGTGTTATATTTTATTCGTACAGTAATTGTAAATAATTCAACAGTGTTTTCGTTAGCATGTATTTCGAAGCAGTAAAAATAAAGACTTAAAAGTTGGTTAAATGAATAATTAGCTCAAAAATATATACAAATTACACTTAATTCCTATGCAAACTGTTATGCTATTAAAAAGCCATAGAATTTGAGCTGACCTGTGGCTTTTTAAGGGTTTCCAAGAGTCTGAAGTGGGTGTTTGTCAACAAAAAGACATGAGGAAATAATATATGACGCTGACTACGTATGGATTGAAAGACACAAAGCTTTATTTCCAAGCATTTATACTTTCGCTCTGAGCAAGATGATGCATGGTAAATCTTTTTATTATAATACAGTGCAATTTAGTAATAGGGGATTAAATGCATTGTAATATTTAATGTATATTTGAATAAATTTCTGATAATAATCCCAGATATATGTTCATGCTTAATATTTCCTGCATAATTACGTACTACATAAAGAAATCTATTTTGTGTTAGGTAATTTACCTGTGTCGACAGTATGCAGTAGACACACCCGTCTTAACGATTTCTATATAACGCTTATCCTGCCAAAAAAGACCATAAACATTACAGATAACGTTCGAGGTATCAATTAATGTACATACATATCTCCTAAAAACTATTCATGTAAGACTGATACGCTGCAAATCAGGTGATTTTAGGTCAATGTTTTGGCTGTAAGTCAATGATGCCACCTGTCTGTACTAGGGAATAGTAAGATGGCCGCTCAAACACTTCCGGTGGCAGGTAAGAGAGAAAGAGGCCGGTATGCCATACCAAACCTATATGAATTTCTTCTGCAGAATACAGAAGAAGATATTTTGGCAATGTTTTGACTATTTTTGTCCATGTAATTGAAGGTCAGTGGGCTCCAGAACACCATTTTATTATATGAACCAAAAAACTTCATTTTTCAAAATATATATATATTTTTCAAAGAAGTAAGAAAGTCCTCAGTGCTCAACCTTTAGAATTGGAATTGTGTTTACTGCAAAATGGAGCTCAACTGAATAAAACAGAAGGCAAAGGTCTCTGAATGTGTTTTTGGAGCTTGAACAATTTTTAACTTGACATGGCGTGTTAAAAATACAATACCTATGTTGCAAAATCTTAAAAAAAAAAAAAAAAAAGAAAAAAAAAGAAATGGTGAGACAATGCAATGACCAAGTATATCCATCTGACAGAAGTATAAACTAAAAATAAAAAATAAGCTGTGGTGCGCAGTGACCTCTAGAATCTCAGTGTTTGATTGACAAGTACAGTTTCACATTACAAGCCTCACTTACTGCACGGCATGCATTCAGGCAGTATCCTAAACTCCAAATCATCATCATTTCATCTTGCAATTACAATCACTTCTCTTGTCTAATAGCGGCATACAAACTGACACTCAATTAGCTTAGGAATTGTATTAATTAGCATACAGTAGGCTGCATAATGAGTCACTCGCAAAATGGGCATTTGCTAAAGACAGCCAGATAGAGGAAAAGGAAACATCACCAAAGGCTGGATGAGAATGATGAAAGTGACCTCTATTACTGCTCATTTTGATGATCTTTTTTTCAAAAATATCCATCACACTGAGACACAAACTTCGGCTCTAATTTGAAAATTAATTTGTCGCCATTAATGGCTGTCAATCAATTAAACATTTTAATGGAATGAATTACATGATAAGCTGAATAAATATCCCCAAATTAAAGGGGTCATGAATTGAGAAATCAAAATGTCTTTTGACATGTAAGATCATTGTACTATAAAAACATCTTGTAGGTTTCAGAAATCAAAACTTCCCTGTTAGTTCAAAAACAGCATTTATTCAATCCAAGCTCTGAAAACAACTCGTTTGGAATTTTGTCACATTATGTCATAATAGTGCGACGAAAGACCGCTTCTACAGAATAAAATCAACGCCTACTTCTACATCATTGCGTCTTTGGCTCCGCCCACTGGCACTTTAGTGAGATGAGAAGAGCGATACAGGATCACTGGACTAAAAATAACATTACCTTCCAAAGGATCCTAATGCTAAGAAAGTGCTTATTTATTTTCATTTATGTGAATGTCCCAGTAGAGCATTATTTGTTTGTTCGGTACATTTCACTGTGTGTTCTTTGGTAAATCAGTCGCAATTTCGGCGCAGGCTTTGCAAACAGACTTTTACTGTAAGATATGGACCCAACAGTAATTCCATGTGTAAAGTAACCATGTTAATTCTAATGCCTAATCTGTGTTAAGTGATTTCTGATATGTAATGATTCATGTACAGACAGACGTTTTTTGTCTCGAAATAGTTTATTGCTGTTTATGCATCAGTAAATCAAGCCAGTGACTAAACGGTCAACTTCACATTGTTTAGCATAAAAACAATCTGTTATTTAAATTGTGATTAAAAGCGATCAAAGAACACTCCCTTTATAATCGCTGGAGCTGTCAATCATACAGCGTGAGTTTAACAGTGGACTCTCACCAAAACTCCCATTATAATCAATGATGCTGTCTACACTGCACAATGAATCTCTTATTTATATCGTGTTTGAACTGTTAGTTCATTCGAAAGCATTCGTGAGCATGCAGAAATCGAGTTGCAATGACGAGATTACTGCATTCATGCGCTTAACAGACCTGTCTGTTATCTACTATTGCTCATCGCTACACCCTTTCATGCGATGGAGTAGATCGAAATATAATTATTCACTCAACACTTTTCACGATTAGTTAATCTCGGCAGCTGTAATAATAAAAACGTAGTAAAAAATTTCAAAAGCTCCACGCAGCAGACACGCCCCTTCCAACAGAGCATTCAAATCAGAGGGCTAAAATCAGTGTAGAAAATTGCCTTTTATTTGTAAAATATGACATTTTTTTTATGTAAAAATCATACTAACTTTATAACTGCACCTCAGGAAACATTATGAAGTAATAAAAAAATGCAGGTCATGACCCCTTTAAGATAATTTAATATATCACATTATTGAGGAAAAAAAAATCTTTTAATAGACATCACAAAAAAGTTGTATTAGAGGTAAATATATTGTTTGATTCATATCATTAAAAATAAGCCCACAGTCCACAGCATTCCGTTCAATTAAGTTTGTCAGTGCCAAGGTGGTCAATCACATGATGTAACGCTGTAAATTGACAGCTGTAGTCTAGATATTACAAATACATAAACTGGAAATTTACATACACATTATAAATTACATTGAGTTTTACTTAGCCATCCTGCAATGGATGATTTTTCAGTTGTATATGGCATGTTGCTTCAGGCTATTAATAACTTTTTGGCTGCTCTTGACTCATAAATCAGAACAAAGCTGTCTGCTGTTTTGCAATTGTTGTTGATACGACAACCATAATGACAGGGTATTATAATGATCAGAGGGTTAGATTTAGTTATGTAAATGACCTGCCTTGGCAGGCTATATCTATCTAGCATGCTTTATTACACTTTAGTATTATAGTATTTATCCATACAGCCTTATAGAAGATAGAGTTGATCACAAAGTATATCTACTTATCTAGTCAGTGACAGTGCAAACATATTCATTCTAAATAAATGTGTTTCAGCGTTAGAATCATGAATATTTTTATTCTGGTGTCACCATTGTCCTGTGCATTGGGTTACCAGCACCAAGTCCAAGCCTATTGATTTCCACTCCCAATGTAATACCAAATTTAGCATTTTAATCAACAGTACATTTTTTGTTACCATATGTCTTGGAGTATCGTGATATGTGTCGAATCATGACATGAGGGTATTATCACACCCCTAGTAAGCAAGGTTGAAATGAACTTTGGCATGGGACAAAAACACCACCAAAATGGCTAAAAATGCCCCCGAAAATCAATATATGGGTGTAAAAAAAGGCCCTGAATTTTTTTTTTTCTTTTTTTTTTCTTTTTAGTTAAGCAATATCACATGAGCAAGAATGCTGTTTTCCTGAATATCAGGATGATTGCAAATGTGATATCGACTTACTTTATATAATAATTCAGTAAACAAGAAGTTAATATTAAATTACATTTTAGACAAAATATTGTCTGTTTTTGCTTGATCTTGACAATGAAAATAATTCCAAAGCCACAACAGAATCGTTGTGTGACTCTGAGCAGTACACAGTGGTGTTTCTTCCCTGAATGAATTAGCATTTTGAAAGAACTGAAAAAAAGACAAAAAAAAAAAAAAAAAATGCAATGTAAATACTTTTGTGCAAATGAATTTTGAAGAAAATGTATTCATTATTATGAATCATTCTGATGGTATATGAAAGAGACTGGACATTATTGGAGTTTAAACAGCACAACAATACAGTGTGATAAAAATGGCAATATAACATTTGGTTGCGCTATAAAGCTACTTGAATAAAATACCATGTTAAAGGGTTAGTTCACCCAAAAATCAAAATTTTGTCATTAATTACTCACCCTCATGTCGTTACGGGTGTGGAGCGACACGAGGGTGAGTAATTAATGACAAAATTTTCATTTTTGGGTGAACTAACCCTTCAATGTAAAATCTACACAATTTTAAAAACACCTGAAACGCTGTCACACTGGTAAAAATGTTGTTTATTTAGTAGAAAGTTAAGACAAAAGAAAAAAATTAAGTAGCTACTTCTTAGAATTGATATTGATTGTAAGTGTGTGTTTCTGTGTGTGTGATACAGGTGATGGAGTATGAGAACCGGATCAGAGCTTACTCCACTCCAGACAAGATATTTCGCTACTTTGCCACCCTGAAGATCATCAGTGAGCACGGAGACGCAGAGGTGTACATGACGCCACAGGACTTTGTGCGCTCCATTACACCCAATGAGAAACAGCCAGAGAGTGAGTTTCAGTCTTTCTTGACCAGTAAAATTCAGAATTGGATATTATAATTGGCCACATCAGAAAGGATGTTGAATTGAAATGACAGGAAGATGAATTTACAGAATTGAAAAGAAATTCAACAGTCAAACAACAGAGAATCTTTTTTTATTAATTTACAAAAGTATTGTGAGCAGTGAAACACTGAAATTTATTCATGCACACAATGTAAATAAGCTACAACTGGTAAAGATGTGTGGATGCTAGTGTTGTCAAAAGTACCGACTTCGGTACCAAGTCGGTACTGAAATGTTAAAAATGTGACGATACCAGCATTTCCCTTAGCATTTTGAGCACTGTTGAGCGGATTCTTAAACGCCTCTGATTGGCTATTGTGTTCACAAGCTCAACAGATATGTGATCAAGGCTTCAAAAGCATGTTATAAATGGACATCTTTGACGCAATTCATGGAGCACAGATACACGGGAGCATTTGAAAGCAGGTGTCTATCAGCAGATCCCTGCTGGTATTGTCACATTTTTAAACATTTTGACTTTTGACAACACTAGTGGATGCTAGGGCTGGGTTGACAATATGGATTTGTCGTTTTTAATTGATCTTCATTTTGCTATGCTGTTTTCAGTTAATGCGTGAACAAAAGAACTTAACTAAACATTATTTGTAGCATGCCCATGATCCAATATTAAGCTCTGTGCTTTGTTACTTCTGATATGAAACACAGTCTCAGTTTTCAAATTTTGTCAATTTTATAACAAAATTCAAACAATAAATGTTTTGATGATCTTTAAAGGGGTCATATAATGCCACTATTACAAGATGTAAAATAAGTCTCTGATGTCCCCAGAGTGTGTATGTGAAGTTTTAGCTCAAAATACCGTACAGATAATTTTTTATAGCATGTTAAATTTGTCACTTTTTGAAGGTGATCAAAAACGCTCCATTTTTGTGTGTGTCCCTTTAAATGCAAATGAGCTCCTGCTCTCAAGAAGTGGGCGGAGTTTCAGGAGCTCATGTTAGCACGCAGCTCCGATTAACGTTACCTCATCCAGACTTACTGAAAATGTCAGAAACTGTTCAGCCTTTTATGTTCAAACCGAAGTCTGACAATAAAGGAGAGACTCAAGAAGAAGTGACATGTAGAATGCAACAGGATGTTTCTGAATGGTTAGTTGCTTAATTTATGTAGCTGATGTGGAGTTAACTATCTTAAAGTCATTAATTAGCATATTCTGTCATGATAATCTATAAATCGCTCGTGTGGGAACTGTTGTAAGATCCTACAGAGCCAGAGAATATATGCTGCATGAAGATAGAACAGGTATAGTTTAGTTTAATTACGGTTATAACTTGTCATGTTGTCATCTTACTTTTATGACATGTTATTGCATTTGTTACATACGGTAATGCAATAACATGGCCTCACCACCTTTGTTGCGTGTTCTTGGGGGCAGGGTTTATGTAAATTTTAGTGATGTCACCAACCCAGGAAGAAGCTCGTTGTAGTTCCTACCAGCCGTTTGTTGTAGTCCTTAAACAGAGAATTCTTTAAAAGAAAAAATCTCACTTTGCTTTGAACTTTGAGCATCCTAACTTTGCAGATGTTGTTTATGCTCAAACAACAACATTACACACTAACTAAAGTTAAAAAAGTGAAATCATAATCAACCACCCCTTTAATGTGGTGCAATAGATCGCTGTATCTGCCTCATTTAAAGCTGCAGTGCAGAGCTCACGTGAACCAATCTCTTACGCTTTACTACTAGGTATATCACAAGATACAGTGAATGAACATCAGAAGGTATGTTGAAAGAAACAGTACAACTTACTGAAATGTATCATGTCTCATGTGTTTCAAATGTGTAAAGACGTCAGTAAAACAGTTTGTCAACAATATTTCAAGTAAGGTTTCAGTGGATATAAAAAAGTCCCTGTTAAATCAGCTGGGTTTTGTGATGTACAAAATGAAACAACAATAAATCATATCAGAACATTTGAACCTATGCAATGCCACTGAAAACCAAAGTGACACATTTCTGAGAAAAAATATAAAAATAAAAACTTAAAATATCCTAACTGCATAAGTTTGCACACCCTTTTATAATTGGGTTAGATATACAGTGAAGACAGTTATCAACAAGTGGAGAAAGTATGGCACAACAGTGACATTATCAAAACAGGGTGTCCCTCCAAATTTGATCTGAAGACAAAGGGAAAAAAGGTCAGGGAGGCTGTCAAGAGGCCTACAGCAACATTAAAAGAGTTGCAGCTCTTTCTGGCAAGTACTGGTTGCTCACTACATGTGACAACTATCCCCCGTATTCTCCATCTGTCTGGAATATGGGGCAGGGTGGCAAGACACAAGCCTATGACTGAAAAATTGTCTGACTGAAAAAAACAAACAAACAAACAAACAAAAAACATCCAAGCGGGGTTAAACTTTGCAAAAGCATAAAAAATGTGTTATGGTCTGATAAGACCAAGATTGAACTTTTCGGTCAAAATTGTAAAAGGCATGTTTGATGCCAAAACAACACAGCACATCAGCAAAAGGACACCAATACCCATGGTGAAGCCTGGTGGTGGCAGCATCATGCCTTGGGCCTGCTTTTCTTCAGCTGGAACTGGGGATTTAGTGAAAAGGGAGGGAATCATGAATAGTTCCAAGTACCAGTCAGATATTGGCACAGAACCTTCTGGTGTCTGCTAGAAGGCTGAACATGTAGAGAACTTTCACCTTTCAGCATGACAATGATCCAAAATGCACATCTAAATCAACAAGAGAATTGCTTCAGCAAAGAAAGATTAATGTTTTGGAATGGCCCAATCCTATGAAAATCTTTGGGGGGACCTGAAGAGGGCGATGCACAGGAGATGCCCTCACAATTTAACAGATCTGGAACATTTTTGCAGAAAAAGAGAAGGAAAATAATCCCAGGTCAAGATGTGCCAAGCTGTAATAAAATCAAAGGGTGCTACAACTAAGTATTAGTTCAGGGGTGTGCACACTTATGGAATTAGTTATTCCAATTTTTTAATCCACTGTACATTCACCTCAGGCTATTTAATGTCCATAAACTTGTTATTTAGCCAGAAAAAAAATAACTCCAGAGAGGAGCATTTTGCTAAAAATATGCACTATATTACATACAATCACTGGCTACTTTATTACGCACATCTGTTCAGCTGCTCGTTAACGCAAATCTAATCAGCCAATCGCATTGCAGCAACTCAATGCATTTAGGCATGTACACATGGTCAAGATTATCTGTTGAAGTTCAAACTGAGCATTAGAATGGGGAAGAAAGGGGATTTAAAGGAACACTCCACTTTTTTTGAAAATAGGCTCATTTTCCAACTCCCCTAGAGTTAAACAGTTGAGTTTTACCGTTTTCGAATCCATTCAGCCGATCTTCGGGTCTGGCGGTACCACTTTTAGCATAGCTTAGCATAGTTCATTGAATCTGATTAGACCGTTAGCATCTCGCTCAAAAATGACCAAAGAGTTTCGATATTTTTCTATTTAAAACTGGACTCTTCTGTAGTTACATCGTGTACTAAGACCGACGGAAAATGAAAAGTTGCGATTTTCTAGGCCGATATGGTTAGGAACTATACTCTCATTCCGGCGTAATAATCAAGGAACTTTGCTGCCGTACCATGGGTGCAGCAGGCGCAATGATATTACGCAGCACCTGTGACCCCCTGCTTGCACAGGGAGCGTGCCTTGCAACCATGGAGACATTTGTGAGAGATGCTGCGTAATATCATTGCAACTTTTCATTTTCCGTCGGTCTTGGTACACGATGTAACTACAGAAGAGTCCAGTTTTAAATAGGAATTATATCGAAACTCTTTGGTCATTTTTGAGTGAGATGCTAACGGTCTAATCAGATTCAATGAACTATGCTAAGCTATGCTAAAAGTGGTTCCGCCAGACCCGGAGATCGGCTGAATGGATTTGAAAAAGGTAAAACTCAACTGTTTAACTCTAGGGGAGTTGGAAAATGAGCCTATTTTCAAAAAAAGTGGAGTGTTCCTTTAAGTGACTCGATACAACCGAGGCATGCAGAAGAGCATCTCTGAATGCACAACACTCCAAACCTTGAAGCAGATGGGCTACAGTTGCAGAAGAACACACCGGATGCCACTCCTGTCAGCTGTGAACAGCAAACTGAGGCTACAATTCGCACGGGCTCACCAAAATTGGACAGTAATAGATTGGAAAAATGTTGCCTGGTCTGATGAGTCTCAATTACTGCTGCGACGTTCAGATTGTAGGGTCAGAATTTTGGCGTAAACGACATGAAAGCATGGATTCATCCTGCCTTGTATCAGTGGTTGAAGCTGTTTGCTGGTGGTGTAATGCTGTGTGGGCAGTGCTCGATTTTTTTTTTTTTTACCTTTAGCGTACCGCCAGTTTTCCTTGCGTACCAGCACTTTCGACATGTTGCACGTACGGAAGCCCATCGCACCCTACCTTCTTCTGGAACGCATTTTGAACAGAGCATCAGGAGTACCGGCACTTTATTTTTCCACTTCAAGCACTGTGTGTGGGATTTTATTTTTTTCTTGGCACACTTTGGGCCCCTTAGTACCAATTGAACATCGTTTAAATGCCAAAGCACATCTGAGTTTTGTTGCTGACCATCCCTTTATGACCACAGTGTACCCATTTTCTGATGACTACTTCCAGCAGGATAACGTGCCGTCACAAGCACAAAGTTTCTTGAAAATGACAATGAGTTCACTATACTCAAATGGCCTCCATAGTCACCAGATCTTAGTGCAATATACAGCATTGTTGAACAGGAGATTCGCATCATGCATGTGCAGCCAACAAATCTGCAGCAACTGCGTGATGCTATCATGTCAATATGGACTAAAATCTCTGAGGAACATTTCCAGCACCTTGTTGAATCTATGCCACAATGAAATAAGACAGTTCTGAAGGCAAAAGCGGTCCAACATGGACACTTGCAAGGTGTACCTTAACCTGTTGTCTTAATTATTTAATGTATGTTTGAATAAATCTGTCATGAAAAGTTTTTATTAAAGCCACTGTTTAAATGTTTATATTTCAACACATCATGGCATAAATATATAATTGGAAATTTGATATAAAAACTGCCTTCTGCATAGTTGCAAAACTGCATCTAAATGAAATCTTTAAATTCAGTTTCAGTGTTTCGGTAAAAAATTAATTTCGATGCAAAATCATTTAGATTTTTTTCTAAGCTGAAAATTATTTCCCCCATACTAAGTTCAGTACTGTTAAAAATATAACATCAACTATTTTAGATGATATGTGGATTTATGGGCATTTCAAAGTAAAACATTATATGTATTAAGGCATACACTTTACAAAGATTTCTTTATTTAAAATTTTAATCCATTTTAATTTTGCTTTATTAAATTCAAATTACATTTACAAACACTGTACATCCTGCCTCATTTCAAATTCAGGAGTCTGAAAGACATTCAACTCGATTCTGAATGGCACACAACTCTATCTTGCAAATATAAACACAATACACATCAGTCATGTCGCTTCATGCTGAGCTTCGTTCTGCATCTGTAAATAGCTGTAAGCTTGACACAGTCATAAATACACTAATAGCCACTGGCCTGTGGACTGACTTTCTCGATCATTTCCTGTGCTCTAATCTGAGTCTGTAACTCTGAGGGTTGTGAAATGGGGTTACTCATGTGGTTTTGACCTGTCATGTTCTTATTGTAGCAGTGAAAATCTGAAAACTATCGCTGTCATGTGAAATTTAAACCATTGTTACAATTTTAACCCCCATCAAACCTTGGCTACATTCTACTTCAAATATCTACAGTGGGGATCGAAAGTTTGGGAACCCCTTTCAGAATCTGTGAAAATGTGAAAATTTTTAACAAAACAAGAGAGATCATACAAAATGCATGTTATTTTTTGTTTAGTACTGTCCTGAGTAAGATATTTTACATGAAAGATGTTTACATATAGTCCACAAGACAAAAAAATAGCTGAATTTATTAAAATAACCCAGTTCAAAAGTTTGGGAACCCTTGGATCTTAATACTGTGTGTGGTTACATGGATGATCTACGACTGTTTTTATGTTTTGTGATGGTTGTTCATGAGTCTCTCGTTTGTTCTGAGCAGTTAAACTGAGATCTGTTCTTCAGAAAAATCCTCCAGATCCTGCAAATTCTTCAGTTTTCCAGCATCTTTTGCATATTTGAACCCTTTCCAGCAGTGAATGTATGATTTTGAGATCCATCTTTTCACACTGAGGACAACTGAGGGACTCAAACACAAACTGTTAAAAAAGGTTTAAACGTTCACTGATGCTCCAGAAGGAAACACGATGCAATAAGATCTGGGGGGTGAAAACTTTTGAACAGGATGAAGATGTCCACATTTTTCTTATTTTGTTGAAATATAATTTTTTTCATTTAGTACTGGCCACCGGAAGCAACAGAAGATATTTGCATGTTTCCCAGAAGAAAAATTAAGTACAATTTACCTTGATCTTCAAATTCAAAAAGTTTTTACCTCCCGGCTCTTAATGCATTGTGTTTCCTTCTGGAGCATCAGTGAATGTTTGCAGCTTTTTAATAGTTGTTTTTGAGTCCCTCAGTTGTCCTCAGTGTGAAAAGACGGATCTCAAAATCATACAGTCACTGCTGGAAAGGGTTCAAATATGCAAAAGATGCTGGAAAACTGAAGAATTTGCAGGATCTGGAGGATTTTTCTGAAGAACAGAGCTCAGTTTAACTGCTCAAAACAAACGAGAGACTCATGAACAACCATCACAAAACATAAAAACAGTCATGGATCATCCAGGTAACCACACACAGTATTAAGATCCAAGGGTTCCCAAACTTTTGAACGGGGTTATTTTAATAAATTCAGCTATTTTTTTGTCTTGTGGACTATATGTAAACATCTTTTATGTAAAATATCTTACTCAGGACAGTACTAAACAAAAAATAACAAGCATTTTGTATGATCTCTCTTGTTTTGTTAAAAATTTTCACATTTTCACAGATTCTGAAAGGGGTTCCCAAACTTTCGATCCCCACTGTATGCCCATCACTCACTGACTTGCCTACGTCTCATAAACTCGGATATACATTGCTTGCATTGTGCGTTGTGCCCACTAGTGTCTGAAGGGAACGGCCTAAGCCCTTGATCACTTGGAACCTGCTATGAAGCTTATTTAATATTTGCATCCAGTGGGGGTAGGTTCAGCGCCATCGTCTGTGATGTCACAATCAAAGTTGCATTTTGGAAGATGGAGCTTCCTGAAGTGTACATATGAATTGGCTCGCTCCCTTTGTCAAATTTGATAGTTTGAGGGTCTGTCTGCAGAAACGTCCCTCGCACGGGGATTCACCTGAGGGGAAGTGCTTAGGGAAGTTCGCATGTGTATGTTTAAAATTAGATGCTATTTACACCAAGTGCAAATAGTGATATTTTTTGCAAAAGTGTAAATACTGTTAGATACTATTTGCCCCTCAGTGTATTGTAAAACAGAATGCAATAATAACAACATATTCAGTATATATGATTGTATTTATTAAAATCATAAATGGATGCTTTCTTATTGGGACTTTACTTCCTATTCCATATTCCTAAAGCCCACCCTCGAAGTTCCAGGAAGTGAGCTGCAGTTTTGAGCACAGTAACAATTTGAGATGCACACATTGTGACACCAGTTCGATCTTCAATTTCCCTTGAAATATATTGCTGCACCTGAAATGACAAGGGAATTTCTATTTATGTTACTATTAATAAGCAAATCCCCACAATCAATCTTTTGAATGGCTCGGTTATAATAGAGTGCAGTTTATTTGGACCGCACACCGCTTCTGCACGCACCAGTATCATAGAAGCATGAAATGACAGTGCGAGGGAGATAATAAAATTGTCATAGAATTATAGATATGTATTTGTTTTTAAAATAATAAAATTTTGTTAAGCACCCAAAAATGAATAATGGAAACTTGACATTTTAAAAGATTCTGGATGTTTTCGGGCCCATTTGGTAAAAGCACAGTTATTTAAATTACCCAAGACTTGAGAATACTAATACTAACATTATACCCGACCCGTGTCTGAAGCGTGAACCGGCTCGTGACTCGGGTTGGACCACCGGTTTGGAAGACCTCTAAATGAAAGATCCACCTTTCAGTTAAAAGAGACACTCATGGACATCAGGTAGACCAACCTGAGAAAATACAGCTTTTTAGCACAATTTGAGCTAAAGAAGCTATACATTTTCTGTCAGATTTGATTGAAACACATTGCTGAAATAAGCCTAGCCTACAGTTTTTCTCCATTCAAGCAGACAGGAGATGTGTGACTGGAAAAACAGCTGCCCTGGGGCATTACCAAGATGGCCACCAAATTAAATGGCTTTGGTTTTATTCATTAGACAGTCAATCAGTCGAATAATTGCATCATATTATCTGCTTTCACATATTGTTTAATAATGGTTTTTTACATTATTTACATTATCAGATTCATCTTGGCGTTAGCAGTTTGATGCGTGCTTGAATTTCGCACAACACCCCCCTCATGGGTCATCTTAGGCCCTGTTCCCCATTCCACCCCTCACATGATACCGGAGTCCATGACAGCTGAGCTAGGAAAATAGCTGTTGCGTGTAAAGAGATGACAAACCGAGCAGAGGCTTTTAAAGGAGGGAATGCCACAGTGAAGCCCAACTCATCGAGTGTATGCGTGTGTGAGAGGGTGACATTGCTTGGTAAATGAATTAGCACGGTAGAATGAAAGACTCAGTCACTCTCGCCCAGAGGTGGAGCTGATGCAAGAGATTTGATCACGGGCCATGAATAACTGATAGAAGTGCTGATGGCTGCAAATGTGTGTATTTGCATGTGTAAATGCATTTACACTTTGAGTTCACTGCCAAAAGAACATTTTCAGACCAGTCTGCATTGTACATAACGAGTTGTAATAATAGTAAATGTTAGTGAATTAGATAATGCTCTGTTATGAGGTCACACATTTTTGTGCTCTAGTCTTGGGGCGTTTTCACACCCGCCTCGTTTGGAGCGTTTGTTTCAGAACCTGATGTGATCACGCTCGGATCCACAACAAAACGATCGATCAGAGATCTCCTGAACGAGGTGGTCTTGGCTCGCTTGAATACGAAGTCTGTTGCGGTTCGGTCAGACTAACGAATCAGGATATATCACAGTATATAATAGGTAATTAATAGGGGTGTAACGGTACACAAACATGGCGGTTCGGTATGTACCTCGGTATTGAAGTCACAGTTTGGAAAACTAAACATAAAATTGCTTCTTTTTTCTTTTTTTATTAAACAGTGGTTTATTGAACAAATTGTGTCTCTTTATATAAATTCAATTAAAATTAACATAAGAAAATCTATCTCAGCTAATGCTGTAAACTATATTTCTTGCATGTTATTATAATATTTTTATATACAATAATCAACACTCTAATAAAAAACTATTTTTTTATTAATAAAAAATTAAACAATTATTTTTCTACTCCTATTCATTTTTTAAATATAATCATTTACACAGTTACTATCATAACTTGTTTTCATGACAAATTTATTTAAACATATATTAAATAATTAAGACATTACTAACAGGTAAAGTGAATATAAAAGCTAAAATAGTGCATATATTTAGTGAAATGCTCCCCTCTAGAGTTCATTTCTCTAGTGAACTAACATGCTGTGGACACTAAATGACTTGCCTGAGGTAAATGTAATGGTACGTGACATTATTTTCAAGCTGTTTTATTGATGTCTTTCTGTGGTTGAAACACTGGTTGAGAGATTACACATAAACATATAGATCATCTGTTCTTCTTCTTCTGCTCTTTTTCCTGTTGTGGCGGTTAGCAAACAGCGTTGCACTACCGTGCACGTCCCCTTCTGGATTGGAGTGTGGATCGCCTGTGACCGACTGTATTCGTCGTCTGACTGCATGCACCGAACCATGGCGTCCATACAAATACATGTACCGTTACACCCCTAGTAATTACATATGTTGCATTAAAAAACAAGCAATGTATGTTTTTGCTTGTACCTCTCAAAATGAATCATTGATTAACCTGGAGCAAAGATTAAGTGAAATGCCTAATTGAAATTTGGTCAGACAAACATATGTCCAAAACACACAAAAATACAGTTTACAAGGTGTTTAGTGAGCATTTCAAAGAGATGGGCTTATATCGTATTATTTAATCCTGATGGATGACCGCTATGAGCGCAATCCCAGAAAACAGGTGCACTTTGACTAATGAGAGGACAGTTTACTCTCATGTGACTTGTATTAAAAAAATTATGTCAGTTGAGAAATGTTGCTTTGTGAAAGCAAATCAAACCAAGAAGAAATTGCAACATTGTAACAATATTAATCCCTGTTTCAGAACAAAGCAAACAATCTACAGGTCTGAAAATGCCCATAATGTGATTTACACAATTTGGATATGCTTCTGTTACAACATGCTTTGTTAGTCCTGGAACTGCATTCCTGTTAACAAATCACTGCCCTCTTGATTTAGGGTTTATCCAAAAATGAAAATTTACACAAGCTCATGTTGTTCCAAACCTGCATGCGGGGTTTTTTTTTTCGAATTTTGGATCACAGAGGAAGATTCTTGAAGAATCTCCACGCAGTTGTTTTTGTCCATAAATAATAGTTAGTGACCATATCTGCTCCAAAATGGACCAATAAAGCAGCATAAAAGTAGTCTATATTTCTCAAGTTTTCTGAAGTCATATTATGGTCTTGAGTGAGGAACAGGTCACAAAAGTCGTTTCTCGGGTCAATGACTTCATGCTCATTTTGTCTGGATTGATTAGTTAAAAGCAGTTCATACATACAATACAAATTACAGGAGGGTACAGCTGTCCTGATATCATAATGATGAAAGAAGACTCATTAAAAGGGTGAAATTCTTGAAATGAAAACCACGTTGAGTAGAGTTGGCATAATTATTATTATTTCTTAAATTATATATAATATTTTTATAAAGATTTCTTAAAAAAATATGTAATGAATAAATTTATATATAATACTTGTTACATTAAAAATGTATTTTCGAAAATATAAAATAAACTTTTTGAAAATAATGATTAAGATGCATACCTCATGCATTCAAAGTGTAAGGAAATTTATTATTTATTTATTATTTGTTACTTGATGGTTACCCATGACATTTTAGTCTTTTTTTTTCTTTCTTTTTTTCATAAACATTTTTAAAACCATATGTACTCAACATACAAAGATTACATTTCTAAGAACTTGGCACATTTAAACAAATTATAATTCGCTGCAGCTCTTAAATTTTGTTCTCCATTCCATAATTTTGACTTTTTTTTTTTTTTTTTTTTTAATTGGCATTTATTTGCAAGACAGTAGAGGGCATAACCCTGACCTGGATCTCAGCAAGCCAAAGGAAGTGCACTTCCTTCCGTGCCACAGCCTTTGCAGCTTGTGAGCTTCTGTAATGCAATACATTCAGATGTGCTTTAATCACAAGGCTGTCAGTAAGAGCATGCAAAGAAAAATTGCCACTATTAAAGCAAAGTGGATATTAAATTTGCACTTTAAGGATTTTAAGTTTTACTGCAATCACTAAATGAAAGTATTTACTGCTTGGAAGCTTGGACTCTAAATGATGGCAGTGACCAGCTCTGTGTCCATACAGCCCACCTCAGCAGTCCTCTGAGGCCCACGACACACCTCCACATCTTTTTGTCCAGTTCCTTATTTCTTTTCCTTTTATTATAAGCATTGCTTTACCTTGTGGTGGGCGGTATGATCAAAATCTCACCCAGAGACTTTATCAGTAATTTATCACAGTAACAGCATATCACAGTATAGTTATTTTTGCTGCGCTTATATATAAATAGCCATCTTTTTGTATAATACAACCAATTAAACACATTACTAATAGAAGGTTCTTATTATTACTAAATTTATTTGGAACTTGATGAACAGAAACAGAAAATAAGATTATTTATATGGACTGACAAGTCTGACATCAAAACACTTTCAAATTATATAACTAAAACCAAGTAAAAAAGTAAAACAAATATTATAAAACAGATTAAATTCTGAGACTACTTCTGATTGGTTGAGCTATGTGTGAAGCCATTGTAAAATAGCCATATACACACAGGTACTACACAATAATCAAAGTCTATAGAGCGTTTCAAATGCCTGAGACCAATATTTTTCTAATTTAATGTGAAATTTGTCATTACAAATTAAATTATCACAATTTAAGTGAAAGGTTTATTAAAAAAAAACAAAACAAACAAACTTGTATTTAATTTTAATGACATTGGTTGGCAAAAAAAAAAACAAAAAAAACGTAATAACTAAAAACAATTGACTTGTTCATGGACATGTCCCGATAATCGTTCTTGCACTAATATATCAACCATAGTAAATGATATTGCAGAATCTGTTACCTATCACCCCATGTATACCATCACACCACCCAGCCCTATCGTTCTCTTTTCTTTTTTACATTTACATTTATACATTAGGCAGATGCCTTTATCAAAAGTGACTTTTATGACTTTCAAGAGTTTGTTCACACCCACATTCCCTGGGAATCCCTATTTGATTAAAATTACTGTAAACGGTCATGTTGAGAAGTATTATTACAATTTAAACAAACTGTTTTTTATGTGAATATACTTTAAAGGTCCAGTGTGGGATATTTAGGAGGATCTGTTTACAGAAATGCAATATAATATACATAATTATGTTTTCAGTGGTGTTTAAAGACCTTACATAATGAAAGGTTATATTTTTATTACCTTAGAATGAACCATTTCTATTTATACACCGCGGGTCCCATTACATGGAAGTCGCCATTTTGCGCCGGCATGTTTCTACAGTAACCTTAAATGGACAAACTGCTCTACAGAGCTTGTTTTGTCACTATGTTGTTATTCTTCTTCTTCGTTGGTGTTTTAGAGGCAGCTTGCATCGTCACTATGCTGAATACGCATGAAGAATAAGCATTATTAGTAGTATTAGTAATCAGTTTTATTAGAAGCAGAGACCATTCTTTGTTATAAGTAAGAAGAAACCTCATTGCTTGACTGGCTACTCTCTGCTGTCTCAGACGACAACATCTTTGTCCTGTGTCGGCCACTGTAGCTCCTCTATGTGCTTCAAAAGATAGGGGTGAACGGTGGACTGAGCCGTTGGTTGCAATTAGATGCTGCTAAAATGTACACACTGCACCTTTAAAATGTAATTTATGTCAGAGCCGATAGCCTCATGGGCAGCGCTCCAACATGTAACACGATTTCGCTTCAGGCGGCCTGAGTTTGAGTCCCGGCTTGTGTACTTTTGCCGATCCTGTCCCCCTCTATCTCCCTCTTCACCTCCTGTTTACTCTATACTATCCTAATTTATCTGTGATGGCAAAGCTGAATTTTCAGCAGCCATTACTCCTGTCTTGAGTGTCACATGATCCTTGAGAAATCATCACTGTTGAAAATCTTTTTCTTATACGCTTCCGTTTAAAAGTTCAGAAATAATTAATCCATTAGTTTGATCATAAGTGATGAAATTTATAATGCTACAAAAGATTTCTATCTCAAATAAATGCTGTTCTTTTTAAATTTCTCATGCATTCTTTGGGAATCAAACCCATGACCTTGGCATTGCAGGTGCCATGATCTACAGGAATGCTGAAACAGTAGAGATTCTCTATACATTTTTTTTTTTTATTCTCTCAGAATGGAATACTGTGAGCACCAGGACTCTGCGTGATTTTGTATGTCGGTGTATAAGAATAGCTGAAATAGAGTGGGGAAAATGCCACAAATTAGTATGAAACGCTTGGACGGCCATTCATCCGCTCTCCTCTCAGCCAAATGCCCTGTGTCTGTAATTACAAAGAACAGTTTCGCCAGCTATTAGTTTAGTGCCTCGTTGGGTCCAGACAAAGTGTTTTCTTTTTTCTTGTCTTTGTTATCCTGACACAGCTCCCCCATGTAAACATAGCGAATAAATAATTGTTTGATGGAAGAGTTCTTGAATTATGTGTGGCACCCATTATGATGAAGTCTGTGTTTTCGCTGAGCCCTTTTGCCATTTATGATATACGTGAAGGTTTGATGTATTCATAGCAGAGACCTTCTGACATCCAGACTTTAATGTGCTTCACAGGGAAATGCTGACTGTTTGATTAAAGCATCGAGATTCCGTTAGCTGCCATTTATCTGGTGTACAATACACCTGAACAAGCAGCAGGCTATTCTGTCATTCAGAAAGTCATCTCTTGCTGTAAAGTATGTTTCTTTCTCTTTTTACAGTTGTGGATGGGATGTCAGGAGACCCACAGCGTGCCAGGGCAGTGTGTGATGTCATTTAAGTTAGTTTAAAGAGTTGGGCTTTTCTTTAGGGAGAGAAGAGTGGTTGTAAAGAGAGGGAGTGTGGAAGTGAACATAAAATTCATTATTCATCTTGCTGCGAGGAAAGCTGTTCCATAATTCATCCTGTTTCAGCAGTAGAATTAGAGAGATACGCTCAGCTCAAAGGCTGTCCGGGCCTCAAACAGGGGTTAGGCCCGGTTTTTCAATTGTAATCTCTCTCGTGACCTCACCTGTCACTCAGATGTTTTATATAAAGAGGATGCAACTGCAGAGACCCCCACCTTCACTAACTAGGGTTGAACAGCTAGTGATGGAGTTATGATCAATATCTTTGGTATGATCAGTTTTACATGATATGATGCCTGTTTTTGAATAACCCTGTGATTTAAATACTTATTTAAATACCAGATAAAAGGTATGTTTTAAAGTACTTTTTAATCTTGATGCAAACCAAAGGATATGATTATTCGTAATGAATGATTGATATCTACCATATTTATATAAAATATATATGATAAATATAATGTACACTACCATGCAAAAGTTTGGGCTTAGAACGATTTTTTTTTTTTAATACTTTTATTCACCAAGGATGTATTAAATTGATCAAAGTGACAGTAGAAACATTAATAATCTTCAAATAAATGCTGATGTATTGAGCTGTGTATGCATCAAAGAATCCTGAATAAAGTGCATCATGCTTTCCAAAAAAATAAATAAATAAAATAAAATATTAAGCAGCACAACTGTTTTCAGCATGGATAATAACAAGAAATGTTACCAAACCAACATTTTAGAATGATTTCTGAAGGATCATATGACACTGAAGACTGGAGTAATGATGCAACTTTTTCATCACTGGAATAAATTACATTTTATTAATATAGAAAATCAGTTATTTTAAACTGTAATAATATTACTGTTTTTACTGTATTTTTGATCAAATGAATGCATCCTGGGTGAGCAGAAGAGACTTCTATTCCATAGAATTCAATTGTAAATGCTTTATTTTAAACACAATCTTTTACTTGTGTTTGTCAGTTATTTTCTGTGGTAATCGATCTTAGCTTGTATTGAACCCGGAAGTTCCTTTAATGGATTATATGGTGGATGAAATCTTGGCTCATGAACCCATAACAGACTCTGTCCCGTTTGACTCAGTTCAGCCCTGTACTGCATTCAGTTACACAAGATTAATGGAGAAATGATTCAGTGCTGAACGACTATGACATTTATTTGGAACTTCTGGAACATGGAAATGAGCCTTAATAGCTTATATTAATCACTTGTACACGTCAGTAATCGCCCAGTTCCTGTAGTGACATCTATAAATGTAAATGACTACTGGGATTCAAAGATGCTATACAAGTAGGCTTATTTATGCGTGATAAAAGCTGTCTTCAAATTCTAGTAAGTTTCCTATTTAGTCAGCATTTTGAGTCCTCATAGGAACGTTCCCACAGCGAAAGCCAATTCCAAAAGGTAGACCACATGGTCATGCATTTTGAACATTCTAAAGTTTTGCCGCATGTATCTTTTACAGAGAAAATAATCCCGCAGTGTATTGGGACAAACTCAGAGGGGAAATCTTTGGTGTCCAAGAAACATTTCTTGTTATTATCAGTTTTGAAAACAGTTGTGTTGTTTAATATTATTGTGGAAACTATGATATTTTTTTCAAGATTCTTTGATGAATATAAAGTTCAAAGAACAACATTTATTTGAAATAGAAACCTTTTGTAACATTATAAATGTCTTTACTGTCACTTTTGATCAATTTAATGCATCCTTGCTGAATAAAAGTATTAAGTATTTCCACAAAAATATTAAGCAGCAAAAACTGTTTTCAACTGATAATAATAAAAAATGTTTCTTGAGCTGCAAATCATCATATTAGAATGATTTCTGAAGGATCATGTGACACTGAAGACTGGAGTAATGATGCTGAAAATTCATCTTTGCATCACAGGAATAAATTACGTTTTATATTCAAAAATGTATTGAAATCAATTTTAAATTGTAATAATATTTCACAATATTACTGTTTTTACAATATTTGATCAAATAAATGCAGCCTTGATGAGCTTATTTCAAAAACATTAAAAAATCATAATTATTTAAAACTTTTGATCAGTAGTTTATAGGAGTGTGACGAGATCTCACGAGATTAAAATGTGATGAGATTTTTCGTTGAGGTGAAAGCTGTCTCGCAATATTGCCATTAAGGAAGTGTGAGGATGAAATTACTAAATTAGGATAGAATATGCCACCGCTATTACGCTTCCACTGTTGTTTTGCTTTTTATAGAAATAAAAACCATTTAATTCAGTTGAATAACTGTCACTTCAATTCCACCCAGCTCATCAAACACAAGTTGCAGAGTCATACGTAGTGAAGCAGGAATCAGTTTCTGATCACGTGACGAGATGACTGACAAGGCCATGGCTGAGGATTCGTTGCACAACAGAGTAGAATTGTAGTAGTATTGTAGAATGTGCGCTTAGCAACCGCAGCTCCCTATTCAGAGTATGCGGGATCGTAAAATCGAAAGCGAAAGTAAAACGCGAGCGCACATTCAAATGCGATTTCAATACCCCGCATTTTGAAAGTGTCTCCCTGATGCATGCGAAAAATTTAGTTCAGTCTAATTAAAATTGTCTAGTTTATCCAATATTTGTGTGTGCTATGTTTTGGAACGGAGCCAGTGTGTTTGACTGTTTCTCTCTCTGTGTCTCTGTCTCTTACAGACCTTGGTCTGGATCAGTTTGTGGTGAAACGCTATGATGGAAAGGTAAGCAGCGAGATCTGTGTGCGTGTGCATATGTGGGCGAGTGAGTGGGAACCGAATAGTTACTTTGCCATTGTGCAGCTCGACAGGATGACGCAGGACGGAGACGTTTGTTCTCATTCACTTTTCATAAAAATCTTTCACTCTCTCTCCACAGAAACTCATCCACAGCTCAATCGTGAGCATGCTTTAAAAACATTCTCTCTTGTATAGTCTAAAAACCTCTTTGCATGCTTGAATATTTTTGAAAATTTTGCATGACAAACTACACATACAGTACATTCTCATCAGGGTACATTCTCATCATGTGTTTTTTTTTTTTTTGTAATTTGCAAATTGCAAAAGACTGATCTAAATCCATTATGTGTTTTCTGGTTCATGTAGTATCTCTTTGTTCTTGATGTCTCTAGATTACCCTCTTTAAACACACCTCTGCTTTGTCTGTCTTATACGTGTCTGTCCTTGCCTCAGCTCCTTGGTCTCTCTGTTTGGTTCTTTTTTGTTGTTGTTGTTGTTGTTGTTGTTGTTGTGTCCTCTAGTACTAGAAAGGCACAGATATAGTCATTTTGGCCAATACCAATAATTAATTTTAGAGATGGTTGATAACAAATGTAATTTCCGATATTATAAATCTATACTGTTTTCAAACATAATATTGTGTTGGGGAAGCTAGTTTGAGTCTGTAATTTTTCAAGCTACAATTTACTCAATTTAAAGTAAATTAAATATAGTCAAGTGACTCTAAGTCAAGGCATCAAATCATAACATTAGTCACCAGTATATGTTGGGTTTTGATGATAGGATGTTTAACTAGTAGGGCTGCCCGAATAATCGAAATTAAATCGAACGCGATTTGGCAAAGGCTGCGTTTTTTTTTTTTTTTTTTTTTTTTGATGCCTATGGGCATCATACTATCGCTGTAGCTGAATAAACAGAACATTGAAACGCTTTGATTGA
Source organism: Mylopharyngodon piceus (assembly GCA_039654765.1). NCBI lineage: Eukaryota > Metazoa > Chordata > Actinopteri > Cypriniformes > Xenocyprididae > Mylopharyngodon > Mylopharyngodon piceus. The sequence continues at coordinate 29,185,313 of CM077450.1, forward strand.
TTAAACATGACTACTGAAACGCTTTGATTGATTAAACATGACTACTGAAACGCTTTGATTGATTAAACATGACTACTGAAACGCTTTGATTGATTAAACATCACTACTGAAACGCTTTGATTGATTAAACATGACTACTGAAACGCTTTGATTGATTAAACATGACTACTAAACACACGACTACGACAGTGTATGGTTTATCTGAGTTCTTCAAGCCTTCTCAGGTATTTTCATGATAATAAAGTATATTTATAATGCAATGATAATCGACATAGCCTTTCTCACTGTATAGAATGCTATGAAATAATATGTTATGTGCCTTATTTTGTGTAAGAAGTAGGGGTGAAACGGTTCTCGGTAAAAAATCGAACCGTACCGTTTTGCACACTCGGTTCGGCACACACTTGCTCTGCGGTTCATCTCATATCTGACGATGCATACGCATCTATAATATGGTTTGTAGAAAATAAATAAAACAGACAGACAGAGTTAGGCTGATGTTTGTTTCTGTCGGTGGATACGCATTCTGGCTTCCCCTAAACTTTGTTCAATGCGAGTGCCGTATGCTCTATCTGACCAGTCATTTACGCCGTCATCACCCGGGTGTTGATAGCGCGCGAGCGCAGGTGAGACCTGAACAGCACACGTTGCTATCTGCGTTTAAACTAAACTCATTTAAACCTTGCCAATTTAAACATTCGAGTGCAAGGCGCGAAAGAGAACTTACGTGCGCGCACGTGGAAGCGAGTGTACAGCGTGCAAATATTAAGGTCTCTTTCAAGTCTTGTGCTTGAACGGTCAAATTCACACAAAATTATGTCAGCATGCCCGTCTTGGCGAGTATCCTAGCAAGCATAGTCGGTTACGTCTTAAGTGAGCGTATACACTCGAGAAAGAACGCATGTGTTCAGTACAGTATCAGTGTAAAAAGTGTAAAGAGACAGCAGCCCTTGCATTCCTGCTGTCTGAATGTGTTTTTAATGTTAATCAAACAACAAAAGATAAGGAAATCACTTATTGCTCATGACTGAATAGTAACTTAATAATTAATAATGATTGATCTTTATTTAATTTATACAGTGAATATTACATGCAATGTTGTTTTACATTTTATTCAATTTCTGTACCTGAAAACTGGATACATGAAAAGCTTTATTTATTTGTATCTATGCTTTACTGTATTTATTTGTGCTGTTTGATTATTTGTTCTTATTTTCTTTATTTTTATTTGACAGTAATAATTTTTTACCTGAACATAGCGCATACCGAACCGTACCGAAACCGTGAGCCTAAAACCGTGATACAAACTGAACCGTGAGTAATCAGAACCGTTGCACCCCTAGTAAGAAGCCACATAATCTCAGAAGGATGTTATTTCAAACACTCAACTGACATTATGAAGTGAGTTTGGAGTAAAAACATGTTATTAAATGTTGTGCGATTTGGGGTTAATTGCGATTAATCGTGCAGCCCTATTAACTAGCATAAATCAAGGATCCCCAATTCCGCTCCTGGAGATCTGCCTTCCTGCACAGTTCAGTTCCAGCCCTGCTCCACACACCTGTCTCTAATTATCAAGTGTTCCTGAAGATCTTAATTAGCTATTTCAGGCGTGTTTGATCAGGGTTGGAGCTGAACTTTGCTGGAAGGTAGATATCCGTTAACAGGATTGGATACCCCTGGCTTAGAGCCCATTTACACGACACTGCTTTCAGCTAAAAACAGAAAAGTTTTTATGCATTTTGGCCATTCATTTACACAACACCCCCTTTTGGGTGCCTGAAAACATGAACTTTTGAAAACGAGTGCAAGATTTTGCAAATGATACCATTAACGTCTCCGTGTAAACTACAAAAACACAAATTTGTGAAAACTGTGACGTCATGCACATGCGTATTACATGTTCAGTCTATAGGCGCATAGTGTTTCCTTACAAACTTCTGGCCTGGCAGCATAATACAATGTTTTTAGTCATTTTCGCGGATCCATGTGAACAGGGATTGTTCTGACAACAGTGACGTCTTTACTTGAAAAATGCAAATGAAAAACTTTTCTGTTTTTAGTACATTGTTCTCGTGTAAACCTACCCTTAAACTGATATGAAGTAATGGCTGGTTTATGCAGTTTAGTGCTGGTCCAGCTGGTGGACCAGCATTAGAGTTGTGAATCAAAAATTGATTCTAATTCTGGAATCAAATACTTAAGGTCAGGAATCCTTTCCTCAATTCGGCACTCGCGCGCTATTTTCTGTGCTGGGCACATCCAGAGAGCGCACACAAAGCTGCCTCTCATATAGTGCACGAGTTCTCTTTTGTGTCTTCTTGAAAATTGTCAAAATAGTCTGTTATGTCTTAAGTGAACATAAACTGTTGAGAAAGAAATCATGTGTATCAATATATTGGATCCGTGCATTGTCTTAAAGTGACAGCAGCCTAATAAACCAAACCAATCAAAGAACAAAAGAAAAAGAAAATCACTCACTGATCTTGATTTTTTTTTTTTTAACTTTAATAAGGATTAATCTATAAACTAGATTAGTCTAGTTTATTAGTTAGTTCTTTAGACTTTGTGTGTTCTTTAGATTTGTGTTCATGGTATTCAGCTGCAACAGAATGTTTTGCCAAAAGACAGAATAAAAATGTTTGATATCTAAATGTTTTTTTTTTTTTTTTTTTTACCAAATTCGAATCGAAACTGTGAATCAATAAGAATCATAATCGTTAAGCAGAATCAGAATTGGAATCGGAATAACTAAAATTCAAACGATACCCAACCCTAACCAGCATAGCCTTGCTATTTGCCGGAAAAATGTTCTGTTGAATCTTGTTTGTCCTAACTAGGCTATTTAAAGTAGTTCACCCAAAAACGAAAATGTTGTGTCAGTGACTTAAATTTTGACTTTTTGGAGCTTAGCTTAGCATTTTGATTATATAGATCTAAAACACAAGATCAGAAAATCTAAGATCCAAACTTGTGTTTGATTGAAGAAAGAAAATGGGGTGAATAAATGATGCCAAAATTTCATACTTGGGTGAACTATTATTTTAACTAACTTACTACCAACAGTACATAAGTCAGCCATCTTCAGCAGATGGTTGGCTCTGTTTTTCTGGTGAAAAGTATGGTTATACTGGTCCGCCATTATCAGCTGAGGTTTTACGCAGGGTTGTTTGTGGATTCAGGACTTGTCAAGTCAAGTCACCTTTATTTATATAGCGCTTTTTACAATGTAGATTGTGTCAAAGCAGCTTTACATTGATAACTGGTACATTATTTGGCTGCACAGCAGCTCTTAAAGAATAGTGTCAATGCAGGCAGATCAAAGCACTGTTGAATATCAAATGTCAAGTCAAATGTTAAGTCCCACTATTTTGACTTGTCCCATTTTCCATGTACAGGAAACAGTCTCCTGTCTCCATAGTCATTAAGAGGGAACATTTGTCAAATGACCCAGTCAGAGAGCAGCTGTCATGGTACTGGTGCACCTTGATCAGGCTGATCTCTGGACTGGGTTGGGTCACCTAATGACTGTGTGTACTGTTTGTGCTGTTTGCACACACACTTTATCTAGACATATTTGTTTGCACATTAGTAGTAATGAGGTGTTGAATCAGTCTCAGGTCAGATGGTGATAAATCACTCTTGAGTTTCTCAATGAAGTGTCACAGCTAATCACACAAGGTTTTTTCTGTTGTCTGTACATGCAAGATTCATAACTGAAATATGCACAATTGCTCTGTAATTACACATGATTGTTTTTTGATTTAAGATCAGCTTTTGTTTTTGTTTTTTCCTGCACAGCTGAGAAAGTGAAGGACGTAGCTCTTGGAAGTAGCATACAATGATTTTTAGAGTGAATCTGATTTCTGCCATTCAAATGAAATTGGAAAAATAATACCTGTTTTAAACGGGTTTCCCAAGCACTCCCATCTGCAATGGGTTGGACAAATACTGTAGATATAGTCTCACCCCCATAACCACCTCATTGGTTGATCCTTTTCCACCTTAAATTTTTTTTCTGTGACAATCCTATTTACCAAATACCATAGTTACCACAGTTATTATTAGCACAGTACTGTGGCTACCACTCCGTACAAAAAGATTGTGTAAGCTTGAAAGAGAGTCACATAATTAATTATAGTTTTATGGTAGTAACAATAATTGTAATAACTATAGCAGTTGGTGCGAACCATGGTAAAACCTGCTCTTTGTACCTCAGCCTGTATAAGGCGAAGGCCTGTATAAATACATAAGTTAATATGTCTTGGAAAATATAGCCTTTGTTTTTTGTGTTATTGACCAGCAAAATTCCATTTCCACATTGTGTGAAATATGCCCTCTTTCCATTTCCATTTCCCTCTATCTCTTTTTCGTCCTCGTATTGTTTTTCTGGGGATTGTCGGCCAGCGTGCAGCTTGAGGGATGTGGACTATGTCTTGTTATTTTTCATTTCCATATTTCTGTCAAATCTCGTGCCTGGTTTGCTCCATACGGGCTCCCGGCAGGACTGCTGGATCCATTTCCCTCTCTTCTTCTTCCACACTTCCTTGTGTCGCCAGTGCCACTAAATCCTGGATGGTATATTGAAATTCCAGGAACGGTATTTTTCACAGTTAACGCATGGGTGCACAATGCTCATAAACACTCTTGAGTAATTGTTGTGCCTTTTTTGCAAGTGTGTTAACACACCAGCACTTTCAACCTTCTTGTTCATCATCCATCAACAGTATTTTGCAGGTCATCGCAGCTGGTGCTTTGCAAGTGTGACTTTCACAGCTAAAACGGGTTGTGTGTGTGTGTGTGTGAAAGAGAATATGTGTGTTCTCTTCAGCCCACTTTAATGCGCACAGGTGTTTTGCAAACACTATATATGTTTTCCAACAATATGACGTCAGTGTTGGGGAAGATACTTTGAAACTGTAGTTTATCAAGCTACAAGTACAGCTACTACTTAAAGTAGTAGTTACAAACTACAATTACAGCTACAACTACAATCCAACATGCTCTTATCTATATGATCTATCTATCAAGAAATGTATATATTTATCGTATTAAAATATCATTTAGCATTTAGAGTGACTTTCAAACCAAGCAGCTGCATGACCAACTTGAACCCATTGCAAAATCTGCCTGCGAAATTTGGGATCACATGGATTCCTATTGAAATTAATGGATTTTGCTTGCAACAGTGACCGGACCTTTGGCTGCAAAGTAAAATTTGGCATAAAAACCCGGCTCCTTGTTGAAAAAATTTGCTTGTTAACTGCTGTCACACTTCTAGTTAGTAGTGTACAGAAAAGAGAATCATAATGAATTCCGTGATTCTGGTTCAGATTCACTACAACAGATTATTTTGAGTTGGATGTGATAAAATTAATGACTTGTGGTTTATTTTCGATATCCACTCTGATTCAGTCAGTGAGTGAATCGTTTGACCAATTCAAACCAATAGCTCATGAGTTCAAGACAAGATTTATCAGTCTTTTGCATTAAATGGCTCTTGGTTCCCAACCAGGGGTGCGTTTCCCAAAGCCAACCATCATCACAAGTTCTGTCGTTATCAATAGAATTCAATGGAACTTGCAACCATAGTTGGCTAACGATGCTTTTGAGAAACGCACCCCAGAGTAGCATCACTACTTGTAGCTAAATACTCCCCAACACTGATATGTATTTATCTGTATGAACATATAACTGTATATCTGTGTTCAATCTCTTTTTAACACATGAAATCATTGTTCCTCCAGGCATCAAGATGTCCTACTTTTTTTTTTTTTTTTTTTTTTAAGGATATGATAGTTTTGTTGCGTTTGTGGTGACTGTTATTAATTTGTGTTCCTCCGGCTCTTCCTGTGTCCATCTAACCAATAAACCCCATCATTCTCTTCTCTGCCATCTTTTTACTTCTCCATCCCCCTCCCCTTTCTGTGCGCCCCTCCCTCTCTGCAGGACTTCTGGCAGGTATGGGGCGTGTGCCAAGCTGCATGGGACTGCGTGTGTGTGTATGCGTGATTTAGCCTCTGTAGCGGGTCTATTGAAAATTTCACTAGACCTCCTAATCTCTCTCTCTCTCTCTCTCTCGCTCTCTATCGCTGTCCTTCTTCTTCTTGAGTTGTCAGAGAGGAAATCCACACAAGTTCCCAGATGTGGAGCTCTGGCCAAACAATGCATTAAAAGCCTCTACATTTCATTAAAAATCACTGGATGGGTAATAAAATTCGGCCAGCCGGGCCAGATGAACAGAAGAGCTTTAGCTCAGCAGAAAAGAGAGATTTGAATAGTATGACTACAGCAAAGTAGGAGTGAAGTTATTGACAGTGCATTTTCCAGGAGAGCAGATTTGAGAGGCTAAATAGTAATTGTGCTACTGGAGCGAATATCACTCTGGATCAGATATCTATAGCCAGATGATATTTGTAGCATCAGGGGTGTTTACTATTACATCAAGGCCACATTTATTTGATCAAACATACAGTAAAAACAGTAATGTTTGGAAATGTTATTATGATTTAAAATAACTTTTCTATTTGAGTATATTTTTAAATGCAATTTATCCGTTTTATGGCAAAGCTGAATTTTCAGCATCATTACTCAAGTCTTCAGAGTCACATGATCCTTCAGAAATCAGTCTATATACGCTGATTTGCTGCTCATTTTTATTTATTTGAAATATATATATTTTTTTGTTTAATCAATTTTGTTTAATTTTTAATTTTTTTTAAACAACTGTTTAAACGTTTTTTAAAAGTTTGCTCTTTTTTTATTTAGTAGACAGTGGCATGGTTTTGAAATATAAAACTAGGCATACTTCTTTTACATGATGTGTTGCCAGGATGCTTCTATATTGGTAGTTTCTAGGGTGTTCTGGGTGGTTGCTAGGTGGTCGCTTACTAGACTAAATCAAAAAGAGCCCTTTATGACATTCGGATCTCTAGATATGGCTCAGGTCCCTTCTTCAGTATAAGTCTATGGGATTTTTATGCCAGTTTATCATCAGCCAGACGAAAATATGGAAGCTTGTTTCTGCCATAAAAATAAAAAAGTACGAACAAAATTGTGACTTTTTATCTCAGAATTCTTTTTTTTTTCTCTCGCAATTGCGAGTTTATATCTCACAGTTGCGAGTTATAAAGTCAGAATTACATGATATAAAGTCAGAATTTTGAGTTATACAGTCAGAATTGCGTGTTATAAAGTCAGAATTGCATGATTTAAAGTCAGAATTGCTTGATTTAAAGTCAGAATTGCGAGTTATAAAGCCAGAATTGCGAGTTATAAAGTCAGAATTGCGAGATATAAAGTCAGAATTGTGAGTTAGTCAGAATTGAGTTATAAAGTCAGAATTGCATGATATAAAGCCAGAATTGTGAGTTATAAAGTCAGAATTGCGTGATTTAAAGTCAGTATTGCGAGTTATAAAGCCAGAATTGCGAGTTATGAAGTCAGAATTGTGTGATATAGTCAGAATTGTGAGTTATAAAGTCAGAATTATGTGATATAAAGTCAGAATTGCTTGATTTAAAGTCAGAATTGTGAGTTATAAAGTCAGAATTGCGAGTTATAAAGCCAGAATTGTGAGTTATAAAGTCAGAATTGCGAGATATAAAGTCAGAATTGTGAGTTTTAAAGTCAGAACTGTGTGATATAGTCAGAATTGCGAGTTATAAAGTCAGAATTGTGTAATATAAAGTCAGAATTGTGAGTTTTAAAGTCAGAACTGTGTGATATAGTCAGAATTGCGAGTTATAAAGTCAGAATTGCATTAAAACTTGAAATTGTAAGAAAAAGGTCAGAATTGTGAGATAAAACGTCGCAATTACCTTATTAATTTTTTTTATTTTGTGGCGGAAACAAGCTTTCATATGAAAACCATATAGAAGATTGCTTAAAAAAAGTATTAGCTCACCTCTCCCCATTAAGCCACACAATTAGAGATATCTTTCAAGTCTGTAGCACAAACACTTATGCACCAAAGTTTGATACCTAGAGTTAGGGATTTATTCAAATCTCTAACCTCAAGCATGAGTAATAGTACGCTTGCTTTAGCATACACTACTAATGACTGTTTCCAGACAACTTTCCCAATCACGCCATTGTTAGATCAAACAGGTAGTCCCAGCCCATTGGTTGAACCAGAAGTTGGCATGTCAAACTGCTCCAGCAAACAGTTTGAAACAGCCACAATGTTTACACAAGAAGTCAACGGCTTACTTACAGTCTCTGCATTGTAAACTGATATTTTAACATTGCCTCACCTTTAAGACGTTGTGTTATTGGAAAGTGGGCGGTGCTGACCTTTGCTCAATGTTTAGAACACATACAGCATGTTCAGACCCACCTAGACAGGAAAGCACAAATATGCACAAAGACACACTCACTATGAGTCACACCCCAGTTTGAACAGGACCTGCCCGGGACATCAAGGCAGTGCTAAGGACTTTGAATTAATCTGAATTGATCTAGAAAATTCTGCCACTCCATTCTGCTGACGCCCACACACTTTATACCACCCCCACCCCACACACACACACACACACTCAAGGTCTAGCGTGTGCACATGTGCAGTAGGGTCTGTTATGGAATAGCATTGAGGGAGGCCAGCTGCCGTCTCTCCCTGCTGAATTATTGAGCGTAGAGACTCTCCTTTGTGTGCCGTACAGAGAAAGCAAGAGTGCGTGTTATGTGCATGCATGTGCAAATGCTCATGTGAATGAATAATGCAGCACTGGGGATCAGACCAGTGAGCCATAGATCTTAGTCAGGATAATACCGTTTTTAATTTCTGATGAGAGGGTACAGTGTGTTCAGTGGATTGTACTTTTATCTACCAGCATGGCAGTTGTTCAGCTTGAGAAACAGTTTTCAAGTTCAGTAGACAAAAACTCCATAAACTCCATAAAACAATTTGATTTTTGAAAATTACATGATCTTGAACCTTTATAGAGTGCATGCCATAGACCCTTTTCACAGACTGTGATGATGCGTTTTAACGGTCATCAATATCGTAAATCCTGCAAAGTTTATATTTTCATTTTTTAAAAAACGTATGTACATTTATAACACTATGATTAGTATTATATTACCTTTGCATCAAATTACAAAAAACTAGTTAACGCTCCTGCGAGGGTGTTTCTAATACAGCGGCTGTGGGAGTGATAGTAAAAATGACATCTTTCTCTCTTCTGACTGCCGTTATCAATCGCTCTCTATTTTTTTCCTCTTTTTGAAAGTTGTGAAAACACTACTGTGGTGTTTTTCTTTTGCTATTTGAGCAAATGGAAACACAAAAAAATATATTTAATGTATTCTTTCATTCACCGCTATAGAATTTTACCCAACTATGATGACTTCCGCTTCCGAGAAACTCGGAAATGTGAAATTGTGAATTTTTCACAGGCTCGTTTTCATTCGTGTAAAATTCCATGTTCCGTTCAGCCTGACTGAGGTCTGTTGGTGGATTCAGATCTTTAGATGTCATGCAAGTATGTATGAGTAGGACCTTATTCACCCATTGGTGCCTTCTTGTTTGCCTTAATTTCGCCATTGTTGTTAATTTATCAAGTATAGGGTTTTTGTCACGACACCATAATTTTAGTACTCAATAACAATACCAGTCAATTTCACAATCTACAGTGAAATTGGATACCACAGCAAAAATAATAAACCCACTTCTTGATTATAAACATTAAATATTATTATAAATATTAAAAATTAAATGAAACTTGCATTTGAACATTTAAACAAATATTGCTTGAAATAAAAAATAAAAAAAATCACATAAACAGCTAATAAAATTGTAAAGAACAAAGACAATTGAAAGCAATAGAGTAAATAAAAATAAGTTTTTCACATTATTATTAGAGTAAACAGTCAAAACTATACAAGCATTAGAAGAAATAAAACAAGAGAACAAAAATACATGTTAAAGGAATACTCCACTTTTTTTGAAAATAGGCTCATTTTCCAACTCCCCTAGAGTTAAAAAGTTGAGTTTTACTGTTTTCGAATCCATTCAGCCGATCTCCGGATCTGGTGGTACCACTTTTAGCATAGCTTAGCATAGTTCATTGAATCTGATTAGACCGTTAGCATCTCGCTCAAAAATTACCAAAGAGTTTTGATATTTTTCCTATTTAAAACTTGACTCTTCTGTAGTTACATCGTGTACTAAGACGGAAAATGAAAAGTTGCGATTTTCTAAGCCGATATGGCTAGGAACTATACTCTCATTCCGGTGTAATAATCAAGGAACTTTGCTGCCGTACCATGGGTGCAGCAGGCGCAATGATATTATGCAAAATAAGGTTACACTTATATAATATTTAAATTAGGTTGATTTTTTTTTTAAGAATTGAACACAACAAGGACACTGTAAAATAAAGTGTTACCTTAAACTATATTACTAATATTATGTATAGCAAAACTTATTGTAACTGTTATTTCAAAATACATATATTATTGTATATAACAAAAATGACAGAAACAGGGATCTTAAAACATTCACACGTGCATGTATTAGGCTATAATGATGTTTTATTTATTTATTTTACAGTTTATTAACTAGCCTACAAGTCTTGCTAGCCAATTGCTGCGTCCCAATTTGCATACTATCCGTCCTAAATAGTATTCGAAAATAGAATTAGTATGTCTGAAATGAGTATTCCAAAGAGACCCGGATGGTCTACTTTTTCCGGTTAGAATCTGAATTTCAGATCCGTGCACACTCTTAACGGCTAATATTGCCCACAACCCATTGTGCTGTGGACGCGGATTCGATTAGAACTACAAACACGAATAAAAAGTGTTAAAAAAAACTACAAACATGACGGATGTGCAAGACCGACGGTTAAGCAGAATGGTTAAGATAAAGGGGTTTGAGTGATTAATAATCAGTATCTAACCTGACGAAAAATATTTATTAAATGTCATCCACATTATATTATTCATCTACAACAGGATTGTGAACTTTTATACCGACATGTTTGGTCATTACTTTTAAATGCATCATTATGCAAACATGAGCTAGGAGAGTTCTCTGTATATTAGACCCATGACTGGCAGATCAACGTGATACATTTCTCTCCGAAATGGTAGGAAATTAAATTTAATTGAATGTGGAGGATTTTAATTGTGACAAGATGACTGACAGGATAGTTTAAACGGTGAAAGGATGCACGTAACTAAGCGACAGAGCTGTCCGTTAAAGACGCAATTATGACAAAGTAGTATGTCCCAAAGCTTGCCTACTATTCTGCTACACACTCAAAAGTATGTACTTTTTCATCACAAAAACAGTACATACTTTTAGGGCGTAGTATAAGTAGGCGAATTGGGATTCAGCAAATCTTTCTGGAGATTACTTTTTTTTTTTTTTTTTTTTTTTTTTTTTAGGCAGTATTTTTGTTGTTGTTGTTGTTTGGCAGCTGACTTAACTTTATATTTAGTCTGTGGCGACAGCACTCTGGTTTTGAATTGAGTTGGTTCTCGAGTCGGGACTATAGACAGACTAGTATTTATTTATTTATTGTACATATTGACTTGACACTACAGTACCAGTATACAGATTATGTCCTGAAAAACTAAATAATGTCTAAATGAGTCTGAAATGATGGGTTTAAATGATCAATATTCTAATTTGTCTGTATAGTTTAAGTTCAGTGGCTAATTGAATTGTCTCCGTATCATTATTTGGGCATAAATTATTGCTGCTGTTAAATCACATAGACAGCCTTATTACATAGTAGTACCTGTTACTTTTCTTTGCACTCCAAGAACAACAATCACATCATTTGTGATTTTTGAACGAGGATTTTTAAAAAAAATAATTTTTATAAAGATTGCAGTGGAGGATATCCTCAAGTATTCATTCTTGTTATTAATAGACAACATGAAAAATGTCTTTAGATTTTAGGATTTTACTCAATCAGTATGCGCCCCCTAGAGGAAGACATCTTTTTTTCTCACACTAAAGAGTTATCAAGTAGATCTCACAAGACTGGGTTGTTGTTGTTTTTTAATCAACAGAAATATATATAAATATTCTGCAGAAAAAGTTATTATTTTTTTTTTTTTTGGGATTGTGACATTATTTTCACAACAATTTCCCCATGTGAAAGAATTGCATATTAATTGTAACATATTTATTCATTATGGTGTTGTGGTTGTTGCACTGCCTTTTTGCTGACTTAATATATTTATAATTTATAATAAAATATGTATTTTATATATTTGTAATTTAAATTTTTTCTGTAAAACAGTAAAGCATTACTGTGATGCCGGTTGCATTTAGGTGAATTGTGCTTTTTTCTCATAATGTCACAATGTGTAGTCTTAATAGTCCTTAAAATAGGCTTTTTTTGTATGAAAAGTTTTATGTGTGACTTCTTTTACTTTTGATTTTGCAATGAAGTGTGACCACTATCTGATCTCTGGCAACTCAAAAAGATGAAAGTTCCTCTCTCTCTCTCTCTCTCTCTCTCTCTCTCTCTCTCTCTCTCTCTCTCTGTCTCTCTGATGAAGCGGAGACCTGTGCCTGTGCTTTAGATCTCTGTGCATGCCCTGCGCTGAATGTCTGCGACTGACTGGCTGCAGGACAGGCTGCTAGTGGGATGGGGTGGAGCTGGCGTTATGTAGCGCCCCCTGCCTGCACTCTGTGACACCACAGTTTGCCCTGGATCCAAGAACACATGCTCCCTTCCTCTATTCTCTGTTCGCTGGGCCTATAACTGCATGAACACCAAGCACACAGCATGAGTTGACTAACTTTGGGTCAGAGGTCATGTTATTTTGGACAATCCCTGAAACACTTGTGGGTACGGTGAACATGATGCATGGGTGGGAGGGGGTGGAGCCTGCTATGTGTGAGAAGCTGATTGGGCTGCCACCTTGGAAACCAGTCTGATGTCCTGTGGGTGACTTTATTTTGACCTTTATGTTCAGCAGGTGCTTTCAATGAACAATATTGGAGAAGTGTAAATACATGTACACTTTATTCTAGATTTAATTTAGATTTTCACATGATTTGTCACGTTTAAAATGGATAGTTCACCCAAAAATTAAAATGATGTGATCATTTAGTCAACCTCATATCATTACAAACCTGCATCTTTTTATTTCTTCTCTGGTACACAAAAAGGAGATATTTTGAAGAATGTGCATGCTGCTCTTTTTCCATATAATGATGGTGAAAAATAGCACCATAAAAAAACCCTCATAAAAGTAGTCCATATGGCTTGTGCGTTATTTTCCAAGTCTTCTGAAGCCATATGATGCATTTGTGTGAGGAACAGACAAAAAGTTTAAGTTCACTGTAACACTCAGATCTTATTTGTACTTTCAAACATTCAAACTTAGTGCAGTTGTAAGACTTGCAAGAATCAGTAGTACCATTATTGTCAAACCTGCAGTGACACATCTTGATGTGGCAAGTGCAGCTGGGATTTAATAACTAGGATGGGGGGTAAGATTTTTTGGAAAAATACTTAGCTTTACATGAGAAGCAGAGCAACATTTATCATACGACTTCAGAAGACCTAGAATATAGTGCACAACCTGTTTTTACTACCTTTTTTTTTTTTGGAGCTTGACAGCATCCCTTCCCATTCACTTTTCTGTTCCATGGAAGAAAGATACTATAGACAGACTCGAATTAATTACATTTCTATTCTTTTCATTTTTCTGTTTTCACCACAGTGGTTTTTACATCCCAAGTCTTGATGGATCAAAATGATCAGCCTTCTAATTTAACTGTGTAGCCTATTTTTAATTAATTGGAAATAATATATTCGTTTTTTTTTGTTTGTTTTTTTTTGGCAACTGGAATGAATGAATGGAGTGAATGAATCTCGCAGACATTTTGTGTGGCACTTTGGATCTTAACTAACATGTAAGATTTTCATGTTTTAGTTTTTTTTGTTAAATGGGAAGTACTTTTTAATTGACCACACTCTTAAAAATAAAGGTTCTTTGTTGGCATCTATAGTTCCATCAAGAACTAAAAACAAAAAGTGGAAAAGAGTTCTTCAGATTATTAAAATTAGAGATCGACTGATATATTGATTTACCAATATTTTTCCCTGATATTTAAGCATTTTACCATAATATCGGTTTTGTAATATCGGATTTACCGATAAACGCCGCCATCCCGTGGGTGTTTTGAGAATTGCACGCAGGATCGCCATTACAGCGCATCTGAGGGGAGACGAGACAATGGCGTACACAGGTAAAGTATACTTACCTGCTTTGCTGTAATTAGTCAACTTTATTTAACATAATAGCCATTAATGCACAAATTAGATGTGTTACATAAATGCCTGAAATGTAGCTAGTTTATGCAGCTCGTCTCTAAGAAATAGAGACAAGCTCACAGAGCCACGTAAGATAATCCGTCAAGTCCTGTCCCAATAAAGATGTAACTTTGCACGAATTAAATAATACAGCCATGAATGAGCACATGTTGGAAATAAAAGCGCTGAATTTAATTCTCTCTCTGTTGTCTATGCTCATCATTAGTCTTGTGAAGTAAATAAAATGGTTTGTTCAGTTCATTGGTGTTGTAATCGTGTCAAAAACAGAAGTATAACAGTAAATAAATATTGATTATCGGGCACATAAACACAAATTATCGGTATCGGTATTGGTTCTAAAAAAAACAATATCGGTCGATCACTAATTAAAAATGTTCTTCACACAAAGAAACAATGTTTCTTTTAAGAACTATTGAAAGGTTCTTTTAGGAAACCAAAATGGTTCTTCTGTGGCATCGCTGCAAAAATCCTCTATTTGGTAGCTTTATTTTTAAAAGTAAACTAAGTGCATTTATAAAAAATAAAATAACCTTCAGGAGGTTGTTGAATGGCTTTGTTGTTGATTGTAATGGCCGTTCCTGCTGGCTGCTGTCATGTTATTGATGGGCTGCAGAACAGGCCGTAACTTTTGGGAAGTGGGATGTATTACCAAGAAAAAGATGATGTCATTCTAGTTTGGCAAGGATTCTGATTTATTGTTGTTAGAAATGAACATTGTGGGGTTTGTATATAAACTGCAGCAGTTCATACTGAATCATCTCATTAACGTGATGACCGATTAGCAATGCTTGAATCAAACTCATTCAGAATTCAGACCATTTCTGACTTTTTTTTTTTTTTTTTAATTGCCAATATTTGTCCACTCCTAATGGTATGTCTCAAGAGAAGACGTTGTTTACTGTGTTATTCCTTTTAGATGTAACACCAGAACTTTATGCACACTCGTATATATCTCCATTGCATTCCAAAGGCCCTGATATACTTCAAGCAAAATAGAAGAACAAACAAAGGTCTGACGACATTTCAGACAAAATCAGGCCTAAACGAAGTTCGTTTTAGAGTTTGTTTTTAGAGTTACTTCAAAACAGCTTGCTAAAGCTGCTTTGCTCTGGCAGGTAAACACTTTTGAACTACAATTGGTCTGTGCCGATTACATAATATGTAGGTGTGCTCTGGGGCTCTGCCTTCTTTAACATGGAAATCTTGTCCGGTTCATTTCTTCTGTTCAGTCTGTTGAGGTCAGATGTGAGTAAAAACATGAAAACTCTGGAGAGCTATAGAAATTGAAGTTTTAATTCTAATTGAAAGTGACACAGAGACTTTTTTTTTATGTTAAATACTTTAAAGCTGCTTGCTTTAAAGCAAATAGTACTATATAAATAAACATGAGAAATTGCAGATCTCATGCAAACATATCCTCGTTGCTATTTACATATTCATTCATTTACACCAAATTCTGATGTCAAATGGAGTGTCCTTAGAAAGCTCAGCATAATTTGATCCAAATCCGGACCCTGTCTACCAGTTCCCCTTGTTTGGAGAAAGTGTGTCATGGGCTTAGTTTTAGACAGTGCTGTTGGAGCATTGATTGTAAATTGTTTGTTCATCCAGATCTGAATCTGGAGTAAGATCTGAGACTTTCTGTTATCTGAGCTCTGGCATTAATGAAGCGTGCTGATAAATTGTAACAATATTGTTAAATTACAATGCCACAGAACAGCCAGCGTTGCAAACAGAATGCAATGTCTGGACCTAACACAAAGTACTGTGGGATGTTGGTGCCATATCTTGGTTCAGTCCTTATGGTTGGCAGTATAAAGCGTCCCTGTGTTGTGGGAAACTGGTACCTGTGAAGTGATTCCAAAAGTCCCACAGAGACACAGAACGATCTTACTTCCAGCTCTACCTTCATACAGTAAATTGCTATGCACAGCTCCTGAAATATCAGAGGGGAAATAGGAAAGAAAGTTGAATACAAGAACTAGAAAATCAATAGTAATGTGCCGTTTCATATGCTTCATCGACAGTGGGTCTCATTCACTTATTTGCGTGGATTATTCAATAATTGTGTGGATTATTTCATATTTGTATGCACAGGAGAACTTCTCCTCCTAAAAATCTCCACCTAATTCACAACACCTAAGATTTTTCTTAATCTTGTTTCTAATGTTAGTGAATTTGGAGTATATTAAATGAACGGCATCTCAAACATCTCCATATAAGGGCTTTCCACACAACCTTTTCATTTACTGCCTTCCGTCACTCTCGTCAAACGTATGCCTCGAGCAATGGCTAGTGTGTCATTCTCAAAACCAGTTCAAACACAATAAACACCTTTTACACAGACCCAGATTACATACCTCTCATCAGCCAGCTGTACAGCTGTAAATTTGCGTTATTCAGAGAAACCTTGCAGCTGAAGCTATAACGCAGCTTTTCTTACTTTCACTTTATAAATTTTTATTATAGATTTTTCTATAATATATTATAACATAATTATAGTCGTGTTAAAGGGTTAGTTCACCCAAAAATGAAATTTCTGTCATTAATTACCCTCATGTCGTTCCACACCCATAAGACCTTCATTCATCTTCGAAACACAAATTAAGATATTTTTGATGAAATTCAAAAAGTTTTTATCTCCCATAAAAAGCAACGAAATTACCACATAAGGTCCAGAGAAGTAGTAAAAACATCGTTAAAATAGTCAACGTGACTACAGTGGTTCAACCTTAATGTTATGAAGCGACGAGAATACTTTTTGTGCGCAAAAACAAAACAAATAATGAATAATTTCCTCTTCCCTGTCAGTCTCCTACACAGCTGATGCAGTGCAGCGCTTCCGTGTTTACGTCCGAACGCCGACTCAGTATTGGCCGACTCCTGCGTCAACATCACAAGTGTGCGTCGTGGTGCTCACGTGAACAGCATCGGCCAATACTGAGCCGATGTTTGGATGTAATGCTCTGCCATACGTTCACTGTGTCAACTGCACAGGATACTGACAGAGAAGAGGAAAAATTGTTAAAGTCATTATTTTTGTTTTGTTTTTGCGCACAAAAAGTATTCTCGTCACTTCATAACATTAAGTTCGAACCACTGTAGTCCCGTTGACTATTTTAACATGTCTTTACTACTTCTCTAGACCTTGAATGTGGTAATTTTGTTGCTTTCTATGGGAGAAAAAAAAAAAAAAATCTCAGATTTCATCAAAAATATCTTAATTTGTGTTCCGAAGATGAACAAAGATCTTGTGGGTTTGGAAGGACATGAGGGTGAGTCATATATGGTTGAACTAACCCTTTAAGATATGTAACTTTTTAACACTTCTTAACATTATAAGGCTGCACAGAGAAAGTGCTTTTTGTGTGTGTTCCTACATTTTTTCTTAAATTTAGAATAAATTTTAGTACAAATGTTTTTGCTGAATCATGATTTGTTCATGAAAACGTTCGTACACAGATTTTACACACAAATTTGTTCTTACGCATGCTTAGTGAATGAGACCCACCCCCCGGTTTCACAGACAAGGCTTAAGCTAGTCCCAGACTAAAATGCATTTTTGAGCTGTTTTAACTGAAAGCAACTTGTCTTAAAATATGTCAGTGCCATTGTTTTATCTCAAGATGCACACCAGTAATGATTTTTTCTACGGTATGTTTATAAAAGCTACTTAATTGAACTAATTGAATTGAACTAAGGCCTAATCCTGGCTTAGCCTAAGCCCTGTCTATGAAACCGGGCCCCAGTGTTTTTATTTAAAAAAAAAACGCAAATGCCTGTTTGTTGAAAAAAAGAGCTAACTAAATTTCCATCTATCCTACTTCATGGATAACTGATGATCCTCATGATCCTTGCGTAATGTACATTTCTGTTGCGCTCCGTCTAGCAAGAACATGTCCTGTGGATCACCAGCTAAGAAAAAAAGCAAGATGTAGAAATGTTCCCTATTATGAGCTCTACTTTCAACTAACATTTCAATCGTTCTAAAGCTCTGATTTGTTCAGACTGCAGTCAAACATTCTTTTGGAAATAACTTTTGGAGAGCTCCTGAGGTACTAAAGGCCCCGATATATTCACGGTGAAGTTCTTTTTCATTCTTCACTTTGGGGTAAAAAGAAGTTTGAAATATGTGAGCAGTAGTATACTGTTAGCGACAATGCTGCTGAGACTGGCATTTAGATAATTATGTAAATATATGCTTCGTTCTTTCCTCTCAATTACAAAATAAACACAACAAAAATAACAGCGGTGAGAAAACAGCAGTTAAGAAAACATCTGATCATAGCGATGTGGATATGTTTGCATGAGCTCTGCAATTCGGCACTCCAGTCATGTCAAGTTTATTTATATAGAACTTGCTTAAAAGCGAGCAACTTTACAGTATTAAACATGAGAAACAGTTTCAGTGTCTCTTTCAATTAGAATTACAATCAATTTCTACTTTAAAGCAGCTCTCTATTGTGTTCACGTTTTTACTCGTGGACGTCTGATCAGAAGAAATGAACTGGACAAGATTTCCACATCAAAGAAGGCGGAGCCTGAGAGCCGCACCTACCTATTACATAGTCACCACGGACCAATGGTAGTTCGAAGATGCTTACCAGCCACATTAAACTTTTCTGGAAAGTTTGCTTTGGCAAGCTGTTTTGAACTTCTGAAACAAACTCCAAGGGAAAATCATTTTGGCCTGGTTTTGTTCGAAATGACGTCACACAAGTATGTAAATCAGGTCCTTAACAGGACTGTGCTCGAGGATCTGCCCAGTCTTTCCATAGGCCTGCTTGCTAGTGCTTGGACGCAGACCAGGAAATTGCTGGTCTGTCCCCTTCGCTCTCTGTCCTTTCCACATAAACAGCGGCATTGAAGATTAATCAGGCTGTCTTCTCAAGAATGGAACCTCAAGTGAAATTATTGTAACCTTTTAAATGAAAGTTAAATATGGCGGAGTGTCTGATCCTTTTTGCCACTGCAGTAGACATACACACTAAAGATTTGTCCACTATAAAATGACATTTGCAATGAGAGCAATTTGGAGCGACAAAGCAACATGAAAACTGTTCTTGTGAAATCTTGAATTATAATGAGTTTACTGAAGTACTAGAGACTGTTTAGCATATTACAATATGTCCACTTTTTTTTTTTTCACTTCATTATTGGTGCAAATGTAATTTGTACTGTACATTTGTACATGTTGTGGATGTGGCTGATATCATATAAGATACGTTTGAGTAAGCTAATTAGCAAAGTGGTTCAAACTGCTGTTCAGCTCTTTCAGCTCAAGTGGGTCAATGGCCAATGTACTGTCGTTGGATCAGCTGAGTCAACTCTTTCTGCATGTTCTAATATCTTTCCTTAAACATTATTTCTTCATTATTAATTTAATATATAATATATAAGTTAATATATAATTATAACCTATTATGCTTTTTTAATTTTCCTTTTCTTTAGTGTGTAATAGCAGCTGTTTGTGCATTTAAACGATCTGCAAAGTTGCAAAGCACAAAGTCCATGCCAAAGGGAGT
Source organism: Mylopharyngodon piceus (assembly GCA_039654765.1). Classification (NCBI taxonomy): domain Eukaryota; kingdom Metazoa; phylum Chordata; class Actinopteri; order Cypriniformes; family Xenocyprididae; genus Mylopharyngodon; species Mylopharyngodon piceus. The sequence goes on from CM077450.1 coordinate 29,205,144, forward strand.
GAATCTCTCCAACAGAAAACACCTGCTTTAAATGTAGTCCTGCCATTATTTTTGTGACGTTACCGTGAGTTCATCACGTGTCAAAACATCATTTACATGGACATTTTAAACACTATTCCTCAGCATTATAACCACAACCTTTTAGCCACTTTTCCACTGTCGGGTCGAACGGTTCTCATTGCGTAACCGTTCCATTCCGTGCCGATCCGGGCCAGCTGGTACGGTTACGGTTTCATTTTCCACTGTGGGGCTGATAGCGGCCACTCTTTGGAATGTAATAGAAAAGCGTCAGTCGTTGCCTTGGTAATGCAACGGTTTACTTATGATATGAGATGTAAATAATGACCACATTATGGAGGATGATCAGATATTTCTTTCAATTTTATTATTAATTTGTGTTTACATCGCTCAAATTGAGCGCTTAGCCAGCTACAGAGAAACTGGTAGCCAGGAAACAGACAAGTGACCAATCCTGAGTGGCGACATCACTTCACGGATTCTACCAGCACGATTCAGCACGGTTAGACAACTGTGCCGAGAATTCCGGGCCGAGAACGGTTTGTAATCGTGCCGTGCCGAATCAGGCTCAAGTGGAATCACAACTGGAACCGTTCCTTACCATTCTAAGAACCTTTCGGCCCGACAGTGGAAAAGTGGCTTTTGTTGCAAAGGTGGTTTGGGTTGATCAGCTTGTTCTTCTTGACTGTCATTATCAAACTCGGGTACAGCAAAACTGACGTTACAGTAGTATTCACAGCACCTCATGAAGCCTCCGGACTTGATACTTGGCAGTTATGGCAGTAGACCAATCACAATAGACTTGGGCTGGCTGACCAATCGGGCTTTTTTGGAAGGCGGGTTTTAAAGAAACCAAAATTAAAACAGAGCGTTTCATACAGAGGGTGAAAACAGGTGCTGTAATAGTGTAAATTATAATAAAAATAATGTTTTTTTTGAACATTAAATCGTTTAAACGTATTCTAGTACAGTTGCTCCCAACCCTGGTCCTGGAGTACCCCCAACTCTGCACATTTTCTATGTTTCCCTAATCAAACGCACCTTATTCAACTCATCAGCTCATTAGTAGAGACTTCAAGACCTGAAATTGTTGAGTCAGAGTAGAGAGACATACAAAATGTGTACTGTTGGGGTTACCAGGGTTGGGAACCACTGTTCTAGTGGCCCCCCTAAACAAAATTATGAACCTGTAAATAAGCATAATAGTGGCCCTTTCATTGTCTAAAAGCAACCCCACTTTATTATCATTGATGAAATAAATAAATAAATAAAAAGCTCTTTCTGTAATTTAATTGATAAGATTAACAGCAAATGCTACTTATCTTAGCATCAATGGCCTTTGGAGAGCTCACATACTTTGCATCTCGAAAACAGAATCAAGTGTCATTTAGGTAGTTAAACCTGGAGAACAAAAAAACGTGAATAAGTCAGTGTAGTATATAAGTCGATTCTTTCCATTATGGCACTCCTTTATTTAGATTTTTAATACATGCACAAGAACTAGGGGGGAAATGTAGAGCAGAAATCCCCTAGGCCAGCAGTGAATTCCTGCAATGTTGTTGTTTTTGTGTTAGCAATATTTGTTATATAAAATAGCATGACCTTCTATTCTAATCTAGTTATGTGTTTAGTTTGAGTTTAGTGCTTCTGCAGACTCTGCAGTGACCTTTAGCTGTCAGATTATCTGTATTCACTGTCTCAGGGGTGAGAGTTGCTAAAACTATGTTTTTAGTGGGGAAAAAATGAAGAGAAATCCTAAAATCAGCTCTCAAATCATGGACACAACACTTCATACAGCTTGTGAATGTGAAACAGTGGTCCATCAAAGTCTACAGCGATAGTACACACTCATAAAATCAAACGATGATCTGCTAGTTATTTCAAATTTATTCTAGCAGTTATAGAGTTTGTATGGTTAGAAATATATGCGCTCATAAAAATGAGCTCCAGGTGACAGTTATTGCCCCTTAATAAAAAAAAAAAGAAAAAAAAAGTTCATTTAAGAATTCAAATCAAGTGTGAAGGAGCCTAGACAAAACTTTTCACACCCATTTTGATATGAGACCAATGAGAGGTATGTGAACTTTGAATATGTCTCCTGTTTCTTTGGCTGGAGACTTGAAGAGATTGCTAGAAGCTTTTCACGGCTTTGTTTCTTTCTCTTTTTTTTGCCGCACCACCCACATCCTTTCATTTTCCTTAGCAAAGACTGTCTGAGAAGGTTCACCTCACAGGCTTTCCTCGTTCTCCATGCTCATCGCATCTCTGCACAAAGAGTTAAGCATGGTGTAAACTCACGTCCTGCTGAGCGCCCTTTCATAGTGTTATGATACCACAGAATTTCAGATTATACAATTTCCAGTGAAATTCCAATGAAATTTCACCATGCTTGATACAGATTTTCGATATCACAGTAAAAATGAATATGGTATTGAACACTCTCCTGTATGAACAAATATTGATAACATTCAGTTCAGTTCGTGGATACCAAATTGAGTTGGTACATGGCATTTCAGATACTAAAAAGGCTGTTAAAGTTACATTTTCTTTTTAATGTCAAATTTGGTACTGAAGTGCCAGTGTGTTTGACACCCGTGCTACTAATGTTGGGTAAGACTGCGTCTCTTGAGTGTCTCTGAAGGTGACAGCAGGGACACAGTGAGCCCGGAGCTTATTATCCCTCCCACACACACACACGCATTTGCTTTTGTCAGCTTCAACCGCCACACCTGCTAGCTGCTCGAGCGTATTCCCACTCCGACCAGTTTTAGAGCCGGCACAAAAATAACCTTGTCCCCAATGCACACACTTGACCCTTCATGTGGTAAAATTCACATTGAGAATACTGCAGCAAAGCAAACACTTAGGCTACATTGTATATGTTATTAAAACAATATGGTTGCTATGGTGTTGCTATGCAGTTGCTAGGGTGTTCTAGGTGGTTGCTATGGCATTGCTTTGCATTTGCTAGGGTGTTCTGGGACTATGTCTGAAATAAGAGTGCAGCCATTCAATCCCATAATTCCCCTCAATAACGAGTATATCGACACTGAACAGCTAGCTGCTACAGAATACCTATGCACTGTGAGCATCGCGCTGAATAAGTTCTTGCATCTCGGCAGAAGATACACTCAGTGTCCGAATTCGCCCATTCGTTTTCATTAACTTATTAATTAACTTACGGCCATTAAAGGGTTAGTTCACCCAAAAATGAAAATAATGTCATTTATTACTCACCCTCATGTCGTTCCACACCCGTAAAACCTTCGTTCATCTTTGGAACACAAATTAAGATATTTTTGTTGAAATCCGATGGCTCAGTGAGGCCTGCACTGCCAGCAATGACATTTCCTCTCTCAAGATCCATTAATGTACTAAAAACATATTTAAATCAGTTCATGTGAGTACAGTGGTTCAATATTAATATTATAAAGCGACGAAAATATTTTTGGTGCCCCAAAAAAACAAAATAACGACTTATATAGTGATGGCCGATTTCAAAACGCTGCTTCATGAAGCTTCGGAGCATTATGAATCTTTTGTGTCGAATCATGAATCAAGCAGTGTTTTGAAATCGGCCATCACTATACAAGTCGTTATTTTGTTTTTTTGGCGCACCAAAAATATTCTCGTCGCTTTATAATATTAATATTGAACCACTGTATTCACATGTTTTTAGTATATTAATGGATCTTGAGAGAGGAAATGTCATTGCTGGCAGTGCAGGCCTCACTGAGCCATCGGATTTCAACAAAAATATCTTAATTTGTGTTCTGAAGATGAACGAAGGTCTTACGGGTGTGGAACAGCATGAGGGTGAGTAATAAATGACATTATTATCATTTTTGGGTGAACTAACCCTTTAAGTCTTTGGAATCTTTTCAACTGTTTGTATCACCCACCAGGTAAAATTAACTTATTTACAGATGTGTTCGTCACCCAGTAGTTTATTCAAGAAGCATCCGATAATAGGGCAGTTAAGAAAATAAAGTGTGTAGTATTTGGTCTGTCATGTGATTTCAACATGGCGGCCACCATGAGGATGGACCACCCTTATGTAGGATTAAACAGCTTTTATTAGGCCAATGATATGACTGGAATATTCACTTGATGTGAGTGGATATCATTTAAAATATTTTGGTCAAAATTTATATTTATTTGTTACGATAAAGGAAGTAGTATTTGGTTGGTCATGTGATTTCAACATTAAATTAAGATGAAATTATTATATTATGTGGTGAGAAAGAGAGCATACGACAGACATAAAACTAGTACAGCATCGTTATATAAAAAATATTTGACAGATGTTTGCAGAATGTTGAAATTGACAATTCAGAAATGGTATTTCAAAGACATGCAATAATTAGGTTAAGGGGTTTAAGTAATAAGTAATACCAGTAGCAATGCTAGCATTAGCGAACACCGCTAATAAGAGTTTCAGAGGGAAATCTAATTTTCTGTTTCTGATACTGATGCTTCAGTGAATATGGAGGCATGTTTCATGTGTTATCAGCTTTTATCATGTTGCCACAGAGGAAGATTGTATGTTGACTGGGAAGTATGTGTGGGACGCTGCATAAATGTGTGTTAGCATGAAGCAAAAAGCCCTGGAATTGGATGTATGTAATGGTGTGTCTGTACACATATGGTGTGTGGTGGGCCTGATTGTCTGCGCAATGGTCAGGTTGTTTTAATCCATTCTCTCTTCCCCTCTACACACTGATGGGAACCATCCCAGACAGAGGTAACACAATGAATCAGCAGAAGCTGAACTCTGGCATGCTATTTGTGTATGTGTACAGTATTTGTGCATACTTTCACACTTGAGGGTCCTGATGAGTACATTTTTCTGTGTCTTTCTATGCCAAAAACAGGTAGAAAACTGTTCACACCACTGTGGAGTTACCTTCGCTCATGCTCATAAAATGTGAACCAGTTTACTGTAGAAATGGCAAATACAGTGTGATCTTGCTATTTGTGAAGCCAAATCAGCGATTTACTGTTGTTGTTCAATATAGACGCATATCAGAACGTAGTGAGCTGATTACCTAGACAACATTTTTGAGTCTCATAGGCACATGCTGTTAGGTATGCACCTATGATGTTAAGAACTGCTGTTTAGATAGTCAACTCAGTTGATTTGAACACACATATGATTATGAAAATGAAGATAACCCCTTGATTGAAATAGTCAAATGCATCTATGAAAACCAAAAATGCTGTTTAGGTAGGAAACCCACTTGAGTCAAACATTTGATACTTAAAAATGTTGTTCAGGTTGGCAATCCACTTGATTTAAACATTGAGAGACATCTATGATGGCAACCACATGTTTGCCCATGCCAAAAAATGCAGTCTAGGTAGGCAGCTCACTTGGTTTTGAAACAGCCTATGTGCTGTTCTATAAGTGACACTTATGAAATGTCTGCTTTAACAATCTTTTCATGTTGTTTTCTCTTTTGCTTGTGTCTTGTATGACTCTGCATCACTTGCATGATTGTACTGTACAGTGTCAGCATGCTCTTGTTCTCCGCTGCTCTGTTCAGACTCTGTGGAGCTCAGTTCTTAAACAGGACTCAAATGCGCTATATGGTGCTCCACTGAAGCATTGCTGACTCTCTCAACTCTGTTTCTCTGTGGGCACCTACAGAAGATCTCTCAGGACAGAGAGAAGTTTGCAGATGAGGACAGCATTTTCTACACACTGGGGGAGTGTGGACTCATCTCTTTCTCTGACTACATCTTCCTCACGACCGTCCTCTCCAGTAAGTGTCTGAGTGTGTTTGTATTTTTTTTTTTTTTAATCTCTTTTTGTTTTGCTAATGCTGGCCACACACTTGAAGGTTTTAAGCCCATTTTGTGTAGCCCGATTCAAGGCTTGACACAACTGACTTTTTGTCCAAAAAAATCCTCAATTGTGTGGTGTCATTAAGATTATTTTACTGCTCCTGATCGAGTAGGACCCTCCCCGATCCCAAATCGTAAACATCAAACATGTTGGGACGGGATACCCGCAATAGTCAATGAGAGCGAGTAAACTTCACCAACCGGATGTTACGTGCTTTTATAGCTGAAACATGGCAGCCACAAACATGTCACTAAAGTGGAGTATAATTGTCTTTTACAACTATGGCAACAGTATGAGTGCCTTTATAATGTTTCGTGCAAGAACTATCACAACAGGGCCGACAAGGAAAAGGCATGTGCCCAAATTGCAACGGATGAAACAAGTGAGTCCTCCATATTTGTTTTTCTTCTCAAGTCACATTTGATCACGTGAGTTTCTGTGAGATCTCGTGTCTGTGGAATTGCCACTGTGAAATCGATACTAAAATCGGCAGGTATGTGGTCCAGCGGCCTGGCCGAATCGTGTGCGTTCGAAAGTGTGTGCGTTCGTAGGACTTAATACTGACACCTATTGGAGAGGATGCATCTTTACGCATTTAAGCAAAAGTTTTCATTTACTGATGTAATTATAGAAGTATTCACAGGCGTATTTGTCACCAAGTTGTTCACTCTGCAACTAGAAGTGTCCAATAATAGGAGGTTACAAAGATAAAGTGAGTCGTATTTGGTTGGTCATTGATCGACCACCCTCTTTTAGGATTAAACAGCTCTTATTAGACCACTGATAGAACTGAAATCTTCACCTGATGTGAGTGGAAATCATTTAAAATATTTTGGTCAAAATTACTTAAATATAAGGGTGATCTGATCAGGATTTTTGGGGTCGATTACCGATTTCAAACTATATAAAGCTATTTTCGGTCGATTGCGATCGAAGCACCCTTACTTTAATACTTTATTTTTTAGTGTTAAGTGGAAAAATGATTGATAATTATATTTTTAACCTTTAAGAAATGCAGAAATAACCATTATGTGTACATGAAATTACATGGTGTCATACCTTTGGGTTGCAAATCCTCTGTTTCATCCCTTTACAGCTCCTCAGAGGAACTTTGAAATCGCCTTCAAGATGTTTGACTTGAATGGAGACGGAGAGGTCGACCTTGAGGAGTTTGAGCAAGTAGGTGAACACAAAAGACTTGTTCAGACTGTCAGTCCAAATCCAATTTTTGTGCATATCCTATTAGAATCTGATCATATTTAGCAAGTGTGAACAGTGTGATTTTTACAAATCTGTCAAGCTTCATTCATATGTGCTTTGAAATCCTATTTGAATCACATTTCTGGAAATCCGTTTCAGTCTGACCACTCTGATCAGATGTCGCATAGCCTTTCGGCCTATGTCACTTTCTCACGCCACATAAACTTGTTAGACGTTGTTGTAGGAAGCATGCTAAAAGTTGTTGCCGAAACAAGGTTGCATGCAGAGTGGAAAATTACAATATACTGCTAGTTTTCCTGGTCTACACACCTCTTTGTGTTTTGAGACCTGTGGAGAAAGCAGCAGGGAATAAATTCACGCATGCCAGTCTCTCATGCTTCTGCCGCTGCCTCATAAGATGTAGTAGCCAAGCATCCAGTGGCTATTGTCCAGTTGTAATATGACATCTGTATTAAAAACCCCCTCCAGTTGCGATACACGGTGTCGACAGTCAATCATTTAGATCAGATTCCCATCGGATACACAAATAATTGGATTTGGACTGACAGTATCAATGTAGCCAAAACCTTTAAAGGTATAAATGAACACATTTAAAGGAACATGCATTAGTACACTCTCAGAAAAAAAAAAAATGGGTACAACAGCTTGTCTCAGGGGTACATCTTTGTACCTTTTTACCCTAAATGTTCATAGTAGTACCTTAAGGGTACATATATCTAATATGTACCTTTTAGAGGTAGATAAGGTAAAAATTTGTCCCTTTAAGGGTACTACCTCAGTGACAAGCTGTTGTACCCCTAAAGGTTTTTTTGCACATATTTTTCTGACAGTGTAGAGGCCGTTTGTGTATTTTGGTTGCAGTTTTCAGCTGTTTGTTTTGTTTTCGTTTGCCCCTCAGGCTACATTTGCCTTTCATTTGCAGTCACTCTGAGTCATTCACCTGGTAGTAGCAGGTCTTTCTCTTTCCCAAAGCATTCTGAGTATATGCAGTACCCGTTGGTAAACACACTGTACATGCTCAACTGAGCAAATATACTAGCCATATCAAAGGGAATATATTTAATGCTCTTGTCTATGGATGGGGACCTCCAGTGATCTTGCCCTTGCTCAAGGGCTTCTCAGACATTTCCTGCCGGTATTGAGACTCGAACCTGCAACCTTCGGGTTACCAGGCTGACTCCCTAACCATTAGGCCACGACTGCCCCTATGTAGGCTATTTAAATGTTACCAATAATTTGCGTTGCGTCGTCACAGATCATCCAGGTTAGAGCTAATCACTTTTAGGGAACACATTTTTCTACCTTTCATAACATCAATTACAGTCTTTTAGTATGCTACACTTACACTAAATTAAGGGAATATATCAGTCTAAAAATGCTTGATCTTTAGGAGCTTTCAGCCCTCTTGGAATGATTGATTTAAACAGCAGTATTTATGCTGTCATTTGTTGATGTATTGATGCTTATGTTTAGTTGCTGTCCCAGAACCTCACAAATACATCACTGCTAAAAAACACACTGCCCTTATTCCCAGAGAGCCTCAGGAGCTAAATACCCTTGATGTCCTAGACAGTGTCCTAGTTCCTTCTGAACCTCCATCAGTCCCTGGACACCTGGACATTTACACCATCACCCTGAAAAGAGTCGTTGAATTCCTCCCAGTGCTCTTGTCTTCCTTGCTGTTTTCAGTTTTCTTTGGAGTTCAGTGTTCATCAGTGAATGATATGTAGAAAAAGAAAGAAAGACATTCTTTCTCTGTCCTCATCATCCTTCTCCTCATCTTACTCCTCATTCTTCTTCTACTTATCTTTCTGGAGCATGTGGAGGAAAAGAAGAAAAAGGACAAGTAGTAGAAGAATAAGAGTTAAAGGAGGAGCATGAGGAGCTTCTTCTTTATATCCTTGTGCTCATTCTCCCCTTTTCCTCCTCTTCCTTCTTTTTATCTTTTTCTCCTTCCACCTACTTCTCCTTCTAATCATTCCCATTCTCCTCCTCCTCCTTGTTCTTCTTCTCATTTTTTTATCCTCCTTGTTCTTCTTCTCCTCCTCCTCCTTTTTCTTCTCCCCCTCCTTCTTTTTCTTCTCCTCCTTGTCCTTCTTCTCCACATCATTCTCTTTTTCCCCTCCTCCTCATTTTCCACCTCATTTTTCTCCTTCTCCTTCTCTTGCTCTTTTTCTCCTTCCACCTCCTCCTCTTTTTTTCTCATCCTCCTCCTCCTCCTTTTTTCTCATCATCCTCCTTCTCCTTTTCTCCTCCTCCTCCTTGCCCTTCTCCACCTCCTTCTCCATTTTCTCCTCCTCTTCCTTATTCTTATCCTCCTTGTCCTTCTTCTCCACATCCTTCTTTTCCCCTCCTCCTCCTTTTCCCCCTCCTCCTTCTTTTCCACCTCCTCATTTTTCTCCTTCTCCTTCTTTTGCTCCGTCTTTCTCTTCCTCCTCCCCCTCCTTATTCTTTCCCCTCCTCTTACACATTCTTGCCCCTCCTCCACCTCCCTCTTGTCCCTCCTCCTTCTCCCTCACCCCCTCCTCTTTCTCCTTTTGTCTTCTTCTCCTCCTACTCTTCCTTCTTCTCCTTTATCCTTCTCCTTGTCCTTTTTCACCACCTCCTTTTTTCTCCTCCTCCTCCTTCTCCACCTCTTTCTCCTTTTTCTCATCCTCCTCCTTGCCCTTCTCCACCTCATTCTCCATTTTCTCCTCCTTGTCCTCCTCCACATCCTTCTCCTTTTCCCCCTCCTCTTTCTTTTCCACCTCCTCATCTTTGCCCCTCCTCCTTCTCCTCCCTTAAATTTATGCTCTATAAATGTAATTAATTATTCACATGAATTATTTTTTTTTTCAGGTTCAAAGTATCATTCGTTCTCAGACCAGTATGGGCATGAGACACAGAGATCGCTCCACCACAGGAAACACTCTGAAAACAGGAGGCTGCAGTTCAGCTCTCACCACCTACTTTTTCGGGGCTGACCTGAAGGGCAAGCTCACCATCGGCAGTTTCTTGGAGTTCCAGAGGAAATTACAGCATGATGTGCTTAAACTCGAGGTACGGCACAGAAGTCGAGGAAGATGGTGAAGTGCAGATTACATATGAGAGATGACAGGAAAATAAATTGAGGTTGAAAGTTGTCAGCCAATGTCACCAGTGGAAGCCTCAGACTCATGCATAATTTACTATTACAACCTCATTCCACTCAAAATATTGTGAGCTGTCCTGGAAGTAAGCAGGCATTAATCCTAATTTAGTGTTATGGGATGGGAAAGAAAGAAAGAAAGAAAGAAAGAAAGAAAGAAAGAAAGCAAATAAAGAAAAAAAAGAAAAGAAAACAACACTCACAAAATACCCAGAGGTAGTGGTAAAAGGGTCTAGATAAAAAAAAAAAAAGGATCTCATTTACCACAACTAAATTGACTTAACATATATAATAACATATTTTCAGTATATGAGTCTTCTGCCACCCTGCTCTTTAGATATTGGTCATTGGAAAAACCTGGTCAACCACTTTCGGAGGTACTTTAGAGTAAACTATAGTACTACCATGGTACATGTCCAAAACAACTTGGTTGTTAAAAAAAAAAAAAAGAAAGAAAGAAAGAAAGAAATACGACTGGTAATGTAAGAGTCAGTAGCCATGTTTTCATCACCCTGTTTTTATGTGCATTTTGAAGTATCACATCAGAAACGAGTGATGGAAACGGCAAAAAAAATAAAATAAAAAATTCCCTTAAATTCATAAAGTTTTACGCTTGCCTGGGGTGGTTTTTAACTTGTGTGAAAAAGAGTTAAAGAAACACTCCACTTTTTTTGAAAATAGGCTCATTTTCCAACTCCCCTAGAGTTAAACAGTTGAGTTTTACCGTTTTCGAATCCATTCAGCCGATCTCCGGTTCTGGCGGTACCACTTTTAGCATAGCTTAGCATAGTTCATTGAATCTGATTAGACCGTTAGCATCTCGCTTAAAAATGACCAAAGAGTTTCGATATTTTTCCTATTTAAACCTTGACTCTTCTGTAGTTACATTGTGTACTAAGACCGATGGAAAATGAAAAGTTGCGATTTTCTAGACTGATATGGCTAGGAACTATACTCTCATTCTGGCGTAATAATCAAGGAACTTTGCTGCTAGTTCCTAGCCATATCATTTTTAAGCGAGATGCTAACGGTCTAATCAGATTCAATGAACTATGCTAAGCTATGCTAAAAGTGGTACCGCCAGACCCGGAGATCGGCTGAATGGATTCGAAAACGGTAAAACTCAACTGTTTAACTCTAGGGGAGTTGGAAAATGAGCATATTTTCAAAAAAAGTGGAGTGTTCCTTTAATGCTAAAAATGGGAGATAGAAACTTATTTGCTGAAAATAAATTCTGACGTAGCGAACATTAAACCCACATGACTAATCAGCTGATGGTGTTTTATTTACTGTTGGTTACCGCCATCCACTTGATGGAAACGCACCTAATTCACATTTGTTTGTTTTTTTTGTTTGTTTTTTTTGCAAACTTCACTTAACCTTTGGATGGAAACCCAGTTAGTAAGGGCTTGAGAGCAGTTGGCAGCAGTGTGGTGTGATTGACACTAGATGTGATGTAACCTCCTTAGGGTCTGACAGAGTGTCAGTGCTTTGGGCAGCCTCTGTCACAGACACCTTTAGATCTCTCTCTGTCTCTCTCTTATACACACACACACACACACACACACACACACACACTCTCTCTCTCTCTCTCTCTCTCTCTCTCTCTCTCTCTCTCTCTCTCTCTCTCTCGTTATCTGGTCTTTGAGATGTGCTGAGGCTGCAGCTCTCTGTTCTGTCAGATATTCCTCAATCTCTCCCACCTTCTATGTTAACAGCTCCCACCCACAGGACAGTCTCACCTCACTAGACAGAGCATCTAAATCTAAGATTACAGACAGCAGAGATGAGTCTTTTCTGCCACACAGTTCTGACAATCACTAATAATGAAGTGAAAAGTCTTTCGACCAGAACTGTGTCCCTTTTAAAGAAATATTTTACCCCAAAATTTAAAATTCTGTTATCATTTATTCACTCTTAGGTGTATCTAATGCAGAGGAAGCATCTCCAATTCTTGAGAAGCTGTTCTTTCATTTATGTGTGTTGTAATGGGAGCTGATCCAGTGTTGGAAAGTTATATTTCTAAAGTTTTCTAATGAGTGTTCAGAGTAGCAGCATGTTCTCTCCAGTACTCAGCTCTCAAATTCATGCTCTAATCTTTATTTTTCTGTGGTGCGCTACCTGTTCAAGTGAAATAAGGAAACAAATGTGTTTCCACTGCTGATATACATTCACTGAAGTACAGCTGCAGCTTTGAAACACTTGTACTCGTAGCAGTTTAAAGTTACAGCATTATTCACTGATAATAGTTTACCACCCTGGCTTTCAATGCCAGTTTATGTTTCAAACCTGGCACATTCATGGTTGAGTAGATAATGGCAGAGCTTTTATTTAAATGAATCTAATAGTCAAACCCTAATGCATTCCAACCAGAGAGAGTCGTTCAACTTTTGATGTCAGCTACTTTTAATCCTCCAAGTCTTTGTGACCTGGCACAGCTGTGCCCACGCTTAAGCATTCAGTCGAACATGAATTGTAAATTATATTGACCAGCTGAACACAAGATTAACTTCTGAGGCCATTACTCAGCATTCCCTCTTTGTGTGTGTGTGTGTGTGTAGTTTGAGAGGAATGATCCGGTGGACGGCAGGATCACAGAGAAGCAGTTTGGAGGGATGCTGCTGGCCTACAGTGGAGTTCAGTCTCGCAAACTCAAACTGATGCAGAAGAGCCTCAAAAGAATGTTCAAGGATGCTAAGGTGGGCGAGCCGCCAGTCTGAAAAAGTGTGTGTGTGTTTGTGAACCATCACTGTAAGAAGAGCACAGAAGAGTCCTCACTCTCTCCTCCAACTATCAATGTGGCTGAGTGCCTGTGTTCTGCCATTTTCTCTTTTTCCTGTTCTCTTTTTACAGTGAAAATACTTCCTAACCTGGTATGATGTCATTTCTCTGTCCTTGCTGAGAGAAGAAAAAATCAACAAAATTACAGCCAATTAAAAATTTGGAAATTATTTGATCAAAAATACAGTAAAAACTGTAATTTTGAAAAATATTACAACAATTTAAAATAGCTGTTTTCTATTTGAATATATATTGAAATATAATTTATTTCTGTGATTTCTGTGATACTCCAGTCTTCAGTTGTCACATGATCCTTCAGAAATCATTCTAAGATACTAATAAAATGTCTTATTATTATTGTGCTGCTTAGTATTTTTGGGGAAACTGGAAAGTTTCAGGATTCTTTGATGAAAGTATATTTTCAATGTAAAGTCTTTACTGTCATTTTTGATAAATTTAATGTATCCTTGCTGAAGAAAAGTATGAATCTCTTTCAAAGAACAATTCTCTGAAAAATGACATTTTTATATTCATCCAGTTTAAAGCACAACCACTATAGCCAAACACATTCAGACAGACGTGTTTGGGCATTGTCATCCTTTGTGATGTTTTTTTGAACGTTCTTCCATGGTGATGCGTGTAAAGTTAAAAATAACTTGTCTAATTAAAGTAACATTTAAAAACATGCTTCTAGACCCCTGTATGCTGTTCCATTCCTTTTCTGTCAAGCCGTTCAATGCCCCCTTAAAAACACTTTTGTCTGGACTTTGAGAGTTTGGTATGGCATCTGACTTTTTTTTCTCGCAATTGCGGGTTTATATCTCCCAATATTACGAGAAATAAAGTCTAAATTGTGAGTTATAAACTCACCATTAAAAAAGGTAACTGTGACTTTTTATGCCATATTTCAGACTTTATTTCTTGCAATTGCGAGTTTATAATTTTCTCAGAATTGTAAGATTAAAAAGTCGCAATTACCTTTTTTTTATTCCGTTCAGAGCTCAGAAAGTTAAAATGTTTTTATAGTACTTTTTTTTTTTTTTTTTTTAAATAGTAGTCAACGACCTTCACACCATTTAAAGGAAAGTTTGATTCCTCATTATATGAAATTAATTTGCATCAGAGGTCAGTAGTGCCGTTTTTATTTTTTTATGTCAGTGTTAAAGGGTTAATTCACCCCAAAATGAAAATTTTGCCTTTGCAACTACCACTTTGACGCTTCAAACTAATCCATATGAATCGAGCGGTTTAGTTCAAATTTTCTGAAGAGAATCGATCGCTTGTTATGATGAACAGATTTAATTTAGGCTTTTATTCACATGTAAACATTGATCAGCGAACATAAGCAGAACCGAACCTGAATAACTGAATAGCTTAAACGTGCTGCGTAACACACAAGAAGTAACCTCATTGGTTACGCAGCATGTTTGAGCTTCTGGAGAGGTTTGTTCTTGTGCGTTATTCAGGTTAGGTTGAGCTTCTGCTTGTGTTCGCTGATCAAGCTTTAAGTTTGAATTTTTCTTGTTAATCGATGTCTTTAGATGGTCACAGAGGTAAATGGATCAACACAGTCACATGGGTAATTTGATATAATTAACCCCCATAGCCTGATTTTTAGATCAGAGCTGAATACTTGGTAAATGCATTGGAATGCAGAGTTTTAATGTCTCATATGTAAATGTTTCGCAGTATGTTTGTTGTTTCATCATACGTACATTAGCATGAGAGCACTCCGCTGGAGTATGAAGGGCTTTCTCTCTGTAGAGCTGTTTTATGTTTATGTGTCTCTCAAATGCTCTCGTTCTGTAATTTTATCCTCTTGTTAAGAGGTTATTAAAACTATATTTACAGGCTCTGTGCTCACTGCAAACAGCATGTTTTTTCCAGCTCTATCTGAGAGGGCTAATGTCATTACACTTTCAGTTCACTCTCTCAACGGTCTTTATTAACTGAGCTGTATGACCAGATTCGTCATAAAAGAATTCAATGTAATGAATTGCTTTAGTCATGGGAATCATTTTGGCATACTCTAATTTCTCTCACACACAGGGCATCACGTTTGAGGAAGTGGAGAACTTCTTTACCTTCCTGAAGAACGTCAATGATGTCGACACTGCACTGAGTTTCTACCACATGGCGGGCGCTTCTATAGATAAAGGTACAAACATGCACACACTCACAAATTCGTGATCCCTCAACCAATTCCTTGTAATCCTTTAGTTTGGAAGTTGACTGAAGTGTTGCAGTCAAGCAAACAAATGCAGCTTGAGATTTCCAGTTTTGTGTGTAAATTAATCAGTTGGAGTTTATTACAAGACTAACTTTGCAATGCAAAAATGTGTAATTTCCATATTGCATCACCTCATCCTGGTCTCCTCCCTCCTCACTCCCACCATTAGCAGAGCCGCTCAGCCAGATGCGTCCCATTTCACTGCAGCTGGTGCTCTTCCCAGCAGTGCTTTAATAATCCTCTTTCACACTGACTCTTCAAAAGCACACATTGCCTAGACATTTTCAGGCAATGCAAAAAGTCTCTAAAGTATCATTAGTTGTTAAACTGCACTCACTATCTGGTTCTTTACACTGTGTTTGATTTCTCTTCATGATTACAGCCCTTACAGTTTGTGTAATACTACCTGCCATGATGATAAGATGTTGTGGCATGTTGATATGATGTTGTTAGGTGGTTGCTAGCACGTTCTGGGTTAAAAGTCAAAAGTCGAAGTCTGAGTTGAAATTACTGATACCAATGGCTAGGGATGCACTGATACCAGTATTGTTATCGAGCCGATACTGCACTTGTGTACTTATACTCGTACTCATTAAAATGCTCCAATACCAACAACCAATAACACGCAGCGTGTACAGTACAGTGCTTGTGACAAAGAAACACCGACAACAGAGCAAACAAAGAGCAGAATGGATATATCAGAGAAGGATGTCTATGAAGTAAATGTATCGAATTAATAGAATGTTAAGCAAATTAAATATTTGCACCTATATACAGTGGGGATCGAAAGTTTGGGAACCCCTTTCAGAATCTGTGAAAATGTGAAAATTTTTAACAAAACAAGAGAGATCATACAAAATGCATGTTATTTTTTGTTTAGTACTGTCCTGAGTAAGATATTTTACATAAAAGATGTTTACATATAGTCCACAAGACAAAAAAATAGCTGAATTTATTAAAATAACCCAGTTCAAAAGTTTGGGAACCCTTGGATCTTAATACTGTGTGTGGTTACCTGGATGATCTACGACTGTTTTTATGTTTTGTGATGGTTGTTCATGAGTCTCTCGTTTGTTCTGAGCACTTAAACTGAGCTCTGTTCTTCAGAAAAATCCTCCAGATCCTGCAAATTCCAGCATCTTTTGCATATTTGAACCCTTTCCAGCAGTGAATGTATGATTTTGAGATCCATCTTTTCACACTGAGGACAACTGAGGGATTCAAACACAACTGTTAAAAAAGGTTTAAACGTTCACTGATGCTCCAGAAGGAAACACGATGCAATAAGATCTGGGGGGTGAAAACTTTTGAACAGGATGAAGATGTCCACATTTTTCTTATTTTGTTGAAATATAATTTTTTTTCATTTAGTACTGCCCATCAGAAGCAACAGAAGATACTTGCATGTTTCCCAGAAGAAAAATTAAGTACAATTTACCTTGATCTTCAAATTCAAAAAGTTTTTACCCCCCGGCTCTTAATGCATCGTGTTTCCTTCTGGAGCATCAGTGAATGTTTGCAGCTTTTTTAACAGTTGTGTTTGAGTCCCTCAGTTGTCCTCAGTGTGAAAAGACGGATCTCAAAATCATACAGTCACTGCTGGAAAGGGTTCAAATATGCAAAAGATGCTGGAAAACTGAAGAATTTGCAGGATCTGGAGGATTTTTCTGAAGAACAGAGCTCAGTTTAACTGCTCAGAACAAACGAGAGACTCATGAACAACCATCACAAAACATAAAAACAGTCATGGATCATCCAGGTAACCACACACAGTATTAAGATCCAAGGGTTCCCAAACTTTTGAACGGGGTTATTTTAATAAATTCAGCTATTTTTTTGTCTTGTGGACTATATGTAAACATCTTTTATGTAAAATATCTTACTCAGGACAGTACTAAACAAAAAATAACAAGCATTTTGTATGATCTCTCTTGTTTTGTTAAAAATTTTCACATTTTCACAGATTCTGAAAGGGGTTCCCAAACTTTCGATCCCCACTGTAGCTGCTGTGCGCGAGTTGATAAGTGAAACACGCGGAGCGTATTGAGCGTGCAGCAGCACAGACATGCAAGCTTGTCAAGCTCATCCCTTTTTCACAGACATCGCTGGAAAGTTTGTAGTTCTGTCAGATATGGCAGTAGCAAAGAAGGTAAAACGAGGCACATTTTACTAACGTTAGCGTTCTGTTACATGCTCATAACTGCTGATCGTTCACTCAGCACAAATGCGTCATTTGGATTAAAACAAAATCTTATATGTAAGTAAAAACTTGAACTGTTACGTGATTTATGTATAATGAGTGGTTTCCTACATTATTACAGGATGTTAACAGGACAAGAAGTTTATTGTGCGCAAACATCCGAAGTGCACACAGAAAGCTGCCTCTCAGACTGCATTTGAATACTGCATTGAATTCTCTTTCACGGTCTCTTGCGCATGAACTGACGGATTCACACAAAATTATGTAAAAATGCCTGTCTTTGCGAGTATCCTAGTAAACAGTTGGTTATGACTTAAGAGAACGTAAACAGTTGAGAAATACAACGCATGTGTACCAGTATATTGGATGCATTTGGTCTTAAAGGGACAGCAGCTTAATAAACCTGCTGCTGTGTTTTTAATGTTAATCAAACAACAAAGGACAAAGAAATCACTCACTGCTCTTTACTGAATGACTTTTGTAACTTTAATAAAGATTCATCTATATTGAGGGGCCGTTTACACAACACCGTTTTCAACTAAAAACTTTTTATGCTTTTTGGCTGTTTGTTCATTTACATGACAACGGCGTTTTGGGTGCCTTAAAATGCAAACTTTTGAAAACGGGTTTCAAAGTGCAAGTTTTTGAAAACGGTCTCCGTGTAAACAACAAAAACGCGAATCTGTGAAAACGATGACGTCATGCACATGCGCATTACATGTTCAGTCTATAGTGTTTCATCGCCATCTAATGGCCTGCCAGCAGAATACAGCGTTTTTAGTCATTTTCACGGATTCGTATGAATGGTTATCGTTTTGACAATGGTCTTGTCTGTACGCGTAAAACTCAAAGGAAAAACTTATCTGTTTTAACCATATCGTTGTCGTGTAAACGTACCCTTAATTTATACAGTGAAGACTATGCAGTGTTATTTTACATTTGATTACTTTATTCAAATACTGAAAACCTGAAAAGCACTGTTTATTTCATTTGTAACTTTTTTTGTTCTGTTGTATTTATTTGTAATTGGATTATTTGTTCTTATTTTATTACTAACTGTTTACTTGTCTTTAATAATGTTTTAAATTTACATTAATTGGGCTAGTAGTTTTGCTGTAGTATCAAAATTGTAATAGAGAATTGTGATATTTCACTGGTATCTAAATATCTGAACCACAGACCCTACCGGGCAAGTAGAAAAAAAAAATCCTTAGCATTGAGCCCTGCTGAAGCAGCTCTAAATATGCGCTGTGCTATTAAATGAAAGATAAAATATGATAGAGCAATAGAATGAACAGTGAAAGTAACAGTAGCTTGTATAATACATTTGAACATGAATAATTAAGAATGAAAATAACTGAAGGAAATGCATATTTGCTAAACAATTTAAATAAACGAATATGATTCATATTCTTTTGGTTTCTCTAACTAATATATTTAAAAATGTCAAATGCAGTGAAAATACAGGCATCGGTATCGGCAAGTACAAAAAATGAAAGTATGGGTATCGGCCTCGTTCTGGAAAAAGTGGTATCGGTGCATCCCTACCATTGGCGATTAGATAGCGTTGAACTTAAATTCATTATTTTCTCATCCTCATGTTGTTCCAAAACACTTTTTTTTTTCATGTGGAACACAAGGACACACAAAAAAAGATTTTCTAAAGAATCTTTAGACAGGTCTGTTCTTTAGAATGTAGGTGATGTTCGTCAAGCTCCAAAAAAAGAAAAGGCACTTGAAAATCTCTAGAAAGCACTAGAAAAAAGCACTTGTTTATATGGCCTGTGCTGTGTTTTTCATTTATTCCAAGTCTTTTCCATTTATTTTTTGAGTGTAACGCCCACATATCTTTTTTGATAATGTTACACTTGGCTGTACGTCACAACATCGATCTGTTGCAAATTCCATTTTATCACTTTAAATTTCTATCTGACAAAATTTTCATTAAAAATCTTTTTTTTTTCTTTAAGTATGAGAAGAGAATGCTGGCCTTAGAGTAGCAAACACCATTAATGTTGGCATGAAGCAGAAGTTGCTACTGATAGTTGCTTCCGAAATATAACATATTTCAGAGTAAAGCAGCTTGTCAAGTAAGAAAAAAACATAGGTTGGAGCCAGGGTTCCTGTCACTACTTCTACTGTCCTAATATATATATATATATATATATATATATATATACACATATATATGTGATGAAGTCATTAAAAAAAATATATGCACAAATGAATCTGTCACAATAAGACCAGTAATACTGACTTTTGTAAACATCCAGTACTGCAGTGGCACCTGTGTCTGCTCTTCACATGTGGCACTTCCCTCTGTACACCCGCACACTTCCTCACAGTCCTTATCTCCGGATTGATTCCTCTCGTGCAGAATGATACTCTGTCTCTCGATAACCTCTCTTTCATTTCTCTGATCTCTAGCCCCTGAGATACTCTGAATCACTGATCCTTATGAAGACAAAAGAGGATTTTTATCAGCTTGTCATCTTCGGTATCGCTCTTTTCTCTTTTGTATTTTGATCTCAAGGCTGTGTCTGGTAGGCCGGCCACTGTCAGACCGAGTGTGATGGATGCCTTTTGGCTTGTCTAGTTTCTCCCTCACACTTTCTGGTCCTGGGTCCACTACTGACCTTTTCTTATGTTCCCAACAGGCCATTTTCTCACTCTTCCACTACTAGTAGGGTGACCAGACATCCCGTTTTTCCCAGGACAGTCCCGTATTTCAGGTCTATTTTTAGTGTCCCGACTTATTAAGAATAAAATCATGTTTTGTCCTGTATTTCATCTTTCCTACAATTTTGTTATGACTGATAGAACGAGTAGTAGTTGTTCTGTTCTGTCACGCAAGAACAGCCCAGTCAAATTCCTCATAGAACAAAATTACCATCCAGTCACAATTTGTTATCGATTAACTTGCCGTTAGTGAAGGCGGGATAGGTGGAATCACGCTGAATGACCATAGACTGTAAAAAAAAAAATGGATGTAGTGTCCATGATGTCACCCGTAGATTTCTGAAGAGCATTTCTGAAGCGAAAAAGCGGCCATTGCCATCTTGGCAGTGCATCATCGTGCATCACTCCCGGATAACTGAAAATGGGCAAAGAGGCGGGACGTGGTTGGAACTGAGGTGCCTAGAACCACGCCCTCCTAGCACGACGTGATCATGTTAGCAGGCTAAAGAAGCTATCTATCTATCTTAGACATGATCTAAAGTATTAATAAAGATAAGTTATATCATTTGAAAGTTCTAAAGGTTTACTGTCAATCTACGGTGGCTGTTTTACGATATAGATGCTCCAGCAACGGTAATATTGTAATTTGTGTCGGGTGTGCAAATGACAACATGCAAAATCAAAACGGGACTTCATACCTTTGTAGTGAAATAGGGATTGCGAGATGAATCCAATCTGTCGCACCTGGGTAAAATGTCCATGAGCTTCCATTGAAAAACAAACAACAGCACTTTTAGTCTACAAAAGCATTAAATCCTTGAAATATTGATATATTGTCCATTGTTTGCATCACATTTCTTCTGAATGATCTGATCGTATACATTAGACCAGGGCTATTCAACTGGCGGCCCGTGGGCCAAGTCCGGCCCGCCAATCATCTTCATCCGGCCCGTGGGCACCCACACCACTAATCCTACCCATGACTATAAAGCGTATTATATGCACGCCAAAACTCATTTTGGCGTATATTTTCTACGAGATTACACGCACGTACTATTGATACGCATTCTCATGTGATCAGGTTGAGTGGCCGCAGTGGCGCCTGCAGCTGCACTGTTTGTACCATGCACGCTCCTCCGACTGACATGAGAAACATTTTCCATGCAAATATTTCAGCAGTTATTATGTGTCCCGTATTTCTGTCGACTGAACCAGCGATACCAATCATTCGTGAATTAATCATTCTTTTGTCTCGATTCTTTCTTTTCCGTGAATTGGCCAAACGCGCTTGCATAACTATCTAAAACGATTTGGATTCGTTCGGACCACTCTGTCACTGAATCATCTGAAGTTGTTTCTCGATCAGGAACAACAAATACAGAACAAATAGCGCTGTTTTCATGTTTTCACTAGTTTACTTTGAACTACGCAGCACGGCCCAGTGGATAACGGAACAAAAGCTTAAAGGAGCTGCGTTTATTCCCGGTCACCATTATTAAACAGCGTTGCGACATCCAGTAAGAAACGTTTCAATTCGACACACACCTCTCGTTTACAAACCACAAAACACTTGATGATTAAACTAGTTTTAAATCGGATGAAACAGCCTCAACATTCCCAACAATGAGGAAAACAGGAGAAACGTGCCATGAATGAAGATAGAAGACTTTTAAATCCCAAAATCACCACACTTACAAACATTTACCATGAATGAACTGTAGTAATTTACCCTGGATTGTGGAAATGTGGAATATTTATATTGAATACCATGTTGTAGCCATTTATATTGCAATATATTTATTAGGTGGGTAGGAGAATATATAATTCATTTCTTTGTGAAGGTGTGTATAGTTTTTACCTGCATTTAGGCGTTTATTTATAGGCCTATATAACATATCATAATATAATATCATTTGACAGTGGTAGTAGCCATGTATGGTTTTACCTGTGGTTACCAAGTCTCACTGTCAGAATATTTTCATTTAAGCCTATATTAATTATAGATAAAATAATTCTAACCAATAAGAAACCTCCAACCTCCAAGTGCAGCAGTTTTAGTTATAATATCCAAGCAGTGCTGTCAGAGTTTTTGTGGTGTCTTGAGAGGCATATTCTCCAGCCATTGTCATGGTAAATCTCACGAACAAAACTTTTAGCCAATGCCAAGATGATCCAACAAAGTGTGTTCTGTTTATCTTTCGCATGTGTGCACATGTGCACAGACGCACATCTGTCTCGACCATATAACCGCACAGCAAGCCATATTATTTTATAATTGTATAAAATAATCCCGAAAAAAGCACAAACACGGCAGAGATGCCAAATTCAGCATCTGGAATTAGCTGAGGTAACATGACGGCTCATAGACAGCAGCGGCAATCTACCTGTCACTCAAGTGACCCTTAATTATGCAGAACTTTAAGGCTTAATATAATATAAACGGATAAGTTATAAAAAAATTCACCCCCCTCAGAGTTGTCATGAAGGGCAAAATTAGCTGTATAGACCAAAACCACAATTTGTACCAGGCTGTAAGCCTGCTTTTTTTCTGCTGTAAAGTTGGGCATTTTAACATGGGGGGCAATGAGATTCTGCTCTCTTTTGGAGCCTGTCCCTAGCGGCTAGTCGATGAATTGCAGTTTAAGTCACTTCTGTATTGGCTTCAAGAGAAACTGGGGGAGGTTGCCGCTTGTGAATGACACACACCAGAAGCACTCTCTCGTGCGCGCTCTCTCTCTTTCCTTGCGCGCGATCCAGTTCTCTCAGATAGCGTGCAATCAGTTCTCATTGCGCCTGAATGGTCAAATGCACACATAGTTGCCAAAATGTCCATCGTGTGGAGTATCTCATGTAAATACAGTTGGTTATGGCTTAAGTGGATGTAAACAGGTGGGTGAAAACCGGATATGTGTCAGCATATTACATCCATGAATTCGGTCTTAAAGGGACAGTAGCCTAATTAAATATTTGTTTGTCATTAATGTTAATCAAACAACAAAATATGTTAGGAAAAAAAAATGTATACATGGTAAAATAAACCTACTGTATCTGAAAAACAAGTTTATTTAATTTGTATCTCTATTGTATTTGTCGTATTGTTTGTAAATTTATTTTTTTATATTAACAATAATTATCGTGAAATAAAATTTCTCATATTACAAATAAAATGGTCATATTGCCCACCCCTTGCTCACCTGTCCCATATTCCACCGTGAGAAATATGGTCACCCTAACTACTAGGGATGTGCAAAACAACACATTTCATAATTATGGACAGAATTGTTCATAATAGTAGGTTGTCTGATTGATTAATTGACTAATCCAGAAGTCTTCAACAGGCAAAAAATCACATGCAGGTGTGTTAAAGCAGGTAGGAACTAAACTATGCAGGACAGTAGGGGGCTGTCACGTTATCTTGCGTTCGGATGCTGGTGTTTATAAATTGCTTCGGGGAGGGAATTAAACCAAATCATTCTGATGACAGACTTTGGCTGAGGCATTTCAAAACAAGCAATCCATTTGAGATGCTGTGTGATAAATGATCCGCTGGTTAGTCCAGTTATCCAATCACATCCACTGATGAGTCAGTCACGTGAGTTTTTTGTTGCGCATTGAGGGATTAATTCGGTAAATGTGTTTCTATCGTAGTTTATGCACATGTCTTCTTAGTGGATAAAAAATGCATCCGCCTCAACTGAGTGCATACATTTTTTTATACGCATTTTTAGAATTTATGCGCATCTTTTTATACAATATCCCAAAATGCGCATAAAAATAGGTGGATGGAAACAGCTTATGATGCCTTAAAATGCTGCTTATGAAGGCAGGTCAGGTTTTGGAAAGGAGCTAAAATGTCCCTACTTCCTGACAGATATCATTGAAATGGGTGTCGTGAGATATCAGTCCTGTCTCAGTGACAGTGCTAGACTGTCAACAGCAAAAAAAACCCCCAAAAAAATTGGTTGGATAAGACATGCTGTCTGTCAGTCATTTTGCTAGATTCATATTTGCCGACTTTGGAGGGTGGAGTATTTTTTATTTAATTGTGCGTTAATAGTAATTCTTGACAGTATTAGTAATTATTATATTGTGATGTGAGTAAATAATGACGAATGCAATGCAACCTGATCCTCCTGCAAAAAAAATAAAATAAATAAATTAAAAAAAAAAACTCTCTCCAAATGACATTATTTAGGGGTGGACAGACTACACACCTCTATCTACAAGACTTCAGCTTTATCCTGCAGTCAGTTCACCCTCCTCTTCTGTTTCAATCCATCTTTCTCTTTTCTTATTTGGTGAGATGTCCTCAGCAGGGAATGAATGCTGAGTCCAGTATTGATCAAGCCCACCAAGACACCACCCAATA
This sequence comes from Mylopharyngodon piceus, assembly GCA_039654765.1. Classification (NCBI taxonomy): domain Eukaryota; kingdom Metazoa; phylum Chordata; class Actinopteri; order Cypriniformes; family Xenocyprididae; genus Mylopharyngodon; species Mylopharyngodon piceus. The sequence goes on from CM077450.1 coordinate 29,229,617, forward strand.
CCCAGTAATCAAGCTCAGACACACTGTTGGTAAAAGCTCCAGTTCTCTCTTCATTCATCACTGTACTCTTCTCGTTCTCTCTCTCTCTCTCTCTCTCTCTCTCTCTCTACAGCCACCATGAAGCAGGTCGCCCGCACTGTGGCCAAGGTAGAGCTGTCCGACCATGTGTGTGATGTGGTGTTTGCACTGTTTGACTGTGATGGTGAGTTTGTGTGTTTATCAGGTTCATCTTTGAATTGCAGCTATATCATTTCTTGAGACTGAGGACAGGTACTGATACCTACTTTTAGGTACTGGCTGATACTGATATACTACAAAATGCTAGTAGTAACATCACACTGTTTAATCACCTCAGCATTATAGAAACAAAATGCATTATTTAGTCTTTAATGTTTTAAATATAACAATCATATCAGTCATCATATCATATATCACCGTGTTTTGATTTTCAGTTTCAGTTAGTTTTAATTGTTCATAAATAGTTATGTTTGTTTGTATCTTGTCAAATGACCACTTCTTATCAAATTGGGCGTTTTGGTTTGGTTTTAGTGTAGCCAAGTCCTTTTAAATTGTTGCCGTGGGTTGATTTTTTTTTTCCCCCAGCGGGTTAAAGGTCGCTCCAACCTATTGGGCTAGTTTTCTTGTGGAGACCTGGCAACCCTGTTTGTTTTTTTGTGTTTGGTTTTATATAGTTTTTTTATGTTTTGCTTTTGTTTTGTTTGATTTTCTTTTGTGCTTTCATTTTGTTTTTGTTCTTAGGTTTGTGTTTTGTTATGTGTTGTGTTTGATTTTGTTTTGTATTTTGCTTTTGTTTTGTGCTTTCATTTTGTTTTGTTCTTAGGTTTGTGTTTTGCTTTTGTTTTGTGTTTGGTTGTGTTTTGGCTATTTTTTTGCTTATGTTTTGTGTTTGACTGTTTTGTGTTTTGCTTGTTTTGTGTTCGGTTTTGTTTTGAGTTTTTGTTTTTGTGTTTTGTTTTGTGTTCGGTTTTGTGCTTTCATTTTGTTTGTTTTTGTGCTTTGGTTTGTTGTGTTTTGTTGTGTTTTGCTTTTTGTTTTGTTTTGTGTTTTTGTTTTGTTTTGTGTTTTCACTTAGTTTTTTGTTTTGTTTTTGTTATATTACGGAATATACCGATAGTCTAAAGTCAGTCTTGACGCTGTCAGAATACAAAAACTTGGTCACATTAGGGTCCAATTCTCACTATAACTATTAACTACTAACTATTGGGTAGAATATGAATATGGTCATGCAGAATATGGCATTAATATGTGCTTTATAAGTACTAAAAAACAGCCAATATCCTAGTAATATGCATGCTAATAAGCAACTAGTTAATAGTGAGAATTGGAGCCTAAACTTAAATAACTTGTTTAATTTTGAGTTTTCATTGATATTTTACTGCATATTTATAGTTTTGCTAACTCATTTTTATTTTTATTTCTGGATGTATTTTTGTTTTTGTTTGTCTTTAATCATGAAATATCTCCAATCTGGATCTGTCTGTGTTTCTTTGTGGGGTGGTATTTATGCAAAAGATGTTGTAAATGAGTTGTACGGTATCATATTGTGGTATGGAAGCATTTTCACAAGTACAATTACACCGGACCCGCTGAATCAGTACTTTGAATTCTGCTGAGGGTTGATAAGCATATGGTGTTGGGTGCCACTGATGGTGATAATTACCCATCATATTTCTCTCTCACACTCTATTTCATTCACTCTTTTTTAGGAAATGGGGAGCTGAGTAATAAGGAGTTTATTGCCATCATGAAACAGCGGCTGATGCGTGGGCTGGAGAAGCCCAAGGATATGGGTTTCACCCGGCTGGTGCGTGCCATGTGGAAGTGCGCCCAGGATACTGCCTGGGACTTTGCCATGCCGAAACAGCAGTAACTGCTGAGACGGCCATCCCCTCATGTTGAGCTCCATATGGGGTATAATTAATCATTAAAGGATAAACTCCTTTGGAAGGCACATCTGATAACACGCATGCTACAATGACTACTGCTCGTGCATTCGGCCCTTCTGTGCTCACCTGCAACTCTACTCAACATCCAGACAGAGCTTGCTATCTTTTATTTATTTCTTGCTATTTGCAAGTTTTGGAGTTGGATGCACAATTCTACATACACTAGAATGTAACTGGCATGTGAAAACAACAGTGAGAGGTCATCCTCGAGTGCCATGAGTTCTGAAATGAATGTTGGGATTCAGATAATTCATATGATATATTCAACTTTGACTTTTTAAACACTCATTACTTATTAAGCAAAAAGCTCCCTATTTTGCACTCCTGTTCTCAAAGGTGTCCACGTGTCCCAATCTCCACTATAGACTGAATTAGTGGCATCCAGCTGACGACAAGCAGTTTCCATTGTACTATAAACCGCATTATTTTGAAAATCTCATTGTTGAATGACTTTATAAGAGTGATGCTGAAAGAATGATATTATTAAAACATTTTACAGTACTGAAATTATGGTGTGTTTGTGTTATTTAATAATATAAGTGGGTTTGAGGATGTCTAATGGCTTAAATTCTTCCAACGATCAAAAAAAGTAGACGGTGTCTTACATACATACACTAATACTTGGACACACAAAAATTGTTGTCCAAGAACACCCCTCACACACCAATGTTCACTAAACACTTTATGCAAGATAATTAGTCAATAAATATGTGAATTATACTTCACTGTAGGCTGCTTATGTAACTTATTAATATAACATATGCTAACGTGTGTTTATCAGCATTTTACAATGACTTTGAATGTGGCTCATTCAATCAGAATTTAAGTTCAAATACACAATGTATTTAGAGGACAAAATAATAAAATAAAAATGTATATTTGCTACTGGAACTATTTTGCGTTCAAAGATCTAATGGGAAAATATTTCATTGTTAGAACCTAATGCAGGCCCATGAAACTATAAAAATCTCAGTTCAGTTGACTGCATATTTTTATTAATGAATAAAAGCCATAATTCAAGCAGACACTTAGAGGTGAAAGTGAGGCGTGCATGGTTTTAAGCATTATATTATTTAATTTCATGTTGCTGAAGTATGAGTAGTGTTTTAGAAACTCCCCCCAGGGCAGCATTAAATTTATCTGAGGTCAATTAGCATGTACCCCTCCTGAGTAACTAACAGCCCTTCTCTGAGCTAATGTAAGGACATACCCATGAGCCTCTTTCATCATCACACATTAAACTCCTCAAGTCACTATCTGTCATAGATCTCTGATAAAAAAAAAAAACGCATTAAAGTTACAGCAGAACTGGTTAGATGGAGAGATCTGGGGGCTGACTCTTTCTGTACTTTCTGTTGCGTTAATGCAGCATCCTGCAGATGTGTCCGTTGGCTTTCACACTTCATTAATGAAGCGTTTAGGGAAGTAACGCAAAGTGAGAAAAGATAAAAAAAAAGGTCAGCAATAAAAAGTTTTCAAAACTAACGTTCAACTTCAAAAAGTTTGCCTTTTTTTTTTTAGAGTCAGCTGCTTAAACTCTGCCACTAAGTTAAGACTGTAATAAAATAACTAGTGTGATCAACTAGCAGTTAAAGGGGTAATTTTGGAATCAAATTAGACATACCTATGTGTAGGTACTTTGAATTATTTGTCCCATTACTTTTTTCTTAGAGAGAGAGAGAACAATTACACTAACAGTATGAAAAACAGTTACATTATGGTTCAATAAACATTAGTTAAAGGGTTAGTTCACCCAAAAATTAAATTTCTGTCATTAAGTACTCACCTTTATGTCGTTTCACACCCGTAAGACTTTCGTTCATCTTTGGGACACAAATTAAGATATTTTTGATGAGATCCATAAGGTTTTTTTTTTCTTTTTAATCTCCCATAGAAAGCAACGAAATTACCACATTCAGGGTCCAGAGAAGTAGTAAAGACATTGTTAAAACAGTCGACGTGACTACAGTGGTTCAACCTTAAAGGGAACCCTTGGTGTTAAGACTTGCATGGCTTAATATAACGTAAATGATGTCTCTTATTGAAATATGTAGTAGAAAACCCATGAAAGATTTACGTTATTTAAAAAATCCATGACATATTTGGACAATGGGGGGGCGCCATTTTGTTTAGCTGCACAGTGCGTTCTATGTCGATGACGTCAAATGGTTGCTCTCAGTGAGGTACAGACACTGTCCTATTGCTATTTTTACCTCAACACAACTCAGAATATAATATATGATGCCACATTGTGCAGCTTTTGGTTGTAATTTTCAGTCGATGGGTAACAAGTGAAGTGATGTAAGTCTTTACTGCTTTACTAGCGATAAGAGGAGTTGTGAAGAATATGGACAAATAAAACTTCCTAAAGATCCGTGTCTTTGTTCTCTTCACTTTAGCCCTGATGCCTTTGAGGCTTTTAGTAGACCACAGCTACTGAAAGAGCTTACAGTTGCCGATGGATATAAGTGTATGCTTTAACCAAATGCCACGCCTGTCGTGGAGACTGACGAAGGTAAGCCTATAACACATCTCGATTGAGACAGACTGCCTCAAAGCTTGTGTGTGCCGTGATGCACAAGATATCTGTGATCGCATAAAACAGCAGCATCTTCTCAGCATGTTTAATTGTGTGTAATGCATTCAGGTGACATATCAGACGATTTTTACACGTGAATCATACACCAGTAGTTCGAATAGCCAGAGACATTGCACATCGTCGATGTTTTCATCCTCACTAATGTTGCGCTCTGGCTCAAATTGAAAAGGCTGATCGTGTTTTAAAAGGAACTCCGCGGGTATTAAGACCTGTATGCGTTACTAGATTACCGTTGCACCAAAACATAGGCCTACAAATGAAAAAGTATCAAAGGCATCAGGGCTAAATTGGAGAGAAAAAAACGCAGATCTTTAGGAAGTTTTATTCGTCCACATTCATCACAACTTCCCATTCTTTTCTCTTCTTATCACTAGTAAAGCAGTGAAGACTTACATCTCTTCTCTTGTGGCTCATCGACTGAAAACTGGCATCGTATATTATATTCCGAGTTGTGTTGAGGTAAAAATAGCAATAGGACAGTGTCTGTCATTTGACGTCATCGACGTAGAACGCACTGTGCACCTAAACAAAATGGCGCCCCCCCATTGTCCAAATATGTCATGGATTTTTTTTAATAACGTAAATCATGGGTTTTCTACTACATATTTCAATAAGAGACATCATTTACGTTATATTAAGCCTTACAAGTCTTAACACCAGGGGTTCCCTTTAATGTTATGAAGTGACGAGAATACTTTTTATGCGCAAAAATAACGACTTTATTCAACAATTTCCTCTCTACCCTGTCATTCTCCTACGCAGTTTTATATTGAAAACACATTGCAGAGCGCCGACTCTGTATTGGCCAGCTCCTGCGTCATCATCACACGCATGCGTCATGCTGCTCACATGAACAGTGTCGGCCAATACCAAGCCGCCGTTCGGACGTATACAAGGAAGCGCTGCACTGCGTCAACTGCGTAGGAGATAAAAAACCTCTCAGATTTCATCAAAAATATCTTAATTTGTGTTCCGAAGATGAACAAAGGTGTTGCGGGTGTGGAACGACATGAGGGTGAGTAATGAATGACAGAATTTTCATTTTTGGGTGAACTAACCCTTTAATGCACAGTGAATCATGAACTAACAATGAACAACAATTTATTGATCACTGTATTTGTATAAAGATACAAGTGTTTATTCATACATATAATGTTACATTTCTACTATTTGATGTTTTAAAGTAAATATGTTAATTGATAGGCCTATATTTCATTAACAGTCAATTCTATTAGATAAATATTAAGTTTTAGTAAGTAAAGTAGGTTGCCTTGGCTGGGCAATAAACAATATATAAGTTCGCGATTAAATTTACGTTGATACAGATGATAAGCTCTGGACATTTTTACTCTTTATGGATTAATCTAACAGTCTATCACACAGCAGAAATAAATGACAACAGCCAGTCAGTGCATGTCGCTAATAAGTGATTTCTGCGTGTCTCTATGTAAATGAACGGCGCGGTTTCCTCCGATACACAAACTCACACACATGTGACACTCACGATGTTTTCAGTGTCTGCCTTCTCACTATATGAGGACATGAACTTTATCTCCAGAGCTGCTTTGAGAGTCACTTCACAAGCTTTTCATCGTTTCATTTGAGAAAAACTACCGCCAAATACACACTGAAACTGAGTCTGAAACTAAACCCGAAAGATCTTTACGACAAACCGTCAAAATAAAAGTCAAGTTTAACTTGAAATTATGACAGAAATGTATCACTACTGTATACTAAAATGCACTTCTCAAAGTCATAATAATTATTTCTAAGAAATATCAAACAACCAAGTTATTTTTTCATCCATCGTTTAAATGTATAGTTCTATTGTGCAGCATCTTATTTGAAAAAAAAATAAAAAAATAAAAACAAAATGTTTTGTTGTAAATTAATTGCTATATTTTCATTTGATTACATTTTAAAAGCTTGATTAAATTGTTAAAGTTTATATAAATTTGTATTACATCATAAAACACAGAATCCCCCAAAAATATAAAAAACAGAATTTAGGCAAAAATAAAATGGATTTCATGGGGCCCTAAATTAAAAGGTAGCTTACTCTGTGGAGTTTAATTGTGAATAAGTTCACATGTTTACATTCATTCTCAGGCTCTAACAAATATAGGGAAAGCATTTCCTTCCCCATTAATGGTAAATGAATATCGTGATAAACAGTGTTGGGGAAAGTTACTTTTAAAAGTAATGCATTACAATATTGTGTTACTTTTTCTCACCTGGGCTAGGCTTGCTTGTTTGTATTTTAATAGCAAAAAAAAATAAATAAAAAAAATAAAAAAAAATTGGGCAAATGTTAAAGCCCTTTCATACCGAAAGCTAAATGAAGGCTGAAGAAAATGCATATGTACGCCTGTACAGTAGAGGGCGCAGTTCAAACAAACCTTCCAGCTGTGCTGCCATTCTGGATTAAAGAATAGGATACAGAAGGAAGTTCAGCACACTTCTAAATCTAAAGTAATTTTTGCTCATTAGTATAGTTGAATTGAATCATTGAAGGTCAGCAGCAAAGACATTGGTTAAAGTGAGATTAAAGTATATTTAATTTAATATAGTTAATTACTACAGGTTTGCATTAAATTCTGAGATTCCATTTCACTGTTTTTATTAATTGAGGAATACTTAATGTTTTCGTGCAAGTGAGATGAGATGTTGATTCAGTAAATTCCTAATGGACTCAGTTGATGAGCCTGTATTAGTTTGAATTAGTCTGAAGAATTGTTCACTGAACTTTTTTGATCCACTTCAAATGTTGACTACTGTATTTGGTCTCAAATTAGCTTTAACTTTTAACCTAAATTTAATTAGTATGGAGAAAAAAAAAAAAAAAAAATCATTGATAAACATTGACAAACAGCATACCACAATAAATAAATAAAACTGAACTTGACAAACAGCAGAGTTTCAGTCAAAGTTTTAATTACAGTTATAAGACTGATTATAAGGGAGACCAAATTACAAAATCCTGTGTAACAGAAGTGAAACCATAAAATATCAAAACTAAAATCGAATGAGAATGACATTATTTTAAGGGTGGTCTTCCAGTATCCATCAAACAGAAGTGGGCGGAGTCATAACTACATGGCTTCTTCAAATGGGACAATCACCAGGCTCAAGATACATGGATATAGGCTCATAACGTAACCATAACAATGACATTTCTTTAAGATGCGTAAAAAAGAGAAAAAAAAGAAAAAAAAAAGAAAATCACTGTCATTTCTAGTATATTAACAATTACCTGTTAGGACAACCATACATAATTTGTCAAAACCAACTTCTAGAAACATTTACAGTAAAGCCAAAATGATTTTACTTAAGCTCATCAAAAGATTTTCTATTGCAAAACTCAATGAATTGACGCCACCATGTGGTCGCCATGTCTAACTGCATGAAGGACAGTGTAGAAGATAATGACAACCGTACACCTCACCAGCCCCCCCCCCCATTCCTGCCCTCTTCAATCAATGCTGGCAGAACAGTGTCAGTACGTCGTGCAGGAAGGGAGGGTAGATGGGTCAGAACAGTGCTTGCTAGAGCTGATACAGCAAAGAACGGGGGATACAGATGGGGAAAGTTCTGAAATTTAGATTGTGATCTCATTCACTGTCAAATTTTATGGAGTTCACTGTGGTGGAGATGGCACCACCGCAGTAACTGCCACGCTTCTTCTTGGTCTTCTCATGTCGGAATGATTTGCCCTTGGTAAATTTAAGCACACTGTTGGCTTTCTGGCCCCAGTCTCCGTTGGCTCCCATCTTGAAGAAAATAAACAAGAGTTAAACAAATGAAACAAAGCACTACACATGCACAGGACAATCTCCTTGCATTAAATATTGGCCTAATATGCATTCACGTTTATAAATCTCACCTTTGCTTCGAATGAATTGTCTGCCAGCCGGGGGTCCACCTCAATCTCGTCGTCTCTTACTCTACGGAAAGGAGCATTGCTTTCCTTTACAAGCCACACAACAGAGAAACAAACAGAAAATACATTTAAGCAGAAGTGCATAACCAAACAGTCGAGACAATACAATGCATCCGGAAAGTATTCACAGCGCTTCACTTTTTCCACATTTTGTTATGTTACAACCTTATTCCAAAATGGATTAAATTCATTATTTTCCTCAAAATTCTACAAACAATACCCCATAATGACAACGTGAAAAGTTTGTTTGAAATCTTTGCAAATTAAAAAAAAAATAAAAAATTTCACATGTACACAAGTATTCACAGCCTTTGCCAGGACACTCAAAATTGAGCTCAAGTGCATCCTGTTTCCACTGATCATCCATGAAATGTTTCTACAACTTGATTGGAGTCCACCTGTGGTAAATTCAGTTGATTGGACATGATTTGGAAAGGCACACACCTGTCTATATAAGGTCCCGCAGTTAACAGTGCATGACAGAGCACAAACCAAGCCATGAAGTCCAAGGACTTGCCTGTAGACCTCCGAGACAGGATTGTATCGAGGCACAGATCTGGGGAAGGGTCCAGAAACATTTCTGCAGCATTGAAGGTCCCAATGAGCACACTGGCCTCCATCATTCGTAAATGGATGTAGTTTGGAACCACCAGGACTCTTCATAGAGCGGGCCGCCCTGCCAAACTGAGTGATCAGGGGAGAAGGGCCTTAGTCAGGGAGGTGACCAAGAACCCGATGGTTACTCTGACAGAGCTCCAGCGTTTCTCTGTGGAGAGAGGAGAACCTTTCAGAAGAACAACCATCTCTGCAGCACTCCACCAATCAGGCCTGTATGGTAGAGTGGCCAGACGGAAGCCACTCCTCAGTAAAAGGCACATGACAGCCCGCCTGGAGGACTCTCAGACCATTAGAAACAAAATTCTCTGGTCTGATGAAACAAAGATTGAACTCTTTGGCCTGAATAGCAAGCGTCATGTCTGGAGGAAACCAGGCACCGGTCATCACCTGGCCAATACCATCCCTACAGTGAAGCATGGTGGTGGCAGCATCATGCTGTGGGGATGTTTTTCAGCAGCAGGAACTGGGAGACTAGTCAGGATCGAGGGAAAGATGAATGCAGCAATGTACAGAGACATCCCTGATGAAAACCTGCTCCAGAGCGCTCTGGACCTCAGACTGGGGTGAAGGTTCATCTTCCAACAGGACAACGACCCTAAGCACACAGCCAAGATAAGAAAGAAGTGGCTACGGGACAACTCTGTGAATGTCCTTGAGTGGCCCAGCCAGAGCCCAGACTTGAACCCGATTGAACATCTCTGGAGAGATCTGAAAATGGCTGTGCACCGACGCTCCCCATCCAACCTGATGGAGCTTGAGAGGTCCTGGAAAGAAGAATGGGAGAAACTGCCCAAAAATAGGTGTGCCAAGCTTGTAGCATCATACTCAAGATTTGAGGCTGTAATTGGTGCCAAAGGTGCTTCAACAGAAGTATTGAGCAAAGGCTGTGAATACTTAAGTACATGTGATTTTTCATTTTTTATTTTTAATAAATTTGCAAAGATTTTAAACAAACTTCTTTCATGTTGTCATTATGCGGCATTGTTTGTAGAATTTTGAGGAAAATAATGAATTTAATCACTTTTGGAATAAGGCTGTAACATAACAAAATGTGGAAAAAGTGAAGCGCTGTGTATACTTTCAGGATGCACTGTATGCCTGTGTGGAGCTTCCGACCGTGGGAACACGAGTGGATTGGAGAATTTACCTCTGCTAAGAGCTAGATTTAAAAATATTTAATAAAAATTTGTTTAAAAAAAAAAGTAAACATTTTGTCAATCAGTTTTAAAACTTGAAACTTTTAAAAAAAACAGTTTTAAAGACTAAGGGGCCATTTACACGACACCGTTTACAACTAAAAACTTGTGCGTTTTGGCCATTCATTTACACAACAATGGCATTTTGGGGGCCTGAAAACACAAACATTTGAAAACTGGTTTCAAAGTGCAAGTTTTGGAAAACGATACTGTTATTGTCTCTGTGTAAACTACATGACAGCATGCACATGCGTATTACGCGTTTATTCGCTTGGCGCGAGCGCTCTGTAAAAATGCGTATGGGCGCAGGTGCGTAGTCTTTCTTTACAAAGTCACATTGCCAACTACTGGCCTGGCATGCATAATACAGCGTTTTTAGTCATTTTCGTGGATGGGTGGATGCTCGAGTGAATGGGGATCATTTTGACACCGTTGTCGTCTGTACAAAGAAAAAACTTTTCCATTTTTAGTACATCGTTGTCGTGTAAACATACCATTGGACTAAACTTTTCGATTCATGTGGATTACTTTAACAATGTCTTTCTGGAACTTTTGAAGCGTCAAGAGTTTTGGTGGAATGGACTATCAATAGAAGAACAGAAATCTCTCAGATTTCATTACAAATATCATTGAAGCCGATATACTAGTATTTTTGTGTAACATCTTAGCGGAAATCTGAATCAGACCCCCAACCTCTCAATTTGAACCCTGGGTATGTTTGAATATGCACTGAGCCAACATCAACAAACATGCACACAATCACAGCCATTTACCTTCTGACTGACTTTGGGAAATGTCTGAGGTGTGGACGTGGCGATTTTTTTATTCTTGGGTGTTGTCTTTTCCTCATTCCTTTTTCGTTTACCCTGTGTGCCTGCGACCAGATGAGAGAAAAACAAATGTGAGTGCTTTAAAATGAAGACATAATTTACAAGAAAGAACATAAATATCAACAGTTTTACATTGATGTGGCAGGATGCAGTTAAAATGTCAGAGTGATACTGTGTCCTAACCAGGCATAAGATGGAGCAAACCTAATTTAACAATATCTTACATGTGCTGTGTTTTTATGCTTTTTAAAATATCACATTGTTAGCTTAGCAACATGCTAACTATAAACTCCATTGTATTCAATTATGACACGAGTGTTCCATCTTTATGCAAGGAGCGCTATGTGGCAGTGAAAACATTTGATAATTTATTCAAATGCATTGTTTCTGCATTCACATGTGGATTTTTCATTTTTAGAAGTGTCAGGCAGTCCTATAAGTGGCACATGAAACATGACGTAAATGATGTCGTTACGTTTTAAAGTTTTTGCCTATCTAGTTGAATCCAGTATATGTGGCACTGCTGTTCTGTTCATTTGAAACATGGCAGAATAAGCATAATGCGGAGACCTTGGCCATTTACAGCATTTTTGCATACCACTATGCCACTTCTCCATTTTTCTATGTAAATATGCACATGTATCTTTGACGGTTGCACTCATGTCTTGCACAATGTCAAGTTCACACATCAACCAGAGCGAGAGAGCAAGAGCACGCCCATCAACGCACTTCGTTCGGGTTATGGAAGTCATCGGCAGTGCTGCACAGGACTTGCTCGAGAAAGATTTGTCACTTTGTTTTTAGACCACGAAATCAACAATGTCACCAAAGAAGTGTGTTTTTGGTTGTGAGGGAAAGATAACCTTGCTTCCCAAAGAACCCAGCACTAAGTGGAGCTGAAAGATTTGTGCTCACACATTACATTGAGGCGCTTTCAATATTTATCATTAAAATAACCATACAAACCGCCTTAAATTAACTATCAAAATAAGGATAAAGTCGTGTCTGAAAGTTGCAATCATCTTTTTATTGGTAAAAATTAATGGAGAATATTTTGTGTTTTCCGTGGCTGCTCAAGCCCTCAGGATCAGCGCTTATAGTTTTATAAACAAGGCCCAGTTTGACACTGGACTTACAGATTGTTTGAAACTGAAAGAGGGAGCGGTCACAGCGGTAAAAGATCCTGGTCATGAATCGGAACCGCAGGCGGTGAGTAAAACTGCATCAAATGTCTGTTTTGTCGGTAATCGGCATGTAAGTGCATATAATGTAAACACAAACGTATAATTGTGTTTAAATACATTTGTTTAGCTGACCATTGATAGTTTCGCTACACAAAAGCTGCGCATGCTCTTCACTCTTTAGCTTCGCCCACGGCACGCCTCCAGGAGCTCGGCTGTTTTCGGAAAGGCTCACTACAGCGTATCTTTCTTTTATAAATCTGATAAAACTAAAGACTCTTCGGAGATATGTAGGATGCACTACTACTCTATAGGTACTCAAGATTAACATGAGATTGGCCAAAACTCTGTGTGTTATGTACCCTTTAAATGTGCTAAATGGTGCTCGTGTCTCACACGTAAGTGCCATGTTTTTATAAAACAAGTTAGTTAAACTTTTATAAAGTATGTCTCGAGACTCAGCGTTAGACGCACCCACATTTTTGGTTTATGCAATACAGAACACTGTCTGTTGAAGGTTATAGAACTGGTCTTAGAGCCAGTAGCACCAAAAACACGTTGGTATCAGATATATCGAGTACTGATAATACCGTTTGTTGCAGAAGTGACAGGAGTCTTGGTCGCTTCCTCTTCCTCAGATGAAGAGTCCTCAGAAGAGCTGCTGTCTGCTTTGGCTTTAGCAGCCTGTTTTTTTGTAGCGGGTGGAGTTTTCACAGCCGGTGTTTTAGACTGCTCTTCTTCATCAGAACTGCTGTCACTGGAGGATGAAGAGACTGCTGCCTTTTTGGTCGGCGTCTTTGCTGCAGAGGTGGGGGTTTGTGTCATAGCCTTTCCATTTTTTAAAACTACAGGCTTGGCGGGAGTCTTCTTAGCTTCTGTCTCAGAGTCTGAGCTGTCCGATGAATCTGAGCTACTGCTCTCGGCTTTCTTCGCGCTAACTGGAGTCACGGCTGGCTTAGCTGCTGCTGCTTTGGGCGTCACAGTAGTCTTTACTTGCTTCTCGTCTTCACTGGAACTGTCCGAATCACTGCTGCTGGACTCAGCTGTGGCCTTATTGGCTGAAGCGGGTGGTTTGGCAGCAGAAGCAGGGCTCTTAGTAGGTTTAAGGGTCTTAGCTGCTGCTGGTTTAGGGGTCTTGGCAGCTGGAGTCTCGTCCTCCGAGTCAGAGCTGTCAGTTTCCGAGTCAGAACTGCTCCCAGCTGGTTTAGCTGCAGGTTTAGCTGGGGTACCAGGTTTGGATACCGGTGTGGTGGCGGCTTTCTTTTGAGGTTCTTCATCTGATGAGCTGTCTGAATCAGAACTACTTTCAGCTGCTTTAGCTGCAGGGGTAGATTTAGCTGGGGTAGATTTAGCTGGGGTAGATTTAGCTGGGGTAGCCACAGGCTTGGATACCGGTGTGGTGGCGGCTTTCTTTTGCGGTTCCTCATCTGATGAGCTGTCTGAATCAGAACTACTTTCAGCTGCTTTAGCTGCAGGGGTAGATTTAGCTGGGGTAGATTTAGCTGAGGTAGCCACAGGCTTGGATACCGGTGTGGTGGCGGCTTTCTTTTGCGGTTCTTCATCTGATGAGCTGTCTGAATCAGAACTACTTTCAGCTGCTTTAGCTGCAGGGGTAGATTTAGCTGGGGTAGATTTAGCTGAGGTAGCCACAGGCTTGGATACCGGTGTGGTGGCGGCTTTCTTTTGCGGTTCCTCATCTGATGAGCTGTCTGAATCAGAACTACTTTCAGCTGGTTTAGCTGCAGGGGTAGATTTGGCTGAGGTAGCCACAGGTTTGGATACCGGTGTGGTGGCGGCTTTCTTTTGCGGTTCCTCATCTGATGAGCTGTCTGAATCAGAACTACTTTCAGCTGGTTTAGCTGCAGGGGTAGATTTGGCTGAGGTAGCCACAGGTTTGGATACCGGTGTGGTGGCGGCTTTCTTTTGCGGTTCCTCATCTGATGAGCTGTCTGAATCAGAACTACTTTCAGCTGGTTTAGCTGCAGGAGTAGATTTGGCTGAGATAGCCACAGGTTTGGATACCGGTGTGGTGGTGGCTTTCTTTTGAGGTTCCTCATCTTCATCTGAAGAGCTGTCCGAGTCGGAGCTGCTTTCCGCTGGTTTATTGGTTGGTTTGGCTGGGGCAGGTTTTGCAAGTTTGGATACCGGTGTGGTGGCAGGTTTCTTTTGAGGAGTGCTCAAAGGCTTGGACGTGGCTGCTGGTTTAGCTGGTGCCTCATCTTCAGAGCTGTCTGAATCTGTGGGAGGTGAAATGGATCGATAAGAGAATACAATTTTGATCAACAGCACTGTCATGGCATTACTCTATTTCTCTGGATCTCTTTACTCATCCTCACATAATTCCAAAACTGTATGACCAGCTTTGATGGAACACAAAAGTAGATTAGACAAAAGTGTTCCTTGATCTTGATCTTGAATAATGTCAAATAAAATTTACTTGTACAGCACTTTTCACAACACATTTTAAAGCAGCTTTACAGAAGGAAAAGGAAAAAAAAAAAAACACCACACGCTAGAGCTGGGCAATAGGTACATTTTTATGACGAAATAAAATCACTTTACATGACTACAGCATGCAAAAAAGTTATTTATAATATATATACAATTTTTTAAATATGGAGCTGTATGGTAAGTTTACATTTTTCAACAATATAATCAAGCAGTTGAGATTTGCTATATAGTATATATCACTTTACATGAGTCGACTGTATCTAAGCATACATAACTTTTAATTAGTGCTGTCAATAGATTTAAAAAAAATTAAATCACATTTTTTTCTGTAATTGCGATTAAAAAAAATTGGAGGAGTTTATAATCTTTATATTGTAATTATTTCACAGTTACTCTCCAAATTAATGTAGAAATAACTTAAAGACAGTATATTGTAAATATTATATAACTGTCTAACAGGTAGGAAATATAAAGAAATTGAATAAAGTTATCAAACTTTAGTCTTCACAGCATAAATTATAAAATAAATATAGATTAATCTTTATTAAAGCCACACTTTTCTGTTTCCTTTGTTCTTTGATTAACATTAATGACAGACACAGCATCTGGTTTATTAGGCTGCTGTGACTTTAAGACCTGCTGCTGCCGAACAGGACATGGATCTGACGTGCATCTCATTTTCTCACAACTCTTTAAGTTCATTTAAGACGTTACTGAACCCATTTAAGACTACTCTTATGATGATACTCGACAAAACGGGCATTTTGGCATAATTCTGTCTCTTATTGTTTGTTCAAGCATGAAAGAGAAGTTGATACTGGCACGAGTCATGTGTAATGTCTCTCAGACAGTGTGTTCACGTTTGTGTTGTGTCGCTTGAATGGTTTAAAAGCATTTGCGTGAAGCATTTTGATATAATCAAGCAGTTGAGATTTGCTATATAGTACATTATGCAAGTATATTGCATGAAACCAAGTTTATATATAAAAAATATAAAAAATTGCATATAAAGATGACAACTGACCTGAACTTGAGGAATCATCTTTCTTAGCAGGAGTTGTCTTTGGAGGAGCAGCTTTAGCAGGGGTTGCCTTGGCTGGAGTAGGTTTTGTGGCCGGTTCGTCATCCTCAGACTCTGAGCTAGATGATGAAGATTCTTTTGCAGCAGGCGTGACTTTAGCTGGCATTTTCTTGGCTGGCGCAGGTTTAACCGGGACAACTTTAGCTGCTGGTTTCTTGGCCTCCTCCTCATCGTCAGAGTCTTCAGAGCTAGAAGATGAAGACTCGTCTGCAGCTGGAGTGACTTTAGCAGGTGCAGATTTAGCAGATGCAGCTTTTGCAGGTGTGACTTTGACAGCTGGCTTTGCTGCTTCATCCTCTGAGCTTGAAGAATCTGAACTTGAAGAGTCCTTTTTCTGAGCAGGAGCAACCTTTGTAGGTGCTTTCTTAGCTGGGGCTGCTTTAGCCGGTGCAGCTTTGACTGCTGGCTTCTTTGCTTCATCCTCTGAACTCGAATCTGAGAAAAGGAAATCAGTTCGTTAGCACTCAGAGCAACACAAGGGGGAAAAAAAAGAAAAAAAAAAAAAAAAATCCCCAAAAACAACTATTTGTGGTGATATTCTGCAGAGAGCACAGTACCAGAGCTGTCAGAACTGGAGGAGTCCTTCTTAGCAGTAGCTTTGGGGGTCACAGCCTTAACTGGGGCTGCTTGGAGACACACAAAAGAAAAAAAATTATAGAAAAACTACACCTACATTTTGACATTAACAATTAAGCACATTTTCTCTCCAATCCCTATGACAGAAACAAATTATAGAATTATATATAAACTGTACAGTCTTTGCACATCATGGTAGTTATACTGCCTTTAATAAAAAAATAAAAATGCCTTTAATAAAAAAAAAAAAAAAAAAAAAGTCCAAAATTAATATTTTTAGCTTTTAATAGTCTGAAACATCACTAGCTGTGTTTCCATTACAGATTTGCGCAAAACTTTTTCTAATTTCGATAAAATGTCGATAAAAAACTATTACGATATGACGGCGTTTCCATTAACCGATGTTATATGACAAACTCTCGCGATAAGTCATTTTTTAAAAGATACTTCTTTCCGAGAGCTTTATTTGAAGCGTAATATTTGCCACGGCTTCTGGAAGCCCTTCTCCCTCATATATGCTTCCCTGGGTGCTTCTCAATACTCCAATGGATGCTTCCTTATTTCTTCGCTGCTCCAGCCTGTGACCTGGAAACCTTTTTTTATTTTTTATTTTTATTCTATAAATGCACTGTGAGGAGGTAAGGAACAAGGAGTGAGAAAGCTTCCTGAGGAGCTATGAGCGAGGATGCACAGGTGCATAGACATCTAATACTATTAGTTTCTAGTATGTTAATTATTAATTGTTAATAGATTAATAGGCTAGCATACTATTAGTATTAGATCAAACTTAAATAACTTAAGATCCCTCAAGGCTCGAGCGCAGTTGATGACGCTTTAAACTGACGCTCGAGGGATCAAGAATATTCCAATATACAAATTTCATTTACAGATTTTATTCGATTACCCGTCCTTTTTTTTTTTTCTTCTTTTTTTGCATTCTCCCGTTGCATTTATGGGGTGAAGCTGAGGCGCGAGGAAAGAGATGCATAAATAAGAGCACACCCTGTCTCGTCTTCTGTACAAACATACAGCACTATCTTTAAAGAATGACTGTATGTCAGGTGACCTGCAAATGCAAAAAAAAAAAAATGTTTCCAAATGTTTCCATTGCAGTTTTGCGAAATATTCCTTTTTCGAATTGCCTGAAAAACCACCTCATGCGAGTGTGTAAACTTTTTTGCGATATTTGGCAGTTTTTGCGAAATTCATGTGTTTCCATTAAGCGTAATTTCAATTGGCAATTACAATTTGCGCAATTTGAAGGGTAATGGAAACGCGGCTACTGGTAAGAAAATGTTTGCAAGAACTGCACAAAATATATAAAGTAACTTAGAACGGGATAGCTTTTCCATTTGTTGTCTTTAAACGTTTAAGCCTTGTGGGTAAACTTGCAGAGAGTTTTTTTTAAAAAAAAGTCAGTGTTCCACTCAATGTTCATGGCTTCAAAAATTGATTGAAAAATGTCTCCTAGTTAGAGTTTAAATGTGACATGCATGTATAAATAAAAATCCAAAAGGTTTTACCAATTTATAAAGAGACAGGATGTTACCAAAATAACTAGGAGCACAATAAATGGTAGTCTCACGTAGCCAGACCTTCAGACTGACGGAAGGTCTGGACTCTATCGCAGCTTTCATTGGCCAAGGACCGCCCAAAGACGACGTCTGACTGACATGTAACGCAACCAATCACAGTTTGTTTTGTTTACCAAATATATGCGCACTTTCCTTTTTGATTATGTTTTGTATGTTTTTCTTAGTGAAAAGCCCAAGGACCAGAGATGCAAATTAGCCCCTGCTATAATCTCCATGTACAATGCATCATTTTTAGTTTTTATGCACTAAAATCATGCCTTTTCAGGGCTCTACAGTGCGCCCATTTCACTCGCATTTGCTCCTGAAAATAACTGCGTGCGACTGTGAAAAAATATTTAGGCGCACTGGTGCGAGTGACTCGATCAATTCTCATGAATAGATCTACAATCGGAATAAAAAGTACAACTCCCAAAATGCATCTAAACTGAACAACAGTTATGTTTCGTACTGCAATCGGCTGCTTTTCATGCCTTAATTCAAAGACTTTGCTTCAGTCAGCAGAGCAGAGCAAGTGTACTCCGGACTATACTTCAAAGATTGTTTACAAGGTGCAACCGGTGTGATGCAGCCACACGCACTTACCAAACCGTCTCAAGCTGCTGTTTCTTTGCAGCTAAATTAATTGTAAATACTACATTTGGATTATCATAATCAAGGTTGGAAATTAACGGGGGCTTGGGGCAAAAATGCCTCCAAAAATTGATTTAAAAAAAAACAAACAAACAAACAAAAAAAAACACATGCACCGTTATGAATGCCCGTGCTCATATTACTTTCACTTTTGAAGTAGAGGCAATTTGGAGGCGGCAGTTGCTTGAATGGTGGGTGGGTTCATTATTATTCTTAATGAAAAACAACAACAAAACAGTACAATGACAAACTCTTAAATATGCGCTTTCACATTTCACTTTTCAACCAAATCTTCATCCCTCGTCTTGTCATTCAGAAAAGTGAGGCAAAATGGGCGAAGTGAGGTGAAATCTGACTCCTGCTGCTGATCTGTGCTGCGACTCTCGTTCAGCTCACTGAATTGAGCATACGCGTTCAGTTTTTAACTGTAGTGTCTATTTTCTAACTAAATTAAATGATTATTACTACTTTTATATAAAAAAAAAAAAAAAAAAAAAAAATCAAAACGACGGTGGGGCTGGTGCCGCGGTCACGGTGGGTAAGTGATGTAATCGGTGTTGCGGCTGAACACCGGTAATACCGTCTATCACAGCAAGCCTAATATGTGTAAGTTAAGTACTACCACACGAGTAAACTCCTGTTTCTCTGAGTATTGGCATGATTGCAAATGTGGTACTTATCTGTTTGAAGTCCAATAAACAAGTTGATATTAAGTGACTTAACATTTTAGCCACAATACTGTCTGTTTTTGCTCTATTTCGTAAAAATAGTTTCAAACAAAGCCACACCAGAACTGTTGCGCGTCTCCAAGCAACGGTGATTCCTGAATGAATATGCGTTTTGAACAACTGAAAGAATGACTCGCACATTAAGATTTACCGCCACCTACTGGCTGTTTTATTTTCATATTTACACTTTACATAGACTGTTTTTATTTAAAATAAACTTTAAAGATTTTTTTTTTTAACACATTTCTAAATTCAAAAAATTATATTTAAAAACATTCGTACATTATTTACCAATGAGCATTAAGCAGTCTATGTAAATGTGTCTAAATAATACCACTTCAGATGGAGCTTCTGTGCCACTTCTGCAGTGCAAAGATGGATTTTTTGATGATTTCTTTTGATTGGTAACAGTCTAATTGGATCTTATTTGTTGTAATTGAATTTATTTGTTTAACATTTTAAAAATTAATTTAAGAAATTTATTAAATATGATGCATACATTTAATAAGATTAGAAAAATTGCTCTTATAATGGTACAAATGCCCCAGGAAATTAATGTAAAGTGCAAAATATCGCCATGTAATGGGAAAGTTAATGTCTGTTATTCAACAATGTGCTCCTAAATTTTTGACTGTGCTCCTAATCAGGGCCAGCTCTAGGCATGGGCAGGGGTGGGCTGAGCCCACCCAAATGTCTGCCTTGCCCACCCAATCAGAATTTAGGATAGCGTTAATCAGTTTTTTTTTTTATGATTTGTGCATTAAATCAAAAGAATCTGAGGTGGGCTGTGTGTTGAGAAGTTTGATGAAGGCCTGTAGAATACCCAAATAATAATAATAATAATGATCATAATAATAATAATAATAAATAAGAAAATTGCAGTAGGCTAATTTTTCTTTTCTTAGCTGAATGTATATGGCGAGGTGCATTAAACTCACACGCTTCAGTGTGTGGCGGAAAAGCAGGGGCTGGCAATCACAAAACGGGCAGAAAAATTTGGTGCTATGAAGGTGCGAATTACGGGGTGTTGTAGCCTAAATTACTTGTAAATATTAATATATACACTTCTGTAGCTCTGATTGATATTAAAGTGCCATTTGGCCGCCGGCGCATACTAAAATGGGTCATATGATGAGCATTTAAAATTAATTCAAGTACGTGCATTTATTGCATGGATATAAGAATATAATTCAAGTGTTTAAAATGCATATGCATTGTTTATTTGAAACCTTGCCCTCTTTGGCTTGTAGATATAGTAGTTGTTAATGCTGTTAAACTGAATGTACGAGGCAACACTGAAGTAAAAATGCGCTGTTTATCTTTGGACCAGTCACACAGAACGT
The DNA here is from genome assembly GCA_039654765.1 of Mylopharyngodon piceus. Lineage (NCBI taxonomy): Eukaryota > Metazoa > Chordata > Actinopteri > Cypriniformes > Xenocyprididae > Mylopharyngodon > Mylopharyngodon piceus. The sequence continues at coordinate 29,250,352 of CM077450.1, forward strand.
GTTTTTGCGGTTAAAAATCGCGAGACGCAGGTCAGTGCAGGTCTATAGACGCCTTTTTTTAAAAAGTTGAACTTATTTTAATTTATGCGCCACATCGCGTCATGCAAGAGACGCAGCAAAATTATGGATGCTAGACGCGAGCACAACAGTCAAAGTCCGTCTTGCGTATTTACACTTTTACACTATTGCAAACAGAAACAAGTCTACTACAGAGAAATTTCATGTCTGCGCGTTATATGAGCAGACTTTGCTTTTACGATGAGCATGAGCGGTACATGAGTAGAGCGTTCTCATGGGCCGTGAGCAACTGAGCTGAGCTCACGAGCATAGAGCGAAATATTGAGCGAAGCGAAGCAGTGATGACGGCTAGAGCGAAAGTGAAATCCGAGTGCTGAACACCGAAGGGCGGGGGGGGGCATATATTTTCAACCGTTTTTCTCTTGCGTCCAAAAACAATTTTCGGCCGATATTTTTCGGCGCATCCCTAACACAAATAATTTCATTTATGGATTACTTTTCTGTATTAAAAATTATTAATTTATAGCTGAATCATGAAAGCACATGCTGCTACAAACCAATGAAGGGCCATACAAATCTTGGAGGAAATGTTTACTTTGATTATCAATAATGCAACCATTTTAACACGCCTGAGCTAAAAATCAGAGTAATGCATGGCCTCTCACGGCTTATTGCTGATGTATATTCTACAGGACAACTCAAACTCTAACCGGGGGCTTTGACTGGAGCATGAGATGTCAGTGTTCCAGGGGGCGGGATGGCACTGAATTGTCCTGTGAATAGAGCGCTCTTTAATTTCACATTTGTCTTCTCTTTTTCAGAAACACTTTTGCCTCATATAAGGTGCACTAAAGCTTTTTGACAAATGTTCAAATATAATATACTATATATGACTATATAAATCATATATAGTCATATGGTCCAGAAAAGCAGTTTAATGTTACGTAGAGCTCACATGATCTGGTGAATGCTGCACCCATGGTGAAGTTGTCAGTGTACAGTCCAAGATCATTGTAAAATTGGTTGTTTGGAAAGAAAACCTGTTTCTTAGTGCACCTTGTGAAAGGTGACGACACAATGTGAAAGGAAAGCAGTAATACCAGTCTTGGCTTTCTTAGTAGGAGGGGCATCTTCCTCATCTGAGGATGACTCCTCGCTACTGGACTTTGCAGTGGCCGCAGGTTTGGCTGGAGGGGTCTTCACCGGAACTGCTGCTTTTACTGCTGTCTGTGATTAAGTGAGAGGAATATATCAAGCTCAAATCAAACCAAAATGCATTTAAATGTGGAACTGTGAAAACTGTGAAGATTTCTTTACCTTGGTATCTAAAGTACACAGTAATAAACTAGCCTTATAAATGTCATGATTTATCTGAAAGGGTAGAATTAGCTAGCTCTGGAGGGTGGAGGGTTTTGAGTGCCTCTATGGACTACACGAAGAGTTATTAGATGCTGATAATTATCAATGAATGCTAAGAAAGTTTAAAAAGGAGGTAAGCCTTCTTATATAGTCACAGTGAGTGAATTTTTGCGACGCAACTGCTTTGTTTGCGCAAAAACAAAAAAAGCAAAATACAAACGTGTTCATGAGAGCACCACAACACATGCGTGTTGACATGAGAGCAGACATTGTTGCCTGAATGTGTGTTAGGGGTTAATATTTTGTAAAAGTTGTGTTTTTGTGCAAACAAAGCACTCGTGTCGCTTCATAAAATTGAGATTAAACCACAAGGAGGCACATGGATTACTTTAATGATGTCTTTATCTTTCTGGGGCTTGAAAGGCATGAGGGTGAGTAAATAATGACAGAATTTTTGGGCGAACTAACCCTTTAAACCGCAGAAAGACTGACATTTAAATTCAAAGTTTCCAAGTTCTCCATGCCGTGCAGTACTTTGTTTGCCGAAAAATAAAAGGAATTGTTCAAATCTCATTTGGCTGAATTTTAAAAGATTAATCTTATTGTTAATTTCATGCATTCATTTACTACCAATTTAGAGTTAATATTGTGCCATAATTAAACAAACCCAGCATTTTGCAAATAAACACGATCTGCTTTGCAAAGAAAAACTCGCAAACAAAGTGATGTGCAAATACAAAGGTCAGTTTGAGCCAGTGTTAATTTCGTTAACGAAAACTATGACGAAAAATGTTCGTTGACGACCTTTTTTTCCCATGACTAAGACGAGATGATGAGACGACGACACCAATGTCACTTAACGATAACGTGACTAAAACGTGTAATATCGTTGACGAAAAAAGACGAGACTGAAATGTGGCTAAAAGACTAAAAACTTTACCAAAAAAAAACCAAAAAAAAAAACCCACTCTTTTGAAATCACCTTTTTTGTCGAATAAAAGAGACAAAACATTACAGACTGTTTTTACGAGCGTTCATGCTTATGGTTGCCAGATTTCCAGAATTTAAATCCCCAATCAGAGCTTAAAAGAACACGTTTTACTTAATCTTTGCAATCTGGCAACCCCGCACACGAGCTCTCTCTAGTCTTCACTGAGGAAGAAGCGCGGATGATCTGAAAACACAGACAAGTAAGCTGGAGTTCAGCGAAAGTGTCATTCAGTCGGTCTATATCGCGCTGCTCGTTTGCTTTGCGACCAAATGTAGGCTGATAACCAGCAGTGGCTCTCAAACTGACGTACGTGAACAATGTTTTGCCGTTTATTTTTATTTCTACTCCACCTTAAAATAACAATAAAACTAAGCATGTATTTCTGATCATATTATACCAGCAAGAATGCAATGTTTCACGAATATCCACACGATTTCAAATGTGACATTGATTTTATACAACACTTCAACAAACAAAAGGGTAATATTAAGTGATGTACATTTTAAACAGTATTGTCAGTATTTTTGCTCTATTTTGCAATGAAAGCCACAGCAGAACTGCAGCACACAAACTGTCTCGTGAACGAATCTGCGGCTTTAAACGAATCGTCAATGATTCAATGACCCATTCATAAATACAGCCGCTTGATTTGATACTGAAAGAACAAATGACTCGATTCACTCATAAAAACAGTGACTTACCGCCACCTACTGCCAGTTTTAATGTAATATTTAAAAGTATCACTTCGTTTTTATCATCACTGTATTTATTGAATTTTTTTCATTTAAAGCATTACTATAAAGGTACTATAAAGGTTAAAAAAAAAAAAAAAAAAAAGCACAAAAAAAATAGATTTAAGAAGGCAAATTTTGTCCCTTAATGGAAAAGGTGTAACTGCAGTCTAAGTGGAAAAGAGAGGGTACGCAGAAGGATGTTAAATCCCTCAGGGGGTACGACACTAAAAAGTTTGAGAACCACTGAAAAGGGACATGTAGAATTGCACAAGTGCTACTGCTGAGGGTGCAATGTCAATACAGCCTGTTACCTTGATTCAGATTTTTCATAAACTTAAATGAATTGGTCTAAAGAGAAAAATTATAATGACTTTTGTCTAAAGACTACATATAAAATAGCTATCAAAATTAATGTTGTTAACTGTAGTTTGACAAAGTAATGACTAAGACTTGACAAAAATGCAATGACTTTTTGTCGACCAAAACTAGACTAAAATATGAAAGACAAAAATGACTAAAATGTGACTAAGACTAAAAAGCATTTTCGTCTGAAGATAAAGACTAAATCAAAAATGGCTGCCAAAATGAACACTGGTTTGAGCGAAAACGCAGATGAGTAACAAATATATGTATTGTTTTACAAATAAATGAGCCTACATCATTTCACAAATAAATAAATAAATAAATACAAACCATCCTACAAATGGCATGTAACCTTTGAACAAATACCAAATCTAGTGTATACAAACACACACCTGTCTGTTACGACAAGACACTTGCCTTGAGATCTCTCAACTCTATTTTCTCACAAATGTGTGCAGGCAGATTCTCTCACAAATGCAGTTGAGCAACTTCCTCTTCCAAAACAGCAGATGGCGCTTTGCTATGGGTCAATTTACACTAGTCTCCCGAGAGAAGCCCCGAAACATGCGTTTATAAAAATAAACTTTGTTTTATAGCGCCTTTAAAAGTTGCACCTCAAAGCGCTTTACAAAAACATACAAATAAAATGGAATAGGGGAAATAAAAGATGGAAACATGCATCAAAAAACATTAAGACATAGTTTACAAGAAGTTTTCAGCTGACAAAAATAAGTGCTGAAGAGGGGAGTATGATGATTTCTGAAGTATCATGTGACACTGAAGAGTAATGATGCTGAAAATTCAGCTTTTATCACAGGAATAAATTACATTTTGAAATATACAATAGAGTCCAGTTACTTTAAATTGTAATAATATTTCACAGTATTACTGTTTTTACTTTATTTTTGATCAAATAAATACAGCCTTGGTGAGATAAGAGACTACTTTCAGAACATTAAAAAAAAATCTTAATGTTTACAAACTTTTGACCGGTACTGTACATGCAGTGAAGATAATCAATGTAAGCGTTGCCTGAACCAAATTTGTGTGGCTATTATTAATATGTTAAAATGAAAAGAGGCAGATTGGTGTTTTATAACATGTTTTGTAGGGCTGGGTATTGACAATTCGATTAGATTTCTATTCACATGCTTGCGATTCAATTATTGAATCGAATCGATTATTTTAGATGTAGTATATCAGTTACAGTACATGGCACATTTTCTAGAGGGGAAAAAAAAAAAAAAAAAAAAAAAAACCTCAACTAATGCTGTAAACTACACATGGGAGTCAGTTGGTACTACTTTACTATAATATTGAAGGTTAAAATTAGCTTATTTATATACAAACACTTAAATTACACTCAATTATGTTTTTTTTATAATAAAGTTCAGAATTACATAATCTTATTTCTACTCCAATGCGTTTTTTTTTTGTTTTTTTTGAAATATAAACATTTAAATCGTGGCTGTCATAACTGATTTATTCAAACATACATTAAATATTGAAGAACATTTTAATGAATATGTAATGGCGCATAGCTATATTTATCAGAATGCTGCTTTCTAGAGTTCACTTTTCTAGCTGACTAATGAGTTTATGGTCATTGAATATGTTTTTCTGATCTAAAAGTGACGTTACGTGACGTTCTTTCTGAGGTTAAAACACTGATTTAGCTATTATACGAGACATGATACGGATTTCGGTAAGTTGTACTGTATATTTTAACATGCCTTCAGATGTTTATTCATGTTTATTTCGCGCTGTAACTGGTATTAAAGCGGAGGAGAGGATGTTCACATGCGCTCCGTGCTGCCGCTTCTCTTTAACTGAGGCGCTAAAGCGATCTGTCACGTCACATTAAACGGTATTTATTTTTTGAATCTCATAATAAGATGGACGTCATTTGAAATCTGAGACTTTGCTTCATATCAAAAGTAACAAAGCACAAAGATTATTGCGATTTATTGGATGGGAGGTGCACTACATGTTCTGTTCATTCATCAACTGAAAACAGACTAGACTAATCGATTCTTGGGATTTAAGAATCAATATCGGTTCGTAAAAATGAGAATCGATTAAAATCGAGAAATCGATATTTTTTTTTTACCCAGCCCTAATGTTTTGTATAACATGTTGCTGGCGGTTATACATACAGAGATAACAGGAGTAGCCAGAGCGAGCCGAGTGATGTTATCAAGATTGCTGCTGTTGCATTTTGCAGATAATGTAGAATTACCAAACTTTGCGTACTTGGTATTGAGAAACGCCCAACTCACCTGTTCACTGCTCATTTTCGTCAGCTGTAAACTCCTTGTAAACTTATTTTCTATACATGATTATTTTGTTTTATATATAACTATATGTCTTAATGTTTTTTGATGTATGTTTCCATCTTTTATTTCCCCTATTCCATTTTATTTGTATGTTCTTGTAAAGCGCTTTGAGGTGCAACTTTTAAAGGCGCTATAAAACAAAAGTTTATTATTATTAATATTATTATAAACGCATGTTTCGGGGCTTCTCTCAGGAGACTAGCGTAAATTGACCCATAGCAAAGCACCATCTGCTGTTTTGGAAGAGGAAGTTGCTCAACTGCATTTGTGAGAAAATCTGGATGTGATCAAAATGCTGGATTTGTTTGTTTAATTATGGCACAATATTAACTCCATACATTTAACGTAATTTAATATATAATTTTATAATCATAATATCCTAAAACACAGAAACCAGAAATAAGACGACAGAATATCTGGGGGGAAAAAAAAATATTTTAATATATTTAATATATTTTAATAAATTAATCAATTTTGTTTTATAAATTCAATTGATTAGACATTTTTGCATATTAAAATTAATAAAGCCATTAAACCAGAATGTACAAAAAATTGTGTGTGGGGGTGGAGACAGAACAGAAGTTTGTGAAAAAGAAAACTGAATTCAGTTATGTTAGCATGTTAAAGTACCTTAGCTGGAGCCTCGTCCTCAGATTCACTCGAGCTGTCCTCACTGCTGCTGCTCTCCTGCTTCTTCCGAGCTGCAGGTGCAGGAGTGGACACCGACTTGGGGGTCCCTGCCACAGGCTTGGCCCCTGGAGACCACAGATCATCACTTTGAACATGTAACTGACTTTGAGTGAGCAATTACACCTGGAGTAATACACAGGTGTAGTAAGTGAGAATGTGAACTCATGCTTCAGCTCACCTGTTGCTGGAGTTTTGGCGGGCTCGTCATCAGAGTCGGACTCCTCACTGCTGGAACTGGTGTCTTTCTTCCTGGCTGCTGCCACAGGTTTCACAGCTACAGGTTTCTGTACAACAAATGAACAAGCCGAGATTCAGGAAGAGGCATCCTAGCAGAGAAATCCCACACACGCTCACCTAAACAGCATCAACTTCCTGACCTTTGCAGCTGTTTTAGCCTGAGCTTCATCCTCAGAGTCACTGGAGTCTTCAGAGCTGCTGCTCTCTTTAGCAGCTACAGCTGCTGGCTTCTTTGGAGCAGGAGCTTTCACTGTTAAGGACATAATACTTCACATCAGTGTTCAATGTAGTGTTAAAACACACAACCATTCAAAAGTCTGGGGTCAGTAATACAAAAAAAAAAAAAAAAATCTTTGAAAGAAATTACTACTTTTATTCAACAAGGACATATTAAACTATTCAAAAGTGTCAGTCAAGGCATTTATAATATTACAAAAGATTTCTTTTTCAAATAAATGCCGTTCGTTTGAACTTTCAATTCATAAACAAATCTTACACACACAATACTAGAACCCAAATTAGGTTCATTAAGTTTTTCTAGAGAGAACACTGCATTCATCAAAAAATACATTCATTTTCTACTCTGCAATAATACATTTTCATTGCAATGTTGCTGGCTGCACCAACAATACCAATACACAGTCCAACCAATGAAGTCCAATTTGTGAATCATTAAATGGAATCCTAATAAGAACACTTGTTAAGTCCCCATGAGAAGATGATAACTAAGTGACAGCTATGTACCTTGTACGGGTTTCTTAGCAGGTGCTGCAGCTTCCTCCTCACTGCTGGAGTCTTCACTACTTGAACTTTCTGCATCTTTCTTTGCTTTCTTGGCTGACGGTCCGTTTACAGCCGCAGGGCCAGTGGTGACCGCTTTACGCTTTTTAGTTTCTGGGGACCTTGAGGAAGCAAGTTGTTGTAATTACAACCCAACAGTGGAAATGACCGCAAAACTACCAGCATGAGCAAGAGTGAATAGTTCAGCTTATACATGCTTATACATACTTCACCCAGAAATTGAAGATGTCCAGGAGACTGTCCTCATTTTGGTCCTGGGGTTTCTGATGAGAGGAAACAGATTTTAAGTTATAATATTTGTACAAAATTTAAATATTATAAAACTTAAATATTCAAATGCTATATAAAATGTAAAGTAAACTCCAACTTTGTGGTGTTATTAGTGGCAGAGACACTCGGAAACTAAAAGATATTAGGCTACGACTTCTATGGCTACATAAAACATTTGTATGAGTGTAGTTTATTCCACAATTTTGCACTCTTGTTTATTTTTGTCATCTTTTTTGTTGTATGTATTACTCTTGATATTCCAAGCTTTATAGGTTTAACTAAGGTTTGTGAAATGTTATACATTTATAGTTTATTGATTCCAACATAGTCCAACACTCAACCTGTTGCAAAAATCTATATTAAAAGAATCGTGATGAATATAATTTACTTTGTACCGAAAAGAAAATGTTAAACGTATAACAAAACAGCTGTAATATGGCACAGGTCGAAATTATAAAACAACCAGCAAAAATTAAATGTATTTAAACATTCTACACAGCGGCTCTTAAACACGTGTTCGGCACAAACTGCGTGTCAGTCCCCACGCGTGTAGAGAACTACACGCCACGACCGACACATTGCCGCACTACTACACCCGCGCGCAAAACGGGTTCTAAAAAACACGTAAAAAGGCTCTTACCACTTTAGCCTGCTTTAAAAACTCTTTCGCAGCTTTAGCGAACTTATTCTCCACAAGAAACGAGTACACATGCTGATAGAGATCGCTGGGCACCTTGCCGTCCTGCGCCATCTTCGTTGCACTCATGTGGAAGAGGAGCGCGAATGGCTATTTCAACGTCACGTGGAGCCGCTGAAAATGGCGCACAATGAGTGCGTCATACTAAATGTACGATTATTACATTTTTGACTTTTAGAAACTTCTGTATACATTTTACTTGTTATATATATATATATATATATATATATATACATATATATGGCTAAAAAGTAAGATGAAATTCTGATAGCTTGTAGGCTAATGTAACTGAATGAGATTTTCATATCATTAAGCAGACGACTTAAAATGTATCTATAAGACCTTATGCAGCCCCGCCCCTTTTCAGCACTGCGCTTGTTGTCTGTTGTCTTCCGGTTTGTATTTCCACAGTGATCTTACGTATTTATGAATGAACTGCTCGTTTTAAAATCTTCCCGGTCAACTGACATTTAAGACATCTGCTTTGAACTGTACAATGCTCACGATAACTTCCATTAACTCTACAACAAGTAAATCCACTTCACCAGCTAATTATTCTTTGACAGCGATGCCATAGCCATAGAAATGTACAGAGAAAACGTTACCGCAAAACGGAAGTTCAAAGATATTTAAAGATGGCGGCGCCCTTGTTTCTCTGGCGCATAAGGCCTATAAGTCTAAGTAAAATTATATTTAAACGTTAGTTTTATGATCAAAGCTCTGTAGTTTTATTGTGGGGGCAAAACATATACTGTAATGTGATACAATGATGACTAAGAGATAAATGCTCCTCAAAAGCCCGATGTTTGTTTGCATGTTTGATACTCACATTTTAACATTATGCATGGATAATCAAGTAAACCTAAGTAGCTTCAAGAAATGTTCATCTTGAAATATTACTAAAATTAGCCTATAGCTAAAGGTTATTCTTTCATTTACTTTATAAAAATCTTTAAAAGATTTTACAGCAAAAATACACATTACGACCTGAATGTGGTTTTTATAATTATATTAAGGCTGCACTTGCTAAAAAAAAGAATAAGATAACAATCAGACAACAGAAGGCATGTAGCCTAGTACATTGTGTACAAATTTTTTAGCAAAATTTTGATCATGTTGATAATTTAGAGGCCTTAGAAATTCATGTTACAGTGGGCTTTACAGGGTTAATATGGTCTGTAAAAATGTTATACATTTATACACTTTATTGATTCCAACATTGTAAATAATGTTTTTATATTTTTCACTTTACATATTTTCTTTAATTAGCCGTTTTTTTTGTTTTGTTTTTTTGAGCTTCAATCTCCAAAAGTTGCTAAAGCACCACACATGGACAGTAGCCAAGATTTTACTTACATATTTGCATTTTTTTTTTTAGGTGTAATGGTGGTGTGTAATCGATTTCTCTGAAAGCCGATTCTTCTTCTTCTTGTACAATTCCGGCAGTGTAGACGCTGCTAAGCGTATTACTGCCCTCCACAGTTCCAAGTTTGAACTAAATTCTTATATACAGTCCTGTATCATGCAAGAACGGAAGAACTGCCTTGGAGATCAGTTTATGCTTGTCACTGTATCCAAACAAAGATGTAACAGAAAGCCTCAACTCCAAGTCCTGCCAGTTTAAAAAAAAGAATGCCTTTCTTTTTGCCCTATACTTTCAACATTACAGGAAAACATGCCCTACTGTCTCAAGACTCCCACATTCACACAAGCCAGAAACATGCTTTCCTATAATGTACAACTCAAAGCCGATTCAATCCTCAAAACCGAACATAATCCTCCGATGCTGTAGGTGGAGCACTACATCAAAATTACACGTGTGGTTCCACAGTTTCTCCTTGAAGAAGACATACACATGCACTTCAGAGCAGGCTCTGTGACAGATTTCCACTGAGAGACATTTATCTTTTTAGATAAACTCTCTAGTTCATCCGTTCAAACAGCACTGGAAGATGCCGCGGTATGAGCTGTGTGTGATCTTAAAGGCGATGCAGAGGCCGGAGACCGCGGCTGTCCTGCGGCGTACGGTGGAGACTCTGTTCGAGCGGGGCGCTGTGGTTCGGAGTCTGGAGAACCTCGGAGAACGTAGGCTGCCCTACAAGATCTCCAAACACAACTGTCGCCACACGCACGGTGGATACTTCTCCATTGACTTCCACGCCTCGCCGAATATCGTCAGCGAGCTGCTAGATCACCTTGAACGAGACGTTGACGTGCTGCGTCCGACAGTTTTAAAGAAAGACGTTGAGATTTCCGAGGCGCAGGGCTGTGGCCTACAAAATGAGAAAGCAAAGAGTGCCACATCCCGTTAAATGTGAGAATCTCTATGTTTCCCTGATCTGTTTTTACTCCGAGGATTGGGATATTCTGTTCAGATTGGAACTAATATAAAACTATGAATAGATTGTTAAAAGTTAAGTAGTATTTGAACATTATTAAGGAGTTAAGGTCACGAACCCCTCCGCTAGGACACCTGTGTGGACTTTAGGAGATCTGAGTTCTTCACTACTTAAGTTTATTATACGGCATGAAACGCAATTTTCCATAGTCTTTTCTTCCCAGTTATCCGGGTGAGGTGAAGTGGTTCACAAACAAGAGAAAACGTAGTGGGACTTGATTTTGTCCATTTGGGAATTAAGTTGTATGGTTGTGGTTTGCTATTGGTCGATCTCATGTGAGTGACAGGTTGCGCCATTAAACACGTCATCAGAGAAGAGATGTTGTTGCAAGTGGGAGGGGAAGTTATTTTGATTATGAGGCACATAAAAAATAATAAAAAAAGGTATGCACAGATAAATCATTTATGATAAATACTGCAATATTCCATAAATTCGATTTTATTTAGTCATTGCAAAAGTGATAAAGAAAAATTAAGTTAGTGTTAGGGTTGTAACAATATATCGTGTCACAATATATCGCAATACAAAAATGCAACAATATGTATCATGGATAGTGACAATGGCCCGGTTTCACAGACGGCTTAGCCTAGGCCAGGATTAGGCCTTAGTTCAATTACTTCTATTAGTTCAATTATTAGTTCAATTAAATATCTAGTCAATGATAGTGCAAGCATATTCATATTTTTCTGTATTTTTAGCTTCAGAATCATGAGTATTTTTATTCTGGTGTCACCATTGTCCTGTGCATTGGGTTACCATCACCAAGTCCAAGCCTATTCATTTCCACTCCCAATGTAATACAAATTTAGCATTTTAATCAACAGTTAATTTTTTTGTTAACCTTTTACCATATGTCTTGATGTATCGCAATGATATTGTATTGTGAGTTCAGTATTGTGATATGTATCGAATCGTGACATGAGGGTATCGTTACATCCCTAGTTAGTGTTGAAAAAAGGTCAAGCATAGTATAATGTTTTTCCGGTGCCACTTGCATTGATATGCAACGAAATCTATGCCAAAGTGTTCAAATGTTTTTGGGATCAAACTCCTCAAATTTTGCTGGAGTTTCTGTCACTTTTTAATAAGACTGTTGTTGATCATAAGTAAATTCCTGTCATTTTCCTCTATAGGACTGTGAAGATCACCTCATCTGCTGGATTATGTGAATGGACTTTTGCAACAAGACAAGCTAGTAAATGCCAGCATCCTTTTTATGTGCATTTACTTAAGCTAATGATGTGTGATATGTATTTCTGTAAAGAACTCTGTACATATTATCTTTTTGCAGGATCAACTTTTTTTTTTGAGTATTTAATTTTAGTATGACAGAATCTGCTTCAATTACATGCTCAGAAATAAATTATATGAAATTGTTCATCTCCGTCTATGGCAGTCATTTTCTTCCACAAAAGGGACATGCAAATAAAGAAATACATTTAAGTGGTGTAGAGGAAAGCTGTAGCATAAGTGATTTACCCTTAGGACAGTGAAATGAGAAGTATGCAAGACTAAAAAAAAATCATCTTTTCCTTGTAGAGAATATAAAATTTACACACAAAAGTGTTCAATCAAAGTGTTAATCATTTCAAAAGCAAATCAAACAAGATGCTGCAATTAACAATACAAAGTTCATTTTTTTCTTAGTCTCTTATCATAACAGTTCGTATCCCTAACTACTTTGTTCCTTAATCTCGTTTTTTGTAGAGTGGTTTTATTCATTCTTTATCTTTTACAGAGAGTTGCCCTTGACTAATGTCATCAAACTCATTTTCATAGTCAAGGGTTCTTCATTTAAGATGTTTTCTAACTGTGTAAATTTGAATCGTCTTAATCTTATAAGAGTCACTTATATTAATAGGTTAAAATTAAATAGGTGTTCAAAACTTATTCCAACCATACTACAACTACAAATGCATCAAAAATTGGATTTTTAATGCATGGGGTTATATTTGATAATAGTAGCTATTATTTTTGGACAAGCTGTTCCTAGTCAAAACAATGTTTGATAAAAAACATTGATCTGGGACCAAGTAGTTTAAACTGCAGTAGAAGTATTGTTGAAAACCTAATATAACCAACTTGAGTGTAAATTTAGGAACGAACCACATCAGTTCTATCACGTTTATAAAGATATTTTCTACTACCTTCAAGCAGAACACCATATATATATATATAAAATCTTATTAAATGATGTAAAAACCCACACAAATGTAAATGTAATAGATGTATACATATCTATGGTAAATGTTCCAAGGTCAATTTAAACAATGCTGGGAGGTATTAGATGGTAATATGGTAACACCATGATATATGTATAATTGAAATTGTCGTATACAGTGGTATTTACATGGTACTCAAAGAATACCGTGTTATTACCACAGTAGATGTCCAACAAAACATGGTGATTTTGTAATTGCAGAAATAGCAATAGCAAATGGAAATTAAATGTAACATCAAAATACAGTTGATCTGTCACACACTGGCCTTTTGTAACAATATGCACCAATAGCTGCTCACGTTATGACATTATATTGGGTATAAAAATCCTATTCTAGGCTTTTCAACTAACATTAAACAATTACTAAGCACAAAAACAATTCATGAAACAACAAAATGGTATCATACAAAAGTATCAAACCATTGTTTTAATTCTAAACCATTGTAAATAATATATGGAAGACATAAACCACATTAATACTTTGTAAAACTCACAAATTCTACAAAAATACACAATTGAAATGATATTTTTTTGTCCCATATAGACACGCCCCAGTCACGCGGTCAGCTGACAGTGAGATCAGCATAAAGCCTCATCACACGACCTAGCGATTCATTGCAGCACAAACACCATCATCCGCCCCAGACAAGATTCAAAACACGACATTGCTGTTCGAAAGAAGCGTTTCCGAAGTCATGATGCTTCTCACGCTTCTTTTTATCTCCACAGGTAATATATATGTTTTTACTAACCTCCACGTTATTCTGTGTGTATTAGTTATAAGAAATGTGTCATAGCCGCAGTTAATGGCGGAGGAAGTGTTTGGTAAACATGTCATGTAGGTTACTGAAAGTCGAGGAAATGTTATCTTCAAATACACATCCTAACTTATTCTTCATTCTGGCTTTCTTGAACAGAATAATCTTATCTAATAATAGCGATATTAATATTGAATACCCAGTGTGTTTATTAGCAAGTCTGTCGAGTGTTGACGTGCTGTGCTAACTGGCTAAGTGTTAAGCAACAGACTTGAACCTACGATAAGTGCCTTATGACGTCTTTAAAATATTTTATTCAAAATTAGTTGACTCAGCCGCTGTCTGTATTTTTATACGCATATATGCGTTTGTTGCGCAGATATTTTTAATTGGTATGAACTATGACTAAAGGATATTTTAACGCGTATCTGCCGATTATTTTGTTTGAAACCGACGTGAATATGATGGGTTCAGTGATTATTTATTGTAGTCATGAATGTATTACTTAAATTTTAATTTCTTTTCTTGAACTTAATGCCAGTCTTTTCCGCGTTATGACGCATCACTAACGTTCATCTCGTGCTTGATCGATTTAAATGATTTCATCAACTTTATCTCTTTTGAGCTCTGACAGTAGTCATGTGTCTGGATGTTGACACGGTAATGAAACCTGTTTATCAGCGTTGCCCTGATGCTGATGTACTCCGACTGTGTTTTAACCCCAAGTTTCCTTTATTCTGAGATCTGACCAATCATATGCGGCGTTGTTTGTATCCAAGCAAGTTTTGTTTCTTATGCCTTCAAAATAACTTCTTGTTCTCACTTCCAGGGATCAGATCCGTGCTACATGGGTAGTTTGCACATCCTTTTCTGTGTTCCTCTTTAGGGTTTTTGTTTACAGTGTCAATTTAACTTAATCTTTTTGCAGAGAGATCTGCTCATGGAAGCATAGAGGTCTGAAAGCATAGTCTTTCATGCTCTGTCTTTCATATGTGTGGTCAGATAGAGCTTATAGCTTGTGAAAAATGGTTTATTAATAAAACCACATATGCCTCTCAACCACAGAATGTTTCACTTCTTATTGATATTCAGTTTTCTCAGTAATTGCACAAGAGGAAGCTGGAAACTATTGGCCAAATAGACTGAGCATGACTATTTATACAATTTTTTTTTTTTTATTATTATTTTTTTTTTTTAGTGCAGTGATTGAAAAGGCATTTCGAGAATGTGACTGTTCGCTCGTGACTTATCACTGGGATCACTTCTGCATTTCATGTAGTTGATCAAATTAAGACTTTTTCTTAATGAAGATTTTCTTGATTTTCTCCATTTTTGTACTTGTCAGTTTTAGCTTTTTGCTGTTCAGTCCAGTGAAATTTAAAAACTGACTCAATCTAGTGTCTTATAATATGAGCATACGCATACTCATAACTGCATATGCAGTTTATAAGAGAATTAGAAAAATGTTGTTCAGAGAGGTTTCATGTCATAACTTGACATTGTCAACTACCCATTCCACAGTGAGTTGACTGTTTTCTGTCTAGCAATGATCTTTTATTGAATCCTCTTTTTCCTTATTTATCATGTGTTGGTAAAATGTAAGTACTTTATGGTGTGCAGGGCAAAACACTTTCATAACTTGAATAATACCATGGTCATTCAAAATGAATGACCTAGTTTTACAGCTAGTTCTTGGGCCATAGGTTTATTGCATAGCACTCTGCCATAATCTGTACTGTCTGCACTTTCTCACCTTTTTATGTTTTTGTTTTTAGGCAGTTTATGATTTGTTTTTGACAACTGCTATGGATTGCAGTGGCAGAGCAGAAGTGAAAGCCTGGTGGTTTAACAGAAACAAGGCAATGTTTTTCATAGGGATGTGCATGAGTACTCGGGCTTGACCATGACAGTCGATCATAAAAAAAAAAATAAATAAATAAAAAAAAAAAAAAAATGATCACAATATTTATTTAAAGTTACAGTGATCATTGTTTTTATTGTAGTGATCATCGACTGTGTGTGTATGTATATGTATGTATACCATAGTACTTATTTGTCTTACTATGGTAGTCAATGAGGGGTGAGATCTGCAAAGATGTTGCAAATTTATTGTCCTTTTCAGTTACCTTGTAGAACTGACAGACCAGTGAATGTAGTAAAGCAATTTTGGCTGCGCATAGAAAAATTGTCACGCAAGTTTTGTGTCATCTGATCGGCTCTTCTGACTGGCCTTTATAAAGACTACTGATTAAACTATATAAAGCTATTATCGACTATATTAAGCTGTCAATCGGATCACCCTTATCACTTTGATCATGAAAAGTTAATTGTAAAATGTGCAGCGCCAATCTGCCATATAGCCTACATAACATTATAATGAGAACTCTATTGTAACAGAATGTTGTAAATTCTTTGTGCTTTAGTTGCCTGTGTTTTAGTGTTACAGAAAGAGCGCGTCCACAACAGGAGTTACACATTCAGACAAGCACAGTCAAGTTAACGTGCGCATTCACGTCCTTTTGTGCAGATACAAGTTGTAATGTTACGTCTTTTTTGAAAAATATTGATGCATTATTGATAATCCAGCAGTGTTATTATTCTAGTCATATTTTGATGTACATATTTCATGTCATATTTTTATTTATCAACATTAATTTTCACAATAGTGTTTTAATTAATTTCGGGAAAGGACCACAAGCCGGGACTCAAACTCGGGTCGCCTGAAGTGCAACCCACAAGGCCATCAGCTGTGATGAAATAAGAAAAATTGACACAAATGCCTATCCCCAGTTTTTTATTGGTAATTGGATACTTGGTATTTGTTGCTTTTTGGTTTCTTTGTTTAATAAGAGATTTGGCCATTAGGGATGATTCCAAGTTTACTCATGGCACAGTTTATTTATGAATCATGTGATGTTGACTCATTGATGGAATCATGAGTATTACTGTCATAATTCATTACAGTAAATACAGTGGTAAAAGTGCACTTGCTCTTTCACATCTGGGCAATGTGTCAACTTGTCTTGTTCAGTCAGCTATAAAGGCTGATGCTGAGCTGGTGGAAACAGACTGGATCATAAGACCCACGCTTCTAATTTTTGTCAGTGCGTGTGTCATATGTCAGATGATATTGCCTACAAATTTCAGACTGGAGTCTGCTTTTTTTTTTTTTTTTTTTTATAAAAATGGTGATTCAGCAGTAGGAGGAATAATCGTTCAGATATGTACATCTGTCCAAAACTGCTTTCCTGACTACAGCTTCCTATGATCATCTCTAGGTGGAAACTCTAGAAATCTGCTGGCACTGGCTTCACATGAGCCTGTTTATTCCTGATTTGACACTTCATTTCATGGGAAGTTTTAAAGGAACTGTAATTAGGCATTGTACTTGGTGGAATCTGGCTTAAGTTCTGGGGACTTTCCAGGCACAAACGGTTTTGTTTTTTTTGTTTTTTGTTTTTCCTCCCTTTTCCCCCCCCTTCCCCTCTCTTTTCCAGTTTCAGTTCTTTAAAGCAAAGTAGCTTTGCTTTGTCATCTTAAACTAATCTCAATAGCAGTTCAGCTCAGAAATTGATTGTGAAAGCCTAAAGTTTGTTTGTTTTGGCAGCTAAGATTTGCTTCTAAAATGTAACTTGATTAGAATTCAGTGGAGAACAAATCACAGAAAAGACACTTGAATAACCTGTTATTGGTCACTAGGATGTAATTCCACTCGTATACAAAAAGTTAAAGCAGAAAATTTATGAATAGATGCTGCTTCCTTATTCAATGTTGACGACAATCCAATTAGAATACAAAACGTTCTAAACACATTTTATTTTTTTTATTTATTTTTTTATTATTTTAACAAATTGTGTGAAGTGTCATAACTCATGGCAGGCTGATCAGATAAGAAATCAGGAAGATGATACAAAATGATGTGTTGTTTGATTTTTGCGTGGGCCATCACGCGTCTGTGTGACCATTGCGGCTGTTCTGAATCTAATGTTTTCTTGTTAGCTGTGGCGAGTCCTCTGTTGGGTACGGAGCAGTGTGCCCGCGGTCCCCCCTACTGGTGCCAGAATGTCAAGACTGCTTCTCTTTGTGGTGCTGTCCAACACTGCCAACAGAATGTGTGGAGCAAGCCTCAGATGGTGCGTTGATGGATTCTCAGAAGCACTTTAGTATGCCAGTGCATAATTCATGAACACTAAGTGTATAAAACCTTTCTTGCAGAAATCTGTGCCATGTGATCTGTGCAAAGAGGTGTTGGTGGTGGTGGAGCAGCTTTTGAAGGACAATGCCACAGAGGTATGCTAACAATGATAACACTGGAGTTTTGAGTACTTTTAATGGAGGTCAAAGTCTAAATTCTTGTTTTAATCTAGAGTGAACTCCTTGGATACATGGAGAAGGCCTGTCAGCTGATCCCTGATGAGGGCCTGGCTAGCCAGTGCAAGGAGATTGTGGACGACTACTTCCCCATTCTCCTGGGCATCATCCAAGGAGAGCTGGTGAGCTGAATACTTTCTTTCCTTCCCTTTTAACTGAGTAACAATTTCCCTTTTAGTTGAAATGCTGATTGGTACATGGTGGGTGTTAAGTATCAGTACTTTCAGAACTTCTTTTCCAACACAAGCTGCTGCTATTTGAGCAGAAAGACAAACAATGATTCATGCAGTGAGAAACCTAATGAACAATTTTAGACTTTGTGGATGTTTATGATACAAAACTCTTTATTTAAACAGTTATTTGCTTAAAATAGAGCCCAAAGTATACTTTGGTTTTTATGTATATGCAAGGGTCTGCGTAACAGCGCACATGATGCAAATTTCGTCACCAGAATGGTATATGTGCTGTCTTTTTTTTTTTTTTATATATATATATATATATATATATAATATATATATAAATATATATATATATATATAATTTTTTTTTTTTTTTTTAAATAATAACCGTGCATGTGTTGTACACACAGGTCACACATGCTCATTGAATTTGTTTTGCACTAATCAGTTGTTCCACAAGGTGGCAACACTGGCCTGGGCCGAACAAAACTAAAGAGACGGAACAACAAATTATCGGAGACTGCAACGCTAGTGCAGCCCAAAACAAAGTATACTTTGGGCTTAAGGCATCATATGTCTCTTTAGTGTACTGAGCCCTAATATGCCCTGTTCACACCAACACAAATGTTTGGCAACACTTTCTTGTACTGTAGATTATTTTAGTACTGTAGGGGAATTTTACAGTTAAAGACCCAAAAGACCAGATATGATGAATAAAGACCCGGAGTCAAAGTTTTTAAAAAAAAATAATAAATAAATAAATTGAAGAGAATTTTTACTGAAGAATAGTTTGCAGTTTCATCAGCAGAAGCCAGCTTCAAGTCTCACGAGGAGTTCGTAGGCCACTCTGTGTACATTCACATTTTCACAGCAATTATACTTTAACAGAGTCTACTAACTACGTCATTACTTCAGGTTGAATGATTCTGATTGGCTAAGAAAAATAGACAAATTTGGTAATCTTCCACACATGGACAGATGGTCAGAAGCATATCTCCATTTGTCACGATGCTGACGAGCGGACCCTGGATTTAGGTACTGGAAGTCCTTTTGGGGTCATGACATGGCGTCTGCTGGTCTCAAGCAGAGTGCCAGTTGTCCACCAGTACAAAGGACCTGCACAGAACACTTAGCGCACATACACAGATACACATGAGTCGCAGCTTCTTCAAGGTTGAAGTTGATCTGAGCTCTGCACTGAGCAGGAAACTTTCCCAAAACATACTGATAACAGTGAGAGGTACAGACAATATTCAAAATTATTTTCTAGTGTTTGAAAAGGAAAATAAATGCTTTAACATACGTTAAAGAAGCCATTAAAATAACTTAACAGAGATAAATGTTGTTTAATAACTTAGAAGATATATATTGAAGCGGCAGTGGATTCCAGAATCCACCCCTTCAGTACAGAGACCCGGTTCCGGATTCTTCGTCTGCTAGTCACTGTCGCTTAGAAAAGTAGTCTGTTCGAGAGTGCCAACGAGTCATTAAGTCATAAGGTACTTTCGCACCGGGTAGTTCTAGGAACTTAGTTCTAGGAACTAGCCACCAGGGTGGTTCCCCGAGAGCTAATCGTTCCCCTACAGCCATTTTCCTGGTTGCATTCGCACCACAAGTAGGAACTCTGAAGTGACTTAAGCCACGCTTGATGTTATGACTTTTATTTTGACCGCTGAGAATGCCAGAGCCTGAGCACACAGCGCTCCTATTCGCCATTTTGTTTATGATCTAAGTCCTGTCTAATGTTATTACATATAACTGTTATACAAAGAAAGTGAACAGTATATGAAAAAGTATGCGTTTGCCGTGTGGTTGATGCCCAATGTCGCTAGCTGAGCAGAAGTACATAATCATGTTTTGCTTGGCCCAAAGTTGTGTTGGATTTTTCTCCTTAACGTAAAGGTTGAGAGGTCCATCTATCACTGTTTTCCATGTTTGTGAAGTACATATATAGGCTGTAATCTGTGTACAAGGCTTTGTTTAAAAATGGCGGGTGCCGGTGTTTCATGTGCGTTCGGCCAATCAGCGTACACTTGGGTCACTGGTAGTTCCTATTGTGCGGGGTTAGACACTACTCTAATTTAGCTCCTACTTCAGTTCCCCCAAAAGGGGTTTCTAGAACTAAAATCGTCCCTGCGGTGCGAACACGCCAAAAGCGGGTACTTCCGCCAAAAGATCTAGGAACTATGAAAAGGTTCCTCCGGTGCGAAAGCCCCTATAGTTTTATGTGACAAACGTTGACCAGCTTTTTGCGGTGTGGTGGAAAAGAGATTATACCACCTTTCTGTAAAAAAGGGGTAAATAAGGGGAAAAGTGTTGATGGCATGCATGCAATTTTCAAATTGGTCTGAACAGATGCATTAACAGCCGTTTATTCAAATTAAAATGTTTTAAACTGAACATTTGTCTTTGTGTGAACAGATCTTTACCATTGAGCTCTTAGCTTAGCACCATGCTGACCTAACATCAAACTAGTGGTTGATTGAGGTTTTTTTTTTTTTTTTTTTTTATTATATAAATGGTAGTCGATATACGCTGGTATTGGGGACCACTTTAATTTGGGGAACATTTACACGAGAGTTTTCAGCAAAAAGAAAAAAACGGAAGACTTGTGCATTTTGGCTGTTCGTTTACACAACAATGGCGTTTTGTTGGCCTGAAAACGCAAATTTTTGAAAATGGGTTTCAGAGTTCAAGTTTTTGAAAATGATAGTTATTGTCTCCGTGTAAACTATAAAAGCACAAAGTTATGTGCATGCGTATTTCGTGGTAAGTCTATAAGCTGTGTAGTGTTTGTCTATTCATTACTACTTTGTCAGAAAGTTGATTGTGGCTTTTACAAAACCAAAAGAAATCAGCAACTTTCAAACATGCTGGTGAACTAAACTACCCATGACCCTGCTAAGAGAATCAATCAAACCACCAGTTAGAGAAGTTACTCAGCTGAAATAAACTGGGGAAAACTGAAACTAAACACATAGACAGACTAACTAAAGGCTTTAGTGTGAATAGACTGGTCTAGTTCTGCAAAGGTGGTTTGCTATCTACAAAGCAGCCTTTGTGTAATGGTCTCTTCCTTCCCATTGAGCCTCATCTGTCATTCAAAGCATCAGTCACAATCCTCTTTGAAGAACTGAAGGGGGTCAGTGTATTCAGCTGCAGATCCCATCTGTGTTTATCATGTTCTACAATGCGTCTGTGTTCCCTTCATCTTACAGGATGACCCCGGTGTGGTGTGCGGTGCCATGGGCCTGTGCGTGTCCCAGCAGGCAGCTCTGGCTAAAGCTCAGCTCATGTCCAATGAGATCCCTCAAGTGGACCTGAACCAGCGTGTCAACCCCTTCCTGCTCAACATCCCTCAGCTGCTCTACCCCCAAGAGAAAGTCAAGGAGACCCCCAAACAGGTGAAGCTGTCACACACCTGTATGTTTAATGGGGATTCTAAGTGTTGAATTTGAAGAACGTTATGCAGTGTTGTCAGCTGCTGATTAAAACATGCTTGAATTCATCTCATTCTGTATGTTCCTTAACTGATTGGTGTTCTCTTCTGTGTGCAGATGGATAAAGATGTGTGCCAGGACTGTGTTACGTTCCTCACTGACACTCAGGAGGAGGCCAAAACCAACGCCTCATTTATCAGCGCTCTGCTCACACAAGTGGAGAGCCAGTGTGAACTTTTGGGACCTGGCATGTCTGATGTGGTGAGAACATGAGAATTGGGTTTACCTGGTTTGTGTGCTCAATGTAAAGATACCTTACTTTGGTGTGCATTGCTTGTCTGGTACATGTCTTGATATCTTTTATTTTTATTTAACAGTGCAAGCAGTACATCAGCCAGTACGGCCCACTGGTCTTTCAACAGCTCATGTCTATGGTAAGTAATTTTGCATAATTAAAATGTCTTCTCATTTGTGTAGGCATTTCAGTGGTTTCATTCTTCCATTCTCCATTACCAAAATGGTGCTCAAGGTTCTCTCTTGTGGCACACCGCAGTGAGTTTTAAAGGGGTCATATGAGGAATCATTTAATGTTCTTATCATAGTGTATAATTTCCAACTCTACTTTCTCCCTAATGAAAGAGCATTTATTGGAAGTTGCATGAGTTTCAAAATGAAACACTTTTGCAGCTCTCTTGCAGGTGCCCACATAAACATTTCAGGGTAACACTTTACAATAGGCTTCCATTTGTTAACATTAGTTAACTATATTACAGTAATTAACAATAATACATCTAAAGCATTGATTAATCATAGTTAATGTTAATTTCATCATTTACGAGTACATTATTTAAATCAATAGTTGTATCTGTTAATATTTAATGGACCTGAGATAACCTGAACAATGAACAGTTATTAACTAAAGGTAACCACGATTAATAAATACTGTAACAAACGTATTGCTCATTGTTATTTAATGTTAGTAAATGCATTAACTAATGGAAACTTATTGTAAAATGTTACCCATTTCAGCAATGTGCATTTGACAATGTGGATCAAATGAGCAGCTGAAGTTTGTTTTTAACAGGATCAGGATGATGGGGCTAAAAACTGTTGGGATTGTTTGAGTCTACAATCCTGTTTCGCAAAGAGGCACAAGCAGCAAAAAGCGTCCTGTTTGAAGGGTCAAAGACAGGGTGGAAAATTGTCGAAAAATGAATTCTGACATAAATGCATAAATGACTGACATTTATAAGTGGACCTCAGGGGAAAAATGCTATTAAAATATGACCCCGTTAATATGTAGAGTTTGTTGGAAATTTGGTCTATCAAGTGAACAAAGCTGCTTGTGTTCCCTTTCCTGTTAAGACACTCTGCCTGTCTGCCAGCTTTATTTGCATCTCTAATCACTTGTCTATATTTTTATTTTTTTTTTTTTTTTTTTTTTTTTTTTTTCCCCCCCATTCTTTATTCCCACCTTCATTTTTTCTTTCTTTCTCTTGCGGTTTTGTTTGCTCTGGTCTTCAGGAGCAGGTATGTTTCTCTTGAGCTGCTAGTCTCATCCTAGTTTGTCTTTTAATCTGTCATGTGGCTAATCACCTGTGCTGTTTTCTAATTCAAGTGACCATTGCTAATCTGTGCTGTTGTGTAGAGTAGCCACTCACGCTCTTAAAATAGCCCTAACCTTGAGGGTTTCATGTTTGTTTGTAGATGTAGTACCAGACTGATCATCCATTATCATAACACTCATCACCCGTAATACACTACCTGTGAGTAGGGTTGGGAACTATGTGCTGGTTCTTATTCAGTAACTTGTATTTAACAACAACAACAAAAGATCATTAATTTCTGTGCCATTTTGGTTCTGTCTGCAATCTGCATTCTTCCCCAGAAGGATGGGAGTGACATTAAAGTCCCGTTTCCTGAATACCATTCAGTGGCAGTTAAAAATAAGACTACACATTTCCGCTAACACCGTAAACTGGCCTGTTTATTATCCTCCATCAGTATCCATCAAAATTAATTTAATTTATTTTCCTACCATACTGGAGAGAAAAGTACCATGTTGATCTGCCAGTTGTGGGTCTTTCATGCAGAGAACTCCCCTCCATATTTTTGCATAAATGATTGATTTAAAAAATATTTCCAAACAGATATTTATAAAAGTTCACTTTGTTGCAGATGAAATATTACACGGATAAGGTGTTTGTTGTTTTGTTTTTAAAATTAATAAAACCCCTTTATCTAAACCTCTTTACTTAACTGTCAGTTGTGCATATCCGCCATGTTTGTAGTTGAACACTTTATTCGTGTTTGTAGATCTGAACATAATCCTCCAAAGCACAATGGGTTGTGGGCAATATTAGAGTGTGCATGGATCTACACTTCCACAAAATCAACCAGAAATAGTAGACCATCGGGGACTTGGCGTACTCTTTTCAACATACTATGCTTTGTTAGACACATTCTAATCTCACATTATTTAGGATAGATAGTTTGCACATTGGGACGCAGGGTCAATTTATGGGTTTGACTCTGTCTTGAATTGACTCCTGAAGTGATTGAATCATTCTGAGCAGATCTTGACTTGGGGCCTGTCCCAATACCCACACTTACAGTATTTGCACTCCTTTATTTTGCATGATGTATTTGGCCAGCGTTCAAGTGGGTACGAACTTTTGATTAACCTGATGTATTTGTTTTTGTTTTTTTGGGGTTTTTATTTATTTATTTTTTTTTCTTTAAACTGTAAATGTCTGAGTAGTCAATGGATAACAGGTGCCACTGCTTATTAATTGTGCTTTTAATTGAATGAATTGCAAACATTTTAAATGCATACTGATCTCAGCGCCAATAAAATATGCAACACTTTAGTTTTACTTACAAATTACTAGGGCTGGGACAATACATTGTTTCTCGATTCGTGATACAATGATTCTGGACCGATTCTCATATTTTCACTCACATAGTTAACAGCAGATGGCGCTCTAGGCTACTTTTTAACCGCACACTCAAATGCTCACGAAGAAGAGTGCTGGACAGCAATCGTGCGTTCGGCTGTGTCATGTAGGTGGTTAAATATACTTGCACCTCGGCTCAGAATGCTTTTATGATGCGAGATTAATGGAAACGCAGGCCACTGTGAACCCTTGTAATTTGCTTCAACCTTTTCGAAATTTTATGAATGATGATTATTTTAGGTTTAAGTGGTGTGTGTAAAGGAACTGGAAGCAGGCAGAGTACGGGTGTTTCTAAAGCACATAGTGCCATCTGCTGATTAAAAACTAAGCTCAGGTCGGTGCCACTGGCCTCGTGGGCAGCGCGTCGACATGTAGTGCCAATGTACTTCGGGTGACCGGAGTTTGAGTCCTGGCTTGCGGTCCTTTCCTGATCCCGTCCCCCTCTCTCCCACTTTGCTTCCCGTCTACATAATGTCCTATCGCAATAAAGGCAAAAATCTGCCAAAAAAAAAAAACTAAGCTCAGAATTGGAAAATATCAGAATCGCTCCAGATTCTTTTTATTGCGAATAGAGAATCCATGAATCGAGAATCAAATATCATCCCAGCCCTACAAATTACATGTAATATCTAATTCATTGAAATTACACTAGAAAGTTTCTCATTCTCTCAGTCTCATGATATTGGGTCATGTGAGTTCCTGAACATGATGAATGATGGGATACGCTCCGAAGCTACTAGATATAGTGTGGCATTAATGTGCGTTAAAGGCACTGAGTTTTGAGTTTTATCAGATCTGGGACAGCCTTGTGCACTTACTGTTGTGTGCATGTCATCTCAAGTGGTTAAGACCACAAGTGTGGGTACTGGGAAATGCCCTTAAAGTAAGTTGTGTGTGTCCAAGTACTAAAAGAATTGTTAACTGAATCATTAGAGAACTGATTAACCATTATTCAGAATTGGAACAAACCTTTGTTTTTTTTTGTTGTTGTTTTTTTCCATCCTTACCTAAGAACACACACTCAACCACATTCTCATTTCAACATGACTTTGATAGTGTTGAACTGGACGAATAAGTTTGTTTATTAATTGAACCGCTAGCAGCTTTTGCCATTCATCAGATCCTACTTGCACATATCCTGTGTTTGTATGCATGGCAGTCATCAGACTGGCAGGGCGATGTGGGATAAATTGGGCATGATGTGGAGCAGTATCATGGATAATCAGTTAGTCAGAGGTGTTGCAATGGATGCTGCATGATGTCATCCTGGAAGATGTTATAAGCATATCAGTCAGTGCATGTCTGAGATTCTGCTCATGTTGACATGTCGTGGTGAAATGTTACTCCATGAATGTGTCTGTGCCTCCTACCATGCCTCTAGCAACCCAAGGACATCTGCGGTCGTGCTGGCTTCTGTCCCATTCAGAAGTCTGTGCCCATGGAGATGCTGATGCCTGCCAAATCTATCCCTGCTGTCAAGATGTTTCCTGCAACCAAACTTGAAACACCTGCCCTTGCCAAGCCTGCTAAGGTACAATATCATATAGCTTCTGTATTCTTAACAGTGAAGTAGGAAACAGTTTATTTAGGATGTGTTAGGTTAAATGTAAAGAAACTTCCTGGTGTTATCAATTTTGATCATGTAAAAGAACTATGACTACAAGTTGTTGGCAATAATTGTGGCTTCTCATCAAACTCAAGTGGGGAAGGTGTAAAAATGCAGGATGTTTTCTTGATGCGCATGCATTTGTTTTGACAGAAGCTAGTGCGAGTGCGTGACTCCCCTCAGTGTGCCATCTGTGAGTTTGTGATGAAGGAACTTGAGAGCATGATTGAGGATCACACATCTGAGGTATGAAACCAACATTGACATTATTTTATGTGTTAAATTGAGGCTGCAACAAATAATGGAGTACACCAATAGAATACATGGAAATAAATTTGGTAAGCGAGACACCAATGAGACGTCAAGAGGGTAGATTAACTCTTTAAGCCCTGAAGGCATTTTTAGAGTGACATACACAAAAGTAAAGACTCATAATTACAAAACTATAGCAAGGAGAGTCAAAAGGTTGGTATCGTTTGATAGAAAACTTAAGTTTTTAGAAAAAAATATTACATTTTTATGCTGAGAAACTGCTGGAAAAAAAGACATTTTAAATATAAAATGTAATATTTTATGTACATATCTCTTATTTGACATGCAATAACTCAGGAAGGAAATAAGGTAGGAGGACTTTTTTTTTTTTTTTTTTTTAAACACCCTTGACACTCCCCTAAAGGACATTTTTAAAATCATTCCTCCACAAGGAATATCTTGTGACCGATGCAACGAATTGTTGAAAATTTTTTTTTTTTTTTTTTTTTTCTCTGGACATTTCAATCTGGAGCATCCATTGTTAGTAATGATGTGCCATTTTCTACGATCTATGCATATTTCATGAATTTATAAGCGAAAAACGTCACATGAAAGCTACATTTGATTTTTAGCCAGCGGTACACTTCAGATTTAAAAGGTTAAGCCAGTGAGATGACCTTATCAGCAGGTGGGACTGATGTAATAAGGTCTTCATTCACTGAAGAGAAAGCAGATTTATGAAAGTGTAATGGATGCTGGTTTTGCAGTCAGGCAATTGGCCAACAATCCCCTGCAAAAAAACAAAGAATGGCCATCACAGTCGGAGACTAACAAAAACGCAGTACAAGTAAATTGTGTTTTGAGTTCATATATTTGGATTTTTCTCATCATATAACTTGAAGTCAAACCAAAAATTCATCATAACATAAATCTGGCATCAGTGGAAAAATTGCTTCGCAATATGAAATGCTTGGATTAAATACTCAAAACAAGACCACTAATATTTTAATATTTATAGTTCTGTAAATTCTGATTGGATGAGCCACATTTGAGACTTAAAGTGATAGCTCACCCAAAAATGAAAATTGTCATCAGTTTCTCACCCTCATGTAATTCCAAACACAAGACTTTAGTTAATCTTCAAAACAATTTTTAGTGACACCTAGGGCCTGTGCCATGAAGCTAGCGGAACAAACTCTGTTACAGGATTAGTTTCAAGTTGACAACCAAATCAACCCAATCAGGCTTTGGCTCCATGATGCTGGTCATCAACTTCCTATGAACTCGGGTATTGATCCTGAGCTCATGGTTAACTATGGAGTGTGTGTGTGCACATTGAAAGTGTGATATGGGTAGCAAGGACTTATTGCAGCAGATGTTCACTGATTGGTCCAATTTCAGTTTGACCTCTTACCCAGAACAAAACCTGCCTCCCAACAGATTAGCTGTGGAGCACAGCACAAATTACTATGGCGATGAACACTGGTATAAGACTTCATGGTACCTAAAAACAAGAGTTTGTGTAAACTAACCTAAAACTAATCTGGTTAGCCAGCTAAACCAGCTGCACGGTGCATTTGTCCCTCATTGAAAGTCCAGTGATCCAAAACTGCGAAACCTCATTGGTTTTTGTGCATAAAGCACGATTGTGCTTATATTAACATTATTTGATGTGCTGTAGGTGTCGACCAGTGCTTATGTGAAATAAAAACCTAAACTAAATCAGTACTATAAAGTGATTGTCTCCTCAGAAGAGTTGGCTTAAATCACTCAATTCATATTACATATATGTATTATGATAATTTTTTTTTTTTTTTTTTTTTTTTTCAGTTGAAAAGTTTGGAATGGACTTTCAATGGAGGGACAAATCTCAAGTTTCATTTAAAAATATCATTTGTCTTTCAAAAATGAAAGTCTAATGGGTTTGGAACGACATGAGGGTGAAATAAATTGACAATTTATTTTTAGGTGAACTATCACATTGCTATAAATCTGTGATTATGTATACAAGATTCTCCTGTTGAAGTTGTTGCCATTTGTTGTTAATTTTAGGAAGAGATTATGCAGGCTGTGGAGAAAGTCTGTGATATTTTGCCCTCCTCACTCACGGCTCAGTGCAAGGACCTTATTGACACCTACGGGCAGGCCATCATTGAACTGCTTGTACAGGAGGCCGATCCCAAAACGGTCTGCTCTTTTCTCGCACTCTGCAATGGGGTCAGCCATGTCCGTAAGTGCTGCTGATAATGTTTGTTTGCAGCATAAATTTTTTTTTTTTTTTTTTTTTTTTTTTTTTCTTCTCTCTGTTGGATGCAAGATATTTACATTATTGCCTTGCTCTTGCTTATTTTTCCTGTCTTGTAAAGCTGTAATGGACAAGGAGCAATTTGAGGCAGGCGGTTTCTGTGACGTGTGTAAGATGGCAGTGCGTTATGTGGATGGGATCCTGGAGCAGAACGCCACTCAGGCAGAGATCGAGGATGCCGTGAGGAAGGTCTGCAACTTCCTGCCTGATTCAGTCAGAGATGAGGTAGGTCAAACCTTTCCTGTCACACTTAAAGTAAATGGATATTGTTTCTTCCATCCATACTTCACACTTGCAGTGCTTCCAACAAATGATTCAAATTGTTTAAATTTCTCAGCAAACTTTCTACTGAGCTGCTGTCCGACATGTATGGCCCTGTGAAATGGGGTTTTATTTTTTCCCCCAATTTATTTATTTATTTATTATTTATTATTATTATTATTATTAACTTTTTTTTTTTTTTTTTTTTTTTTTTTTTGATTACATTATTACTTGAAGTACATTCTGGATGACGCAGCCCCTGTATTGGGACACAGCTTGTGTGTATCTGACAGTTTTATGAAACAAATGATGTATTGCTGGTGAAGTGAGTCAGAGCAGCTCTGGAGATGAAGTTAATGTTGAATGTCTATGTATAGTGAGACGGCAGACGCTGAAATCACAGAGCGTCACGTGCGCTGTCTTTTGTTGTGATATTCAGACACTAGTCCATATCATGATTTGATCATGTACAGCCCCAATTTTCATTTTTCATTTATTATATAGTTCCGTTTGAATTCTACTATAAACTTCCATTCCGTATGACTGGATTCAGTGATTCAGTCCGTGCTTTCCACATTGCAAAAATCATAGGGCTCTAAACATGCAGTATACCATTCATTTGTGACATCTGATTTGCCAAAGCTGGTTCTGATTTATTTGAACTGCGTTAAGAATCAGCCTGTAGTATAGATCAGTGTTTGTCTGTGTATTAGGCTTGCTCTGGTAGTCGGTGTTACACATTGTTTGGTTGTACACAGATTACATTACTTGCCCACTGTGGCAATTTTTGCTTTTTTTTTTTTTTTTTTTTTTTTTTATAAATGGAAAATAAAATCCATTTAGTTCAGTTAGACAACGGACGCTACAAATATAAACTGAAAGCGTCTGCTCCACTCCATACAGCACACGCTGCAGAGTCTCAGCAGGAGTCATATTTCACTTATTATGGTACAAGAGTAAGGAGAGATGACTGACCAGACTATGGCAGAGGATTTGGAGCACAACAGCTCCTGAGTGTCATTAAAGGCCTATACACAGAGTATGCGTGATTTGCGAAATCAAAAGTGAGCGCTCATTCAAATGCGATTCACCTCCCCTCGTGTTATCGGTAAATACCAGTGTTGATGCAAGTTTATATACAAGTGTGAACATTTCCTCACCGTGTATGTGACTGACTATGTGCTGTCCTCCTCCCTGCAGTGCAACCAGCTCATTGAGCAGTATGAGCCTATGCTGGTGCAGCTGATGCTCCAGGCGCTCGACCCTGACTTTGTGTGCATGGTAAGATTTACACAGCACTCTCAAGCTCAAATCATGTGATCAAATGGTGAACCTAGATTGAGCTGACTTTTTTTTTTTCTTTTTTCTTCTTCTTTCTGGATACAGAAGCTGGGAGCATGTCCTGAGGCAGTGCAGAGGCTGCTGGGATTGGAGCAGTGCAGCTGGGGGCCAGCATACTGGTGTAAGAATGTGGAGACTGCTTCTCGCTGTAATGTGAGTATTGCCTTTCCGCATTACAGAAGATGCCAATTTATGTTTTGAGCATGTAATGATATCTTGCACAACAATAGGCTGTGATGTAAATGAAGCTTTGGTGTTTGTTTGTCATAGGCCTTGGACCACTGCAGGCGTCACGTATGGAGCTAAAGGATAAGAGTGTTCCAGAACAATCTTAGGAAACTAAAGGAGAATTGCTGTAGCGCTGCTTTTCTGTTTCGAAATCAATACTTGGGTTTTGTTTTAAAAAGTGGCATTTGTAATTAATCTGTCACAGCTAATTTAACAGCCTTGTTTCAGGAGAAGGAAAGCTTTTACTGAAAGGACCTGTACACTTTTGAGGGGGCAGGGGTTTGGAGGGAGGTAAGACTGATAGGTGTAGCTATATGAGAAATACTTGCACTGAAACTTTTTTTGTGCGCTATTGTGGGGATTTTTATTTTTGAAAGTAATTTCTTTTAGTTGTACAATGCTTCTTTAAATATGCACATGCATCTGAGTGTTTCAACAAGTATATATGGAAATAGATTGTGCCTTTTTAATGGAAGTGGGAGTCTGACACCCTGAGAATGAAGATGAAATGATTTAGGATGCTCTAATATCCCTGCCTCCCTCTTTAACTGCAAATACATCTGCAAGGCCAGTGATTTAAACTTTTATTTTTTTTAATGGGTGACATTTTGGTCCTAATGGATGTTGATTCTCTAACTTTGTCTGTTATTAATGAGCTAATGGGGAAAGTTATGTTGACATTCTTCATTTGATCCACTAATTGTTGCCCCTCACTGATTGATCAGTCACTGCTCCCTAAATGTTGATAAATGTCAAATTTTATCCTTGTGCTTCACACTGTTATGACTGAGCCTTTGTTTTTTTTTTTTTTGTTTTTTAAAAATTAAAATTAAATTCCAAACCCATTCTCTGTGGTTTCTTTGTTTGTAAATGCCTTTTTTCACTGGGCTTTGAAAGTTAAATGCCATTCAGTTCCTCTGTAGAATTTTCATATCTAATACATTAAATAAAGTTTAACTTGATATTCTAGTTGATCTGTCTTTCTGGCAATGTAAACATGACTTTTCCAGTCATTTAGTCTGCTTAAACCCCACCCCTTTCTTAAGATGTGGTCATATTTACCATTGCTCTCTTGAATTTTGCCAGCAGAAATTTCACTTGATGAAAAAGTTTGCAGATTTTGTTAGTATTCAAGTGGACAAAGACTATAGATTTACAAAGACGGTCCACTCCTGTCATATTAGTTATGAACGGGAGAAACTGCAACGCGCAATATGGCGGAATACGTCCCACCTTCTAAGTAAAAGCCAATTGCTGATCGATAAACTCATTGCATTGCTGCAGCTGCCGTGAGAAGCTCCGGTTCCCACAGTAACATGAGACTAGCGCTTAGGACTGCACATACGCATTGGCTAGTCTAGGCTGAAAAATAAGGGGGGTTTTTTATGCTATTTGAGCATAAGAAATATTTATGGGGCAGTTCATGTCAGATTTTTTGGCTGATTTGAAATGTTATTTAATTGTGAGTTCGCCAAGCAGTTTTTGAGATTTCAAGATTTCCCTATTCAAATAGGACTTGATCTTGGATGCCCGAAATAGCTGCCCGGAGGCGATGCAAATATGGCTGCCGAGTGAACAGACTTTCCTTGAAAGGGACTTTGAAGTGGATCACGCAAATTAGCTACGTTGACCAACAGAAAGATACTCATCTTGAAAGTGACTGAGGGCATGCATCGATAATGGACCCTTTTTATTTTGTTCCCAATTTCTTGTTTTATTAGTGACCACACCTCAAAAGCAAGTTCACATTCAGATCTGCCTCCATTTTTGACTGCAACGTCCACATCTCAACTGATGGATAGAACCAAGACCCTGCCCTATTTTTTCTTTTAAACTAAGCTGTTTTGCTTAGTTGTATGTCTGAAAGAAAAGATTTGTTGCTACTTTCATTCAATCGTGACTGATTAATTAACTCCAAGGTAAATTGACAGAAGCATCTGCAGAAGCCACAACTCATTCTTGAAATCACATCAGTTTCCCTTCGCTTTGAATATTTTGCAGAATTATACTGGTCATTGTATTCAACTCATGTTGGGGGGAAAAATGTATCTAAGGTTTTTACTAGTAGTGAGACTTACTAATTTAGCATCCTAGGCAATAGATTGCTGCATGTCTCAAAAAGATGAAAACAATACAATTTTGTTTAAAGATTTAAAACAAGCCAAAATAAAAGCACAAAATCTAAGTATCATTTTTCAGGTTCCCAGGATCTGTATTCAGTTTACAACAAATGAAACATTTAAAAATTTTCATACAGTTTTATACTTCATATCAGAGGTAGAAGATGAGATAACTGAGGTAGTGAGTTAAGGCTTTATGGTTGAAAGGCTGAAAAGTATTTCCTGATTTCAGGGTTCAGAATTTTAAAAAGTGAGTGACACTGATTACACAACCAGCGTCATTCCATCACTTCCAGCGATTGATCCGCCGCAGCTGCACGTACGCAAGAATCAGACATATGGACATAATGCCTGTCAGAGCTACCTGGTTCTGCCAAAAACCCCAAGTGCTGTGGTCGATCTCTTGATGATCCAGGTACATGTCGCCTGTCATCCTGCCAGTCAGAGAGAGAGTTTCTTAGGTATGCAAGTGAAATTAAAACTTCTCACTGACCTCTTGTGGCTAATTCAACCCAACAGTTTTTTCCAGTTTGTGATGCTGTTGAGTGAGTCCTACCTGGTGTAGTTACTGGTGAAGACTTGATCTTTTAGTTCATTGATGGCAAGTGCCTGAAGAGAGACCGTTTGATTGGGTTACTGCTAAACTGCATATACAGCCTCAAATGTGTTGTGATATGTTTTATGGTCTTACATTATAGCCATATCGGAAAATACTGGCCCACTTCAGCCAGGACATCCAGCTCAGCATTGAATTCAGGTTCACCAGGAAACCCCCAAACACCTGAGAAAGCACAGAGGACAGGAAAATCAGTGCTGTGTCTCCTAAAAATACTGTGCATGAATCCCATGAGGGTTAGCATCTAGACATGACCTTCATCTCAAAAATTCCCATTTACTTCCTAGAACTGGAATCTAAGAGCATTTTCACACCTGGGTTGTTTGAAGACTTTTGGAAACTATTTTGGAAACTGCCACATTTTCTCCAATAGTTTCATTTAGGCATATTGGCACAATAGTGCAACAAAGTGATATATATTTATATTAACTTGAGTGCACAAGACGCTGAAAGAGATACAAGAAGCGAGCGCAACGGTCAATCATGTCCGTCTAATGCATCACTACATAGAAAAACAACAGAAAATTAGCGCAATATAATGGAAAAAACACGCTCTGTGTGAATCAGCCCCAAAGTAAATCTCATCTGTTCCACCAAACTCACCATCATAAAGACAAAAGGCAGTGCAATGAGGATGTTAGCCATGGCGAAGGAGCCCACGCTGGCACTGACCAAGAAGGCCAAGCTCACTGCTGACAGACTGACCATACTCATGGTCAAACAGTACAGGAAGAACGCCTCCACATCAGGCTTCAGACCTGAGCACATTAAGAAAAAAAAAGGCAGTTTAAAAGTTATTAATGTGATTCATGTTAATACGTTTCATTTTAGGAGATGCTATTGCTAATCATTTGTGACACAATAACAATGAGAAATTGACTTTTTTTATTTTGGCCAATTCCTTTTGTCAAAATGGATAGAAACAAAAGGACAAAACCCCTTTCTTGCCATCTACATAGGGAGCTGTCTTTTATGGCGGCAAGAGTCTGATCTGAAACACTCTACAAGGGCATCAACTCTTTGTGTTATACAGATAGCTTTCTTCATCACAATTGATCCAATTCACTCTAATAAAAGCATAACATTTACCAATATGATCAATTTGTAAAATTGTGACATTTCTCTTGCTTCATTCACCATTTTGGATTTTTGTTACAATTCACTAAGGGATTGTCGTCTTGGAGAAGGATACGTGTAACATTTGGCCAGAGAAGGTATCGCAGAAGGTAGT
Source organism: Mylopharyngodon piceus (assembly GCA_039654765.1). NCBI lineage: Eukaryota > Metazoa > Chordata > Actinopteri > Cypriniformes > Xenocyprididae > Mylopharyngodon > Mylopharyngodon piceus. The sequence goes on from CM077450.1 coordinate 29,285,133, forward strand.
GCCACTACTTTACCCATCATGAAGTACGGGATTGCAGAAAAGATGAAGACGGGGAGGATGCGGTTTGGAATGAGGTCAGCAAACACTTTAGACAGGAAGTAGACAGAGGTGCGGTAGAAACCACTCGAGTTCTCGTGGCTGAAGATGAGAGGAACATGTGATGATGGTCTTCATCTATTAGGAATAACAGGTTGGAAAGCTCATGTTTAGAGGTTGACTCACATGAAGAGCACTCTCTCGCTGATGAAGAGCTCCACCGCTGACAGATTGCCAAACACCATATTGATGACCAGAAAAAAGAAAGCTCCCGTTCTGAAGAGAGAAAAAATGAAAAACATTCAATATATCCAAAGAGTCAATATTTATAGTGTTGACCCTTCTTCTTCATAACCTCTGCAATTCACTCTGGCATGCTGGATATAAGCTTTTGGGCCAAATCCTGACTGATGGCGATCCATTCTTGTCTTATTAGTCCTCAGAGTTGATCACAATACATGGGCTGTTGCTTGTTTACTCAATATTTGGGGAATGACCACAGGTTCTCTATGGGATTAAGATCCGGGAAGTTGACTGGCCATGGATTCAAAATTTTAATGCAATGGTCTCCAAACCACTTCATGATCACTCTTGCCTTGTGACATGGTGCTTCATCATTCGCCATAAAATGCACGGATCATCACCAAATTGCTCCTGGATAGTTGGCCGAAGTTGCTATTGCAGGAAGTTTTGATACCATTCTTTATTCATGCCAGTGTTTTCAGGCAGAATTGTGAGAGAGCTCACTCCCTTGGATGAAAAGCATCCCCACACATGGATGCTCTCAGGACGCTTCTCTGTTGGCCCGACACAGGACTCATGGTAGCGTTCACCTTTGCTTCTCCGGACAATCTATTTTCCAGAAGTCCCAAGCAGTCAGAAGGGGGCTTCATCAGAGAAAATAACTTTGCACCAGTCTTCTGCTGTTCAATCCTTGTACTTCCTGCAGAATTTTATGTGTTTCATGGAGAAAAGTGGCTTCTTTGCTGCCCTTCTTGACACCAGGCTGTTGTCCAAATTCTTTGCCTCGCTGTGCGTGCAGATGCACTCGAAACCACCTGCTGCCAATATTGAGCAGCTCTACACTGGTGCTGACACGATTCAGTAGCTGATTCCTCAGGAGGACACAGTTCTGATACTTGCTGGACACTCTGGGACTTCCTGAAGCCTTCTTCACTGCAGTTGAACCTCTCTCCTTGAAGTTCTTGGTGATCCAGTAAATGGCTCTTTCAGGTGCAATATTCTTTGCAGCAATTCCCTTGCATGTGAGGCCACTGATGTAAAGCGATGATGGCTGCACATCTTTTGGAACTTATCATTACACAAGCATTGCTAACACAAGCAATATATATTCATAATTCACGTACCATGAATGCAAATTTAAAAATGGTGGCAAAAAGTTAAGTTAGGACCCAATGAACACATTTTGAGCCATGGATCTGGTAGCAGGTACTCACCTGTTCTGAAGAGCCTCTGGTAAAGTGTGTGGGATCTGGTAGTAGATCAGTCCCACTAAAATACCAAAGAAAATGTTGAGGAACAGTTGGGCATAGGAGGTCTGAGGATTCCTCAAGATGTTTCTTACAGTGCGGCCACTCACCAAAAGGAGCTGCAACATAGACATATGCTCATCACAAATGTCAAGAAGTCTATAGAAGTCAAGTCACTTTTATTTACATTATATAGCATTTTATATAATACAGACTGTTTCAAAGCAGCTTTACAGGGATAAACAGGAAAATAATAATTCAATGGCCCTGTTTACACCTGGTATTAAGATGCGTTTTGGTCAATCGTAACACAAACACACGAGGGGAGGGTCTATGGGCGGGTAAATGTATGTTCTTTCGATCTAATGGTTGAAATAAGCTCGGCAATTTACATATGAACGTGCACGGAGACGAAGGAAAACACACGGAGAGCATCAGCTTTCGTTTCTGCACTGACAGCTGCAAGACTAGCCGAACGTGGGGAATGTGTGTTATGAATCATGAATGGTGAGAGAACATTGTGCTTGGTACATTTTTCGTCTTCAAACCAAACTTGGGTCTTCATCCAACAAAGTCTAAATCCCGTCTGGCCAGTGCCCTTCCAATATTGTTTAGGCATTCGATCAGTAGGCGGAGAGAAGGCGGTCTTTTGTGGCTGTTTGAACACATTCAACCACGTGAGCATTTACACTACGAAAGCAATCCGGTCGAATGATTTTTCGACTACCTCTGGAAGTGGTCAAAAGTAAACAAGCTCAAAATGTTTCAAGTCACCTCACCTTTATTTATATAGCGCTTTTTACAATGTAGATTGTGTCAAAGCAGCTTTACATTGATAACTGGTACATTATTTGGCTGCACAGCAGCTCTTAAAGAATAGTGTCAGTGCAGGTAGATCAAAGCACTGTTGAATATCAAATGTCAAGTCAAATGTCAAGTGTCCCCAACTAAGCAAGCCAAAAGGCGACAGCGGCAAGGAACCCAAACTCCATCAGGTGACATCAGGTGGCAGACAAGTGGCAAATAGGTGTTTAAATGGAGAAAAAAACCTTGGGAGAAACCAGGCTTAGTCGGGGGGCCAGTTCTCCTCTTTCAGACCACTTGTGATCCGATTGACCAAAACGCATCTTAATACCAGGTTTAAACAGGGCCAGTGATGCAAACAGACTTCAATTCTGCTGTAAAAAGACAATAGTATAGTCATTATTCAGCTGAAATCAGTGCGATGTTGATTCAGTTTAGTTCAGTAACTGTGTAAAATTCATCAATTATGGAAGGTCATCTATTGATGTTATTCTTGGTTATCTACCTGATGAGTCAACATAGGTAAAGCTAACCAGTTGCTTCTACGTACCTGGTAATAAAAAGGTGTGGCGTAACTGACCCTGTCACCTTTAGTGACCTCAGGGTCAAGCCCATCTGAAATCTGGTTGAGTCGGTCTTTCACTTTGATGAAATGAGGGGACTGTTTGTAAATTACTGCCAGAGGGTTCTCATTTTCCACAATCTCCTCACTGCTGCTGCTACACTTTTCTAAAAACACCCCAAACATGGATGGTTAGCTGATCACATAGTAGTCCATAAATTTAAAAAAAAATTATATTTTAGAGTTACCACGACTAAAAAAAATACAAGAAATGTACCAAGAATGATATACAGTAGTGGCCAAAAAGGAAAAAAGCATGCATTGACTACAACATAGTTTTTTCATTGGTTCGCTCTTGTTTTTTAATGTGTTCATAATGTGTCTTTGTATGTCAGCCTGGCCAAAAATTATGTCTGCACAATTTGGCACATTTCATTGCATTATCACAAATAAAACAATTGACTCCAAACACAACTACGCAATATGCTTACTAAATCTTTAACAACTTTTTAATAATATTATGAAAATGAAGGGTGAAGATGTAAATTTTCCTAGGCCGGACATCACTTTTGGCCACAACCGTATGTTCATTAAAATGTAACTCTAAACAGACAGTTCCAGTTCTGCATTCTGATTGATCAATATAGACTTACAGCCAAGCTAAAATATATAGAGTATATACACATGACACAAACTGCCTCCAGTACTGCTGATTGAGACAGTGATTTCGTTCTGGTCAATTTGTCTTTTTATTCAAATTTGTATCCTTAATTTGCATCTTGCAGCAAATATTATAATTAAATTATATTATATTTTAATTTTTATTTATAAGTATGATCATTTTTGATTATAAGTATATGTTGTATGTTTTTAAGACTTTTTTTTGCTCACCAAGGCTGCTCACTATTTGATAAAAATACAGTAAAAACAGTTATATCATAAAATATTATTACAATTTAATTTTTATATATATATATATATATATATATATATATATATATATATATATATATATATATATTATATATTAAAATCTAATTTATTCCTGTGAATTTTCAGCATCATTACTCCAGTCTTCAGTGTCACATGATCTTTCAGAAATCTTTATAATATTCTGATTTGCTGCTCAAGAAACATTTCATATTGTTATCTGCATAAAAAGATGAATAGAAAGTTTAAAATAACATTTATTTTGTAACATTATAATCGTATTTACTGCCAGTTTGGATCAATTAATGTGTCCTTGCTGAATAAAAGTATTAATTTAATAATAATAATAATAATATAAAAAAAAAAAAAACAGCACCTGATTTATTGTTGTGAATTTGAGAAAGGACAGTTCCATTTGTGACATCCAGGAAGAAGTCTGCCGGGTTGTTGAATGGCTCACACTTGTATCCTACGACACAGTGACAAGTTTGAGAATCATAGTACATATGCAATGATGTAATTAGCGAATCACTGCTCATTAGCATTTGAATGTTTAGATTATCATCAGTATGTCTGTCAGTACCCAAGTCCTCAAAGTAGGTAATGGCTTTGTCAGCAGCCCCTGCGTAGATGATTTCTCCTTTATTCATGAGGGTGAGGTGGTCAAACTGCCTGAAGATGGAGTAGCGTGGCTGGTGAATGGAGAAGATGACAGTCTTACCCTTTTTGGAGAGCCTGAGTAACAAAACAAAAAAAGCGTAAAAACTATTTCACATGGGTTCTAAACTTGCCCACAATCAAAACTGACAAAAAACGCCTTGTACATGACTGTGCTTTGCATTTGAAGTGGAATGTGGTTTCTTCTGACAGCTACTGCACAAAAACCTTGAAGGTGAAAACACGGTACATGTTGTGCAATTTTCTGGGAGTTTCAATACAAGTTAAACTCAACTCTGACAGGCTGTCATTTACCACACATCATTATTTTGACTTGTCCCTCAAATGGAAGCACAGTAATACATGTACAGTATGCATTTTGAATGGATGTCTATGGGAAGAATGCACCAGAGGGTTTCAAAGCAGAAATAAGAAGCTTGTATTTTTTTAAAGCACTTCAAACAATGTTTTGAAAGACCAAAACACACTTGGTTGAAGAATCCTACAAATGACTTATTGTTGTCTCAGCATATTAACCCTATAAAGCCTGATGTATCAGATATGATACTCAACAAAAAACACATTTTTTTTTTTTTTTTAAGATTTTGTTCTAAACTGTTCCATTAATAATAATAATAATAATAATAAATAATAATAAAAGATTTTTCTGACTATTATTTCATAAGTTAGGCTTTACAGGATGAAAGGAATGAATATAAAAATGAAATTTTTTTACTAACCCCAAGGACATCCAAGATATATAATATATAATTTTCTTCATTTTAATTCCTCAGCCAAAGAGAAATTAAGGTTTTGAAGGAAAACATTCCAGGATTTTTCTCCATGTAATGCAAGTGAATGGTGCCCAATGTAGACCATTTTTGACAGTCCAAAATCCACATTTAGGCAGCTTCAAAGGGCTCCACATGACCCCAGCCAAGAAATAAGGGTCTTCTCTAGCAAAACAGTCATTTAAAAAATAAAAAAAAAAATAAAAATAAATAAAATTAAAAAAAAAATTACCTACAAATGCTCGCCTTGTGGTCCAGCTCTGCAAAGCGTGTTCGCGAGACTATCACGTAACGTATTGTTGGGAAGGTTTACAAGAGTTATACAGTTTGATACGTTGTAAATAATAGGAAAACAATAATAAAATAAATCACACAATATAAAACACAGTAATAAATCAACAACAGAAGCAACAAGAAAACACAATTACAGCAGTAAATAATTTGCATTTCTGCCAAAACATTAAACATATCTTTGTTTGCTGGACACAACCGACGATTTTAGATATCAACACTTTCCTTTATTGGATTGTTGGAAATCATTACAGGTGGTGTGCCGAATTTCGACTGCCTGCCAAATTATTACCCCCCTCGTTAAAGTCGCTACCTGATTGCCTAATCTTAACCCCACCTCTAATCCTAAACCTACCAATACTAGGGTGGTAATAATTTGGCGGGGGTCAAAATTCAGCACAACACTGGAAAAATGATCACTATACACTGTTATTTATGAGAATGTTCGGGTGTGTTGATAACCAAGTGCAGCGTGAGCAACCACACCTTCAATCGCTCAAGGTCATCTACAGGCAATCTGTGAAAAGTTATGTTTTTTTTTCATAACTGCGAAAGTAAACTTTTGGGTTTTGCGTGATTGAGGCATCCAGGATACACACATGAACAGACCATTTTTAACAATAAACTGAAACAAATACTAATATACAGCAATGACCATGTTTTGGACAGTGCTGTCTGTCCAAATGTTTTGGACAGTGCTCCTTCACACTTGTAAACAATTCTTGCCGCTCTCCTCCATTACAAGGAGAATTCTTGCCATGTGACCTTCCCATCCCAACATGCATGTCATGCGAAAGGTTGTGAACTCAACCGTCTCGTGAACACGCTTCACAGAGCATTTGTAGGCAAAATGTACACAATTTTTTTTTTTTTCCCTGAAAATGAGTGTTTTGCGAGAGAAGACCCTTATTTATTTGACTCAAAATGGTCTACATTGGGCACCATTCACTTGCATTACATGAAGAAAAATCCTGTAATGTTTTCCTCCAAAACTTTAATTTCTCTTCAGCTGAGAAAAGAAAATTATATACATCTTGGATGGCCTTCGGGTGAGTAAATAATCAGGAAATTTTCATTTTTGGATGAACTATTCCTTTAAGCTTGGTATACAGTATATTTGATAAGAGCGTGTGGTACTTCTGCAGCAGTTCCATGATGGAGTTGGCAGTGTTGGCGTCCAGGCCTGTGGTGGGCTCATCCAAGAACAGGAGGGAAGGGGAAGTGATGAGCTCCATACCGATGCTGCACCTCTTCTTCTCTCCACCAGAAACACCACGCAAAAACATCGTCCCAATCTGAGAGAAAACAAGCCAATATAAAGTCTTGTCGGTTTGGAAGGACACATACCTACCGTCACACGGTATATACTGACATAGCGCCCAACCCTATTGTTGTTGTTTTAGAAATAGTTTTTGTGACTGAAGCACATGTGACCTTGACCTAGTTCTTTCACACACTCAATCTCAAAAGATGATGTTTTGTTCATACCAACACAACAAATCATTTTCAACATTCCTCTTCACGAGGCTGAAGTCCATTACCTTAGTGTCTGCGCAATCTTTGAGGCCGAGCTCCTGGATGACGGAATCCACCCTCATCTTTTTGTCGGATGAGGAATACTCCTTTCGTGACAAACGAAGATTGGCAGAGAATGCCAAGTTCTCCCTTACGGTCAGAGTACCCATCAGAATGTCATTCTGAAGGACAAACAAAAGGAAATGATGTATAATTTCATCACATTTGCTTCCAATTATCTTGCAATTCACATACAAGTCATAGTGTGTAAAATACAACATTATACACACTTCCATTCAAAAGTTTGGGTTCAGTACGATTTTCTTTTAATAAAGAAATTAATACTTTTATTCAGCATCATTAAATTGATAAAAACAGACATTAAAGACATTTATAATGTTACAAAAGAGTTCTATTTCAAATAAATGTTGTTGTTTTGAACTTTCTATTCATCAAAGATTCCTGTAAAAATAATAAGCTGCACAACTGTTTTCAACATTGAGAATAAGAAATATTTTTATATTCATATCAGCATAATCAGCAGATGAACAAAATGATTTCTGAAGGATCACGTGACACTGAAGACTGGAGTAATGATGCTGAAACAGGAATAAATTACATTTGAAAATAAATTTAAAAAAAGTTGTTTTAAATTGTAATACTATTTCACAAAACTACTGTTTTTACTGTATTTTTTGATCAAATGAATGCAGCCTTGGTGAGCAGACGAGACTTCTTTCAACAACATTAAAAAAAATCTTACTGACCCCAAACTTTTGAACAGGAATGTATATATCACTTCTTTAGCATTGTGTATTTTGGAGAACTAAATTAATTGATTTAAAATATTTAGAAGCCACAGAGAGTTTTGTCTCCCTACCTGAACTACATATGCAGAGCAGAGCCTGAGGTCAGAGGTCACGATGGTGTTGTCAACTAGAACTTGACCTGATTTTAAGCCCTCAGGATCTTTTCGTCCTGCGATGACATCCAGAAGCCTGAAGAGAGACACACTTAATTAATGCCATATATTGTATGCAGATAACTATTTAAAATAGGTTTTACAAGAAAAAAAAGGCATACTATGTGAATTTTCGCCGCTAGAGGTCGCTTATTCAAAACAAATGCGTAGCTTGATGACACCTTGATTTCACAGAATCATGGGAGAATCTGGACGGGACTCGGGCAGAAATCATGTTCATAGATGAGATTATTAACATTACTGTAGTATGAAGCAGAGCGGGGCCGAGTGCTGTGCGAGCAGAAACGAGGCCGCTGGAGCGATTGCTAATGAGAGACGAGCGCGACACACGTCTCAAGAGCAGCAGAATGTTTATTATGCCGCAGTCGCCACTTCCGCTTCTTCCTGTCAAGCATATGCGGGGTAAGGCAGCACTGTTTTATCATATTAGATACTTTTGAGTGTGCTGAAAGTTGTTATAACGTTACTCTGTGTATTCGCTCGGCGGCTACTAGGAGACACTTGTTGCGCACTACAGTAAGCTAGATCGATATTAGGCAGGGTAAAACATGGTACTCGCAGTAAATCAAGAAAACAAGATTTAAACAATAAGACTTACTGTGCTGAGCTATATAACATGATTAGTTTTCTGTCAATGAATGTATCCAAACAAACAGTTGCTCACCTGTCTAATAAAACACATAATATATTAAAGCGTATTTGGTGCTTCCATGGTTTCTACAAAATAAAACCGGAAACCGAGGGTAACGCGGGTATGATGTCATTGATAGGCACCGCACGGATGCGGTCTATGTCCTGGTTAAAATTGCTTATTTCTCAGGATTTAAACATTCTTGGAAACATCGGGGATAATGTAAGTACACAAATCAACAAAATATTTAACATTGTTTTAGTGGTTTTTGGATATTTCAATCCAAAAATCTTACATATTGTGCCTTTAAAGGAATACAGAACCAAACTACACTGGACTTCTATTGTAGTCGTACAGGTTTGGAACATGAAAATGATGACAGAATTTTCATTTTTGGGTGAATTATCCTTTTAAGACAGAGATAATTAAAAGTGCATGAATCTCACTGATTTACATAAAATATCAAAGATCTGCAAACAAAAAAAAATGCTAAACCTTTCTTCCTAAATAACTTCCCATTTCTGAGCCAATTCATTTTTGCAGTGACTAACAAAAATACAATTATTTTGTAAAATGTTTTGCATGAAACCTGTGCTTGTGATATTTTTCTTTAAAATGAATTTCACTTGCTTTTTTTTTTTTTAGCATCCAAATACTATTAAATTGAACCAACAGAAGTAAATGAATTTGTGCTTACGATGTCTTTCCACTTCCAGTAGGGCCCATTATAGCATTCATTCCAGGGTTCATGATGCCACTGCAACAGATAAACCAAATGAATACTGATTTCATGATACCACTGAAAAACCAAATTAAAAAAAAAAAAAAGAAGAAGAATGAAAAAAAAAAAAAATGCTTTCAACTAGACAAAATGTTCTTTGGATTGTGAGAAGCTGTGAATTGTGTATTACTGTTCATACACAATTCTTCTTCATACACAGCTGATATTAACTATACAAGGAAATACCCATTGACACTGACATTAAAAGTAATGGTGGATTGTCAATATGAGTTTTTCGCTATCTAGAGAGCAGAGTGGCTGATATTAATGCAGACATAAACTGATGTCCCTTACTTTTGAGGTATACCAAAAGTGCAGAAACTGAGTCTCCATTACAAAATGAAAAAACGTTTTAATTTTAATATATTTTAAAATGTAATTTATTCTTGTGATCAAAGCTGAATTGTCAGCATCATTACTCCAGTCTTCAGTGTCACATGATCCTTCAGAAATCATTTAATATACTGATATGCTGCTCAAGAAACATTTCTTAGCATTATCAATGTTGAAAACAGTTTTTGTTGCTTAATATGGAAACTGATACACGACCATTCAAAAGTCTGAGGTAAGTAATATTAAAAAAAAAAAAAGAAAGAAAGAAAAGAAGAAGAAGAAATTAATTTTTTTTTTTCTCTCTGCAAGGACACATTAAAGGTGGGGTAAGTCATTTTTCAAAAACACTGTTTGGAAGTTAGTCGGGCCAACACCAACAACAAACGTGTAACCAATCAGCATTAGGGGTCGAGGAGACAGAATGAGCAAGAGGGAGATTTGAAGAAAAACAGAAAGGGAGATGCAGAAAGAGAGATGAGACAATACAAAAGAGCTCAAAAGAATGTCACTGGAATGAAGTTTTATGACTGGGCAAGCGCTTTAGGACCCGCGTTAAAATTAGAAAAGCTTTCCAGCGCTGGAGAGAGCTGAGCGGGAAGGCCTGAAAACAGAAGCGGAGGCTGCTTTGATTCCGCTACTCATGTGAGTACACTGGGTTTGAGTGTCATTGATTATCTGGAGCTGCTGTGCTGTTTGTATTTACTCTTGTGTACTGTACGTTCATTTTTTGTGCTTCCTTGTCGTTCGTTCATCATCTGCGCTTTATATTTTGTGAAGCATTTTGTTGCACGTCAGATGTGATAAACAGACATCCACTCTCGTATTGCGTGTGTAACAGCCAGCTAGTGAGAGTTGTGCAGACTACTGCACACTGACGACCGCTAGAGAATGCAGCGTTTAGTGTCATTGTTAGTGCACTTGCCTCGCCTTGCCTGCCAGCAGCGATCCGGCCAGAGTTCGAGACCGACCAGGGTGGTTAGGATTGAAGGGTGAGTTTTGGAGGCAGAGCAAAGAAGAGAGGGGTGGGTTTGTTTGGGTTGATTTCAAATATCAACAATGTCCAACAGCGTTTTTGAAAAACCTTACCCCACCTTTAAGGGGAGACACTACAGGCAAAAACACTGTTTTTTCAGGCACCTGTCAATTTTGAGATTTTGCACTTTTTGGCTTTTCATAAAGTGTTTTTTCAGACTGGTGGAAAGAAAACATCCAAAATACATTTTTAAGTGTATATCTTACAGCACTTTATCTATTTGCGTCTATAGATTTCAATTACAGTAAATATCTTTAAAGGCCGTTTTCTCAAAATGAGTTTTTTCTCCTGCTCTGAGTCAGAAATCTCCACTTCAGCAGAACTTATATACACCAAACTTTAGAGTTTTATTTCTATCTATATTCTGAAGGCTTTTACAGAGGGATTTGTTGATATATCATTCCTATCCTGAGTTATAGGTCCTTTTACTCAAAAAAACATGGCGAAAATAGATTTTTTAAGGCTATTGTCAGTATTCTCTAATTTACTAAAGCACAAAATAAGATATCCAGAATCCCCTCTGTAAAAGCCCTTTCATCTAATATGTCAACAAATAGAACCAAGAATTTTAAACCTGGACCTTTCCAATTTCCAGATTTTGTTTTTGGAAATGTATGCAAATGAGCGTATATTTAAGTATATAAGGCCTCATTTGCATATTAAAACATAAATTTACACAAAACTTGTAATACATTTTTTTCTTATGTTTATGCCAGTAATAAACTGGAGAAGTTTCACAGTGATATCTTCTAATTTAAAAAAAATTCCTATTCACCTGTAGTGTCTCGCCTTAAATTGATCAAAAATGACAGTAAAGACATTTATAATGTTACAAAAGATTTGTATGTCAAATAAATGCTGGTCTTTTGAACTTTCTATTCATCATTCATGTCTCATGGTTTCCACAGCAGCAAAACTTCTTTCAGGGCTGATAAAAATAAGAAACTTTATTGATAATTGAACACCACTAATAACTGAGCAGAATCATTTCTGAATTATCATGTGACATTGAAGACTGGAGTAATGATGCTGAAAATTCAGCTTTGCATCACAGGAATAAATTACTTTTTCAAATATATTAAAATAGAATATGTTAAATTAAAACATTTTAATGATTCCAAACTTTTGACCAGTAGTGCAAAACCTACCAGTCAAAAGTTTGAATTTATCATGACCTACAGGTTTATGCTTAAAGAACCAGTAGTTATGTCCAAACTTTTGACCTGCAGAACATGTCAAACCATTACCTGACATCTTTGAGAATATCCTTTACAACCCACTGCCTACTAAACATTCCTAATCGTTCCTTGACACGGTAACGGAGTTGATGGAAGGTGACAGTGGGGCCTGGAGTCTGGAAACATGGCATCGACTCCTCTGTGTCTGTCGACGGCTGCTCGTTCACAACCACCTCATCCAGCATGATGCCTTCCTCTGTCTGCAGGAGATGCATGAGGATTTCAGTAAACAACCTAAACAATTATACTTCATTTGCACCACTGATAACATGTAAAGTGCTTTAAAAATACAAGCAAAAGTCACACAAAAGACAAAGTAATTATCTGCAGAAAATCATTACTGAAGGAAAAAGTGATCAACGCAGTAAATGATAATGTTATGTCATATGTGTCAAACGTATACAACATTATTTTGTCATTTCTGATTGTACCTCTTGAAAACGAATCTGCTTATGTTTACTTATGTGTTTAAAATGGTACACTGAACATTCAGAAATATTCGGCTTTTATATTATAATATATTTAACTATTACACAATGCCAAGAAATCGATTAGGATACCTAGAAGGATGGAAATAAAGAGCCATTAATCAGTGAGTATTAGCTTACATAAGGGTTTTCATATTTTAACCACATTTTGGAGGATTTCTGTCATTTTATCAAAACGATATCAAGTTTTAAAGTTAGACGAACGTCTAAGTCATAGCACAGAACATTCATTAAATCCATTGCTACGACTTACTGATGCTGGCGTTGTTGCTATCCCACAAAAATGATGTCACTTCCTGGAGTATGAACCAGAGTATGAACCTGGCTTTTGTTACGGTATGGCACTGCAGTAAAGATTAGGGTTAATAACCGGGAAGCGACTCTTATTCAGAACGAGTTTCATTGTTTAGTATGAAACACTGTGTTTACTACAGTAGACTACTTTCACTGGCGCCGAATCACCACTGCTGAACTAACAACGTGAAAACTACAGCAGGTTATTTTTTAGAGAATCATACAGCGTCCGATTCCCGAACGAATGAATCTTATGAGCCGGTTCATATTAGTGAATCATAAATATACAGCGCAGTCGGTTTAATCAGACTCCCGAACAAATGACTCTTAAGAGCTGGTTTATTTTAATGGTTTGAAACCAAACCATACTGCATTCGTTATTGGTAAAACTTTAACATTACTTCCTGATTTACAGAGTTCCAAACGACATATCAGAGAAGCAGCTATGAAAAACGGACACATCAGCCTGGGGTGATTTTAGGTTAACTTCACTTTCCTGGCAAGACAACGTTGCCGTTATGCTTTCAAAGGTAGAGGGATAAACTGTAATATCAGTGGGTTTAGAGAGCGTAGGCCTATGAGACTTTATCTAAACACACAAATCAGGAATAACAAAATTGATCACGTTTTAGTACATAGTACATGTGTTCCGGTGTCCAATAAATTCCTAACATAAAACTTTTTACTTCGTTTCTGGCTTAAGAATAAAACGGTGACATGACTTGTGTAATTTAACTTTATCATTATTGTGTTCGTGATATAATGCTGATGCTCCTCACTGTTAGTGGTAAACACTAACTTATCGTTATAAGTAATTCAACTAGTTTAATGCGCAAATCGTGACGGGTAAGGTACACTGCAGATACAACTTCCCACGGAATTTCCCATTTGTTTACCTCAGTCGCTACATTCTCCATTCTCAGGTGGTCGTTTTTAATATTAAACCCCTAAAAATAATAAAAAGGAATATGTGTTTACATACCATGTCTTTGAGGAGATGTGCTCCGGTGGGTTTTTTGTTAAGTCTATCTGTGGTGGTCCTTTGGTCAGTTTGTATGGGTGGGTGGGCTTTAACTCACACTTCCAAGAGCATCACAAACAGTTGATATCTCTCCATATTTGCACATCAATGCAGCACATCACAGCTTTACAATCACACAGAACTGCTGCAGGATTATGGAATTACATTTGTTCCAAAAAAAAATGAACGTAACCTTTCAAAAAAACTAATAAAAATATAAATTGAAACTGAATAAAATGTCTTTGAAACTTAATAAAAATAAATCGCAGGCAAAATGTTTGACTTTGTTTTTAATACACTGCATGTTTTGCTAACAGTTTCTCCTCTTTCTTTCACTGATCTGTACTTACAAATGTGTTTCCAGAGTTTTCATTTATGCTTCTGAAGTTTTCGTTTACGATCCCAGAGTTTTCGTTCGTCTTTCTGGCACAAGTCTCTCGCGGGGGCGGGGCCAGCAGTTATGTGTTCTCATTGGCTATTCAGTTGTTGATTGACAGCTTCTTCTTGACCTGGAAGTGAAGACGTCAGCATTGTGTTTACAATTACATGTGTGGAGGTGAGCTTCTGTAAGCGGCTTCTTATTTCATTTTAGTGATATAAAGATAGGAGTTTTGTTTTTGAATTTTATCTGTGGCTTCTACTTTGTCGACATAAGCTTTTAGGAGCGTGAGAGATCAAACGCGAGAGAAAATGAATGTCTTGAGGTTTAATTGTACATTAAAGTATATAATACTGAAAATATTGCATAATGTCCAATGTTTTCGGAGAATATTTGTTTATTCTCGATGATTCTTCTCTATTGTTGGGCCTGATTAGGTTGTGCTGTTACAATTTAAAGAGAATACTAGTATCATATACATGTATATATTCAGCCGTCAAGAAAGTCTCACTCCAACCAGGTAATCAAGGTTGGCAACCAAGGCCATCACTCTACCCATTGTTAGCATATGCATATACACCATCACAATTAATGATCAATTAATTCTGAAGGATTCAAACAATATGAAAATAACAGTCGTGGCTTGCTGTAAGACGGTATAGACCTCAATGGGCATTTCAGTACATATTCCACACAAAGAATGATCTTGTTGCCATTTTTTATCATTCTGATAATTTTATTTAGTTAACATTATCATCTAACATATAAAAGTAGAAATATTGTTTTTAACAATCAAGTTTAAATTGTGACTTTTATTAAAAAAAAAAAAAAAACAGTTGAATAAATGTAAATGAAAATATGGATCAATTCAAATAAATTTAAATTCTTTATTGTCACTACAGCATATACACAAGTATCAAAGTGAAAGTGTTGGATGCAATTATGTTGTGACAGGAACGACCAGAATCCACAAAACACTAACTGCATATTCATGTAATGCACAGTATTCTCATGATATACAGTACATTACTATAAAAATGCACAAGCACCTATATAGAATACATGTGTAAAATTCATTTTATTACCATTTTTTTTAAACTATAGTGAATAAACTGTATTAATGAATGAAATGTTCATGTTGTCTGAATACATTTTGGTTTGACTGTATGACTTTCTTTCTCCACATAAGCACAAATATCTTTAAGAAAATAGTCCATCTCTGTGAGTCCATAAGTGGATTGTAACCCATACACGTGTGACGGTTGGTGGGAAATGATTTTTAATAATTAAAACAGTTTAAATTATTATTATTTTTCTTATCTATTGTTTCACTTCAGAAGACATTGATTCATCCACTGGGGTCGCATGGATTACTGTCTTTAGGACACAAAGACATGTATTATTTTCCTAAAAATCCTAATTCGTGTTTATCTGTAGAAAGAAAGTAATATGCATCTGGGACGGCATGAGGGTGAGTAAAATATATGAGAATTCTTTTGGGGTGAACTATCACCTTAACATTCATATGTTGTTTGTATGCTAATCCAAGATCAGTATGGACTAATAAGAATAAAGTACAACCTCTTGTGTGTTTGTGAACTGTGTCTGTTTTAATCTAGAGCTCCAAAGAAATTAAAATATTTGCATAGTATCAGGTGTCTAAAGATCAAGATCCCAGTCAGTCAAAGGTGATGTGTCTGAACAAAATAAGATTCTTGTCTGATGGGGACAGTGGATCTCTGGGGCTACCACTCCATCCTCTGGGTCAGCATCAGAATTTTGTTAATGGAAAAGTTGCTCCACTCCCTGGAAAATAAGAAAGCAGATGTATTATAATCTAACAATACAAACTGCTTTGAATTCCCACATAACAAATTATGCAGACTTAAAATATGTATTTCAAACAAATTATATATAATTTCAGTCATAATTACTTTCATGTATTAGGTTTTGCATTTGGCCATACAGTACTGTGCAAAAGTCTTAGCTTTGTTGTTTTAGCAATGTTTTAATGACCATCCATGTTTATTTTTTGGTCTTTATTACAATGCAAACAGAAAATACAGGAAATATGTACACAAAAAAATCAGAACAAAATGGCTTCTTTAAGCAAAAATCAGTATATCAGACTTCTTCCAGTTTTTTCAAAGGAGAAACTTCTGATCAGATTTTGAAAGTTTTCTTGGCCTTCCAGTCATTTTCCATTCCATTTAGGTTTAAGAGAGCCAAGTTCTCGCTATTGCTCAAGTGTAAGGAGAGGTCACTAAATACTTTAGCCTGTAGAAGACATTTTTTTTCTGTTTTTTAATAATGCTTACAAATTTAATGTATTTCCTGGTCATATTCTAATAAGGAGACTGAGAAATAATTATATGGTCACTATATCATTGCTAAAACAACATCTAATGGTGTCCTAAGACTTTTGCACAGTACTTTATATTTATTATTATTAAAGACTACTTTTTTCCCCTTTAAATATGATCTAATCCAAGGCTGTAACTGTATGTACAGTACATAACCAGATCCTGTAATGATTGGGTTAAATCAAGACAACACTGCTGTATAATATGGGCTCTAAATGAGCTCTAAAATACCTCTCCATCTGAAAAAGCAAAAGTAAGTACTTATATTGATTCTGTAAACGTAAAAAATACTGACTTACCGCGAGTATCCAGATAACGACGATGATTGATGATAATGATGATTATATCATTCGTCTGTGCTAGTCCTAAGAAATCATCTCACCATAGTAGCAGCAGATAAATACAGATAAAATAATAAAAACTCCTATCTTTATATCACTAAAATGAAATAAGAAGCCGCTTACAGACGCTCACCTCCACACATGTAATTGTAAACACAATGCTGACGTCTTCACTTCCAGGTCAAGAAGAAGCTGTCAATCAAAAACTCAGCAGCCAATGAGAACACACCACTGCTGGCCCCGCCCCCGCGAGAGATTTGTGCCAGAAATACAAACGAAAACTCTGGGATCGTAAACGAAAACTTCAGAAGCATAAATGAAAACTCTGGAAATGCATTTGTAAGTACAGATCAGTGAAAGAAAGAGGAGAAACTGTTAGCAAAACATGCAGTGTATTAAAAACAAAGTCAAACATTTTGCCTGCGATTTATTTTTTTTAAGTTTCAAAGACATTTTATTCAGTTTCAATTTATATCTTTATTAGTTTTTTTGAAAAGTTACGTTCATTTTTATTGGAACAAATGTAATTCCATACCAGGATATACATACAGATACATGAACAGGTTTGTCTGCATGTGAAGAGTGTGAAGTTTGTTTTCTCATGCAAAAGGCAAATAATTGAAGGGGAGGTGAGGTCAGACAGGTGACAATTACAGTCTATTACATAAATAGGTGAGTTTGAAATTTCAGCTTACTAATACTGTGTTAGGTTTTCGATTTGAAAAGTCTTATTTAAATCACAAAGGAACATAAAAAATGTTAATGTGTCTTATAAGTTATAACTGAAAAACAATGAAATATTTGTACCAATTCTTTCTAAAAATCTGATAACAGCAATAAAAGATAGTAGATATTCCAGAAGTGCATGTTGCATCACTACTTGTTTCAGCTATGTTGTCATAAATATAAAACACATAAGTGTCATCAAACCTAAGAAACAATTAAAAAAAAATAACAAAATACAAAATATATTTAAAAAAAAAATGAATGAGGGTCAAAGACGAAAAAGAGTTTTCAAGCAACAAAACGATAAGTGTAATACAGCTTTAAATTGTTGTTGTTTTTTCAATATTTCAGAATAGGTCCTGTTTAATTTGTTTTTTTCTGAGCAAAAATTAAATATACATTTTTACCATGATTTACAGAAGACACCCACTAAAACGTCATTCAGTGTAACAATCTTGTCAGGGATATTTACAACAAAAAATCTATTTATGCCATATTAAAGACTAATTACTTTTACCCCAAATGCTAATTACTTGTAATTTTACATTTTTTAACTTTGCCACTATCCTAGTTTTTGCCCATTTGTCAGCAAGAATTTTTTACTCATTTAAAATGCAATAAAATTTAGTATGCTCACTTATACTTTTGTATATTTTAATATGTACAGGTCAGAATAAGTATGTTGTTTCAATTTTTACATAAATAAAAAAAAAAACTGTTACACTGAATGACAATGGAACATTATTTCACCCACATTTTGACATTTTATTCTCCCAAAACATATTTAAAAAACCTTAAAAGTAGACATTTTACTTGCATTTAATGTGCTTTCTATGTATGTAAAATCACTTTTGTAAATTTCTATTGATGCAGACATCTAAATGCCTTTGACCCATGAATGAATGTTCTGACAAGAAAACTATAAAAAAGTTTATTATATTAAACGGAAGAACCCTGTAGACCCTCATGGTTGTGCAGCAAGGTCAGTATGTGTTTAAGAATTATACTGATCATATATATAAAAAATACTGATATCATAATGTTACTTGACCTTTGTTTTAACACTGAACTGACTTGAAAAATTAGCTGAATAAACAAAAAAAAAAAAATGTATTTGACAAAATACAAAATGCATCTGAGCTTCTTTGTCTAGTTTCCAGCTCTCCACAGTCCAGTCCAACCAATTTAATGAAGTGCATCCTGGGATGCTTATTTATCAGTATCTAAGGAGTTTAGATGTGTGCTGGCAGAATTAATTTTAAATATTTAAGCATATGTCTTCAGGTCAAAAGGTTAACAGTATAACTGATAGGTTTATATTTATATAACAGCCTCAACTCTTCTAGGAAGGCTTTCCACAAGGTTTAGGAGTGTTTATGGGAATTTTTGACCATTCTTCTAGAAGCGCATTTGTGAGGTCAGGCAGTGATTTTGGTGAGAAGGCCTGGCTCACAGTCTCCGCTCTAATTCATCCCAAAGGAGTTCTGTCGGGTTGAGGTCAGGACTAAATCATCTGTCATAAAGTCATCTGTCGCTCATCCATGTCTTTACAGACCTTGCTTTGTGCACTGGTGCGCAGTCATGTTGGAACAGGAAGGGGCCATCCCCAAAATGTTCCCACAAAGTTGTGAGCATGAAATTGTCCAAAATGTTTTGGTATGCTGAAGCATTAAGAGTTCCTTTCACTGGAACTAAGGGGCCAAGCCCATCCCCTGAAAAACAACCCCACACCATAATCCCCCTCCACCAAACTTTACACTTGGCACAATTCAGTCAGGCAAGCACTGTTCTCCTGGCAACCGCCAAACCCAGACTCGTCCATCGGATTGTCAGACAGAAAAGCGTGATTCGTCACTCCAGAGAACACGTCTCCACTGCTCTAGAGTCCAGTGGCGGCGTGCTTTACACCACTGCATCCGACGCTTTGCATTGCACTTGGAGATGTAAGGTTTGGATGCAGCTGCTCGGCCATGGAAACCCATTCCATGAAGCTCTCTACGCACTGTACTTGAGCTAATCTGAAGGCCACATGAAGTTTGGAGGTCTGTAGCTATTGACTCTGCAGAAAGTTGGCGACTTCTGCGCACTGTGCGCCTCAGCATGCGCTGACCCCGCTCTGTGATTTTACGTGGCCTACCACTTCGTGGCTGAGTTGCTGTTGTTCCCAATTGCTTCCACTTTGTTATGATACCACTAACAGTTGACCGTGGAATATTTAGTAGTGAAGAAATTTCACAAATGGACTTATTGCACAGGTGGCAACCTAACACGGTACCACGCTTGAATTCAGTGAGCTCCTGAGAGCGACCCATTCTCTTTATACACCTGTGGCCATGGAAGTGATTGAAACACCTGAATTCAATGATTTGGAGGGGTGTCCTAATACTTTTGGCAATATAGTGTGTGTGTGTGTGTGTGTGTGTGTTTGTGTGTGTATGTATATATATATATATTTGAATTGAACATTAAAAATGAATTTCCACAATAAAAAGAACATTTTAAACATGACCAAAACTCTTAAAAAAAACACTAAAACCCTTCCAGTTTATATCCGTGTATTATGTCAGGAAAATAATATACAATGCTTTTTATACAAATGTTTTATTATAAAATTTCAAAATGGACTCCAAACATGACCACAAATTTTCTATTAAAAGATGACTATAGAATTCA
Source organism: Mylopharyngodon piceus (assembly GCA_039654765.1). Taxonomy (NCBI): domain Eukaryota; kingdom Metazoa; phylum Chordata; class Actinopteri; order Cypriniformes; family Xenocyprididae; genus Mylopharyngodon; species Mylopharyngodon piceus. The sequence continues at coordinate 29,305,492 of CM077450.1, forward strand.
ACTTAAAATGCTTTTAAAATGAATTTTGCTAATAAAAACATTTTAATATTAAAAGATTAAAACCAATAAAAAAACATATCCATGTCATTGAGACCATTAAAATGCATAAAGACTGTAACAGAAAAAAAGAAAAGAAAACCATTTTTTATAAATGGCATAAGACTTTGTGAGTGCTGTAGTGTAAACAATCATTCCTGTGGTAACACTTTAAAAGTCATTGGCACTCATATACCATGAACGAGCGCTACAGAGAAGGCTGAACCCACAGCTAGCCCAAGCGTGAGGAAGAAGGACATGACGACACCCGCAGGTTCAGCCAGCTCCCGTGGCACGACTTTGGGCCCGTAGATCATGGGCAGAGTGCCCAGGTACCCGTTAGAAATCCCCAGCAGACAGATGAAGACCACGGGGAAGAGGTCATGTGCAAAGAATACATTGTGCAGGTGATACCGCGGCTGATAGTTGCAGAACATGAACAGAGGAACTAAGACAGTTCTGGAGATGACCAGAAATGGCAGCATGCGGCTGGTCGGGCCCGGCACCTGCAACCAGGCGGTGACCTGCCGGCCACAGAAGTCTGCAACATTGTACAGTAAAAAACTAGTCAGTGGTACAAAGTATGTGGTAGCCAAAGGGCTTCCAGAGTCTTTACTCATTGACTGGATTCCCGAGGAGACGGCAGGGAAAATCATGATGGAGACAAAAAACACGTAGAAGACGCAGGCGCCCAGCACCCATGTCTTCTTCAGGATGGGTTTGAGGGGCGGGATGGATACAGCTGACGAGTCTGAGCTACTGTTGGGGCTGTTAGACTCACTAAAGGGTACCGCATCCAGTTCCATGTAGTATCTGAAAGAGAGAGAAATTAACAACTGGCATTATGGTCAATGAAAATGAAAAAAGAAAAGAAAATTAAAACTGCAATTTGTACAGACAATGACTGTGATGAATAAGTTTTCCATTTCCGCATTGAAATTGTGTTGTGGGGCTTAGATATTTTGAAGAATATGGGTAACCAAACAGTTTATGGACCCCATTGACTTCCATATTATGGAAAAAAATTACTATGGAAATCAGAGTCCATCAATTGTTGGTTACTGACATTCCTCAAAATATCTTCTTTTGTGTTCAGCTGAAGAAAGAAATTCATACAGGTTTGGAACAACTTGAGGGTGAGTAAATGATGACAGAATTTAAATTTTTTTGGTGAACTATCCCTTTGATACAGGGTGTAAACAGGGCCTACATTCACTTTGTTGTACTGTTTACCCCTCTCAACAGATAGAACCTGTGGCTCTAATTTGCGGGGCCCCAAAGGCATCATAACATCTCCAAATTATCCCGTCCAGTACGAGAATAACACACACTGCGTGTGGGTCATAACAGCGGTGGATCCAGAGAAGGTACATCTGTAATTTAAATCTAAATTGAAACCCAAGGCTGACTCCAATTCATATGAGTATACAATTCCACAAAACACGCTTATGGTTCATTTTTAATCTGCCAAAACAAAACATGATATGCTTTTGAATAGCCTCCAAGACATAATTGAATGGGACCTTGCATAAATGTCAAAAATAATCTTAAAGATAATTTGTGAGGACATTTGCATTGCAGTCCACAGTGTTTGCATAATTGTCAACCTCTTGCCCTGGTTGTCTCTCGCTATTACTGCGTCTCCAGAATTGATTAGGTTCAGCCACACATCTTCAGCTCTTTGGCAAGAGTGACGGTTAATACAATCCAGCATGACCTCAACACACACCGCGAGAGTGACTCATGCTTTTGTTACTAAATCAAGACCAAATGAAGACAGTCAAAATAACATATTAGAGTAAACAGGAGCTCCCCATGTGTTGCATCTTTCCATGGCAGATTTTAATGTTAGAAATGTTTGTGTACAGTATGTGTGGCCTAATTGAGTTTCCTTGCAGATCCTGAAATTACTCTAAAATGATGTAACATTAATTAATGTAACATCATATTACATTACATTACATATATTAGCTTTGTGTCTAGGACTGGATGATACTTTGTGTTTCCCTTTTTGGATTATTCTAGTTTTTTTTTTTTTTGTCCTTTGTTTGAAAAGTCAATGTGGTTGTAACAAACACATAGGAAGCCTTTTTTGTGTTGTGACAATTAAAAAAAAACATAAAACAGTAAATTATATTGAGCAGAAAACCACTGTAGACCCTCATGGTTGTGCGTGAAGGTCACTATGTGTTTAAGAATTATACTGATTAAAAGAAATACTGATAAAATATCTGATAATGATGCTGAAATGTTATTAATTCAGGTTGTCAAATGGTGAAGCCCCAAAGAAAATTCAAGATTTTAAAATAATACATTTATGTAAAAATAGGTTTAAAACTCGATTTGCAAAAATAATGATTATGATGTGTACACTTATGCAAGAAAATGGTTTACTACTTTGTGGTTACTCTTATTTTTGGGTGAGAAACACTCACTGTGATTCGTACTCTCACAGCAGAGTCCCGGGACACAAAGAGAAAGGGTAAATTAACACAACAAAAGCAGACGTTCACCTCCCTCAGGGGAGCTTCTACAAAGACAGTACAGTGTCTTTGCATCACAGTAGTATCAAATCACATCAACAGGCCATTAACAGCTAAACATCCCACAGGTGTGCAAACTAGTCTGTGAGGAGGAACAAAGAATGTTAATGTTAATGTTAATGCATACCTGTTAACCCTGTCAAGGCATGTTTTCCAAGTGTGTGGAAAATAGTTTATTCTTTTAGTTTAATTAATTTAATTAAATAGTTTAATTTATTCTTTTAGCAGAAATAAATGTATAAAGTCAGCACTCCAAAGCTCCAAAAATATAAGAATTTAATAATAGACTCTCACACAAATTATTATATTTTTGGAGCTTTGGTGTGCCAACATTATATATTATTTTTCTGGTCTAATAATTTTCTTGGTGGAGCACCCAATTTGAGCAGTTTGCCAGTGAGGTGTGTGCTGTTGTTTTGTTACGGTTTTATTCTTTTCCAAATTATTCCAGTAATGGGAATGGACCACAAAAATTGTTTTTGTCTATTTTTGTCTGCATTTGTTTGATCAAAAATACAATATTGTCAAATATAATTACAATTCAAAACAACTGGCTTTCTATTTGAATATATTTATTCCTGTGATGACAAAGCTGAATTTTCAGCATCATTACTCTAGTCTTCAGTGTCACATGATCCTTCAGAAATCTTTATAATATACTGATTTGCTGCTCAAGAAACATTTCTTATTATTATCATTGTTTAAAACAGTTGTGCTGCTTATTTATTTTTGTGAAAACATTTTTTCAGGATTCTTTAATGAATATTAAGTTCAAAACAGCATTTATATGAAATAGAAATCTTCTGTAAAATAATAATAAAAAGTCTTTACTGTTGCTTTTAATAAATTTAATAAATATTAATTTCTTTCAAAAAAAAAAAAAAAAAATGAAAACAATTCTTTGTTCCATAAAAATAATGCTATGAAAGAATAGAAAATATTAAAGGGGGGTATCACACACAGTTTCTGCCAATCTCATGTTAATCTTGAGTACCTGTAGAGTAGTACTGCATCCTTCATATCTCCGAAAAGTCTTTAGTTTTATCAGTTAGTTTTATCGGGACGCTGTACCGAGTCTTTCCGAAAAAAGCCGAGCTCCTGGAGGCGTGCCTGCCGTGGGCAGAGCTACCCTGCGTCTCAATCAGCTCCCTAGGTCGTGAATCAGTATATCGTAAAAAAATGAATGTGGCCGACTCCCTGATCAGTGCCCTGACTACTGAACTAGGGAGCTGATTGAGACACACCCCTAAAGAGTCACAAGCGCGCACAATTTTTGCGTAGAGATCGTCTGCAAGCTGCGACATCATTAAATAAATAAAAAGGGAACAAAAATGTTTGTGTTGTTTACATTTTATGCACTTGCGTGCCGATTGCCAACAAAACACAGACATCTGATGCAGTTTTACTGCGCCGAACTGGGACTTGTTTACAAAACATTCATCACCGAAATTCCGGGAACAAACAAACATACGTGTGCAACTATGTTGCTGCCCCGGAAAAACAAACTGCATCCACTGTTCCCTTAACGCTGGGTTCTTTGGGAAGCTGAAAAAGGTAATCTTTCCCTCACAACCAAAAACACACTCCTTTGGTGACATTCCCTGCGTCTCAATCAGCTCCCTAGCTCCCTAGGTCGTGAATCAGTATATCGTGAAAATGAATGTGACCGACTCCCTGATCAGTGCCCTGACTACTGAACTAGAGAGCTGATTGAGACACACCCATTGTTGAAAAATCTCTCGGCTTCCATATCCCGAGCTCTTGCTCTTGCTCTGGGTGGTGTGTGTGTGCACGCTTATCAGGGAGAAGTGCCTATACAAGGAATTCCACCCTTTATTACGTGATAAAGGGCCATACTCAAAAAAAATCGGCACAGAAATACTCCGTCATACATCCAACTCGTGTTTTGAAACTTTGGCCATGTTTAGCATGAGAATGCAACTCTTTAAGAGTGTAAATAAGTCAGAATGCATGAAATAGCTTCTCCTTTTGTGTCTGACAGATTTGATAATCAGCAGACGGCGGAGTTTGATAGATGTAGGATTTTGAAAAATCCCTAACCCAAGTTTATAATAATAGTACACATTGGCACATCAGCAACTGCTGATCTCTACATCACAACTGTGTCATGAAACTGTGGTTTGACCCCAGACCGCTGACGAAACTCATGGATTCACTATCAGCAGAACAGTTCCTCTTTCTGCTCGCTTTCAATAGTGTCTCTCAACAAAGAACACTGAATATCATGTGGTGAGGTTTTACAGGAGACACTCACGAGACATAGAAATGTGTCAGCTGGTCTGTTCATACCTGAAATGGGTTTGTGCTACATTTTAAGGAGACTCGCTCACCTGGAGTAAGGCAGTATGGGCAGCAGCAGGTACATGATGATACAGATAACAGTGAAGACGTCAGCTGTGATGAAGTACACCAGCGCACTGTCGGTCACGTCACTTGAGGCAGCCAGATCTACTATTGACGCCACTGCACTCAAAGTGCCGCCCATGGCCTGACCTGAAGTCAAAAGATGCAAGCTTAAGCCTGGTTTGTACTCGCCATTTGAACATTTGTGGATTGCTACACGCATTTGTGGATTTCTAGCATCAAGATGCACACAAATTCACAAATATAGGTAGATTCCACCCACCATCTACTTAAGCCAATCAGATAACAGCCACATTGCACTGACCAATCATAGCATGCTCTCGCTCCAACCAATCATGTTTTGCTTTACAATCATTGTGGGAACAGAGTCAGTTTAACTCGCTGTATAGAGTGGTGCAGGGATGACGTATTTTTGTAGGCCAAAACCTGGAAACAATTTAGCATTTTAGCTCTTCCGGTTCCATCGTCCTGAAGTCAATGGGTTTTTTTAATAGGTTTTTGGTTAAATATTTGAAATAGACAAATAACAGACCCTATTCTTTCACGTTTTATTCTGATATAAAATACATCAGTAATACCCTCTTGTTATTTTTTTAAAGCATTTACTTGTCTTGCTAACAAATGTCTAAATGGAACTACAGAGGTTGTCAGAGACATTAAACGAAGTCCGCTTGTGTGTTTACAATCCTGCAATTGCAAACTATTATAACTCAAACTTAAGGAAAATGTTTTTAAACAAAGACTGAAAGAGTTGTCGGAAGCGGTCATTGAAGTCATGTGACCGTGGTGAAGTTCATTTATAGCCTATGTTTAGCTTTTGACTTCTACCGATTGTATTTACCCTTCAAAATTCATAAAAGTTGTGTTCATTTGTGAAGATTATCACAATGAACAAAACGTGTAAGAATCGTGAGCTTTTGTTAGTCACAGACCTTATTTTCTGCAATAATCCATAAGCAAATGCGAAAATCCTAATGGGTTTTTATTGAGGGAATGAGGATGATTCGAACTTCCAGGCTGGCCTACAAAAATGCGTCATCACTGTGATTCTATAACTGTGACCACTAAAAAATGATGTTGCTACCTATAGATGTTGTTACTTCGACAAAATAATCTCGGGCCACCCATGACATATTCATTCCCATGAGTTAATATGTTGTGTCCACAACAAAACTAATCAAACAGAACACAGTAATAGTGAGTTTGGTTAAGCAAAACATGATTAGTTGGAGCAAGAGCGTGCTACAATTGGTCAGCACAATGTGGCTGTTATCTGATTGGCTTAAGTGGGTTAAGATGGTGGGTGGAGTCTACCTATTTGTAGCTTTGTCTGCGTCTTGATGCTAGAAATGTTTCAAAATTCACAAATGTGAGTAGCGATTCACAAATGTACAGGACGTGATCCACAAAAGAATGACAGGCAAAGTTATGTTTGTGACATGAAAACATATTTGTGGATACTTTCTTATTTGCAAATCTCATTTTATTTATTTGTGAATTTAATTTATTTGTAAAACTCTTGTATATATTTGTGAATCTAATTGTTTCTGAATTTGTTTAATATTTGTGAATCTCTTCACATTATTTATTTGTGGCTCAAAATCTATTTATCTGGAAATATGCAACAAATCTAATACAAATCTAATACAATTTTATCCCATACATTTTTGACATAAACACAAAAACTACATTGAAGTTTGAACTACTTCTTCTTGCTGCTACTTTCAGTTTCTTTAGAGAATTTTGTATCCAAACTTCCCCCTATTTCAGAAAACCGTACAATGGCAAGCACATCAACAATAAGGCCGTGTGTCCACCAAAGCATTTTTAGCCAGCTTAAAATGCCTAGCTACGGGGGCTTGAGAGCACGTCGGCAGTGCAGCAGATTTTTTTTTTTTCTTTTTTTCCAGTTGAGATGCAGTGTTTGTTATGAAACGGAATATCCATGGAAGTGTTACTAGTATCTGATTTTGCAGATAGTTTGTTTCTGAATACAAAAATGTTGACACAATGTTAAGTACTTGCTCTGACCCTTTTTTTAATACATTTTGTTCCGTAGTTGTACTTCTTCTTGTTGTTTCTTGTCATTTTGCAAGCAGGAAGTGACGGTTGGTCGGTGTGGTATTTGTCCCGCCCCTCCTCCACTGTGATTTGATGGCTGGGTATATGGCTGCGTTTTACCCAAAGTTGAAAGTTTTTCACCTCTCAGCGACCAGACAAAAAAAAAGCCAAGCGTGCAGCACTGAGTGCCTAGTCAAGCTGCTGACTGTTTAAAGGGTTAGTTCACCCAAAAATTAAAATTCTGTCATTAATTACTCACCCTCATGTCATTCCAAACCCATAAGACTTTAGTTCATCTTTGGAACACAAATTAAGATATTTTTGATGAACTCAGAGCTTTCTGTCCCTCCAATGACAACTACGCAACTACCATTTTGACGCTTTAAAAAGTTCATAAAGAGATCGTAAAACTAATCCATATGAATTGAGTGGTTTTGTCCAAATTTTCTGAAGACACTTTATATGATGAACAGATTTAATTTAGGCTTTTACTCACATATAAACATTGATCAGTGAACATAAGCAGAAGCTTAACCGAACCTGCTTGACGCACAAGAACGTTTGCTTCTCTTGCGGAAGCTCAAATGTGCTGCGTAACATGAGAATGAACCTCACTGGTTCTTGTACGTCCAACAAACATGCTTGAGCTTCCGTTTACCACAACTGATGTGTGAGCTGATGAAAGTTTATTTGTGAATAAAAGCCTAAATTCAATCTGTTCATCATATAAAGCAATCAAGTCTCTTCAGAAAATTTGGACTAAATTGCTGAATTCATAAGGATTAGTTTTACGATCTCTTTATGAACTTTTTGAATTGTCAAAGTAGTAGTTGCGTAGCTGTCAATGGAGGGACAGAAATCGCTCAGATTTCATCAAAAAGATCTTCATTTGTGTTCCGAAGATGAATGAAAGTCTTACAGGTTTGGGATGACATGAGGGTGAGTAAATGATGACAGAATTTTCATTTTTGGGTGAACTAACCCTTTAATGTGTGGCGTTCCCATAGAAAACAATTGAAAAAACACGTTAACCTTAGGAAAAAACGCTTTGGTGGATACACCGCCCAAATGAGGTGTGCGCACGATAAGTGGAAAGGCTAGCCAAAAGTGTTGTACAATGTGCTGGTGGCATATGGGAAATGTTTCATTCAGTCAACTCAGGAGGATGAACAGTCAGGAAGTTCAGTGGTACCTGATATGATAGCTTGTGATATCCTCATGGGAAAATGGCCACTGATACCGAACACACTGCCAGAGAAGATGTTGGACGCCCCACTGACCAACGCCACACTGGCCAGTGTACCCCCAAAAAACTGCATCCTACAGCCAGACATGTCCACTTTCACCAGCACTGTGGTCACCACAAACACAACCAAGATCACCAGGAGAGAGAACAATATCCGGATCCGAGAGGAGAACCTGAAAGAAATACACATTCTCAGTCACAGAGAGAACTAGGTTGTTGTGGGGGGTTGTCAGGGTGATGCTTGGTTGGTTGTTCTGGGTGATTGCTATGGTGGTTAGTAGGTGGTTGCTAGGAGATTACTGTGCAGTTGCTATTGTGTCACTCAGCTGGTTCTGAGTGTTTTTTAGCACGTTCTAGGGTTTTCTGGGTGGTTGCTAGGCAGTTACTTACTGGCTTAATTTAAAATAGCCCAATCTCAAACTGCCTTGTTGCTGGCTTGAATGCTATAACATGTTAGCAATGTGCTAAAACATGTTAACAATGGGCTACCATGCTAGAAATGTGTTAAATATGGTAGCAACATGCTATCACAGTAACATGCAAAAACATGCTAAAATCGCATAGCAACATGCTAACAACCCTCAACGACATGCAAGAACATGCTAAGCAAACTAGTAACACTTAGCTACATCTATCTTTATACTTAAAGCTTTTAAAACTACTACAAACTTTCTGACCAGCTAGGCTTTCTCAATTTAAGCGAGTCCAATCTCTGATATTTTGGTATCTTGATATGGTTCGGTCCTTTTTAGTCTAGGATCATGATGCTGGCTTGAGAAAGCCAACTGGCTTGTTACTACATACTAAAACATCCTAGCAATGTGTTAAAACATGCTAAAAATGTGTTAAATATGGTAGCAACATCCCAAATTACAGCAAAATACAAAATAAACTTACTAAAACATCATAGTAACATGCTAAAATATGCTTGCTAGCAATATGCTAACAACCCTCAAATACATGAGGCTGATGGTATATTCAAAAATCGGTGCACTCCTACTTGCCATTTTTTTCTAACAGCAATTTTTTTTGCAGTGTAGGCTAGTTGACATGCTGCTTATGATCTGTCAGTACTTTGCAGAAAGTCAGGGAATGTTCTAAAGCCAATTTAGGCCTTGTTTACAGGGCTACATCAATGCAGAGGGTCAACATTCATTTTTATTTATGTTTTTGGTCATCAGGTTAGTATGATCCAATTGCTCATCCCAATTCAGTTAGTCTTCAAGCAAAATAGCAATGTGTTTTATCAGGCAGGATGTTTGTCCCGTATTTGCTGGCCACATATATCTCATTTGCAAATTGTTGTGACTATTTAAAATTAGAGCCCAATGTTCACAAAAAAAAAAAAAAAAAAAAAAACCCACAAAAAAGGGAATCCTGGAGATGAACATGTAATGTCGGAAAACAGACACAGTGAATCTTTATTCTTTGAGACTACAGGAATTGGCAACGGTTACAAAGATACCACAGTTCCCTTGAACAGGACACTGTGTGTGTTAACTGATTCAATTTAAGCTGAGCCAGAGATGCTTTGTTTGTGCTGCACAAGAAGTTGCAAACTTTTGCGCCTGTTAGAAAACATTTTGTTTTTTTATGGGAAGACAAACTAATGCTACTGTTCAACTACTGTAGAATCTAAAATGCAAATCTCAAAGTCCGTCCAGGGATTTAAAGGCATTTGAAATCATAAATCACACGCTCTGGGTGGATAATACAGAAAGTGTACAGATGTGTTTGTTTTACCTGTTGACCAGGAGGTAGTTAAGGATGAGACACAGCACTGAGGGAATTGTGGAAGCGATGGAGATGTAACTCTCAAAGTAATCCTGGACACCAGACAAAAAAAACATCACTAAACTCAGGTCACTCAAAATCAATACATGTATCACAATCAGTGGTGTATGTAAATAACACTTATTTGACGGCAAGAATAATGAGAGCGCAGAATGATAAAAGAGGAAACTAGCACAGCTACATAGGGCAATGGTTACTTGGGACAACAGTCAATTACACAGTTAGCTTGAGATCATTATACAAATAGAATAGACATTCCAGAAAGTATTCAGCATTAAATTCATATCAAATTGTGGCAGACCAACAGGCTGTTCTGGCTGATTAATTGCCTGCTATTTCACATTATTTAGCATGAGATCATTATAATAGTGATTCTGTGTTTATATGTCCAGTGTCACATTTGTAAATGTATAATTTACATTTTCTGTTTCCAAATATTTTTGATAAATCCTGTGTAAAATAACGGTTAATTTCAGCAATGTTATCTGTTTCATTAATCATTAATTGTATCATTAAATTGTATCATTAAATCATTTAATTGTATCATGTATTGACATTTATTGGACACCCAGGTCTCTAGATGTCAGCCACTGAAAAACCCACTCTTTACAAATTACAGACAGAAAAATACAGTGAGTAAAAATGAGTGGTTCACAGGTAAGAAGCCATAAGCAGTGCTTGATGTCTAATGCACATTTTTGTTGTTTATAGCCCTATGCCTTAAGTCGGGATAGTTCACCTAAAAATGAAAATTCTGTCAACATTTACAAAATATATTTTGAAGAACGTTGGTAACCAAACAGCTTTGTTTGTCATTGACTTCCATTGTATGAACAAAAACACTGAGACTTTCCTCAAAATATCTTCCTTTATAGGTGTTTATGGAATGACAAGAGGGTGAGAAAATGATGACCTAATTTTTATTTTTTGGGTGAACTTTCCCTTTGAGGTCTCCTTTGAAAATATCTTAAATGCTATAATAGAGCACAATTTAGTGGTGAATCTTAAGAATAAGTCATTTGTAAAGAAAATGTCCTTAATTATCATGAAAGTAATGTCATAATGTAAAAATGGTTCCAAAATAAGGACATGCTTTCATAATATTCACCCTTAAAGGGGCTATATGTAAGAATTTCCATGTATTAATCACTTTTACTGTATATTGCGGACGTGTGAACAGCTTGTAACGAAACTTAAAAACTTAAAAACAAAAAGAGAGACCTCTCCCAACTTCCTAGGTTGCCAACGAAAGCCTATAGACTGATTTTTATATCAAGAACTTGAGACGTTTTTGCTGGGAAAATCAAAAGGATGTGACGTTTACGAACCTCTCTTCCGTACTAAATGCTTATACAATGTTCAGGATAATGCCGAAAGAGCTATTCTGTACTGTAATGTAAATGTACCATGCAAAGAAAAGTAATTAAATCAAACTATAGTCTCACATAGCCTTGAGACTTGAATCATGTTCAGTCTCTTGTGTGTTACGTATGCACCAATGCGAGCACGAGCAATAAGTTGCTGGCTGCAGTTCATTTAACAGCCACCGGTAATAACAAGGGTTTCTGAATTCTGCATATAGACCCTTTAAAGCTAAGCAATAAATCTGTCAGTCATCCATTGTGATGCATCTTACACCTCCTTGAGAAATATACCACATGCTCAAAAAAGGCAAAGCTCACGTGCTCTTGAAGACTAGCACATACAAACACAAGTGGAAGAGTCTCATAAAATGACACGCTTTCATTTTCACCATTTCCTGCCCTGTCAGATAAAACTAGTGTTTGAGCAGAAGTGAGAGTAACAAACAGAAAAAAGACCATCAAATCATTACTTATGAACTCGCAACTTATAGGTCTAATCTCTTTAGAAAAAATGACCAGATTTCTGTTGATGGAAACTTAACTAAGAATTCTTAATTTAACTTAAAAATTAATGATCCAAATACTAGAATTAATTCATCGAAACCTGGTTTTTCTTGGTTTTTCTTCCTGTTTAAAATCATGTGATCTGCTTTTGCCACCCCAGCAACTATGAGGGAAATACAAACATAAAAGCTAAGACACTTCAGTATCCCAGGACGCACCTCACTCAGCCTGCTAATTCAATACATTTAGAAACAAACATGAAAATGCAGCCAGTGTTTGTAATCAGATCAACTGCAGTCTAGAAGGAATGACAACAGTAGACTAAGGAAGTTTTCATACAGAATGCTTTTGTGCGCAAGACGCTGCAAAAGACGAAAGCACAATGGTCAAACATATCCGTCTAGCACGTTTACATAAAAAAACATAGGAAAAGTAGTGCAGTAGTGTGTTTCTAAAGGGGACATATTCTACCCATTATTACTTTCTTTTACCTTCAGTGACCCTAGAAAAAAAAAAAAAGTGGCCCTGTGATTCTGCATATGAAAAGAACGTCAGCTCTGTCAAATATCACAAGACTTTGAGAATGCTGGGGTGAGCAGGACGCGCAGAAACGTGTTGTGATTCCTTTAAATAACTCTTCAGTGTGGTAGCAAGTATGTGAAAAACACTTACTTGGTCATCTGACATGCTTTAGCAACATCTGACACATGGCTGTGCAATGTACTGTATATACTGTGTATAACCTATTGTTACAATTTAAAAGAACTGTTTTCTATTTGAATGCATTTTAAAATGCAATTTATTTCTGTGATGCAAAGCTGAATTTTCAGCATCATTACTCCAGTCTTCAGTGTCACATGATCCTTCAGAAATCTTTCTAATATGCTGATTTGCTACTTAAGAAACATTTCTTATTATTATCAATGATGAAAACAGTTGTGCTGCTTAACATTTTTGTGGAAATGGTGAAACTTTTTTTAGGATTCTTTGACGAATAGAAAGTTTAATGAACAGCATTTATTTGATTTTATTAATTGTATTAAAACATTTATTAAATCGAATTATTTTGTAACATTGTAAATGTCTTCACTGTCAGTTTTGATCAATTTATTGCGACCTTGATGAATAAAAGTATTAATTTCTCTCTCTTAGAGTGTATGGCCCGGTTTCACAGACAGGGTTTAGATTAAGCCAGGATTAGGTCTTAGTTCAAATAGGGCATTTAAGTGGCTTTTATAAACATTTACTAGAAAAAAACATTACTGGTGTGCATATTGAGACAAAACAATGGCACTGACATATTTTAAGATACGTCAGTACAAGTTACTTTCAATTAAAACAGCTCAAACATGCACTACCTTAAGCCTTGTCTGTGAAACCGGGGGTAAATGTATGAATTTTGGTACTTCAAGAAGATTGGTTTATAATTCACATTATATTGCGATATACAATTATAAATGGTAAAATATACACACACTTTTCTGGCAAAAGATTTATGATTGGTTAACACACTTACGATGAGGTCATTGTGAGGTTCCTCCTGACTAGCAGGGCTGGAGTTGTTACTGAGCTTGTACAGCCAGTACTGTTTGGCTGTGATAAAGACATTCCAGGGCAGCAGAGAGCCGATGCCCATCAGGAAGAAGATGATGTACACTAGATTGTAGGAGTCTTCCGGACAGCGACGGGCCGCCAGGGGCCCCGCTGGCTGCTGTCGGGACAGCAACGGGGAAGTGTCACCCCCCGCCGCCTCAACCTCTGAATGCTCTTCGTCAGACATGGAGGAGATGGCAGTGGGAATGTAGGAGGAGTTCGTGCTGGCCTGAAGAGACGGCTTACCATCCATTCTCAAAGAGAGGGGATGGAGGGGGGGAAATCCAAAGGATAGTATATGTGAGGCTGGCCAGGATAAACTAATGCTGGAGAAGAGAGAAAAAGAGGAGAATACAATACAATAAAGGGTTAGTTCACGCAAAAATGAAAATTCTGTCATTAATTACTCCTCCTCATGTTGTTCCACACCTGTAAGACCTTCGTTCATCTTCAGAACGCAAATTAAGTTCTTTTTGATGAAATCTGAGAGCTGAGGTAATAAATGAGGTTCATTCTCGTGTGTTACGCAGCACATTTGAGCTTCCGGAAGAGGTTGAGCTTCTGTTTATGTTCGCTGATCAAATGTTTAGATGTGAATAAAAGCCTAAATTAAATCTGTTCATCATATAAAGCGATCGAGTCTCTTCAGAAAATTTGGACTAAACCGCTCAATTCATATGAATTAGTTTTACGATCTCTTTATGAACTTTTTGAAGCGTCGAAGTGTCAGTTGTGTAGCTGTCAATGGAGGGACAGAAAGCGCTCAGATTTCATCAAAAAGATCTTCATTTGTGTTCCAAAGATGACTGAAGGTCTTACGGGTGTGGAACGACATGAGGGTGAGTAATTAATGACAGAATTTTCATTTTTGGGTGAACTAACCCATTAACAGGGGTGAATCTGACAAAAACTGTCAGGAATATAACTATATGGACATATTTCAGCCCAAAATCACAAAAAAAGGACAAAAACATAATAAATAATATTGTGCTTATACATTTCCATTTAATCGTTTAGCAGATGCTTTTGTCCAAAACGACTTACAAATGAGGAAAACAATAGAAGCAGTTTAACCAACAAAACAGCAACAATATTTAAGTCAAGACAAAGTCCCAATTAGTCTAGCACAGTTCACTTAGCAAGGTTTTTTTATTAATTTTTTTTACAGAAAACAGATTTTAGGGCGAAATGTGACCGGATCGTTGAGAACCACTCATGGATTGTTGCAATATGGTTTCTAGGGTGTTCTGGGCAGTGGTTAGGTGGTTTTCATTTGCGCATAAAGAACCGTTGCTGCAACCATGGGCAGCTTTTTTTTTGCCTCAAGCATTTCAGAATGACTAAAACAACATTTGAGATGGTGTGCAATGAGATTGGTACACTGGTTAGTCCAATTATCCAATCACATGAAGTTTTTTGTTGTGCATTAAGGAATTTAATCAGTAAATGTGTTTACATTGTAGTTTATGAGCATGTCTTCATAAAAAAATATCCACTTCAATTGAGCACATTAGGGTTATTTTTTTTTGTTGTTGTTGTTTTTATGCACATCTTGGCATTTCCATTCAGCGGTTTTAATGCAATATCACAAAATGTGCTGGTGCTTGAGAAAGGTTATTCAGATCTCTAGACAGTCGGTTTCTCCCTCTTGGGATCTTTATGCCAGTTTATCATCCACCAGGCAAAAATCGTAAGTCTGATCAAAAAAAGAAAAAAAAAAAAAGTGAAATAACTCATGATTTAAAAAGTAATAGCATGCCTCACCTCCACAAGTCACATGATCATTCATGTCCATGTTTGCTTTAGCAATTAAAGAGGAAGGAATTTCAAAAATATAGCAGCCACTTCAATAAAACACAGAACCCATGAAAAACAAAGGAAAGAATGTATCCAAACTTACTAGCCCGTCAGCCCCTCTGCTGCTGTGAGATTACTGTCTGTCTGCTTTTAAAACCAGTCTGCCATTCTGGAGAAGCTGGCCATCAGATCACGATGAAGAAAGAAGCAAACACTCCGTCAGGACTCACAGCGCTGCAAGAGACAGACATGAGAAAACACCTCCACCACATTACTCAAAGTACACTGAATTTCACACCGGTAGAAAACAGCATGTGAGTCAGTTACACAGAACAATCTGTCTCTATCCCAATCCCATCTGATGCGTCACTCAAGGAATGCTGGAGTGGCTGCTGAAGCCTTACGTGCATCGTCACACTACTTACAACACACTCACATGCTCCTCCTGTACTCCACTCAATCACATGACACCAGACTGACATTTACCTAGGAGACTACAAACATACACACTGTGTTATTAACAAATCCCTCTCTCTAATATACAGCTGATGATATGATATCCTTATCAATGAATAGTGCACATTTTCTATTTTTTATTATAATTTTTTTTTTAAAAAATATTGTGAAACATAAGCAATTTTGCCTTCATTTTTATTTGCATTATGTACAGTATATTGCCCATCGCTCACCCTCCCAGCTAACAGGGAATGTTCTCAGAACTTTAGCAGACGTTCTAGCAAGGTTCTCTGAAAGTTATGCGCAAACATTCTTCCAGTAATGTTAATATAATTTTCATTATTTATACATCATTCATGGGTTGTTGTTTTTTGTTTTTTTTAAACGTTTCAGTTGCACATTCATTTAATGTTTTTTTTTTATTTTTATAATGTTACTAATTGTTTCAGAATGTTCAGAGAACATTCAAAATTAACGTTCCCTTAATGTTTGCAAAATGATAAAATGGAATGTTCCCTTAACGTTCACATAACCCCAAAAAAACTGGACGTTTGGTACATTGATGGTGTCCGATTTGATATATTCCATGGTACTAAATGATTACCATACACATGTTCTATGGAGTTCACATGTTACTCCAAAGAACACTTGACAATATAGACACCAGACAAAAAAAAATGTTATTGCTTGGAAGCTGCTCTTTCATTGAGTTCTAAAGGAGTTCTCAAAATGTTTCACTGAAAAAGCAACTTTGTCTCAGAGGTTTGTCCTTAAAGAAAAAGAAAAAGACACAAATGAGACAACTGTTGGCAGTAAGAGTATAAAAATATAAAATTAGTGTGAAGAGGTGTCGTGGTAGAATTTACAGCAAAATGTCTCAGTTTGCTATCTCACTCTCAGTGCTGTCTGAGAGAAACAAATAAGATATTAAAGAGGGTTAAAATGTAATTTTGTTCTTTCCTATAGGTGTTCCTAGGCAGCAACATTTCTGGTTAATGTGATACCCAAAAATGTTGTGTCGGTAGTCAGTTGGGTTTCGAGACACAGCCCATATGTTATGCGAAACAGCGAAAGGAAGTGTGATTCAATATGACATGAAACACAGATTAGAGTGTTCAGCATTTTTAAAATATTTGGCCAAATGACATTTCAAACAAAAACTAGTATATAGCTAAGAAAAAAAATAGATTCAGAGTCAGACGAATGATATACAAAGTTCAGCTAAAGTATTTGTACATAAGTACAGCTGTTATGGGAGACGAAACAGCTGTTTATTAGGCTGCAAAAACAGTATTACCTACAACAAATAAAAGTCTCGTGTTTATCGTAATAAGGTGACTGTATATGACATTCCTTCACATATGAATCAATTCAAAGCTGCTGAATTGCAACAGCGCTTGTGAGTTTTCACGTAGATAGATTTTACTCACCAATAGCTTGATTTTAGCTGAATTCATCTTTCTTGTACCTGATCTCCGCATATAGACAATTGTTATTATTATAACAACATACTCTCAGTTATGCAAACTTCGGAGAGTTCACAGCACGACTCGTAGTGTACTGTTGGTGAACATGAATAACACGACTTCAAATTAAAAGCTTCACTGCAAGTTAAAAGTCATGTAAGCAAAAAAAAAAAAAAAAAAGAGAGAGAGAGAGAGAGAGAGAGAGAGAGAGAGAGAGAGAGAGAGAGAGAAATAATGCTAACTTCATTTGCAGGTAATGAATTTGCTGTCAGCAGAGGATGTTATACAGAAAATTTTAAGATAAAGTCTCAACAGGTAGAATATTTTATTTAAACACGCAAAATTAAATTTAAAGTTAAACTCATTTTTCTTACAACCTGAAACATGACAAAAGTCCACTAATGTAAAGTAAGTTAATAAAATACTATGCTAGCACAGCTTTTTCACCATTTTATGCAAGGTATCTGAAAAGAAGGCTGAGTGATAAAAATATTTTACAGTAATAAATACTATTTAAGTGTGCTGTGTTATTTATTAGTGTAATAACTTAGTGTGTTAGTGTAAAACACTAAATAAAATTAAATGTTTTAGATTTCGCACATAATGGGCTTTGCTTGTAAAATTAATCTTGCGTGGCTTTTATTTTGAAATACGTGGGAATTGAACGTTGCTTATTTTTCCTGTTTTCACCGGAGGTGCCGTGTCGTGTGTGTGATTATTATTACAGGTAAGGGCTTTTTTAAATAACATAAACGTACTTTTGTGTAAATATGATTTACATCAAGTGTTTAATGAGCTGTCTCAGAGTGTGTCGCATTGATCTTTTTAGCCCAGAACAGCAAGTGTGCTGTTACAACACTTAGTCACCAACACACGTGGATAAAGCTGGACATCTCCATACTATCTCTCACATTAAATCTGTACACTTGTTATAATTTTGTATGCTTTATATTTATTAGATATGCTTTTGTCACATAATATAACAGCATTAACATTAATCAGGTGTCCACAACTGTGTATTTAAGCATCTCTCGTCATGCATGTTCCCGTAGTCAAATATCAATTAATTAAAAACGTCCAGGCCTGAAAAGTCAAGCTAATTTAAGCTTAAAATATAATGTAGACGTCTAAATTTTTAGGTATGCTTAGTTCTGAAATATTCCCATTAAATGTATTTTAAAAATAAACGAACTAACGACTTTTTTCAGGTCATTTAGTGGTCAAAGCTTGTAGGAACCCTGATATATATATATATATATATAATTATTATTTTGAATATATCATTATGTTTGCAGTCAGTTGGCAGAAAATGGCTGATGACGGTCCAGCAGAGAATTATCCCACCGAAATCGAGGAAAACCTCAATGATTTTGACTCCTCTGTCAGCTCTATCCAGAATATGGTCCAAACACTTGTGTCTGTATCCAGAAGTGACCATCTGCTTAAAGTATGTGGAAACAAATGCACAAATCAACAGTTATATGAACTTGTCACATATGAATGGTTTATTAGAATGTTTTGATCTTTTTGTACCTCATTCAAGCTGGATCCTCTTGATCAAGCTAAACTGGATCTGATGTCTGCATATGCCCTCAACTCAATGTTCTGGAGTAAGATTTTACACCTTCGTGTTTTACTTGTCAACTGTAATGAAATTTAACCGGTTATGACAAGATTTAACTTTCCTCCTTAGTGTATCTGGTGACACAAGGAGTCAATCCGAAAGACCATGCGATCAAACAGGAATTGGTAAGAAAAGATTGTCATTTTACTTCAAATGTTTTAGGTTCAAATTACAAGTTAAAAATCAGTAGCATTTGTGACATTGTGGATTATCACCGTAAATAATTCTGAATTGCCTCTAGTCTCATTGTCAAGTCGAATTTTAAATTTTAATAATTAAACAGTTTGTAAATTAAAAAATTAAATAACCCGTTAAAGACATTTCTCCTTTATTAGGACCTTTTTGGAACTTTCAGAACCCTATTGAACTTTTTTAACTAAGAGTGATAAACTGACATTGTAAGGGCATGTCTGTAACCACATTAAAAACAAACAAACATTTTTCTTTTCTGTGATGATCAACATTATACCATAAATTCAAAGTCCATAGCACATAACTTAAATTTAAACTGGAACGGTATTGGGGCATACATTAACAGGATTTCTGCGGGTCTTCAAATGGTCTTAAAAAGTCTTAATTCACCCTTACACAAATTAAGGCCTTAAAAAGATCAGAGCAGAAAGTCTTAAATTCATAAAGTTATGGCATTAAATGTTGCATGCATTGCAAAAAAAAAAAAAAAAAAAAAATACATATATATATATATATATATATATATATATATATATATATATATATATACACACACATGTATATCCTTTACATCTTCCTCAGTATTTTTGTCTTGTTTTCCAATACAAATAGCTAAACATCTTTAAATCAAGATACATTTACAATAGATGCAAATGTAAAATGAAGTCTTGGAAAACTGAACAAAATTAAGTGCGTTTATACTTAAAGGAACACTCCACTTTTTTTGAAAATAGGCTCATTTTCCAACTCCCCTAGAGTTAAACAGTTGAGTTTTACCGTTTTCGAATCCATTCAGCCAATCTCCGGGTCTGGCAGTACCACTTTTAGCATAGCTTAGCATAGTTCATTGAATCTGATTAGACCGTTAGCATCTCGCTCAAAAATGACCAAAGAGTTTCAATATTTTTCCGATTTAAAACTTGACTCTTCTGTAGTTACATTGTGTACTAAGACTGACAGAAAATGAAAAGTTGCGATTTTCTAGGCCGATATGGCTAGGAACTATACTCTCATTCCGGCGTAATAATCAAGGAACTTTGCTGCCGTACCATGGGTGCAGCAGGCGCAATGATATTACGCAGCGTCTCTCACAAATGTTTCCATGGTTGCAAGGCACGCTCCCTGTGCAAGCAGGGTCACAGGCGCTGCGTAATATCATTGCGTCTGCTGCACCCATGGTACGGCAGCAAAGTTCCTTGATTATTACGCCGGAATGAGTGTATAGTTCCTAGCCATATCGGCCTAGAAAATCGCAACTTTTCATTTTCCGTTGGTCTTAGTACACGATGTAACTACAGAAGAGTCAAGTTTTAAATCGGAAAAATATTGAAACTCTTTGGTCATTTTTGAGCGAGATGCTAACGGTCTAATCAGATTCAATGAACTATGCTAAGCTATGCTAAAAGTGGTACCGCCAGACCCGGAGATTGGCTGAATGGATTCGAAAACTATTTTCAAAAAAAGCGGAGTGTTCCTTTAAAACAAGAACAAATATCTGTCAATAAGTTATGAAAACTTCTCTTTGAATTAAGTTCATTATTCTGAGCCCACTGGCAGATATTTGTTCTTGTTTTAATCATGAAGTCACTTCATTTTCATCAATTTCACAGAAAGCAAGACTTCATATTTTGTCATTTTTTATCTCCAGTAAATGTATCTTGATTTAAGAATCTTTAGACGGTTGCACTGGAAAACTAGACATTTACATTTAGAGAAACTATTGACATTGTTGTCTCTTCAGTTTATTCCTTACATTTTTCTTTACTTGGTCTTTAAAAAGTCTCCAATTTACCTTCGTAAAGCCTGCAGAAACCCTGATTAAATCTGTGAACAGAAATCCAGTATGTGAAAGTAGAATTCTGTGTAAAATCACTACTTGTCTTTATGAATGATGGTTTAATATATGTACTGACTAATTGAGAAAGGAAACTAACATCCCCCTCCACCTCACAGGAGAGAATCAGGGCATATATGAACAAAATTAAAGAGATCACGGACAAAAGAAAAGCTGCACGTCTGGACAAAGGTGCAGCATCACGGTTTGTTCGGAATGCACTGTGGGATGCTGAGGACAAGAAAAGAAAGGACACAACTGAGCATTCCCGCAAAGGAAAACACACAAGGTTTTCTTGATTGAGTGACTGGTGAAACACATTGAAGTTTCTCAACAAATATTTAGCAGACTTTGAGATCAAGCGCAACAAATTTCTCAACGCGCTGAGGACTTGCTTAAGAAGTGTACCATTTACCCTGTGACTGTTCATGATGCCGTGTTGTTCATGGTGTACACGTGTTGAGTAGGATCATTATTTTCAAAATGGCTTGTTTAAAACTAAAAATGAAACCCCATGCAAGTTAGATTTTTTTTTTAATATAATTTCTTTTATTGTTTTATTCTTTAATGTAGTCTTGAGTTTGTTTTATATCTGGGGTTACATAATCTGAAATGTGTAATGTGGACCATCCATAATACCAGTCCCATTAAAACGTCTAAATCCTCTCTGTATTGTTAATTCATTTAGAAGTATTGTTGTCGTACGATTCAATAGTTTTTTTTTTTTTTTTTTTCTGTTTTTGTATCTAGATTAAATATGTTTCTGGAAATTATGAATCTTTTATGTAGTGGTTGGAGAAATGAAGCATTTCGAAACTTTGAATCAATTGAACCAACAGCTTTGCAAAATGATTCACTGTTTGGAACGCTCGAAACGCCACACGCTGGTAAAAATCATGTTCCGGGGTGTAAAATCCGTGTTTTTGAAGGGGTTCCTCTGGTAAAACTTGCATTCCAGGGGCTAAATATGTTATTTGGGGTTGCTTCAACCTGCGGACATGAAAAACCCGCAGCAACAGTGTTAAAGTAGCCCAATTCCACAGGAAAACTGCGGATTTGGCAACACTGACTGTGATTTTGTGAAAACGGTGACATCATGCGTATTGCGTGTTCAGTCTATAGAGTGGTGCAGGTATGACATCACTTTGTAGGCCAAAACACGGAAACAAGTTAACATTTTAGCACTTCTGGTTCCATTGTGCCGAAGTCAATGGGTTTTTTTTAATGGGATTTTGGTTAAATGGCTGAAATAAGGTCTGTGGTGAACATTAAACGTCATCATGCAAGCTCAGTCCGCTTACAGCCTTGTTATGCTTATACAGTGCATCCTGAAAGTATTCACAGCGCTTCACTTTTTCCACATTTTGTTATGTTACAGCCTTATTTTAAGGCATTAAATTCATTATTTTCCTCAAAATTCCAAACAATACCCCATAATGATAATGTGAAGTTTGTTTGAAATCTTTGCAAATTTATTAAAAATAAACGAAAACAAATCACATGTATCTAAGTATTCACAGCCTTTGCTCAATACTTTGAAGCACCTTTGGCACCAATTACAGCCTCAAATCTTTTTGAGTATGATGCTACAAGCTTGGCACACCTATATTTTGGCAGTTTCTCCCATTCTTCTTTCCAGGACCTCTCAAGCTCCATCAGGTTGGATGGGGAGCGTCGGTGCACAGCCATTTTCAGATCTCTCCAGAGATGTTCAGTCGGGTTCAAGTCTGAGTTCTGGCTGGGCCACTCAAGGACATTCACAGAATTGTCCCGTAGCCACTCTTTTGTTATCTTGGCTGTGTGCTTAGGGTCGTTGTCCTGTTGGAAGATGAACCTTTACCCCAGTCTGAGGTCCAGAGCGCTCTGGAGCAGGTTTTCATCAGGGATGTCTCTGTACATTGCTGCATTCATCTTTCACTCGATCCTGACTAGTCTCCCAGTTCCTGCCGCTGAAAAACATCCCCACAGCATGATGCTGCCACCACCATGCTTTGGACAGTATTGGCCAGGTGATGAGCGGTGCCTGGTTTCCTCCAGACATGACGCTTGCTATTCAGGCCAAAGAGTTCAATCTTTGTTTCTTCAGACCAGAGAATTTTGTTTCTCATAGTCTGAGAGTCCTCCAGACAGGTTGTCATGTGCCTTTTACTGAGGAGTGGCTTCTGTCTGGCCAGTCTACCATACAGGCCTGATTGGTGGAGTGCTGCAGAGATGGTTGTTCTTCTGGAAAGTTCTCCCCTCTCCATAGAGAAATGCTGGAGCTCTGTCAGAGTGATTCGGGTTCTTGGTCACCTCCCTGACTAAGGCCCTTCTCCCCCGCAGTTTGACCAGGCAGCCCGCTCTAGGAAGAGTCCTGGTGGTTCCAAACTTTTTCCATTTACGGATGATGGAGGCCAGTGTGCTCATTGTGACCTTCAATGCTGCAGAAATTTTTCTGGACACATCCCCAGATCTGTGCCTTGATACAATCCTGTCTCGGAGGTCTACAGACAATTCCTTGGACTTTATGGCTTGGCTTGTGCTCTGACATGCACTGTTAACTGTGGGACCTTATATAGACAGGTGTGTGCCTTTCCAAATCATGTCCAATCAACTGAATTTGCCACAGGTGGACTCCAATCAAGTTGTAGAAACATCTCAAGGATGATCAGTGGAAACAGGATGCTCCTGAGCTTAATTTTGAGTGTCATGGAAAAGGCTGTGAATACTTATGTACATGATGTGATTTTTTTCGGTTTTTATTTTTAATAAATTTGCAAAGATTTCAAACAAACTTCTTTCACGTTGTCATTATGGGGTATTGTTTATCGAATTTTGAGGAAAATAATGAATTTAATCCATTTTGGAATAAGGCTGTAACATAACAAAATGTGGGAAAAGTGAAGTGCTGTGAATATTTTCAGGATGCACTGTAAATGCACTGCTAACTCAAACTTTCTGGGAAAATGTTTTTATATAAAGTTGTTATATAGAGTTGTCGGAAGCTTAGTGGTGGTGACATTGGGACCGTGGTGTAGGGTAGTTCACTTATAGTCCCCTTTAGCTTTTTACTTCTGGCGACTGCATTTAGGCTTCAAAATTCATAAAAGTTGTGGTCATCTGTGAAAATTATCTTGATGGACAAAACGTGTAAGTATCATAAACTTTTGTTGATCACAGAGCTTGTTTTTTTGCAATAATCCAAAAGCCTATGGTAAAATTCTATTGGGTTTTTGTCAAGGGAACCAGTGTGATGCTAACTGCCGATTGGCCTACAAAGTGATGTCATACTTGCACCACTCTATAGGCGCATAGTTTTTTTACAAAGTGACATCGCCAACTACTGGCCTGGCTTGCATAAAACAGCGTTTTGGTAGTTTTCACGGATCCATGTGAATGGGTTTTTTTTTACTGGTGTCGTCTGTATGCGAAAAATGCACAGGAAAAACTTTTCAGTTTTTAGTACAGACCAGCACAGACACTATGGCAGAGGTGAAGACGGGTATTTAACTGATCTTCTGTCACACTACAAATCTGATCCTTATCTGACCCATATATTTTCTGGTCTTAGGGGATTTTTACACTACACTGTTTTCAATTAAAAACTGAAAACTTTTTATGTGTTCTGTTCATTTACATGACAATGCCATTTCGGGGGCGCAAATTTTGAAAACGGGTTTCAAAGTGCAAGTTTTGAAAACGATACCGTTTTCATTTCCATGTAAACAACAAAAACGCTGCTCTGTGAAAACGTTGACGGCTGACGTGTTTAGTTTATAGGAGCAGGAGGAGTGTTTGGAGAAAAAAGCCAGTATTTTTGTCATTTGAATTGGTGCCACTAGTGTGAATCTGCTGCTGGAGCAGCTCACATAGTTCAGAATTTCACTCAGGTTGAGCACACTGTTGTGACATCATAGTGAGGATTCTGTTCTGGCAGCTACAAACTGCAGCTCTGACTCTTGTCTGCTGACAGTAGCCAGGTTTACATCCAATGATTTTTTTGCGAAAAAAGGTTTAGTGCTTCAAAATGTTTAGTGATATAGCTGATGGAAATGCCATTTGTTGATAAAATTTCTCAAATGTCGACACAATATTTTTCCGTTTATCTTTAACGCATACATTCTATGTCGAAACTTTAAATGTCGAAAAAATTGGTTTAGAAACACTTTTTTGGCTTTAACGCAAATAAATTTGGTGTCACATGACAGAATTAGCCTATAGCCTGCAGCGTCCACATTCGTGGTATTGCTCCGTTTAAATGTGCATCACAAGGATGAGGAAAATCTCTGCAGCTCGACAAAAATAAGCGGGGTTTCTGTCAAATTAAGGAAGACTTTTGGAGTTTTCAACGCTGACAAAAAGAAAGGTAAAATAAAATACAGAAATGTTATTTCTGTATCTGAATAAATAAAAGTGCTGTCAAAAAATTGTTAGTCTGTTTCGATTTCATGATCAGAAGTGGTTCTATGACAAATGAAAATCAACATGACACTTGTAAATAAAATAATTTTAAAAGTGCAATTTATTAATAGGCTATAGAATTTTATCTCAAATAAATTAGGAAAATAAAGTGGTTGGAAAATACAACTCTAATAAAAGCTCTAATGTGACAATAAGCCTCAGTTTAGCTAATGCAGACAATAAAAAAAAAGGTTAAATACGCATATAAAATGTTTACAGCTGCATCTGTCTCTGAAAAAACAACAACAACAGCGATTCTATGTTTTTGATCTGTTATTGAACTCTGAAACCAGAATGAATAACTTTTTTTTGCTTTGAATGATCTGCTTTGAATGCGTTCTCAGCCGCGTCAAACTGCGACTGGCTTGACTGCATGTTTAAGGCATTAAAGATTGTTGCAATATGCAAAGACTTAATATTTCACTGTACCAGTCTTTTTATGGAGCCTACATTTTTTTTTGCATACTGGACAAATGAGCTGTTCTGTGTCCAAACCTGCACTTCTTCAAATAAGGACAGTAAAGTCCTGTCAGATGAGCTGCTCCACTTCACTTTCGTCCTCTTATATTTCATATTTAATAACATTATATGTGAAAATAAGCAGTAGCCTACTGGCAAATTTCAATTGTCTCATTTCTCTGTACGTTACAAATATTTGGGATGCAAAATATAGCTACGAATTTGCGATATACGCAAAATTCTGTATGGAAATGGCTCAAGAGAATGAGAAGAGAATGGCTCAATTTTTTTTAGCGATATAAGAAAACTTTTGTGACAATGCATTTTTTTTGGGGGGGGGGGGTGGGGTGACGTTATCACGCACACCATTTTATCGTTAAAAGGCCAACTGGATGGAAACAGCCTCGAGACGGCAAATTTCGCAAATAGTTTTTTGCGCATATTTGCTTTGTCGCTAACAAAACATAGCAAAAACTGGATGGAAACTCGTGTTATGAGTGAAAATACAGAGATACTTTTGTGAATTTCTGCAGATATTGGCGATATTGAATTCATTTGCAGCATTCACTGTTTATTATGGCATTGTTTATCAGTCATGGCATTTTGATTGTTTTGCTCACTACTTGCCCAGAAGCGAGATGTTCAGAGGGCACACCAGTGTTAAGCACAAGAACCTGCCAGAAAAGAGAGAGAAGAGGAAAGAAGTGAAGGGTGACGAGAGCAATGGAGCTGTCGTGCTACATGCGGGGGTGAAGGACATTATGCTGCGCAGTCGGAAATCCTGAAGAGTGACAGGAGCCTGATCGAGATGGTATGCAGCACATCATCCGCGACGAGGGTCATCGTGTCCGGACCGCTTCACATGTACCGACTAGAACATGAAATGTTAAGTAGATTATTTGCTCTAAATGAATGGTTAATATCATGGTGTAATGAACAGAAACTGCTCTTTGTAAATAACTGGAATCTTTTCTGGGAGCGACCAAGGCTCTTCTGTGCTGATGGCCTGCAGCCCAGCAGAGTCGGAGTGCATCTTCTGTTGGACAACATCTCCAAGACCTGTAATTTTCTACTATTATATTTGGTTAAGACGGAGGTATTACTTTTTGGACCAAAAACATGTGCACACAATCTCTTAGAATACAATTTGCATTTAGAAGGATGTACTGTTACTTCATCCTCTACAGTTAAAGACCTGGATGTTATATTAGACAGCAACTTGTCTTTCGAAAATCATATTTCATTGTCAGCGCCAGGACGTGAACTCGGGTCTCTGACGCAAAAGTCTTACTTTCCGCCACTGAGCCACAGGAAGGGGTTGAACCCAACAGTCAGACGCTCTCTTAGAGTGAATCAAAATTTTTACCTGTTGCAAGAAAAGGAGAAGACAAAACAGCGAGACATGAAATGTGGGATTTATCTTTAAAGACTTATAAAGATAAATAACGATAAGTAACTGGTTTAACTTTCCTGGCAATCTTACAATACAATATGTTGCCGATTAACCTCTGGGAAAGTTTACGGGACTCCACCTGCAAGGGAATTTTGGAGAGCCAAACTCTTTGGTCGGGGTGCAGAGTGGGGACAGGTCTGCATCTGCGATTAGCCTGGTGCTGGTACTGCTGAGAGACCTTAAGGAGCTTCGGTCTTTTTTCATGTCTGGCAGTAGCGCTTGACGAACTGTTGAGCAAAGAGAACTGCAGCTTCCACTTCTTGCTCAGGGAATAGTGGAGGAGTATACCCGAATTGGCACTCGAAATGGGACATGCCTGTAGCAGAGGAGCAAAGGGTGTTGTGAGTGTATTCCGCCCACATGATGAAGGAAGACCAAGAGGATGGGTTGTTAGCTGACATATACCTCAGGGTAGTCTCAAGATCTTGGTTAAGCCTCTCCGTTTGCCCATTGGACTCCGGGTGGAACCCAGAAGATAGACTTGCCGAAGCCCCTAGAGATTGACAAAATGCCTGCCAGAATCGGGAGGAAAATTGGGGTCCTCAGTCAGAGACAATGTCTTGTGGAATGCCAAAGACTCGAAAGACATGGTTTATAACCAATTCAGCAGTCTCTTTTGTGGTGGGTAGTTTGGGCAAGGGAATAAATCGGGCGGCCTTGGAGAATCTATTAACTATGACCATAATAGTGGTGTTGCCCTCTGATAGCGGAAGTCCAGTGATAAAATCCATGGAAAGATGAGACCAAGGTTAATGTGGTATGGAAAGAGGGTGCAATAGCCCCTGGGGTGAACAGTGAGAGACTTTACCTTGGTTGCACGTGGGACAGGCATTTACAAATGTTGTGACATCCTCCTTGATAGTTGGCCACCAAAACTGTCTCTGGAGGAGCTCAAGGGTGCAAGAAGTGCCAGGATGACAAGTGAGGCGCGAGGAGTGTGCCTATTGGAGGATCTGGGAGCGGACAGCTTTCGTGACAAACAGACAGTTAGTTGGCCCTCCTCCCGGGTCAAGTTCTCAGGCTTGGGCTTGTTTTACAGTACTTTCCAGCTCCCACCTAATAGGAGCTATTATCTTGGAACTGTGGATAATTGGTGTAATGGGATCTTCTTGAGGAGTGTTTACATATACTCAGGACAACGCATCAGGTTTTAGGTTCTTGGAGCCGGGGCGGTAGGATAAGATGAACTGGAATGGGTTGAAGAATAAGGACCAATGACTAAGTTGTGGCACGCCCCCTATTTGACTCGCATCCACTCTTTAGTCTTGGCATCCACCCTCAGATTTGAAGACCCGTGCTGCCCATCCCTCTAAGCCCCGCAGAGTCACATCTGCCTTGGCAGCCAGGGCTTATACAGCAGTTGGCCAAGCAGGATCTGCCCTCCACATGATGGTGGTCCTTCAAGTTCCTCCGGTCCATGGCCGAGTCAGGCCTGGATCTATCTGCATTTAAGGAGCTGCGCAGAGAAACCAATGCCACCAAGATGACGGCCCAGGTGAATATCCATGCAATGAGCAGCCTGGTGGTCCTTGAGTGCCACCTTTGGCTCAATCTGACTGACATCAAGGACGCCAACAAGACAGCCCTGGTCTGCCCAATGGGCCTTTTTGGCACAGCAGTGGACGGCTTCACTGAGCGCTTCACAGCGTCTCAGAAATCTTTGCAGCAGTGTGCCATTTCCTGCCTAAACGAGCCAGCAAAGCAGCCACCCTTGGTTGCCCCAGGTCTTCTTTGACCTAGCAGCGCACCAAGCCAGCACCGGCACCTGCCCAGCCCCAGTCCAAATCAGTTCCTGAGGTCAGGCAGTGCTTCTGGAGTGGCAAGTGCTGCCCCTTTCCTAAGCACCAGGGCCCTCGCCCCTGGGTAGTGCTGGACCCTCAACAACAGCCCAAGCAGTCCTCCTAATGCATCAGGAGTGAAGAGGAGGCAGGCCCATCCCTCTTTGGACCAGCCTCCAAGCGGCTTTGTGTTCGTCCTCCATCCCCGTTGGTATTGTCCCACCAAATGTGTGAACA
The DNA here is from genome assembly GCA_039654765.1 of Mylopharyngodon piceus. Classification (NCBI taxonomy): domain Eukaryota; kingdom Metazoa; phylum Chordata; class Actinopteri; order Cypriniformes; family Xenocyprididae; genus Mylopharyngodon; species Mylopharyngodon piceus. Next base: position 29,334,754 of record CM077450.1, read on the forward strand.
ATAAAGCAGTTCACCACTGTTACAGCAGATCGAAAAATAAAAAGCAAACACCTTCACAAAAAGAGCATTTCTCTTCTTCACACTCTCACTCTCAACAGTGTAAGGGTCCCCACCTCAGAGCGGCGACCTGCCACCCGCAGCATCTCAGCCTCTAGCCGCCTGTCGGCTATTATAGGGGGAGTGTCAAACTAGGTCCTGGACATGATCGAAAGAGGCTATTGCTCCAGTTTGCTCGCAGATATGACCCTGTAACTGACGTGGCATCAATTTTTTCCTTTCTGCAAGAGCTGCCGGACCCCAGGTGGACCACATCCATGCTCATGGTCTATGTGGCAGCTATTGCGGCATATCATGCCCCCATTGCAGGCCAGTCAGTAAGTAGGAACAAGCTAGTTGTTAAGTTCCTTAAAGGGGCCCAAAGGCTGAACCTGCCTCGCCCCCATATGATTCCGACTTGAGATCTGTCCACCATTCTCAGGTCCTACAGCTGGCTGGATTGTGCACTAGGCTCTGTTAAGCGAGTTGGTGACCTGTAGGCACTTTTTATTAGTGCATCATGCCTTGAGTTTGGGCCATATGACTGCAAGGTCATCCTTAAGCAAATGCATGGTTATGTGCCTAAGGTGCTCTCCACTCCCTTCAGAGTACAGGTCATAACCATGACAGCTCTCCCCTACTCTGTGAATGAGCAGTTGTTGCACTTACTGTGCCCAGTACAGGCCCTTAGAGTGTATATTGAGCACTCCAGCCACTTCTGGCACTTGGAGCAGCTTTTGCACTCTATTCAAACAGTGGCCTAACACCACCCAGAAGACAACTGCACCGGGGAGTTAATAGCCTGCAACCCTAGTCACTATCTATTCTGCCTCTACATCAACACGCATTTACCCAAATGCAGAAAGGGGGCGGGCCTTGGCTAGATGACTCTCGCAATGAGAGGAGGTCAACACTATGGATGCTAGATTGAACCTACACTCAGATACTGAGGGGTCAGGGGTGAGAATGCTTTTCTTTCTTTTTAGCAGACCGCCTCCACTATCCCTAGTATTAGCCTAGGCCAGCTATTGAAGCAGCCCTGGTGAGCACACAAGCATATATCTACCTGAGTTTCATAAGAGCAGCAGCCTCTACAGAACAACTCTCAATATCGAGAGGAGGCATATTCACTAAACCTGTGTAGACAGCTAAGGTGGCCTGAATTTACACTGAGAGTCAACGCACTGCTGCTAACTATATACAGAGCTCAGAGGAGCGACGCTTACCCAGGTAACAATGTCAGGCGGCTCCGTGAGCTGACATTAGACATTTGATCTATCTGAAGTTCAAGCACTAGTCTCTTGCACATCAACTCCCTAAAGAGAGCCAGACGACAGAACTCCCTTTAAACGCACAGATTGTGTGTGTCATCAGGTGTCAAATATCTAGGACACGGATCCACACACTTCTGAAAAAATTTAGTTTTCTCTGTGCACTTCATACTTTCCTTTTGTCAGTGATCGCGCTTCACACATACAGTCCCTGAAGATGAAAAGAAGATGATATGTTCTCTAGGCGCCTCTTATATACTTTCGGGTCACACCTTAATGACGTCATGGGCTGTCGCTGGTCAATATAATTGCTGTGATTTGATAAGCGTTTCAGACACCGGTTCATGTGGATGCATTCCCCATAGCGTTCAATGCACTGCGAGTTCCCTTTCGAAAGGGAACTATGTGGGACCAGTCAAGCTGCAAGTGGGCTGTCTCCATATTGAGAACATTGTCCTCCTGGTTCTAGAAAATTCCACCGCCAGTATCATCTTGGGTTCCCGTGGCTCGTTCAACATTCACCCATCCTGTCCTGGTCCTCTGAAGACATCCGGAAGTGGGGCTCCCAGTGGTTCCCAGGCTATTTTCCTGACCATCCTCTTCCAAAGTCATCTGAACCACTGTGACTTCCAAAGTCATCAATAAACCACTCCTGTTGGTTGTGAACACCACCATCGAGAGTGCTATGGACCAAATGTCTGTGGAAATTCCTCTCTGTTACTTGTACTTCCAGACTTCTTCTGTCCCAAACCAGCCTCACAATTACCACCACACAGACCATGGAACTGTGCGACTGGCAGTGCCCCTCTTGAAAATTTACCCAGTTTCTCTGCCAGAGCAAAAGGCTCCCATGGAGGAGAATGTAGAAGAGGCACTTCAGGAAATGAATTAAGAGTGATTGTTCCCCCTTCGATCTAGGCATGACTAAATTATCTGTAATTCATACTAAAATATATTAGCTTGCCTTTTCTTCACAGAGAAATAGAGCATTAACTATCAAATGTGGTTAAAATACATTTGACAGAATAAATTTATGCAGGAATTACAATCACAGGAAAGGTTTTTTTTTTGTTTTTTGTTTTTTTACAGCGCATGCCAATTGTTCCATGCAATCATTTGTAATGTATGGTGATGTCTATTTCAAAACCTATTCACCCTATTTGAGAGAAGATGTGAGAAAAAAGGTAAGTCATCTTTGACTATTGTAATTTAATGTTGTAGTGATTTTACTTTCGCCCATCCAAGGACGCTAAGTAGGGTAGTGATTGGTACTCAAGTCACAGCTAACATTGTGATTTTTAGGGTTAGTTCACCCAAAAATGAAAATTATGCCATTTTTTACTCACCCTCATGTCGTTCCACACCTGTAAGACCTTCATTCATCTTCGGAACACAAATTAAGATATTTTTGATTAAATCCGATGGCTCAGTAAGGCCTGCATCGCCAGCAATAACACTCCCTTTTTCAATGCCCAGAAAGCTACTAAAAACATATTTAAAACAGTTCATGTGACTACAGTGGTTTAACCTTAATATTATAAAGTGACGAGAATACTTTTTGTGCGCCAAAAATAACAAAATAGTGACTTTCATCCTCACTACTTGCCCTTTTGAGAGTGCGCTCAGTTGTCTGCTGGTTTTGTCGTAACTGTTCTTTTGACACAGTTTTTTCTTTGTGAGTTGCGCATGAATCTCTTTGGAGGCCAGAGGAGAAGGTTCCAGCAAAGAGCTGTGGAGAGGCAGGGTGGTGCGGGTTTGTCTGGACATTAGTCTCTGAGCTGGTGAGCCAAGTTTAGGATCTTGAGGAACATTTCGCAGATTCAGCAGATTGAGATAGATGTCAGTGCCATCTCGTTTAGATTTTTCCATGAGCTGCTTAGCACTGCGAACCGCGCGCTCCGCTAGGCCATTAGATTGAGGATAATTTGGACTACTAATTTTGTGAACGAAATCCCAGGCCGTAGCGAAATCTTTGAACTCATTGCTCACAAACTGTCTCCCATTGTCTGTGAGGAGGGTTTGCGGTGACCCATGAACAGAAAAGTGTTTTTTTAGCTTCTGTATGACACCTGCTGAGGTCAAATTGTGGACCTGATCGATCTCGTACCAGCCTGAATAAGAGTCGACAAGCACCAAGTATTGATGACTGTTCCACTCAAAGATGTCAGCTGCTACTGTTGACCATGGTAGGCTTAGAACTGTATGCACCTGAAGGAGTTCTTTTTGCTGGTGGGGTTTGGTGCTGTTGCATGTGGTACAAGATGTGATGTAAGCATCAATGTCTTTTGTCATGGTAGGCCAAAAGAAAATGCTACATGCACGTCGTTTAGTAGATTCAGCTCCAGGGTGACCCCTATGTACAATCTGTGTGTATTCCAAGTGTTTCTGGGATGACAACTTTGTGGCCTTTCCACAAAATTCCATCGTCTGTGACCAGTTCATGTCTGTATGGGTAAAACGACTGCATTGTTGGGGGAACACTATGCAATTTGGCTGGCCATCCTTGTCCGATTGTGTTCACAAGCATTTGAAGAGTGGGGTTGTCTGCTGTGTGGCGTTTAAGTTCATCCATGCATGATGGTGAGATGTTGCAGACGTTCATTACCTCAAAGGTGTTCTCCTCTTTGAACTGTTGCTGTATGGATGCTTGCGGGGCCCGTGACAAGGTGTCTGCAATGTACATGTGTTTTCCTTTTTTGTAGACTAGGGTGATGTTGTAGCGTTGGAGCTGAAGCAACATTCGTTGGAGTCGTATTGGACGTTTGATGATTGTCATCAAAGGCTGGTTGTCTGTTTCAACAGTCACCGGTTTGCCATAGATGTAATCGTTGAATTTGGTGCAAGCGAAAACTACAGCAAGAAGCTCTTTTTCTATTTGCGCATAGCGCATTTCAGTATGCGAGAGGACTTGTGAAGCGTAAGCGATGGGCTTACTGTCCTGCAGGTATGCTGCTCCTAAACCGAACTGTGAGGAGTCACATGTTAAGGTGACGGGCTTGTCAACGTTGTAGTACGACAGGACGGGGGCACGTCAGGCACTTTTTCAAGGCATTAAAAGCATCCTGATGCTGTTGCAGCCAACACCATGCCGTGTCTTTATGTGTTAGCTGGCGGAGCGGGGCAGATATGTCACTGAGGTTAGGGATAAACTTGCCCATATAGTTGACCATGCCGAGAAATCTCTGAAGAGCAGTGGTATTTGTGGGCTCTGGCATTTCACTGATGGCTTTAGTCTTTGATGGATTGGCATGTAGACCGTCACTGCTGAAGACATGGCCCACATAGCTCACCTCTTTCAGTCTGAATTTGCATTTCAACGGATTTAGCCTGTATCGGCCAAAAGGGGTGCTGAATGTTGTGAGTAGTGATGATTTATTGTCTAGGGAGATTTGCCAAAATGAATTTTTCGCATCAAGCACAGAAAAGATGGTGGAATTCGACATCTGGGCCGCAACTTCCTCAACCGTTCTCACTGGGTGGTGGGGTCTTTGTGTTTAGGTCTCTATAGGGTCTAGACAAATCCGGATGTTGTTAGAGTCTTTTTTATGAGCAGCGACCATCGAAGACACCCACTCAGTCGGTTCGGAAATGGGTGTAATGACGCCAAAATCAGTCATTCGCTGGAGCTCCTTTTTAACCTTGTCTTGCATAGCAACTGGAATGCGCCTTGCTGGTCGGACGACAGGAGGAATAGTGGAGTCGATTTTCATGGAATACGTGACAGGTAGCTTACCCACCTCGTCTTTGAAAAGGTCAGCATATTTGGTGAGAATTCTGACTGTAAATTCATCCTGACTGAATGTGTTCAGCTGGTGGACTTCTTTGTTGAGAGTTAGAAGTCTCATGTGTAGGCAGTCAGGTAAACCCAGTAGTGGCTGTGCAGAGCTTTTAATGATATAAAACAGCAGGTTGTAAGTCTGGCTGGCTAGACTGCATGGTAGTGTGACTGTTCCAAGTGTGTGTAGTTCGTTGCCACCATATGCTACAAGCTTTGTTGTGTTTGACACATTAAGTTCTTCCCCTTTTCGCAGGTGTTGGAACGTGTCTAAATCCATCACATTACACTTGGCTCCAGTGTCCACTTTCAGTTCCACTGGCTTACTATGTATGTGTACAGTGCTGTACAGTTCACTCTTTTGTGTTAGGTTAGTCATGGAATCAACAGACTCTGCATTTACTCCGTCAATGAAGAACGATTCACTTTCATCACTGTTTGTCTGGTGTGGTTCAACATTGTGGACGGTTTTGCTGTAGCGTCGCCTTGTTTGATTTGAGTAGACCTGCAGCATTTCTTAAAATGGTTCCACTTCTTGCAGCCATTGCATTGTTGACCAAATGCAGGACACTTATCTCTTTTGGCTGGATGATCACTACCACAGTTGTTACAGTTCTTTAAGGTTGGTGGTGCTTTGCTGTCTGGTTTGTGTTTCGATTTGAAATTTCTGTACTTTCCTGCAAACGCTTGGTGTACAGCATTGACCGTAGCAGTTGTTGTTTGGAGTGTTGCTAGGTCTTTAGTGTTCTGTTCAGTTTGCTCATAGATCTGGCATGCTGATATGGCTTTAGTCAAAGTAAGTTCTGGATCACGCAGCAGTGATTTTCTTAGAATGTCATTGTGTATTCCACAAACTAGTCGATCACAAATTAGCTCGTCTTGTAATGCACCAAATTTGCAGCTTTTTGCTTTTAGTTTTAAATCACTAATATAAGATTCAAAAGTCTCACCGGGCTTCTGCAATCTCATGTTGAACTTGTGTCGTTCCATGGTAATGTTGATATGAGGAGCGCAAATCTCACGGAACTTTCTTTTTAAGCAGTCTGGGTCTTCCCTGGACTCTATAATAATAATAACACTGTCATTTTCACTGGGAGCTCTCACCTCTTGTGCATAAACAAAGGACCGTTCACGTCCGATGGCTTCGGGACCGGCGAGGTTGAGGAGAATGAAAGCTTGTGTTCGATGTGGTTTGTCCCCATGAGCTGCAGCAATGAAGATATCAAACTCTTGTTCAAATAAACGCCAGTTCTCTGCAATATTTTCGTCAAAAACGAGAGGATCCGGTCTTCGGAATTCCCCTGCCATGGCTGGCGCGTGCAATGTAATTGTTTACGTAGCTTAGCGGCTAGTTAGTCACGAATCGAGTGACATGCATGGAAACTTTTCCAGCAAAGACAAAACTCACTTTCGCGTGCAGTTGTAGTTTACTTCTGACACCATGTTAACTTGTGTAATATGAATAAACTGTCATAGACTCCGTCTTCATAATCTGTGGCTTTATTGACCACACATCACCTGTATTATACATCACACGGCAGCTACATATCTAACACACACCGACCACCTGAGGGGGCGGGACCGATAGATAGAGAGAACTCGTAACCACCTACACTTACAGTGATGTCACACATACTGATGTACTACACTTGTTGCAAATGTCTCTGTGTCTTCTGCCTCTCTAGGCCAGACACTCAAAACTCGGTCAATCCGCTTTTGTTTCTCTGGCATGGAGACTCAGGACTTGCTGTAGTTGTTACTGTCTCGCTGGACGATAACTCTGAATGTAGTGTGTGTTAATGTCTCTTTCCTCACAGACTGGAGGCTCAGAATGTGGTTGTATCCATTGCTGCCTAACAAGCTGTAGACTCAGATCATGGAATCTGTTGTTGTCTCTCTGGATGGACCAGAGACTCAGAACTTTGTTGATCTGTTTCTGTCTATAGCCTTACAGGACAGACTCAGAACGTTGTATCTGCTACAGTCTCACCTACACAGGCTCGAGATACGAGTATGTATCTGTTAATGTCTATCCCCTTTACATGACAGACTCAGAAGGGCATATCTATTATGTCTCACCCGATGGGAGACTCAGAATTTGGATAATCTGTTACAGTCTCACCCTTGCAACCCGGGACTCAGAATGAGGAGTGTCTGTTGAAAGGGTACCTTTATCCCTTTTCGATGAGGAGGAGATTGCAATTTGGCACTTCTCCATTCCAGTGCTGCATTTGGCTGTTGGCATCAGAGCCTTCTTTCCCCGTGGAACTCATTTGCATAAAGCACAAAGTTGGAAGTCTTTAAAGTGTCTTTAAAGTTTACCAATGCATTTCTCACTTTCCAAACCACCACCAGAATACCTTATATTATAAACAAATAGAGTCCAAACAAGATGGAAAAAAATTGAACTGTCAATGCACTCAATTGGTGTAAGATGTTGCACTACAAATAACTGTCACTGAGATTACTTATTTCTCTGAATAAGCATGAAATGGATGTGTGTAGTTTGCATCAGTTTTAAGGTTTGAAAACATAGTTAGGGGCCAAGCACCGAAGGTGCTATAGCCCCTATTGTAATCGTTAGTTTTATTATTATTATTATTATGTTTCCCCAATGGGAGTCTATGGCAGCCCTATCAACAAAACATGTGACAATGATCAAATTTGGCACAATTGTAGAGACGGTCATGAAAAGTCATTGAACCACATTTGGAGTCTTTATGACCAACTCTATAGCACCACCACCAGTTCAAAAATTCACTATTCTAAAGGTTATAATATTTGAACCATTTGCTCTAGAAAAATCAAATTTAGTACATCTGATTCCTCTCTTCATGCTGATGCCAATCAACATCTTACATTAAGACTCCGCCCATTACAGTAGCCGCCATTTTGAAAAGTACAGTATTCCATTTTTTCGCTACTCCTCCTTCAAATTTTCTCCAATTTTGTCCAAACTTTGGTCACATGATCTTTGGACCAAGCCGCACAGAAATGACTCAACAGATTTTTTTTATTCATCTTTGTTCAAAAGTTATGATGTCACAAACTTAACGAGGTCAACCCAAAATTGGTTCAGAGGCTGTATCTCGGCCAAACTTTGAGCAATCGAAACAAAAATTGGTACACGTCATTGGAACCATGATCTGAGGGTCCATACCAAATTTGGGAACAGCGCCACCTACAGTTCATGAGATCTGGAAAATGGCTATTTTGGCCAATAACTTTTGAACAGTTTGTCAGAAAATCATGGTGTCTGTGGATTCCTTGGGTTGTGCCGAATCCGAGGATACTGAATTTGTCAACATCGGATGAAACACTTGTCCGCTATTTTAATTTTGCCATAAATTGCAATAACTTTTAAACAATTTGACATATCTTCACAAAAATTGGTACGTATCATCATCAGAAGGTCCTGAAGGTACCTGAGAAGTTTCAACACAGCGCCACCTAGTGTTCCACAGATATAATGATTTTTGCAAAAACGCTTATAACTTTTGAAAACATTTTCCAAAATGTTTATGCTTTATGTCATTTTATTCCCTGGCTTATACCTATTCCAACGATGTGTCATTTGTCATTTTCCTTAAATGTACCTGTCCGCCATATTGAAATAAATAAAAAACAGTTTTTTCGCTACTCCTCCCACAAATTTTGTCCAAATTTGTCTACAATCGGCTCAGATGATCTTTGGACCGAGCTGCACAGAAATGACTGAACAGATTTTTGATATTCACTACCGTTCCCAAGATATTTATCTCTGAATGTGACCTTGCTTGTGTTTGTTGTCTTATGCTAGTTAGCTTAGCACAGTAATCGCTTAGCATGCTAACCAATTGCCATTCTTTCTAATGTGGTCTTCAGTCATCAGGTTAACCAAAACTTAGTTGGCATTATGTAACTTTGCATTCTAATATGGTTAACATGCTATGGAGCTTTTTTTGTGAACTCTTTCTCACACTGAAACCTCTGCTCAGCAGACTGATGAACATGCATGGCTGATTAGCTCAATGTGTTACACCACGGATCCTGAATGCTTTGCGTCGTGGGTTCGAAACTCAGTGTGACACATGCCCAGACCACATGAGGTACTGTGGCAGGAAAAGATGCAGAACTTGTGTCTGTTCTAGGCATTGTGCCTAAAACTGGTCTAATCTGAAGCTATCACATGCAATTCATTTATGTACAAATTCGTAGTTCTTCTTCTTCCCCCCGAATGGTAGTCAATGAACCAATAGTAGGAAAATTATCAAATTTGGCACACTTGTAGTGATGGTAATTAAAAGTAATTTGACCAACTTTGGAGTATCTAGGACCAACTCTATAGCGCCACCACCAGTTCAACAATTCACTTTTGTAAAGGTTATAACTTTTGAACCCTTTGTTCCAGAAAAATGAATCTTAGTACAACTGATTCCTCTCTTTATACTAATCACATTCAACATCTTACATTAAGACTCTACCCAGTACAGTAGTGGCCATTTTGAAAAGTACAGTATTCCATTTTTTCGCTACTCTTCCTACAAATTTTGTCCAAAATCAGCTCAGGTGATCTTTGGACTGAGCCACACATAAATGACTGAACAGATTTTCTTTATTAATCCTTGTTCCAAAGTTATAATGCTGCAAATTGTGCTGTACTGCTTGCTGTGCTGCTCTGTTTGCAGTGTTGCTCTGCTTGAAATGCTGCTCTGCTTGATGTTCTGCTCTGCTTGCTGTGTTGCTCTGCTTGCGGTGCCTTCGGTGCTTGGCCCCGCATTGCTGCTTGCAGCTATATTTATGAATGGATTTGGATGGATCTTTGTGATCTCTCTATGTTTCACTCACTGCTGCTGCATCTGGAGGTCCTGAGGAATTTTTATGGCAGTTGCAGGCCAAAACCTTAAGAATTAGTCTCTAGATGGGTAAAGGGCAAAGACTGCATGTGACCAATTAGGCTTCCCGGGCTTGGTACCAGAGGCCTTCTTCTTGCGTGTGTCTGGCAGTTGTCCTAGCATCTTTATCTGATGGCGTTGGACAGTTTGTTTGTGTTAGTCCACCAAGATCCAATCAAAATGTAGCAAACCTTTGTCCACTGTTACGAACAGAGAGGGGCCCGGCCATAAACTAGGCCCTGGAATGTGTTGTTCCCTACAATGTCATTAAATAGATAAAACATTTTACATTTGTGTTCTTAATTTTTGACTTTCACCATTGGCTCCCCCCTCTTTTTAAGACATAGGGACCCCATTATGACATTGGCACAAACAGTAACAGACTTTAAGGGTTTTGTTTGTACTATTATCTTTTTATAATACATTTTTTAAGAATATTTGCATTGTTGTACTTTTACACTGTCACGTTTCTAACATAAGGAGAAACATTTAAAAAGAAAATCACAATATATAAAAATGTAGCATTTCTGTTTGGTGTCCTTAGTGGTGCTAGAATCACAGACTCAACCTTTACATGAATAGTTCTCTCTCACTCTTTTATTTTTGTAATCCTTAATGTAGACACAGTCTACACTCAGGCAAACCACCCCAGCCCTACAGAGGGCAGTAAAACATGCTTTCCAAAATCCATTATACTCAGAGTTGGCACTCATCTGTTTGTTCAGTGGAACCTTTGGGGCTTTGATTTTAAGAACATGCAGAGTGAAGTTTCATGTTCTTGGAAAGTCTTTGAAAGGCAGTTCGTAAGTGGAAGGAGTCTGGAAAACTGGTGGGTCTAAGGGACTAATTAAAAGCTTGGTGGACAAGAAATTCATAATGGCTATTGTTGGCATTGCTTCAGGGTTTAATTAAACAGCCTCATGTCTAATGATGTGATGTGGGATATTGCATTTGCCTTACAATCCTTCAGAGAGAGAGACTGTACATAAAAAAACAATTTGGAAGAAAGCTTAGTCGATACAGTCTGGGTATGCAGGGGAATGGCTATTGGCTAGTAGATGATGGAAAATGACATTATTGCTAAAGTTATTTACAAAACAGACTTCTGTCAGTGGTTCATTCTCTGTTGGGACACAACCAGCTCTCAAACGTGTAGACTTCCAATAATTATGCCTTCAAGTCATATCTGAATGATCATATTTAGGAGATGAGAAAACACACGGCACCATAAAGTCTTTTAATATTTACCAGTGAGACACTCAAGATTTTCATTGAGCCTAGACTTTCTGAGTTGAGGGTGTATCAATTAAAGAATCATGATGGAAACAAATTGGTATTAATAATCTGTAGTTGTGTATGTTTAATATACAGTTTGTTTACATATACGTAATCCTCAGACAGAGCGTTGGGCATTGGAACACTTTAATGCCTGAAAGTTGGAGAAATAAATAAGCATATGATTTTGAATGTAAAACAGCATAAAATGCATAAAGCATCAATTTCACACCTAATGCACATCCTTTGCTGCTCTTCATTTTACTGCACTAGTGCTTAAATGTCTTTTGTATTTGTTGAGAAGTGAAAAATAGAAAGAATTATGCAATGTGCTTTATGTAATTTTTGTAAGTTATATTTTTGGCCTTTTCTGCTTTTATTTTGATAAAGATTGGGAGGCATGGGAATGGGATTGGGAAAGATTGGGTCGCACAAAGTGTCGTTGTGTCATATATAGGACTGCTGCCCACTCTGACATTTTCTCCCATTTTATTGTAATAAAAATTGTTTGAATGCACATCACAATTCTAAGTCTACAAATCTTGTAATCTTGTAATCTTTGTTTTTCATAAGCTAGATGTTTTCTTGAAATTTGGTTGTAGAAGCAGTGATGTGTCTTGCCAACTGGGTGACAGCAATGTTATACTTTATGATTTTCATTCTCCCATTTGTTTTTACTATGTGTTTGTATATACTGCCAAAAGCTGTGTGTTTCATGGGGCTAATGACAAACTAATGGCATTCTGGGAAGTTTAGGGTCAGTGTGGAAAGGTCAGCGAGTGTACCTCATCTGTAGATCAGCGCTAATAATGCTGTCAGTGACATTGGTCATGTGTGGGGTGGAAATGGGCCGTAGAGATGGGGAAAGTCAACGCCTGGCTGTATTGAAAGAGGCTGAGGTGGTCTGTCAAAGAACGTTTTTACAGCCCTTGGTCTCCAAGAGGAGACTTGGTCAGCCAACAGGAGTATGTACACTCTGTCCAATTAGCATTCATGAATTCCCTTCTTGCAGCACAGCCCAGTGAAGTATTACAGTCTCATAACCTGACACAGTGAGAAATTAATAACTGTAACTGCTGATATAACTGCAACTGGCAAGTGGCTTAACTCTTGAGTAGTTAAAGGAATAGTGCAGTCAAAAATGATAAATTCTGCCTTTTGTTTTACCCACCCTCATGCTGCTCACAACCCATATACTGTGAATTTTTCCATCATCAGGCAGCTACAGACAACATGTCTGTCAAGCTCCAAAAAGCATCATAAAAGTAGTATGTGACTCATATTACAGGTGTTCCACAATCAAACAGGCTGAAATTCAGATTTCAATGTAATTCACTGAAAATCTTCCTTTCTACTGCAGCTCTTAAATTTAATTTCAGTTGTCAAACACGAGACATCAAACATTGCATGAAGCATTAAAGTTTCATTATTGAATCTAAATGTGATCACAAATGAGATTACAGAGCTTTAGCTGCACGTCTGTTCCTCATACTAACCTTCTATTTTGACATGTTCTTGATGTTGTTTTGGTGCTTGATAAGTCGACTCGAGTCACATTTCTTTATATAGTGCAGAGAGTTTCAGAGCAGCTTCACAGTAACAACAGTGAAAATAACAGGAAATATAACAGGAAAAAAACAGTGTTGATGTTGCACAATGCATTAATTTTGAAACAACTTCAGTTTAAGCTGTAAAGCAGCTCTACAGAAGACAATAGTGTCATTATTAAGCTAAATTTAGTCCAGTGATTCATTTCAGTTCAATAACTGTCGATGTTGCAAAGTTAATCAATTATGAAACAACTTCAAAAGCAGCTACAAGACAATAGTGTCATTATTCAGCTCATGTTTTTGTTCTCCTAAGTCACGATAAACTGTCAGTCTACAGAGAAGAGCTGCATTAAAGTTCTTCAAAATTTCTCCCATTGTGTTTCATGGAAAAAACCACATACGAATAGAATTGTAATTTTTGGGTCAATTATTCCTTTAAGGCCTTCAATCATTTTTAGACTGTTGTCTTATGACTTCACTAGTTAACTTGTATTCAGCTTGAAATACGCTTTCAGAGTAGCATTCATTCTTAACTATTCATTCTTTAATACTATTTTCCACATTTAATTATAATAGAAAGGAAATCTAATGAACAAATAGAACTATGCTGGACACTTGTTGACTGATTTTACTTGATTATCCGTTCCATCTTATCTAATTAAATGAAATAAAAAATTTGTATAGTAAAGAAACTCATATGGTTTATGTTTGTCTACAAAAATAATTTCAAGCTTTTAAGCACAAACATTTTAGATCAGAAGATTTTTAAGGTCATGAGAAATATAAATCCAGGCATATGACTTCAATCCTTTGACTGGTAGTTTAAATATGTTTGTTTTGCATTTAAATGTCGAAATCCATTTTTTGTCAAAACATTTGTCAGTCAAATCAAATAATGAGGGCTGAATTAATGAGATCTGGTTATTTTAAGCCAAGTGCGCTGCATTGCGGGATACAGTATTCCTTTCAGTGTGCTCAGAATATTCAAAGTAATTATAGAAATTTCAGCTTCTACACAAATAGTAGGAGCAGTATGCTATTTTAAACATTCCCTGTGCATGATGAATGCATGACGGAAAGAATGGGAAAAGAACAGAGGAAGTTGTGGGAAGAACCCAGACTCGGTGGGATCACCTCCCCTCCCTCACCTCCCCTCTCTCTAATCACTACTTGTGACCTCACCAGTGCTGTTGTTGGCTCTAAATAAATGGTTGGGGCCTGGACCCAAGGGGGGCGGCCCCTGCCATGAGTGATGGAGCGGAGCCTGACCCACGGGCTGTTTACACTAGCACACCAAACATTCTTCACCCTCATTTGTGCCAACTTCCATTCACCTTGTTCGGTATAGAAGGACAGATTAATCAGGATAAGAGACTTTTATTTACCCTCACTGGGCTGAGCGGGACAAATTACTTTTGAAAGTCAGACTCGGCTGTGAGCCCGGTCCCTGCCGCAGAGCCTAAGGGTCCTCAAGCATCTACCCCCCTCTCTTCTCTTTTCTTCCGTTTTTTCGCTCCCTCTCACAGGGGTTTTGCATTAAGAGGAAATTACGGCATGCTGAAGGCACGTGTACAGGTTTTTGATCTGAGACTTAAGCTTGCGTTCACATATGCAGCTCCATGGATTGTGAAATGATCTTTTATTAGACTGTTTCATTTGCCAAACAATATCGTTTTGATCTCTTAAAGGGATAGTTCTGTCATTGTTTACTCACCCTCATGTTGTTTCAAACCCTGTATGAGTTTCTTTCTTCTGTGGAACTTAAAAGAAGATTTTTTTGGAGAAAAAAATGACAGTTGCCAGGACATATTTTCCAGGAAACTGCATATAGTACTTTTATCATTCATACATGCGCGTTTTATGTCATAAAATAAATAAAGGAAAAAAGGTCATGCTGCTACTGTTTGCAATGGAAGTAGCCTAGCTTGAAGCCTGAAAACTGAACAGCTGAACCTCAAACGGAAAAGAGTTTGCAAGCAAAAAGGGAAAGTGACAGTACCCGTATAATAAAACATGAATCAACATAGTTTGCATAGCATCACATTTCCTGTGCATGTTTGTGTTAGTAACAAAACCAGTTATACTTTTTTGTATTATTTGCCTATAAATAGCCTCACTGTCGGCATGAAAAAGAAGTTGCAATAGTCTTTTTTTCCCTTTAACGTATATCCATGTGAAACGGCTTCTCAAACAAGAAAAATGTAGGGCGGGACTCGATTTTTTTGTCCATCAGTAATTGATTGGATCGTTGTTGTTTGCTATTGCTGCAATCTCATGTGAGTGACAGGTTGTCCAGCTCTTGGCAAAAATAGAAGAGGGCTGCATCCGAAAACTTAGTCAGCTGACTTGTTGCCTTGCTGCCCTATCAAGCTATGACTTCGCAGGCAGCGTTTGTGCACAAAAGTACCTCACGAAAGTGATTTCGGACCGACTCCTGAGGCAGCATAAAGGTTTAATGATCTACAACAAAATAGAGAAAGCTTTAGTGATAACTAAGCAAATATTTAATAACCAAGCAAATATTTAATTAAGTATATTTACACACAAGGTGCGTCCCAATTCATGTACTTATGCACTATTCTATGACGTTTTTAAGTATAAATAGTGCAAGTAGTGTGTTCACACTGAAAATTCTGAAAAGAAAAAGTACACTTATACCCGGATGATGCACTAAATTAACGGAAAAAACGAAGTGTGGAATGTTGGACACTTCATGCACTCAACTGTCGCAGCTTTAGTTAGGAGGTGGATGGGGTATCAGACTCCATTGTTAAATTACAAAATAACCTTATACAATTCACGCACTACATGGATGAGTACATAGTGCATAAGTACATAGTGTATAAGTGCATAGTGTATAGTGCGTCGTTTGGGACGCAACTACAAAAAGACCACCAACTGTAACTTTCAGATGCCATATGTATTAACTGTCATGGAATGGAACGAGTAACTTGTAGTTTTATGTTTCAACCACTAGAGGGCCAAAAGTTATATATGGTTGCTTTCAAATATCTTTGTATTCTGCAGAAGAAAGAAAGTCATGCATTTTTTGATCGAAATGAGGGTGAGTAAATGATGACAAAATGTTCATTTTGGGTGATCTGTCCCTTTAGAGCAGTGTGATGTATTGAACAGACTACTCCTATACCTCACAGCCTCGTATTCATTCACACAAATTAAATATAGTT
The DNA here is from genome assembly GCA_039654765.1 of Mylopharyngodon piceus. NCBI lineage: Eukaryota > Metazoa > Chordata > Actinopteri > Cypriniformes > Xenocyprididae > Mylopharyngodon > Mylopharyngodon piceus. The sequence goes on from CM077450.1 coordinate 29,350,723, forward strand.
TTTATAGTTAATCACAAGTGGCTTTTTCCTTTTTTTTAATCGTTTATATTCACATCCATTCAAAAGTGTGTAGGTCAATTTGTTACAGGCCTATTTAAAACAAAACCTGTGTGAAAGCTGACCAAATGCTTGTTTGGGTTTTGAAATTTTGCCAAGCTTTCAAAGTGCACAGACCTTCCTAAAGGTCCTTCTTCATGATGGATCTTGCATGCTGAGGTGGTGTGAAATGGATTTGATCCAAGACAGTGGTTTATTCAGCAGTCTTAGTGGGAGCGGACCGCAGCTGTCGCTACAAATATTTCCTGAAGAACGTTTCTGCCTTGTAGCTGAAGGCTGTGAATTCAGATTTCTCCCAAATGACAGATTATAGGTTTTAAGGAACATCTGTATATACACGCAGTGTAGAGGGAAGTGTGTGTTTTGCATTTGAAAGGGAGATGAGCGAGATCAAGTCGGTCCTGTGACTTCCACCCAGTTAAACGACAGCTGGCTTTAGCAAAGCAGCTGACAAACATTTCTCTTATGGCCATTATCCCTAAACAGTTGCTTTGCACATTTACTGTAATGCACGTCCCTACATATGCACTCTCCAAGTGACTGCCTAATAAGCGTTTTAATGAAATTGGCATCATTGAGTGAGCTGTTTGAATGCAAAGAACTCCAGCTCAGCCTTTCTCAATCTCATTCTATTTGTTGAATGCAACTTACATAAAATTCGATGAGATACACAAAAAAAAAGTACTGTGGTATGCTGTAAAAAGTTAATTGGTTAACTGTAATTTACCTTACCATATATCAAGAACATTATAATTAACAAAACAATACAAAAACATATATAAAAGTTAATATAAAAAAATAAAATGTGTGAAAATCAATTTTATATTTAATGAGACAATACAAGTAATTTTACTGTAAAATTTTGTTGTAGTTAGTTTTTTTGTAAGCAAAGTGTATGATTTACCTCATAATTTTCTATGAAAATGTAAGACAATATAATGCATTTTTATTGCACAATATTATTTAAATAATAAATAAATTGTAAATAAAATCTTTGTTATTATTTTTGTTATCAGTTAAGTACAATTTATGTTATTTAGTCTCTGTTTATTGCATGATTTTTGTGTTGTGTGTGTGTTTTGCCGTTGGGGTCACATGTCCTCTGTTTATTCAAGTTTATGTACTGTTTATGTACTCATGTACTGTTGCGGGTCAATTTGACCCGTTTTGATTTTTGAGTTGTCAGAAACATCAGTTAACCTGTTTTTTTTTTTTTAATTTTGAGACTTTTTCTCATTTAGGGTCATGAACATGCATGCAAAGTTTCAACACGCTGATGTGTTTTGACATATACACAAAATTTTGGTTACGTTGGTGATGTTCGCGGGTCAATTTGACCCGTATATTTTAATGTTCTAAGGCAACAGTACAGACCCAAAACAATAACATTTCTTGGTTATATTTTGTTATTTTAGGTTTTTACTACCATATGAAGCTAAAAAATGAGCTTTTTCTCACTTATTTCAATACAAAAAAATTTTTTGTCAGCCACAGTAAAAATGAGCTATCATTATTTTTTTTCAGTCTATCTGAAATACATTTAGGGTCATGTCCATGCATGCAAAGTTTTAACACACTGATAAACTTGTGAACACTTGTGAAATGTGCATACCTTATACCTTACTGTTCGTGGGTCAATTTGACCCATATAGACAGCCATTCAAAAGCAACTGCACAGACCCAAAATACACAACACTTCTGTGTTGTATGTCAGAGCTCTTCAACTCCTGAAGTGCCAGTGTCTTGCTGAGTTTAACAACTTTTTATTTTCAAAGTTTGTGAAAATATAAAGTAGTTTAATTGTCTGTCCCACTTTTTGAACATAGATATGAAAATGACTTTTCCAACTTAAATTGTTAAAAATCTTGAATACTTCAGAGCACAGACTTAAGTTTGGTATCTTTTTAAAGGGAACACTTCACATATTATTGTAGAAGTAAAAAAAGAAAAATAGAAGTTTGTTTATGAAGATTTAAAATATATAAAATATATATATTTTTATATTTTATATAAAATATATATTTTACAAAACATGTTCAACTCTAAAACTTCAAGAAATTCAAAGTTAAATATCTGAACAAGTTCTGTGCCAAATTTTAGGCTGATATCTAAAAAAAAAAAAAAAATTGTGTGCAGTACCAATCTTTTTCACTAGATGACATCCAGACTCCACCGGTGACCATATAAGGACTCTTCGATTTCCATATATGGTTTGAGTGATCTGAACCATATTTTTCCATACTTTTCAAAATATTTATGAAGTAGACATCCTATTCGGAAGAAGTTTGAGCAGTAATGTTAATATTTGATTTGAATTCAATCCCTAAAACACATATAAAAAACATACGAAAAGAATCGGAGCGTGTGTTATAGTTTGGCACCACATCACAAATGGAGAATCTATCGCTATTTTTCTATTGCTCTGTCATTTCTTTTGAAAATCAGTCACCAAATATGAAAACTAGAGTCTGAAAGCTTTCAAACGATATATAGTTTGTCAAGATTACTTTAGACTAAGATATTATTGTTATAAATGCATAATAGCAAATGTCCCACAGGAGGGGGGAGGGGCAGTCTTAAAAATAGTGTTTAAAATCATTTTTATAATAATAAATTCAGATATTTATTCTTTGTAATGTGTAAAATGTATTGATATTAAAAGTTAATTGTTTGTACATGATTATGTTTTTTTTCATAGTGTGATTTTTGGGGAATTGTATTGAATCCAATTAGGGTAAATTTGACCCGGACCATACAGGCAGTCGCCAGAAATCGAACAGTGCATGAAGGTTAAGCATGTCTAATGGATAGGCCTATTTTGATGAAGTCATCTTCCACCTTACAGTATCACTTGTATTATCACAGCGGTTAACAGATTCAGAAAGTTCAGGTAGTTTTGAATATTAATAGTTTATCAATTAATGGCATACTTCAGTGTTCATCAAATCAAGGGCTGGATTTTACTGATACATATGTACTGATTTGAAGGGGAATTATCAAAGAGCGGATTAATGTGTGTGTTAAGAATGCCACTCAAGCTTGACATGTTTAAATTTATTTAGTTAGTTAAAGTGATTTTGCTGTTTAATGGTGTTAGAAGAGTTTGAAGGATATGGAAAGGTATTCCTGTATGGCGTTCTGCACTCGTCCTCTCCCCTCCAATGAAATAAACGCTTTATAGAATGTCAGGAGAGGCTCTTCCCTGTGTGATGTTTGTGTTTTATGGCTGTATGTGGGAAGCTCGTATGCAGTGGGCTCAACACTGATGTGAGTCCACTGTAACTGTGGTTAAGGGTGTAGTAAACCCTGAGCCCTTCACTTTTATGATCTGAATGAAGTAGCTGGAAAACACTGTTGGGAAGAACAGCAAGCTCTCGTCCGCCAACCTCTCAAACAGACTGCAAACAAAACTGGCTGGATAGATTCGATATGGATGGAACTTTCAAGCAGTTTCTAATGCAGAATTAGGATTATTTTCAGTGATTTTTGTGCCACAATGTTTTTGTAATTTATGTAATTTATTTATTTTGTAATGTAATTTATTCCTGCAATGGGAAATCATCTTCAGTGTCACATGATCCTTCAGAAATTATTCTAATATGCTTATTTGGGGCTCAAGAAACTTTTCTTAGTATTATCAATGTTGAAAATAGTTGTGCTGCTTAATATGTTTGTGGAAACCATGAAACATATTTTTGAAATCTTTGAAATAGCAATCTTGTGTAAGATTATAAATGTCTTCACTGTCACTTTTGATCAATTTATTGCGACGTTGCTGAATAAAAATATTTTTTCAAGAAAAAAAAATAAAAATCTTACTGACCCAACTTTTCAACTGTATCCTTTTATGAAGTTTCACAGCCTGTATTCCTGTTTTAGACAACACTGTTTGCATCATGAATTAAAATTAATTCTTATAACTGGTGGAGGCATTAATCAGTCATACTGGACCAATATTGTTCACCATTATAGAAAAAAGAATCCATTTTGTATCAAAGCCTGATGAGAATGAGAATTCAACTTCTACAGCGCTAAGAAACTACAGCACAAAATGACCACTAGGTGGCGCTCTAAGACAGCTTATTTTTGAACATATGACCCTGTTGGCATACAACATGAGGGTGGAATGCTTCTCAACCTCTAAAACTGTAAACAAATTAACACAGCGTCTGGTGACAATTATACAAATTACAATAAATAACTGCATGAATGCCAGTAACAGTTGAAGCAATCGGATTCATTTTACAGTTTAGAAGAGTTACAACACAAATGTGTTTTGTGTGTTTGCCCACCCCAAAGTGATATTTTGGTCTCTAGATATGTCTTGGGTCCCTCCTAGTAAGTCTATATGATTTTTGTAAAACCCATATCATCCATAGATGAAAACTGATTCTCATTGCTTAGACACCTCAAAAAGCCAACATGATTTCAAATGTTCATGGTTATGTGCCAAAGTTTAATACTTAAGGTAAGATCAATAACACTAATATGAGCAGTAGTAATAATAATGCAAACACCTTTAATTATAGATAGAAACCTATCAAGCATTGCCTCCTGGAAATGAATGACCAACTATTACATTTCACTCTTCTAATATATCTCTTCAGCTTGTTTAGCCTCTATATGGGTTCTAACAGGTGCTCTTTAACACTTCTATGCCTGAAAGCGTCAATGCCCATGTTTACTTTGAAGACAGTTTTGATGGAATGTTTCCGTGGGGCACACGGTCCAATGAAACCCTTATCTTCAAGCAAATATGCAGCGAAAGCCGTGCTTCCCCTCTGACTGGGCTTGAATAGAGACAAATGATTCCTGCATGTAGGAGGGACTGATGTCTCATGTGGAGTTTTGGAAAAGTTCTCAGCGAGACAGCTGCTGTCTAGACTGTCACCCTGACATCTCACGGTTGCGCCGTAGGGCCAGATCTGTGAAGAGGAGCACTTGACAAGAAGCTTAACCGAACCTTGCGGCCTGTAAGATTATCTGCTCTCCTTTAAACATCCTATGCCTCTGTCATACCTGCTTCTGGAGCAAAAGAAAATGCAAGCAAAAGAGCTCATATGACCCGTGAACCCACTACACCTGAATGCAGATTTTTTCTTTTTGACACACACAGTGGAACTGTGATGTAGGCTGACCTAATATCAAAGGTCCACAGCACTTTTTGATGGTAAAAGTACGTATTTCGCTGCTACCCCAGTTGAAACACATTGTGCGATTTTTAAGTTGTTTTAGTAATCTTGGATATGAGGGACTGGTAGTGACATTTAAAATAAAATGAAGGAATAAGTTATCAGAATAATCAATTTAATTCAAACATTAAAATAGAAATAAATCACTTTTAAATGGACAAATTAGTAGGCATGTTTTAATAAAATGATGAATCATTTTTAAACTGAAAAATAAATGTACATTTTTAACAGTTTAATTATTTTTTTTTAAAAATGCAGTAAAGACAATAAAAATAGTAAATATAATTAAAAATTATTTTTAAATGCACATTTGAATTTGCTAGTTGCTTTTCTTTGTCCATTTGCCAAATGCTTTTTTACTGTCGTTTTGTCAAATGCTTTGCTTTATCCATTTGTCAGTAGAGTTAAAAATGTCACTGGCTCTCCCATGACTTTTCTGGACAACAGTCTAATGAAGAACCAATATAGGATCACTGGTGAATTAAAACACCCAGTCAGAGTTCTCAATCATGCCCAAAGTCTATAGCTAAGATGATGGCTGATGATACCGCACAGTCTGCCTTGACCAGACTACCTTAGACCAGAAAATGAGTGTACATTGTATGATTTTTGTAGACCCCAACAGAATCATATTGTACAAGAAACAATAATACAGGGCAGAAAAATCACACAATGTACACTCATTTTCAGGTCTTATAGGTATTTTAATCTAGTTTAGCTGGTGTTTTTTCTTTGTGAAAAAGAAAAACTTTAGGTACTTTTAAAAAAAGTACAGAAATAATATACCCTCTTTATAAAGATATACTTTAGTGTGAACTGATTGTAATGCTTTTGGACACTTACATGTTATTTACAAATGTTGTATATAGTTTAAATTTATATTAATTAGTATAACTTAAAATGGTACTTCACCGCTGGCAAAATAGGCTTTCAATAAAACTTAGCTGCCTATACAGTAAAAAGGCGAATCAAATTTGAAATCGGCGCTGCCTGACTAGAGAAAGTATTGATGTTGTCTAGCTTTGCCAAATAGGTAGGAAAACTACAACACCCATAATGCTCCAGGCATGTAGTCATCCAAGGCCACTCCCACCATTCTGCTATGTATACGCTTGACCAGAATCAAATACTGCCAGTAGGAAATACTTCTTAGCAAACTTTTAGTCATAATGGTGTTGACTTGTATGACTTTGTAAACATTTAGCACGAGTGAATTACTTACGGTGTCCAGTGAAGTATCCAGCGTGTGGTAAAAGGCTGCAAAGAATAGTAAATACAGAGAGAACGTTTGTAGTCAACTTCAAACCGGATAACCACAAACACAGTGTTTTAGGCCAAACAGATGGGAAAAACTGAAAGAAACTGCCGTTCGGTCAGTTCCTCCCAACACCCCGAAGCAAAACGACATCCCGTACAGGTAAGAAAGCTGTTGCCATTGTCCCATTTTTACGATAATGCTGTTTAAAGAGTAGGCAGTGTACAATACGGTAAGAAGCAGTCATGAAAGTGTATTCTCTATAAGTACACTTCAAAACACTGCTTCTGAGCTTTACGAATCTTTTGTTTCGAATTAGTGATTCGGATCTCTTATCAAACGACTAAACTGCTGAAATCGCGCGACTTTGGCGCTCCGATGCACTCATTCCATTCGTCAAGCTCTGAAGCAGTGTTTTGAAATCGGTCCATCACTATATATTGTTGAAAAGTCGTTATTTTGTTTTTTTGGCGCACAAAAAGTATTCTTGCCGCTTTATAATATTAAGATAGAACCACTGAACTCACATGAACTGTTTCAAATATGTCTTTAGTACCTTTATGGACCTTGAGAGTTTCAATGGCTTTGCTCTCAATAGAGGCCTCACTGAGCCATCGGATTTCATCAACAATATCTTAATTTGTGTTCCGAAGATGAACGAAGGTCTTACGGGTGTGGAACGACATGAGGGTGAGTAATTAATGACATTATTTTAATTTTTGTGTGAACTAACCCTTTAAGTACACTAATATTATATGCAAGTACAGTTTAAAAAAAAAAAAAAAACTTTCAGATTTGAAGTATTCTACAAGTGCACATTCAGTACAATTAAGTGCACTTCTTTTTCACAAGAGTTAGCTGGCGAGCAGGTCCTGACAAATAACCCAAATCAATACAAAACCATCAAAACAGACTAGCGTAAGTTACCACCTCAACCTGGCTAGAAGACTAGGCAACTGAGGCTAGTGTAAACTGTAATTCCAGCAAGAACAGCGTTATCAGAATAGCTAACAATAAAACCATATATTGTGGAAAAGAATCAAACTTCCTTTCTCAATTCTGCTGATTCAGGCCCAGACCTGTTGTAATATAATGAAGTCTAAATGAGGGCTGGCAATGCAACTGTCACATTCTCAAACTCTTTCCTGTTTTTCCTGCACAATGTGCAAAGCTATTAAAAGCAGCTCTGCCAATAGTAGGAAATACCACAGCTGATGTGAGCTGCCTGAGTGGCTAATGGTGATTATGCTTGATTTAAGCCGAATGTGTCATTAACTAATCACGCGGTATTCTCCAAGTCTGAGGTCTGCCAAGTTCTGCCCTTTCAAAGGAGCCCATTATACTTCAAGAGAGAGTAAACAGCCGGTCCCTAAGAACCGTGCTCTCTAGAGTTTAAAGAAACATCATCTATCACCCCGCCAGGCACCTGCAGGTGTGACCTTGCTCTCTCAACACAACTGACACTGAGGAGAACGGTCTCCTAGGCTGCCCTCTTCAGGCTGATGGTGAGGTCAAATAAAAAGTATGATGGGATATATATGAAGTGGCTTCAGGCGGATGCACAATTTGTGACATTCAAGGTTTAGGCCTGAAACATACTGTTGCTCTGGCATGACAGTGGTTGACCTCAGTGAGATGACTGACCATAGAAGAAGCCAGGTTATGCTAATGGACCCTTTTCACATCTCTGGGGTTCTCAGAAGCGGAAGTCGTCATAGTTGGGTAAACTTCTTTAGCGGTCAATGGGAGACAACAGCAAATATAATTTTTGTATATTTCCATTTGCTGCAATAGCAAAAGAAATACAATTTGTGATAGAGGTTCCACGACTGTCCAAAAGAGGGAAAAAATATAGAGAGGTTGATTACGTTGGTCAGAAGATGTCATTCCCTAATATATAGCGTTATAAATGTATATTTGTGTATATTCATCCATGGCTGCTAGCACCCCTGGTAACAATGCCAAGTTTGCAACATATTGCAACACACACTGTGTTGCACATTACACAGAAAAAAATACTAGGCCTATTTAAATTTTTTTAATTAGTTTTTCATTTTTGTTCGTTTACTTGAAGCAACACTGCTAACGTATTAAGACTTGTTTTCAGAAAATGTATCTTTAATACAGTGTTTTTCACTTGTTTTTACTATTTTATATGTTTAAAATAGTGAAAAATTCTGCAAGCACAGTAAGAGAAAATAAACTCGTATTAAAGATACCTTTTTTTGAAAACAAGTTTTATGCAGCAAAACAAGCCTTATATCTTATGCAGTGTTGCTTCTCAAGTAAAAATCTAAAATGTAAGGATTTTTAGATATTTTAACTAGACAAAAATACTTGTTAAGAATAGGACATTTTTATTTGCAGTGTACTGGATTAATTAATTAAGACAAATATTGTGACAATAAGCCAGCAAATAGGAAGACAGGGCGAGACATATCGAACAGACCCTCCCCTTTTTTTAAATAGCCAATAGCGTTTAGTTTATCACAGCTTGGCCAGAGCCATTGAGCTCAGTAAAACCACAGTTTCTCCTCTGAATCTCCTCCACTTCACTTTAAAATATAGCTTTCTACGCAGAATTCAGATCGGATACGTGTTGTGGTCTGCGCCGACTCGCGGATATGATCCGTTCTGTGCTATCGTGTCTCTGGAACAGAGTAGATTGTGTGCGCACTGTGGCGGTTCACGTGACACTAATGTGATACCAGACTTCATTCGCCCCAATGGAAAGCACATTTACACTGTCTTAATCGTTCCCTATCCCCTATCTGCCATTCACCATGTAGAAAATAGTAAATGTGTGAACAAGTGACCAGAGGTGTAAAGTATTTGAGTAAATGTAATTAGTTACTGTACTTAAGTATCTTTTTGGCTACTTTGTAGTTGTACTGAGTTATAAGATATTGGCAACTTTTACTCTCTACTTGACTACATTTTTGAGCAAGTAAATGTACTTTTTACTCCACTACATTTGTGATGAGTAATGCAATTACAGATTACATTTTTCATGGCACCTAACTTTTTCTGCAGCAGTTTGTTTCTGATATAAAGAAGCGATATCGCCGTCTAAGGGCATTGAAGGTACTATATCCTTGTGAGTGCATTAGCAGGTAGTTTGCTGATCGCAGGTGTTTGATTTATTAGATGAGGAAATGACTGCAGCTGGTGATGAGGCTCAAACCAGCACATACAGTAGACTTTGACTATTTAATTTTACTTAACATTGTTTTATTTACCTGCTATATTGACAAGACCTTTTTGAAGGATATTGGTTTACTTATGACCTTTTTGTGCACTTGAGCTTAACTGAGACTTGAGAGTTTGTAGACGTTTAAAAGGTTGTTGTGTCAACCTTGATTTATTGCAATATGTTCAGTTTTATTTTGATTTTAGAAAATAAACTTGATTTCTCATATTACAAACCAATTGTTTCTTATTTTCACCGTCATGTCTCTCAGGACTAGTGCATCTCTGAGCCTACATTCAGCATGAGTAAAATACTTAAGTACTGTTAAAATCAGATACTTTAAGACTTTTACTCAAGTCGAATTGGAATTGGTTACTTGTAACTTGTAGTGGAGTCATTTTCGATGTAAGATATCTGTACTTTTACTCAAGTATGATTTTCAGGTACTCTTTACACCTCTGCAAGTGACCAATTACAGCCGCAGCTTCAGCGTATCATTATAATGTGGGGGCGGGATGCTTTAGATTCTAGAGAACATTTGATTGGGCAGAAAATTTGATGAGAAGCTGAAGTGCAGGGTGATGTCATCAAAATCATTGATCCATATTGGCGGAAGTGAGAGACTGTACATTTTAAATGCTTATATCTTCTAAATGAATGAGAATTTTCTCATTGTTTTGGAGCACACTAGCTTATAAATAACAGTAAGGATAACATATTCATACTAAAAGCCAAAAAAATTTGATTTTGTTTTCGGGGGACTTTAAAGGGGGGGTATGTGTAGAATTCAGAAACCCTTGTTATTAGCGACACCGGTGGCTGATAAGCGAACTGCAGCCAGCAACTTATTGCTTATTGACCGTTTTATAAAAGCAATAAGCCCTGTAAAGCCGTGGTGAATTTAGAACAGCTAAGGGGGTTTTAGGCACTCTGCTCCTTAGCTGTTCTAAATTCACTGTAAACCACGGCTTGCTTTAGTAATGTGCTGCGTAGTAAATATGTGCTGTGCACAACAAAAATGACAGCGGTGAGAAAACAGCTGTTAAAAAAGCATCTGATCATAGTGATGTGGATTTGTTTGCACCAGCTCTGCAATTCACCAGCATCATGTTGCCAAATGAGATAATTAAAATTACACTGTTATGATAGTTTGATTATAAAGTATATTTGAGACTATAGACTATAGATCAGGCTATGTGAGACTATAGTTTGAATGAATCCCTTTTCTTTGCATGACACATTGACATTAGAGAACAGAATAGCTTATTCTGCATTATCCTGAACGGATTCGTTTCATGTGTTATAGAACGGAAGAGAGGCTCTTGGAAGCTTGCATTAACATCACATCCTTTTGATTTTCCCGGCAAAAACGTCTTGAGTCCTTTACATAAAAATCAATCTACAGGCTTTCATAGACAACCTACTGTAGGAAGTCAGTAAAAGGTCTTGTTTTTTGTTTCGTTACAAGCTGTTCACATATTGGCAATAAAAAAGTGATTAATACACGAATATGAAAACTTGTACATATAACCCCTTTAAACCTACATGTTGCACTGTAACTTAACTTCCTAATGTGATAACACTTTAATTTGATAGTCCTCTTTAGACAACTAACTAGCAGTCATTAGAGTATTAGTAGACTCTCTGCTTAATATCTGCTAACACTTTATTTTGATGCTCCCAACAGACATTCTACTGACTATAATTAACTTTGCAGATACGTCATCTTATTCTAGTAACCCGAACCCTAACAGTCTACTAATACTCTGAGAGTTAGTTGACATGTATTTCAAATGAATGAGTTACAGTAGTTAACATGTAGTTGTATTGTTACTAGTTAGTTGAATGTCTGAAGTGGACTATCTAAAAAAAACCCTATCAAAAGAAGTGTAAAAAAAAAAAAAAAAATCATTGCTGTTAAACTTTAACTATTCATGGTCATGTTTTTCTTATTGGCTGAATCTCACATAACTTGTCATGAACATGTGCAGATCATATTTTACCTCAAAATCATAGAAAGAAATATGAAATTTTGAATTTCTGAAAATTCTTTTATGAACCGTTAGTTTTGTTTTTGTTTTGTTTTTTTGCATTGAGACATCAAAATGTCAAATTACCCCAACAAATTCATGACAAATTACCATAATGCAAAGGGAAGAAAAAATAAATAAATAAAATAAAGTAAATAGGGTCCATTTTGATTCCATGTTCACTTGGAATTACGTACATGTTGGCATTGAGGATGGAAAGGCAGTCGCTAACATTCTTGGCTGTTTATCCATAATTTTGTCCGCTTGTCCTTGCGTGCCAGTCATGAGAATGTGTGTGTTTGTGTGCAGGTATGAAACAGAGTTAAATTTTCAAGAGTTTTGTGAGGTCCAGAGGTGCAGTTGGGTAAACAGTGCTGAACAGCCTGTGCTGTGTCCCTGGGACGGAAGCCAAGGTGACACCAACAAGGCAGCTCAGACACACATAAACACACACTGTGGGTGAGAACGAACGCTGAATGTGAACTCAATGTGCTAGAATCTACACATAGGGTTGAGGCACCTGCCCACCCCAGCGGAGGTGTTTCAATACTACCAAGGCCAAATACCTCCCTGCTAATATTGACTCAGATAGTGGAAAGGATATTGATGGGTCTTCTGTGTGTACACAGGAAGAACAGTGGCATTGTGTCGGCAGCTCTCTTTTCTGCTGAGAGGAGACCTCTTTATCAGTGGCTGTGTGCAGAGAGCTTATGTAAAGTTGGGTTTCTGATAACATGTGCTGCAAACACCACAGCAGATGCACTGTTATGCTATTTGCTCAAACGATAAGCCAGCAAACTGAAATAGACTTAGAACTACATGTTTTGCAGACATTAAGCTTCACTGACTTCACTTCCTAGTTTTACAAATAAATCATTGCTGGAATACTTTAACTATTCATCACCATTTTCTTTTCTTTTTGGCTGAATCTCACAAAACCTGTCATCAACATGTTATTTTACCTCAAAAATCTTACATAGAAATATACAATTCTGGTAACACTTTATTTCGATGGTCCACTTTAGACATTCTATAGTCAAGTCAAGTCACCTTTATTTATATAGCGCTTTTTACAATGTAGATTGTGTCAAAGCAGCTTTACATTGATAACTGGTACATTATTTGGCTGCACAGCAGCTCTTAAAGAATAGTGTCAATGCAGGTAGATCAAAGCACTGTTGAATATCAAATGTCAAGTCAAATGTCAAGTGTCCCCAACTAAGCAAGCCAAAGGCGACAGCGGCAAGGAACCCAAACTCCATCAGGTGACATCAGGTGGCAGACAAGTGGCAAATAGGTGTTTAAATGGAGAAAAAAACCTTGGGAGAAACCAGGCTTAGTCGGGGGGCCAGTTCTCCTCTGGCCAACAGTGCTTTGTTACGATTCAGGTTGCCATCGTAAATCCAATAGGATCGCAACATTCAAAGTATTTATTCCAGTTCCATCCAATTGAGGATCGTATTCATCACGCCGGTATGGACGGTTGTTGAGGAACTGTGTCGTGGCTGTCGTGTCGATGAGGCCTTCACAGTGGATGATCTAGTTGACTCAATCTCTGCTGATACTTCAGGGCTGCGTTGTGGTCGTGTCAAGGCGCAGGTCCTTGGTCTCACCTGGATACGGCCCGGATCCGGTTGACTACGGTGAGCCTCGGGATAACCAGAAAGACTAATATTAGCGTAGATGCCATTCTTCTTCTGATGTAACGAGTACATCTGGTGTTATAGGAAGTGTTCCCGGTTCCGGCTGACCTAATTTATGCAGCCTAATAATCCTTTAACGGATTTGAAAATATAAATTGGTAATGTGTTATGTGTATGCCAGGTTAAAGAAATGCGTTTTTAGTCTAGATTTAAACTGACAGAGTGTGTCTGCTTCCCGAACAATGCTAGGAAGATTGTTCCAGAGTTTAGGTGCCAAATAGGAGAAGGATCTACCGCCTGCGGTTGATTTTGATATTCTAGGTATTATCAGCTGGCCTGAATTCTGAGATCGCAATAGACGTGAAGGACTATAATGAATTAGGAGCTCGCTTAGGTACTGGGGAGCTAAACCATTTAGTGCTTTGTAAGTAATTAGCAAGATTTTAAAATCTATACGATGTTTAACAGGAAGCCAATGCAGTGTTGACAGAACTGGGCAGAACAAAGTTACTTATATAACTATAAGTAACTTTGCAACTACATGTCAACTAACTCTCAGTAGAGTATTTAGTAGACTGTCTGCTTAATATCTGCTAACACTTTATTTTGATGCTTCCCAACAGGCATTCTACTGACTTTAAATAACTTTGCAAGTACATGTCAACTTATTCTACTAACCAGAACAGTAACAGTCTACTAATACTCTAATGAGAGTTAGTTGACATGTAGTTGCAAATTTACTTATAGTTAGTAGAATGTCTAAAGAAGACTATCAAAACAAAGTGTAACCAAAAATTTTTTTATGAATCGTTTTTTTCAAATAAAAAATTTACAAATATTGTTAAAAATTTATGACAAATTACCATTATCTATCTATCTATCTATCTATAGGACAAAGTACATTAATGAATATCAGAATAAAATTACAAAATGTAAACATGTTGAATTACTGCAGCACTGCTACTGACAATGTTGATTCATGGATTAACTCTGAAACATACTGTCTTCATATGTCTTGGCTGATAATGATTTAGGCATCTGTTACAAAACAGCACCATTTCAACAAAATCTGTAAAACGTAGTTCTTACTCTCTTGGGACAATTTTGGGAGTTTCTTTTAATGGCTGCATTGCAAAGAACAGAAATTACCAGGGGACCATATTTAGTCGTCATGAGGCCAGTAGGGAACTGCCTTCCACATACACACGCTGAGAAAACAGCCACTAATAACAAACCAAACAATAGTAGAGATGAAACGACGTGCCAATGCACACTAATCTTGGCAGAATAATTGTGTGAGAGTTGTTTGAGTTGAAAACAGTGCAATTTGAACTCTTTGTCAAACACGCTTGTGTAATTAACAACATCTGTTAAGAGGGAAGGGTAACAGGGTTTGAAGTGAGTACATTATTTGACTCTCCCATCAAAGCATATGAGAAACTTAAAACACGGTTGTCATGTGGGTAAACTCTACTCTCTCATACAGCCTCTACCAAAAGATGCTTTCAGAGATTTATTCTCTCTACCAGTCCTGCAAAATCATGTTTATCAATGATTGTGCAAATGGATCTCTCATAAAGAGAGGATGTTTTGTCCAGAGCATGTAAAATCTTGGAAATGTTACAATATGTTATTTCGTAAGAGGCTGTGAAATGTGGCTTGCCTACACTGTTGTGTCATAAAGTGCTGAACACTGTTTGTGCGTCTTCTCTGCACAGCACTGAGTTACTAAATATTTGTGACATTTAATGTTGTTTTCTTGGGTCTTTTATATTTAAATTGACTGCTGGTTTGATGGATTTAGCCCTTACTGTACATACACTACTGTTTGGGGTCAGTAAGGAAAAACAAACAAAAACTAATATTGTGAAATATTATTGAAATTTAAAATAACTGTTTTATATTTGAATATATTTTAAAAAGCAGTTTATTCCTGTGATGGCAAAGCTGAATTTTACTCATTACTCCAGTCTTCACTGTCACATGATCTTCAGAAATCATTCGGATATGCTGATTTGGTGCTCAAGAAACATTTCTTGTCATTATCAATGTTTAAAACAGTTGTGCTGTTTAATATTTTCTGGAATCCTCAGCATTTATGCGGCATTTATTTGAAATTTAAATATTTTGTAACAATGTAAAAGTCTTTGCTGCCACACTGCCATTTTTGATCAATGTAATTTGTCCTTGCTGAATAAAAGTAATACCAAAATTACCAAAAAATCACCAACCCTAAACTTTTGAACATTATGTAATCTTTCAATAAAGTGTGTCAGATCGGTGGAGTGTCTAAATTTGTATGAAAACATTTATTTTTGCATTTCTTGCAGTTTGCATTTTGGATGGAAGTCAAAATCAACTTTAGGCTTCCATGTTTCATCCTGAAATTGACACCAAACATCAAAACTCTTTAGCAAGGGTGAATAAATGTTTAGTATTTTTATAATCAGGCATAGAAAAGGAGAATTTGTAGGTACTGATTCAGCTGTTTCTCTAACCACACGACCTCCAGTGACATGAGCTATATGTTAAGCAGAGCGGCCTCATTGTTCCACTGGGTAATCTCTTCACAGTCTGCATTCTTCTCATGGATTCTGCAGTGTTTTGTGGTGAGGAGGATCTGTCTTTGCAGATTGGCTTTGTTCTAATTATAAGGTCATTTGATGGTCCCAAGGCTGGTTTCACACATGGTTCAAACCCAAGTTCAACTCCACCCTCTCCCCTTGCGGATTTCTTTCTGTACGCTCTATTATTTGGGGCTAAACCAGAGTACATTTGCGTCATCAGCACAAGTACCACTGTGAGTATTATATTAGTGGCAGCCTGTTTACCGCTGTATTTAGAAAACAACTCGGGAGGAGAACTGAACCATATGAGTCCACATAAAGCACTACGTTTCAAGAGATTTTGGTTGCGTTTCACTGCTACCCACCAAGTTCAGAATACCATGTTAATGCCAACCATACTCTCATGTCAAACATACTCTGGTCCACACCAAATTCTCTAGTGTGAAAGCTTCCAAGAGAAAAAGTGTGTATTTCTGCCATGGTTGTAGCGTCTGCCAGACATTTTCAGGAAGTTATCAAAAGGAAAATCTTCAAAAAGAGACTTAATAATGGCTTTTGTTCAATTTTATAATGCCAAAATGTGTCATTTTATTAAGAACGGCAGAAATCAATGAGAAGTACCCATTTCAACTGGTGTTTAAACTTGTGTTTGTAAGAATGAGAGAATATATGCAAGCAGTTTTCTATGTAGGGCTGCCCCCTAATAGTTGACTAATCATTAGCTGAACGTTCAACTATCATTCATCGACCTCAAATATGGCTTATCATTTGAAAAATGTAAGTAGTAGTAACTTTATATGGCTGCTCGCTCTAACGTTAACTTAAAATACTCATTTTTGGTCAGTAAGAGTAGTACACCATTCGAAACTGAACAAATAAATTACACTTTATTTGTGTAAACTCACAATAACAAGAAAATGTTGTGCCTTTGTAAATAAAGAAAAGAAAGAGGATGCGCTTTCTGTTTTCTCGGTTTTCCTGAACTGGAGCATGTCACAAAAATGAAGCGAAACTCAGCGTATAGGCTATTTGTCTCACAGACATGAGAAATATATCTATGTCTACTTTTAAACGAACCAATTCAAATTGAAAAGATATACTCTCTGCTTATGTAATCCGTATGAAAGTTGCATTTCTCTCTATAGGAGCGGTCCCTATACTGCGGAGATGGAGAGGCAACATCGTCAACTTCATCTTTGCAGCCGACACTACTCAGAAAACACTAGTTTTTCGTCCTACAGTGGTACCTCCGCCTGCGTGTGACCTTTCCAACGTGATTACGTAATGTGTGGTGTGTCGTGGAGCTAGTGCAAGACTAGTGCAAGAGCATTTATGGTTAAAAAGTATCTAAATTTTTATTTTTTTTAAGAAAATGAACAATCGTTTCACTAGATGAGACCCTTATTCCTTGTCTGGGATCGTGTAGAGCCCTTTGAAGCTGTGTTGAAACTGCAGTTTGGACCTTCAACTCGTTGTACCCCAGTGAAGTCCACTATATGGAGAAAAATCCTTGAATGTTTTCCTCAAAAACCTTAATTTCTTTTCAACTGAAGAAAGAAAGACATAAACATCTTGGATGACATAGGGGTGAGTAAATAATCAGGGAATTTTAATTCTGAAGTGAACTAATCCTTTAAATTCAATTTCTCTATGTTTGTGTCCCTATCAAGAACAGGTGTCCTCTCAGTGCCATTTCCCATCTCATTGTGTTTCCGTCGTGTGGTGAGGTTCTGGCCCATGGAAACAGCTGTTACTCATAGTGAAAGACTACTTTGAAGGTCACTCTGCTCATTATCAGCTTGTGCCCACTCAAAAACTAAAACCATTTTTACAAAATGACATTGTAGGACATTAGAACGGCTAGATTCTTTCTGCATTGTACCCTTGTGAAAAAAAAGTGCTCTTAATTGTATTGAATGTGCATTGTAGTGTACTTCAAATCTTAAAAGTATATATTTAAAAACTATATTACAGAACATATAAATTAATGAAATAAAAGGCCATTTAAGTAAAGGCACTCACACACTACAAGATAATCGGGCCGATTTTAGGCCCAATTCTCCTCTTCCAACAATCAAGTCCCGACTATCTTGATGGTTCTACAGATTATCTTATTTCAAATTTCTATCAGATTTCCTGTGGTGTGAGGTGTGTTAAGAGTTACTGAATCTGCTCTACATTTTAAATGTTTGTGTTTTAATAATCTTTTACCATGCTTTAAAGAAGTATGCTTAATTTGATTTGTTGAGCACATGTAAAGTACTTGATTATAATTTTAACTGTAGTGTGTTATTCAATATTACATTTAAAGGGGACCTATTATGCAAAATTCACTTTTGCATGGTGTTTGGACATAAATGTGTGTTGGCAGTGTGTGTACACAACCACCCTATAATGATAAAAATTCAACCACTCCTTTTCTTTTTATCCCTATAAATCATAAATCAAAATCTTTTCTTTTTATCCCTATAAATCATAAGCAGTGTCTCAGAACAAGCCGTTTGCAGGTTCCTGGCAATGTGACGTCACATTAGCCACAGGCCCCGCCCACGAATGTTGACAGACACTGCCGTTTTAACATAGAACCGCCCTGAGCGAGTTCACAGCGAGTTTACACAGTCCCCCATTGCTGCACTGACGAGAACGTCTCCCGAGCGTTTTATGTGTTCTGTAGCTGGATGGATTAATCCACATAGCTCTCTCCATTTACTCCCGAAATCTGAGCCGCTGAAGACGAGGTGGATTAATTTTGTTTTTGAAGAAAATGCTCCCTCAACTCTACCGAAATTCGTTTATGTCTGCGTGAATCATTTCACACCGGACTGCTTTGTGAACGAATGTCAACACAAAGGGACAATACAAAACAGAGGTTGTGCTAAAAGGATAGATCAGTACAAACTGTTCATGATCCAGCTTACAGCCTCCAGAGTGATACTGGATACGGCAGTAATGAAGGTGAGAGCACTTTATTACAGTTCATCGGAGTTGATTTACGGATATAAAGTTTACCAGTTTATTAAGCACCACCCGAAAAGGCATAAGATCTTTATATATTTGTTTACTGTTAGTTGTAACGAGTGTTTCTGTGTACTTCGCTATGTATGTTGATGATAATGCAAGGGAGAGAGAGAGTTTATGGATAATATTTTAATGCACACATGCACTGTGTTTTATTAAGCTCTTACAGTCATTTTCTAGAGTGAAAACAGATGTATTCATATTTTGTGTGAAGTAGAATAAATGTTATAAAACACATCTGTAAACAGGCTTGTACTAATATAGTGGATAAAAACAAGAAGACAATATAAGTTATAACAGTAATTAAACTAAACTATACCTGTTCTATCTCCATGCAGCATATATTCGCAGTTTCTGACATTATAGTGCGTCCTGACTGGCGAACGAGCTCTTGAAGCTCCGCCCTCTTAGGCCGAGCGCAGCAGCTCATTTGCATTTAAAGGGCACACACTGAAACGCATGTTTTTGCTCACCCCCCAAAAGTGGCAATTTTAACATGCTATAAAAAATTATATGTGGGGTATTTTGAGCTAAAACTTCACATACACACTCTGGGGACATCAGAGACTTATTTTACATCTTGTAAAAGGGGGCATAATAGGTCCCCTTTAAAGTTAATATATTTTATATGTACTAAATGTATGCTTAAGTATTCTTTAAAAATATATTTTTCCATTATAATTATTCTTTTTTTTTAAAGTATACAAAAAAGTGTACTTTTTTCCACAAGGGTATTCCCCACAACGTTCTGGTGTGGGATTAGTTTCGCATTGGCAGGCGCATTTTTTTTTTAGATGGGGTCTCATGTGATAAAGTGAAGCATAGCTGACCTATTAGACACCCGTTGCATGGATCTGTGCCTGATTTAATGTACATCAATCATGTGGTGGTAGTGATGTATGTATGCGCGTCTTGGACCACCCACACATTATAAGACTAACAGCTGGACTCCCTCCCAAACAACTCCTCCCCAGCTGTAAATCGATTTTTTTTTTCCTGTTGCATATCAACATCAAAAATGTACATTGGGACATTATTTTCATAATTAAGTTTCATAATTATATTTCAGATTGTCTCATTTATTTGGGTATTTTGAGATTACTATACAATAAAAATACAATTATACAATGATTTATTTTATTTAATTTAGTATTAAAAGTGCAACAAATACTACAATGATGTAGAAATACCTCACAATTTACATATATATATATATATATATATATATATATATATATATATGTGTGTATATATATATATGCATTTTGTTTACAGTAAGAATGAGCTTTTTTTCTTCTTTTTAAATTCTTAAAATTGTCTAAATGCAAGAAAAGAAAAGAAAAAAGATTCATTAAATAATTTTCTTTAAGCAAAATAAAATTTTCTATTTCTTTTTATCATGTTGAGGTAAAATATGACCTGGACATGTTTATGGCAAGTTCGCCAAGATTCATAAATAATTCAGGATTTATTATTATTATTGTTATTATTATAATTATAGGTTGTCTTATTTTTAGGATGTTTTGAACGTTTTACTGGAAATTCAAAAATACCTCAGCACAGATGTGACGTTTACTTATGAGGCACAAATCTGCTTAGTAATTATAACTCGACACACACACACACACACACACACACACACACACACACACACACACACACACAAAAGGAATATTCAAGTTTCTTTGACGTTTCACCTGCTCCTTTCAAACCCTGATCAGACAGGATATTTACAGCGCTAAGCAGACTATATCGCTCCGATGGAATAATAGACAGGGGATTGCCGGCTTAGATGACACTTTTTGAAAACATGATCATGTCTTGAGAAGCAGCTCTCCTCTTTTTCCGCCCCAAGTCCCAAAGGTCTGTATTGAGGAACACATAAAAACAGGTAATTGAACCGGTCTGGCTGGCATTACGTGACTAGGATTTCGTTTTTCATCCTTTAGGAACCTCGAGATATTAGTTTTAATATCTGTCACGGCTTTATTCGGCAAAGGTCAGCTGTCGGCTTCCGTCACAGCCTCCTTATGTGTGTTGATCCACTGCACTGCATTGGCTACTTCACTAATCCTCATAGTACTTGTGCCTCAGGTATCGAGGGTGGAAATGTGTCAACTATGGAAGTAGGTTATAAGCTCAGGGATAAGTCTAATAGCTTCATTTCTCTCTCTCTCTCTCTCTCTCTGCCTTAGCGACTGTATTGTTATCGACCTGGCTTCGCTCCAGCACTTCAATTCAAAGAAGTTCGTCTTATTGAATTTCATCCAGAAGAGATATTATAACCTCAAAAGGTAAAGTTACCCCTAGGCCCTCCCTTGAGTCTATGATAGTCTCTGTGTCCCTTTTTCTGTCTGAGAGAGTCAACAATAGCTGTTTGACCGAGACCTGTGGAGACACCTTCTTCAGACGGTTGTTTACATTATCCACTCCCAGGTTACAACCTCTGGAACCCACCGTGGGTCTTAGGTGAGCAGCAGGTGCAGATGCCAGGACAGTCAGTGCCGGAGTGTGAATGCAAGGGAAATTCAATCCACAGAGAATATATTAGTAGTAATGAGCTCCTGTGTGCACTGATAACTCCTGTTGATTCAGGATGTGGACTGACAATCAGCAGGATTCTCAGAACTCTCTGGTAAAATAATAAAATGATTGGTAAAATAATGATGGTTTTGGTATTCTTCAATAATTACACTACCATTTTAGTACTAATGTATTTGATGGTAATCAAACAGTACTATGGTATATAACTAAATATCATTGTTTTATCATCTGATACTATTGCTGAACCAAATTTAGCGCAGTACTTTTGTAAATGATACGTAAAGCAATAATCGATTAGAGGTTGTGTGTTACAGTTGCAACATAGGCTTACTGGAAATACGTGCCTCTACCTACATTTATTGCAAAACTTCAAAAACGTACCTATACCAGGGGCGTTTCCTCCGAGGAAGGAAGGGAGGCAGTGTCTCCTCGAAAAACTGGACGAGAAAAGAATCAATATTACAAAAAATAAAACAACGCAAATATTACAAAATGTGACATTAAAAAGTGTTATAGTCACTCATTTTTTATAAAGAAACAGTGTCAAACAGCGACACCCGCCGGTGAAGACAGCGGGAGGCTTGCCTCCTCTGTCCCCTTTAAGTTAAAACAGACACCCTAATGTGTGCGATGGGTTTAGTGGGGGATAATTGAGAATGAATAGGGGAAAGTCATGTGAGAGGAGGCAATGCCTCCATCGCGCTGTGATTGGATATGATTGGTTCACACGATAAATCCTGCCTCTTGTTTTCATGCATCATAGGCCCAAATGAAGACAATGATGGCGTTAATGGGAAGACTAATTAAAAAGTAAGTAAACAGCTCTGCCATTTCACTGCTTTGTCACGTCAAAATCAAACTTAAAATTGCCTGAAAACATGATGACTTTGGGGTTTTTAGTGAGCAATCAGCTTGGGGAAATTAAAGGTATATCTTTGTGTCTGTGATCAGTATGTTCAAGCTTGATGATTTATGAAAATAAGCTGATTATTAAAAAGAAAAGCTGAAAAGCAAATCATGATTACAGTGGCAGATTATTGATTAAAAAAGAGTTTGCGGCACAATACTATGTTATGACCTCAAAATGCTTTTACCATAGTGCATGATTTGTAAACTAATACATTTAGACATTTGCATCACAAAACCAGCTCCATGTTTGGTTTTTCTGATGTTGTAAACTTGCTCGGTACCTCACCTGGTACAGCATTGCACTTGCTGTTACAATGATTTTACTCTTTAAATGAGATTTTTGCAGTCTTTTTTAGTTTCTAGGCCCTTAGTTAAAAAAAAAAAAAAAAACTATAAACCTAGCTAACCATATAAATATGAATATTTATGATTGCAAAATAAAAAGTGTTATCAACTTTTAAAGGGGAAGAGAAAATGTTTTCTATGTAAAAATAGGTACAAAATAGAGCCTGACACAAAAAAAGTGAAGTACTTTTTTATTTTCCAACAAATTGTCAGTGAAAAGAGGTGCTTAACCTTCAGAACCTCCGGAGGTTAAACTAAATATTATATGAGCGGTTTTATTTATTTTGTATTCATTTTTTATGAGGTTTCCAATTTTTGCAACCCTCTTTCCGAAACTGAATGTCTAAATAAAGTTTAAAACGTGGATTTGTGTGATTTTAGTATTTTTTTGGCAATAAAAGCTAAATATTACATTTTGGTAATTAAAATGAATATCAATTCAATATAATTTATATTTAAGGGTGTGGGGATACAGATATTTGATGTGTCCAAAACTAGCAAATTTTCATTCTAGGTTATTTTTTTATTATTAGATTATATGAATTCCAAAAGCATGGAATTTGTACCAAAATAATTTTCAACCAGGAATCAGTGACAAAATGGGTGCTGTATTAGTCACAATGCAAAAGACAGATAATGATTCTCCTCATTAGTTCTATGCAGATCTTATGGTGTTGCTCAGCAGATGGAGGTGTTACCCCATCACTGTTACCCTCACAGAGGCCAAGGCACTCTCAGGTTTCACTCCCCACAGTGGCAGTCCGCTCCTCGTGTCTGAGTGTGCCAGTGTAAAGTGGTGTAAACATTAGTTCTTAGGCTAACACCGCAGAGTGTTTTCAGCTCTTAACATTTCCAGTAAGCAGCTATTGCCACCACTGCTATTAATAATGCATGCAGAAGAAGGAAGTCCTTCAATTTGTCAGCTTGTGTCAACCAACAGATGGATCACAGTTACTATAAAGGAAGCTAACATGTCTAAAAGCAAACCATCATATTAAATTAAATACATTGACAAAGGTTAATAGGAGAAGGAAAGGGCATTAATTAATATGTTGTCATCAGCAATCAGTTTTGATGGCTATGTTAAAGAACCTAGTGAGCTGCATACAAAGTCAGCATTTCAAGGCATCACAGGCATACGCCAGATGTAAAGGCTGTTCCAAAAACTATAGGAGAATGATTATGCATGAGCTCAATAAAAAATTTATCCAAGATGGTGGATGAAGTGAGAGAAATTGTGCACTTATAATTAATTTAATACAAAGTTTTGATATCATAATTTAAAAAAACACCACGGTTACACTTTATTTTAAGATGTCATTGTTGCAGTGTAATCTGAGTAATATTACTTAACAACATGTACTTTGCTATATAATTAGGGTTAGGTTTTGGTTTAGGGTTAGTTGCTTGTAATTATGCATAACTTACTGTTATTACTATAGTTAGGGTTTGGTCTTGTTTAGTTGTGTTTTTGTTCATATGTATTGGTTTCATGTTTTACCCTTTCAGTTTGGTCTTTAGCATGTCCTAGTCAGTCTCCTTGGTTACTGATTACGTTCACCTGTTTATCATTAAGTTCACTTGTTAATCCTGTGTGTATATACTCTCTGTTCTGTTCAGTCCTTTGTCAGTTCTTGTCATTTGCTAAGTGGTGTTAGTGTATTGTACTGAACAACAACAACGAGTATTTAAAAGAGGACTGTTACCTCCAGAATGGCCGGATGCTGGAAGAACATGCGGAGGGCTGTCTGCAACTTTACAATGAGGCGCGCTGGGATGACGAGACTCTGAAACATCTTTTCTGAAGCGGGATGGATGACATCCTCTGCAAGATGCTGTTGTTGGGGGAGAATTACCGTCCCTTCGCTGAGTTCATGGACTAAACACTGTGGCTATGTGGATCCTCCCTCACCTTGGGAGTCGTCGAGAACGATGCTCTCCAACTCCCAGGCAGATATTCCATCAGCAGCAGCTCTCTGTCTCCCCGCTCCAGACTGGACTAGTCGTCCCAGCCTGGAGAGTCCCAGACAACTAGAGAGATCTTCTGCCATGGACCTGAATTCGACACCCAAGCCCATCATGGATATAGAGCCTGAGCCAATGGACCATGTGCGAGTGTCGCCTCCCACTACGGAGCTACAGCCAGCCAAAGCGTTCGTTCCAGAGATAGAGCCTGATGCCACTTCTGTCCCGAGGCCGGAGCTCATCACCAGGCCCATCCTGGAGTCCGTGCTGTGGAGTCAGTCCTCTCAAGAGCCAGCTGAGGACCGCTGGCTCATCGACTTATGGACAGAACCAGCTCCCACCCTTGTTCCCGCTCATGAAAGCACTCCAAGAAATCTGCTGGACAATCCGGTCCCTCCCAGTCACTTGCCCACCCCTTTATCGCCGTCCTCACTGCTGGTTATATCTAACTTTCAAGACTCACCTGCCCTGCTGGTGTCACGCAGCTCCTCGGCTCTGCCTTCAGCTCTGTCTCCCTCCAGCTTTCCGGCTCCGCCTCAGGTCTCCTCTCCACCAGCTAAGCTCTGCGAGACAGATACCCTGGCTTCACTGCAGGACTCCAGGCCCATGATGCCACCTCGGGCTGTCAGCCCTCCATCTTTGCTCTGCGCTCCCTGAGCTAAGCCGTGGTCCGCCATCACTCAGGATCCACCGTGCTTCTTCGTCCCTCTGGCTCCACCTTGGTACATCATCACCCTGGTTTTGTCATGGACTTCCGACACCCCTTTAGCGCCACTGTGATCTTCCTTCCCTCCGGTTCTACCTTGGTCCTCACTGCCTCCGGCGTCTCCCTATTCTGCCATTCCACTGTCGTCGCCTTGGTCCCTTGAGCCAGCAGCATCGCCTTGGACCTTCAGGCCTACAATGTCATCCCAGGCTATCATCCTTGCTGCTTTGCTGAGGTCTCCGCCTCGCCTGGCTCCGCATCCTTCGATAGGCCCCAAGGCGTCATCCAGGAAAGCCATCAGGACTCTGCCTTGGCTCCTCCCGCTATCGGCTCCGCCCTGGTGTTCCCCCTTCTCCAGCTTCTCCTGTTCCTGGTCTTTCGTTTACTCCACATCTTGGTTGTCAACCTCCAAAGCCCTCCCCCGCTCTCCAACATTGTGCTGTTATTAACGGCGCAAGGGCGCATCTTGTGGGGGGTGTGCTGTCAGAGTTTTGTCTTGTTTAGTTGTGTTTTTGTTCATATGTCTTGGTTTCGTGTTTTACCCTTTCAGTTTAGTCTATCAACCCCTTGTTAATCCTGTGTGTATATACTCCCTGTTCTGTTCAGTATTGAATTCCTTGCACATTTACTCCTTGTTTATTAAAAGTATTGCCTGCGATTCACCTGCGTCATGTATCTCCTTAACACCTGCATATATATGACAATAGTAAGTACATGTAACATATGTAATAAGGACACTGTAAAATAAAGTGTTTAAATATTTTACCCAATTTGTGTCAGTTAGGTATTTCCGTGCCTAGTAGCCTAGTATTTTTTTCGTGAAAAAGAAGTGTGCTTAATTGTATTGAATGTATACTTGTACTTTAAATCTTAAGAGAAAAAAAAAAAAATAAAAAAAAAAATAAAAATAGTAACACTTTACAATAAGGTTCATTAGTTAATATTAACTATTAAAGAACTGCACTTCTACAGCATTTATTAATCTTTGTTAATGTTATTTTCAACATTTACTAATACATTATTAAAATCAAGAGTTGTATTTGTTAACATTAGTTAATGCACTGTGAACTAACATGAATAAACTATGAACAGCTGGATTTTTATTAACTAACGTTAACAAAGATTAACAAATACAGTAACAAATGTATTGCTCATGGTTAGTTCATGTTAATTAATACATTAACTAATGTTAACAAATGAACCTTATTGTAAAGTGTTACCAAAAAAACTACACTTTTAGAAAATATATTATTCCTGAAATAAAAGGCCACTTAAGTGTACTTCAGGTGTTACACTTAAGTACGCTTTTAAAAAGCACACTTTGTAATAATGTAAAAAGAAATATTTTAGTTTAAAGTACATTTTAAATCATTATAGTTTATTTATTTATTTTTTGGTTGGGCTTTAACAAAGTACACTTATTTTCATGTTGACTAAAGTACTTGATAATCATTTTAATTGCAGTTTAAAAAATAAAAATATTTTAACTGTACTAAATTGCAACTTAAACATTACAAATGTGTAATTACAAATATACCTAAATACAAGTTTCAAAAATGACATTAAAGCATATTTAATTACCATTGAACAGCACACTTTAACCATTTTTCAAAAACAATAGGAATAATTATAAATTACATATAAAGACGTAATTAAGTCCTACTTAACTGGGAGAAGAACTCTGAAGTACAACTGATTGTATTTAATATAAATTTAAACTGTAATACATTTTAATTTAATTGTAAATAACAGAAAACATTACATTCAGTTTGCACATAAGTATATTTTTTAAAGTATATTATTTCTATAATAAGTACAAAAAGTGTGCTAAAGTATACTTTTTTTCTCACAAGGGAATATTGTGTTGTTAGCCTAGCAACCCATTAACTCTAATAAATTCATTTGTAAGTAGATTCCCCTGTGAAGTTCACTTCAGATGCAGCCAGAAGGCAACTGCCTATTAAGGTAGCAAACAGGAAGGCAGCTGTATGTTTTATTCCCTTATGCGGTACCCTTAAAGGTATTACCATGTTTTTTTGGAATTGGTACCATGGTAATACCATGATTTTTAGAGATTACTATGATATAGTAATTTTTTTTTCTTTTTTTTACCTTGGAGTGCCATGTAACTACTCCAATATGATATGAATATGATAGTCTCTCAGTACCATGGTATATATCAAAGTACCATGGTATTACCATCTGATCACTGTACTATGTTGGAATTATTCGCTGTCTTTCATTTTCTCTCTCTTATTGAATGACTAGCACACAACCACTATGAATGAAACAGTAGACAGTAGAAGCAGGTGCCATAACAAATCTTAGCTCAGATTCGGACTGGTGGAACGTGTGTGCGTGTCTTTGTGCCATTACAAACAACAAAGAGGAGTCAAAACATTCAGGCACTGCTGTTCAGCCCATGTTTTGGCCACCACACAGAATCCTGTGGTGGAAATGTCAGAGGTTGAGTCAGCACAGAGACATGCCGCTGGTCTGCTAAGAGGGAGAGGAAATGTACTGATTGAAGGAGACGAGGAAAGTGTATGTGTGGATTTGCCCAGCTCCAAGTTAAGGTTTTTCTACAAAACAGTCCTGACTTGCTTGCTTTGTTCGTCATTACTTAGTCTCGCTTGTCAGACGTTTGAGCGGCATGAAGTCTGGTCCACACTGCAGCTTGGACCAGAACCACCAACAACCACCCACTACAGTGTACAGGAAGGGATTGTCTGACTGACATTTAAAAAAACCAATCACTGTTTTTTGTGTTTTTAAGTGCCATTTAGTGGTGGTTTTATCTAAAATAGTCTGTGCCACAATAATAGACCTACATGAAAAAAGAGTAATAATAATAATGTTGTGACAGACTCTGAGTTTGGATAGAGAACACTTATAACATGTGTAGACACTGTAATCAGAGTGTCTGCTGTAGTGTCTGCTGGTTGTGGATATCTAGTTTACGAACCATCACGTGTCTCAGACTGAAGATTTGATGCCACTAAGCTGGCAAACTTAATTTTACTTCATTTTCAGACAGACAGGTTTGTTGCAGTCAAGCAATCTCATTGCAGCTTGCAATTTCACAAGTCTTTGGCAGTTCTGTTCAGTTGAGCCTGAACCACTAAACCACACCACCCACATGGAACTTTTGCACCTTTTGTCATATTTCTGCAGTTTTTCCAAATAAAACATAATCTTGATTTTAAGTTGCTGAACTGTCCTGCTGATTCCATTATTTAACAATGGGCACATAAGTAGTTCTTGAACTACAGGTACAATTATTTATTTAAGAGAGTTTTATATGTATTAAAGGGGACCTATTATGCAAAATTCTCTTTTATAAGGAGTTTGAACAATCACACATTGAACAATGTGTGAGAATAATCAGCCTATAATGGTAAAAATCCACTTACTCATTTTTTTTTTTTATAATTCCCATAAATCAAAAGCAGTCTCTTCAAATGAGCTGATTCAGATTCCCCCCTACGATGACGTCATGGAAATGTCCCGAAGAAAATCGGTAAAGTCTTATACATTTGCGCCAATCATTTTGCACCGGACTGCTTCACAAACGAGGGTCTTTTCAATGCTGTATTTTCATAAAGGTTGATTCTGAAACAAATAAGGCTGAACACTGCTACTGACAGTTTCTGACATTTTCAGTGCGTGAGATTGTCCTGTTTTGTTGTTGCCGGTATGCAGGAGCATGAGTTCTTGAAGCTCCACCTTCTTCTTGAAAGGGGGCCGGGAGCACCAGCTCATTTGCATTTAAAGGGACACACAAAAAAACGATGTGTTTTTGCTTACCCCCAAAAAGTGCAATTTTAACATGCTTATAAATAAATTATCTGTATGGTATTTTGAACTAAAATTTCACATACACACTCTGGGGACATCAGAGACTTATTTTACATCTTGTAATAAGGGGCATAATAGGTCCCCTTTAAAACAGATTTTAACTTTTTTAAACTTTAAACATTCTACTAAATATAAGTAACTTTGGAACTCCATGTCAACTAGCAGTCATTAGAGTATTAGACTGTCTGCTTAATATCTGCTAACACTTTATTTTGATGCTCCCAATAGACATTCTACTGACTATAATTAACTTTGCAACTACATGTCAACTTATCCTGCTAACCCCAACCCTTACCTAACAGTCTGCTAGTACACTAAGGAGAGATAGTTGACATGTAGTTAGCCAAATTTTCCATATATTGTAATCATTATGATCACAAGTGGTTATAATAGCTTTAACGAGATCATTGTTTCTGTCTAAATGAATACATGATGTTAGCCAACTACATGATTTGTATTATCATTAAACTGTACATTTCTGACATATGGACATTACTTTGACACAGTCACGTGATAACAGATTGCAATGGAGAAGCATGGAGAAACATGCATTTTAGCTGCTTTGAAACAACATGTATTGTGAAAAGCACTATAGAAATAAATGTGAATTGAATTGAATACAGTTTCAAAGTTACTTATAGCTAGTAGAATGTCTAAAGTGGACTATCGAAATAAAGCGTTCCCATTTTCTTTTTTATATGAAAGCTTTACATTAAACCTGCTCTGAAAACATTTGCTTTCAATGATGAACCATGCTTTCATCATTTATTTTTTGCTTTATGATTTCTATAGATGTTATTGTTTTACCCAGGTCACTGACACAGACCTTTTTAAAATACCACGAACTTATTACTTATTAAACTTTAAAAACTATGATGAAACTATGATCTAAAGTGTCAAATAACAATATCAGTGAAGAACTTGAGATATTTTGAGCCATGAAATATAGTCCACGGTAAATATTACGCAAAAAGTGTATACGTAAAATGCTAGCTATGAAATTAGCTTTAGCAAGACAAATGAGTCATTTTAATCCAAAAATGTTTGTAAAACTAGTGAGAACATATATATGATATATGAAACATATATATTTTATCCACAGAGTGAAAAGTGACCATAGTTGAAGAAACACCCAATTACTGGATATTGATGACTTTTCACCACTTAAACAATACAAAAATGGCATTTTTTGAGATTTTTTTTTGTAAAGTCAACTTTACAAACCTTTATTTGGGCCACATTAGTTATTAAAAAGCTCCACAAGATAGTGGTTGAACTGGTAAAGGACATTTTTGCCATTATTATTACAATTATTTTGTCAAAGTCGTCTAAGATCAGTTGACATTGTGCAGCAACTTCTTCCTGCTGCAAATGGCTACTGCTGAAGTGAACGAGTTTAGCTTTAGCTTCTCTGCTCCTCTTGCCTGGCTGAGCTCCTTTAAAGGTGCTGCTCATGCTAATCGTGGCTGTAATCAATCTCTGCTCTTTCTCTGCACCTCACAGGAGGCTGTCATCTGCCTCTTTGATGTTAACTAATGACCCTACCAGCAGGCCATCTCAAATGCATCTCAAGTGAGAGAGAGAGACATGAGCAGAGAGAGGAAGAGAGAGGAATATACTACAAAAATCATTCTCTTAATCAGTATTTAGTGTAGATTTCCAATAGAAATATCTGAACATTAATTTTAATTTTTAAAAAAATCTGAAAACAATGGTTTCTCAAAGGACATTTAGCTCTTTAGCTCAAATCAGGCTAGAAGAATGTTTTTGCCCTGATACAAAAAGGCAGTTGGCATTTTTTAACTGAAAGGCGGGACTTGCCGCCATATTAATGTTATCATTTCTCCCATTCATATTTCTCCTACACGTCTCTAATTCCACACACCGGTGGGTTTCCTGTTCCTTACATCACATTATTTATAGCTCCACTTTTCATCTAAAAGGCTGTGTTATTTCCTCAATATTACACTGTTTAAAAAACACTGTTATTCCATTGGCTGGGAAATTTGGATTCAGAATCCCAATCCAAACATGAACAAGCTAAACCTTGAACTCTGTTGAGTGATTCTTGTGGATTCTGTATTAAACTGGAACCTCAATCACTCGTCACTTCTAATGTGTATATTAAATCATATTGTTTATATCAGCCCAGCAGAAGGGTGGCCTTTGTTCCACCCTATGTAGTGTTTACATGAAAGCCTACCGATTCATGAAACGTAGTAAATTAAGATAAGACATTATACCGCAGAACCAATGATGCATTGTTTATGACGCACATATATGTGGCCTTGGATATAATGAACACACGCGCACAGACAGCGTATCCATCTTTCAGTAGGCTGAAAGGGTGTTTAATATTCATCTGAGCCTGTCGTTGTTTTGGGAGGGCTACATATGGTGTAATTATGTGGGTAATTTATACCTTCATAAAGCAGTGCCTTCTGGTCCTATGTGAGTAAACTTTAATGTGAAACAGACAGTGGGAGCGCTTCAGTGGTGCTGTGAGAGAGCGTGACTGCTCTAACTGCTCCCCTGAGTGCACTGGAATCCACCTCACACTGCCACTGTCCACTCACACACACACACACACACACACACACACACACACACACACACACAAAGAAAGCGAGGCAGGATTATATATCTGCACTGTACAACTTCACCACACTTTACATGGATTATTGTTTGCGATTAGGTCTAGAAACACTGTAAAAAGCAAACACGTTGCAGTTGTTACGTTAAAGGTGAAGTGTGTAATTTCTGCGGCACCAAGCCGAATTGTAAAATTAATGGACCTCATTTATGTAACACAGGCAGAACAAATTTCTGTAAAAAATTTATAATATTCACATTTAAAGCCAACCCAGGCTCATTGGAAATATGTGACTATGTCTACAGTGGATAAAAAGTCTACAGACCCCTGTTCAAACAGCTAGTTTTTGTGATGTAAAAATGAAACAAAGATAACTCATATCAGAATTTTTGCACACTTAATGAAAAAACTACAACTGAAAACCAAAGTGACAGTGACATTAAAATAAATTAATAAAGAACCTGGAATAACTAACTGCGTAAGTGTGCACACCCCTGAACTAATACTTAGTTGAAGCACACTTTGATTTTATTACAACACTCAGTCTGTTTAGATAGGAGTCTATCAGCTTGGCACATCTTCATTTAGGAATATTTTCCTACAAAAACATTCCAGTTAAATCAGTTTTATTAATCTGCAATCATCCCATAAAAGTTGTTGGTATTTTACTCCCTCTAATGTTCATTTCAGCTGGAAACT
Organism: Mylopharyngodon piceus; assembly: GCA_039654765.1. Taxonomy (NCBI): domain Eukaryota; kingdom Metazoa; phylum Chordata; class Actinopteri; order Cypriniformes; family Xenocyprididae; genus Mylopharyngodon; species Mylopharyngodon piceus. Next base: position 29,383,294 of record CM077450.1, read on the forward strand.
GCAGTGAAATGTGTATAGGTACGTCTTTGCAGTTTTGCTGAAATATAGCAGAGTCATGTATTTCCAATGAGCTGGGTTGTTTAAAAAATGATTTGCACAGAAATTTGTTCAGCTTGTGTTTCATGGGTCACTGTGATTTTACTAAGTAAGAAATGTTCCTGGAACAACAAACCTGTCTGAAAATGTAGTCCTAACCCTACCCCTAAACCTAAGCCTACCCATAACTTATCTCTATAAATCAGAGGGAAATGATAGGTGAATAACACTGATGTAGAAGCACCTAACCCTGATTTTAAACCTAAACTTGACATAAACTGTAAACTTGTCCTGAATCTGATTAGTTGATTGGAAGTACATGCTGTACTTGGTGAAATCATGTTCACTGTGTTTGTTGAATGAGGCTCAATGATTGTTCCCCTCGGTTTTCATGGTTCGGACAAACAGGTAGTTCCTTGCCATTGGTTGAGGCAGATTCTCAAATAGTTTGAAAGCACCAGAGCCACAGTTTTTACGAAGTTAACAAACAATTGGTTTAGTTAAACTGTAGTTGTCTCTGCATTTTACATATTTCTATCTGAAGTGACCTTTAGAAATGACTTTTACTACCATATCTTAATCTATTCAAGGTTTATTCAGCACTAATATTCAACAACTTTTGTTCAACAAATTCAACTGCCAAACCTTTAACTTAAAGGGATAGTTCATCCAAATATGAAAACTCCGTCATCATTTACTCACAAAAAAGAAGATTACTATCCCTTTAATTCCTTGAGTGAATCTCATGAAACTTATCAAGAACATGCCCACTAATATATAAATAAATAAATAAAAAAACAAAACATAAAACATTAAGGCTATTTAAGTATAAATACAGTTTAAATAATATCTCATTACTTTTTTTAAATTTTTTTGTGAGATTATTTTCATGATAATTAAGCACATTTCCCCCAGCAATTCTCATTACCATAATGAAAAAACCCTCATTCTCATTACTGTAATGTAAAAAAGTAATTATGTATAATCTACATCTTATTTATACTTAATTGCCCTAAAGATAGGCTTAATTTTCTTAATGCAAAATATAATTTCTTGCTTTTAACTTTGTTGTGTAATGTGACCATGACATGTTTTCGTGAAATTCACCTGATTATTAGATGACCAAACCGCTGATTGTCATATGCTGTGTCTGCCACTGCATCGTAACCAGGAGCCACAGGATAAAGCTTTAAAAAGATTCAAAATACAATAAATATTCAGTGACATTATTGATTTAACTGCAATGACGTGAATCGAGCTGGCTATTGACACTAACTTTGCAACATTGACACTGTCATTGAACTGAAATGAATCAACATTGAACTGACTTGAGTTAAATAATGACAGTATTTGCTGTTAGCTGAATTAAACTTGTTTCATATTCGATAAACTCCGCAACATCGACACTGTCATTGAACTAAATTGAAACAACTTTGAACTGACTTGAGCTGAATAATGACACTATTATCTTCTGTAGATCTGCTTGAGAGTTGAAATTGAATATATTTCGTAATTGATGAGTTTTTTAACAATACAGTCAATAAAGTTGATTAACTGAATGCTCTCCACTTGTGTTAATTATCTGAACCTGCTCCTCCTGAACTTAATTTATTGTAGGGACATCGACTTTACATTTTCATGCCCTAAACATGATGCGGAACAAAACGAACTGTCATTAGTTGCGTTACATGTCAGTCAAACGTCCTCTTTGGCGGTCCTTGGCCAATGAAAGCTGCGATAGTGTCCAGACCTTCTGCTGTCAGTCTGAAGGTTTGGCTACGCGAGACTAGATACGGAGTGTAAATGAAGATTTCTTATTCTGTTGCACCCTCTATAGGCCATGATAAGTGACTAGTCGACGTCAAGCGCAAAGCATCATGGCAGATCATTAAAGTCCATTAGTCGACTAGTCTGTGCAACCCCGACTTTGTGCTGTATTGCTGTTCAGTGAGGACAGAAAAATCTGAAAACATTGGGTCTGAATACACAGTGTTAGATCTGTTGATCCCTGTTCCATGGGCATCATTTTCCGTATTATGTTATGCTTAATCCATGTAACAGTGTCAAGATAAATGACTTTCTATGATGATTTGGAGCCAAGCACACAGTGTGTCCCACACAGGTGGTGTCTGTGTGCACTGCAAGGTCATGAATACACTGACATTTCCTCCACCGTCACGCCTCCACAGCAAAGTCAAGTAGTCCACACAGTTCATACTGTTGGCTGTGTGGAGAACCCACTTCTGCTGCTGCTCACTACTGGGAAAAAAAAACACAAAACTATACAACCCAACACACATGGGCTTCATCATTTACTGACTCCCAGCACCAGGTCAGGAGAGAAATGCTCTTTCATGGCAAATTCTCCTTCTGTCATAAATCTATAGGAAACAGTAGGCTTTGTTGTGGCCTGACACGTAGGAACAGCCAGACGCCACAAATGAGATTACATTTGAGAGCGAAAGAGAGAGAGCATTATTATTATTATGACTGTAAATCAGAATGGATGAATGGAACTTCTTCATGTCCTCACATAACATTTCCTGTTCTCTGTCTCGCACAAGTTTGAGTAGCTACTGTACATTTAGGGAGATTTGTTTCACCAAACAGTGGCTACAGTACGTTCAGAATAACATACTGCTATTTGTACTATTTTGACTTTAAATAGTATGTATACTAGGCACAGTATGCACATTTTATTAATGCATGGCTTGCTGTGTTTGTCAAAATGTGCAGTATAACAGAGCACACTGCGCACAATACTGTATCCCACAATGCAATGAGTTTGATTTGCTTGATCTTCCATTATCTGTGTGAATGAACTGGAAGGAATATATATTACTATATTAATATATATAATTAATATATTTTTTCCCTGACTCTTATTTGATCAGACTGCTAAATTTTAATCCTTCATTTTAAAAAATGCTGGGTTGTGTCAACACGTTTGGGTCAAATAAGGACAAACCCAACCGTTGGGTTTAAAAATTTAGTTAAAAAATTTAAACCAATGGTTGGGTTTGTCCATATTTGACCCAAAC